>CM039503.1:12312102-13512102 GCA_022432975.1 Begonia masoniana | reverse complement strand
TTTATAGAGTTCATCGCACCAAAAACAAAGATCAAATTCTGCGGATCCCGCCTAAGAAACAGAAGTGACCCGCTCTGATACCAATTGAAAGATCAAGGTTAGATACGGGTGTCCTAGTGGGTTGAACACTAGGTGAGACACAGATAATAAAAGCAATAATGGACAATATTAAAATGCGAAAAGTAAAGAGACAGGAGGTTGGTAACTCAGTTCGGCAATCGCCTACGTCTGCGGGGCCATGCCCAGATAAAACAAAACAATTCACAAGGTTTACAAAGTTACAAGACACCCGATCTAACACAAAGTAAGACTCCCTATTTTTTTTTTGTCGCTGCTTCTTTCTAACTTCCCAGTTAATCTTTTTGCGAGCTCCCTTCGACTTGAGATCAATCCCTCTCGGAATCTAATCGTGACAAGATCCCCTTGTCGATGATGATTCCTCCTGGAATCCTTGTATGGTAAGATCCCATTGCCCACTATCAAAACTCCTCCTGAGTTCCAGGCAGCCTCCTCCTGAGACTGAGTTTTAATGAAGATCACAAGGAATGTACCTTGTTTTACCGTGATATCATAATCTCCAAAAATCAACCTTCCTTGCATAGATTGATTCTGTTGAACGCAGAATGAAATGTAATCTTCATTAATTGCCAAAAAATCAATGCTTACAGAGAGAAAATGATAAAACTAATTTTACACATGCATTTGAGTATAGTATAGGGTTCTTTAATGAGTTAGTCGCTTACTCTAAAGACCCCCTCCATTTCCTAGATTAGGATCGTGGAGGCTGGTGTTGCTGATTCTCGTAGAGAAGTGGATCCCCATTTTCGTCCTCCCCTTTATTTATCTTGAGTGTTATTTTTTGTTGTAGTGAGGAACTCCTTGTTTATTTATTCTCCTTATTCTAGTTTTTATAAATTATTGGGTGTTTTGTACTTTATTTTCTACATAACATTTCATTGGATTATTTAAGTTTTGCGCTATCGAAATTTCTATGTGATTGTTGTGTGGACTAGACTCATTCTTTATGGGCTATAGTTCAGTTTAATTTAAAGTCTTCCAATGTCAAACATGCTTTGGGCTGGATAGTCGGGTTCTCTTCGAGGATCACGTCGCTCTTTGAAGATTCGGTCACTCTCTGAGGATCAGGTCCTCTTTGAAGATCGGGTCGCTCAACCCGATATTTTTGTTTAGGCCTGCCTCCGGGTTGTGACATTTATTCATTTCATATTTTCGCCAAATACTTTATTCATCCATCTTTTTTGCTAATGACAATCCATCCATCAATCCAAAAAAAGTTATTACTTATTATAAGTTTTAGCATATGTTTTGAGCTGTAAAATTCACTTGCATTGAAAAAAATATTCGTATCTTACTATTACTTTGTGTATGTTTACGCACAACAATGTATTGAACTACTTCAACTAATATATTCGGCATTTGATGGCTATCCAACTCCATTCGTTGCATTTTCTTGATAGAGACATCTCATTTTTTATTGTTATTCATTTATTGATAATATAATTTAAAAACTTAGACTATGGCGAACGATTGAAAAGATTTTCCAGTTGAAATCAAAAGATCAATGATAGATTTTGATTGAAAAAAAATTAACAATGTATATTTTCGATGCACAAATTTTAGGATGTGCATAAAGTAAGGTATTGCATGTTCTGACGTGTGATTATCACATTTATGCGTTGTATAAAATGTTCATATAAAAAACCAGTTACTTATGTCACGTCCACCCACCATACAGCTACAGCTATCTTAATGTAATATTTGATTCAACTATAGACTTGCGAGAAATATAATTAGGCGTTTTATATTTTAATCTAATATGTTAATAATGATATTGGAAGATCACAAACAATAATTAATAAGATGCTAACAAAATTAATCAAAACATTTTTTTTTTAACAAAAAAGAGAATCCTTTAAAAAGGCAAACTTATATTTATATATATAAACAATGCTAGATTTACATTCTAATTCTACACTCTAAATTTATCTTCTGACATGATAATTAAGTATTACTCATTAATTGATGTATTAATTAAAATAAGTTATAAATAGTTAAATAAATCATTAATTGCATTAATTAATGATCATCACGCCACGAGACAAAATTAAAGTATAGAATTAGAAGGTAAACTTACCATTATTATATAAAAATGCTAATTTTTATGGTTTATATCATTTTTCATTTATGTAAATTTTATTTCTGGATAGGTTTGTTACAAAAAAAAATTAGCTTTTGGTAGATTTGAAGCAAGATAAGAATTACACGGTTTGAGTGTGAACTCCAAATTGAATATGGAGACTCCACTCCATTGATCAATAGAGTTCAAAAGAGGGTAATTAACAAAAAAAAACTTGTAACTATAGGGTCATTAATAAATTCGCTCTTAAACTATTTCTGTTAACACACTCGTCGTTAAAGTATACTCGGTTAACAAAATAATTCTCAGCGAAATACTACTGTTGGCTAGCGGCCACCCCCTACCTTATTTTTTTGTTAAAAAATTGTAAGACCAGGAAGCCGCTCTCAAATAGCAGGATCCCACGGTGGTTCGTCTTAGGACATAATTAGAAAACTGCTAGTGAGGTCGACACTTCTTCTTGCTCGGTCGACACTTTGTTGACATTATGTGTTATTTTAAAAGTCGTTCAACAACTCGGTCAACACTTTCGCTTCCCGATCGACACTTTAAGGCTACTGAAATTTCTGAATTTGATCCCGCGGTTGACATTGGCACTGTCCGGTTGAAACTTAAACACACACGTTAGAAAGATTTAAAATAATGCCTTCAAAGAGATTTTTATGTTTTCAATAAAGCTTTAAAACTTGAAGTTAAATGTTTTCAAAAATGTCTCCAAAGTGTCGACTGAAGTGACAAAGTGTCGATCGCTAGTCATATTTACAAAATTACAGAAAACATCATGTGTCGACCAGATAGTGCTAGTGTCAGCCGCAGAAACTAATGCAGAAATTTCAAAGAGTTTAAAGTGTTGACCAGACAGTGATAGTGTCGACCGCATGAACTAATGCAAAAATTTCAAAGAGTTTTAAGTTTCGACCAGACAGTGCTAGTGTCGACCGCAGGATTAAATGTAGAAATTATCCTATTATTTTAAGAATTCTATTGTTTTGATTGCTTTTCTATTATTCTAAGGTCTATATTATCACTATATGTTTGTTCTTGGATTTCCTTGTGTTTTTATTTGGCTTTTGGGGAGCCTTAAAACAAATGTTATCCTGTCAATTTTTTTGATAAAGTCAAAAGGGAGAGAAAAGTGAATAAACTAATGCTTGTATGGAACATAAAGCATAAATTAAGGGGGAGGGTTTATCTTAATGGACTAATGCCTGCATAGACAATAGTGCTTGAATTAAGGGGAGCTTTATTTTAAAATAAGTTTAGAGTCTTGTGCATTTATTTTGTCATTATCAAAAAATAGGAGATTGTTAACTTAAAGTATGTTTTAAAGTTAATATATATTTTTGATGATGAATCTTTCTATTCAATCTTTCGTTGATTGATGATTATGTCGATAATAAGTAAAATAAATATTTTTCTATTGTTTCTCATGAAAATACTCTTTAAGAGAGGTATTTAATCTTTTTAACGTGTGTGTTCAAATAAAAACACAAGGAAATCCAAGAACAAATATATAGTGATAATATAGACTTAGAATAATATAAAAGTAATCAAAACACGAGTCATCCATGCAGACACAACTAGAAGAGTCTAAATAAAATAGAACACTAGATAACGTAAATAGTTTTGGGAAGACACTCACAAAAACACTAATTAAAGTTATACCCAAACAAAAGAGAGTACAACCAAGTCAAGCACATAAACAATTAGCATAAGCAAGGCCCCTAAAACAAATCATCAGTGAAGGAATGTGACCAAAAGTAGTGAGAGAAATCGTCAAGTCTTTGATCAATTCTGTCAAAACGCAAGATGGTCTGAAACTAATAGTTGCTGTAGGAGGTGGCCAGGTTGGAAATGCCCGCAGACATGAGATCAATCTTTTTTTCAAGTTCTGAGAAGGCACCTCTAGGAATGTCTGAACGATGATACATCTCAAGAGATGGAAAATCAAGCAGCTCAAGATCAGCCGATTCCTTAACATTCATAAATGGACCCACAGATGAAGATCCTTGATGAAGAGTCTTAATGTAACACCCGAAAAATTTCTATAACATACATAGCCTTAGTTTAGGATATGTTATGGGAGTTTAATTTCATTCAAGTGTTATGCAATTTAAAGAGTGTAATTGGAAGAGAAATTTGAGAGAAAACCCTAAAGTTAGAGTGGTTAGTGATTTTTGTGATTAATTTAAGGTAAATGACTTTAATGGATAAAAGAAAAGTGATATAGGAAGGTTGAAGGGAAGAGATCACGTTGAAAGGAGAGTGAGCAAGATGGTGAGGTTAAATTATAAAAATAGGAAGTTTAGTGGAAAAATCAAAAAGGAAGAAAAAACTTTTGGTTATAAAAATTGGTAAAGTTAGTGTTAAAATGGAAAAAACTCATTTTCTTCCTCTTCTTCCTCTCCACGCCATTTGCAGCCATTGAAGGCTCTCTTTCTCCATTTCCATCAAGTTTTGCAAGAGTTTTAAGGTAAGAATTAAGTGGGTTTTGAGTTTTATACCTATTAGTAATAGTTTTTAATGTTTTTGATGAGTTTTTAGGAAGTTTTGTTAGGGTTTGGGAAACCCTAATTGGGGGGGTCCGAAATTCCTCTTACAATTGCTTGTTCTCTTTCCAAATTTAGTGGTTTAATCCATGGATAGGTTGTTTTATATGGTTTTTAGAGATAGATTAAAGTTTTGGTGAAGGATAGTTGAAAATCGATTTTTGGAATCAATGTTGCCGGTTCTGTTTTGTTGTGTTAGATCAGACATGGTTGATTGGTTGTTAAATTTGATTGCTTTAATGGATAGTAGGCGTGTAGAGATTTACGGAATGAGATGAATCGTCGAAATCCATTAAAAAACGAGAGAGTTATGGCCGATTGAAGTTGGACGATAGAAATTGTAGGAAAATCTGATTTTTGTGGTGTTATGTTTAAAATGTGGTTAATTGTGTTGATTGGACTTAGTTTAGGATTTCTAGAATATTGCTACATTATTTCCCTTAACGTGCTAAGGTTGACGAGCGAGCTTTTAGCCTAGTCGAAGTGAACAAATATGTGCAGAGCAACAGGTAAGTAGTGGAGTATATGTATTTTGCCTTCGGGCCTACACCATGGAACGGTAGGGATTGTTTGCTTGTTGTTGTGTTTTGTTTTGTGTTAAGCATTGTGTGACATGCATCATTGTTTTCTCAATTACGAAAATATGTGTTTTGAACATTGTTTACAAACTGTGAGAGTGGAATGTAAAAAGATAAGAAGATATGTAATGTAATGCGGTCTTTTGGTGGAGTCGCCTCGTCGATATACGATGCATGAAATAGGGCAATTTGAGGGGGTCTCTACAAAAGAAAAGCAGAAGAAAATAAGTAAGACGTGAACGCTTCGATGTTAACGTACTAGTAAGAAAGCACTAGAAGGTTCTGTGAACACTTCGATGTTAACGTGCTAGTAAGAAAGCACTAGAAGGTTCAGCGATCGAGTATATCGCTTCGATGTTTACGTGCTAGTAAGAAAGCACTAGAAGGTTATGCAATCGAGTATGGAAGGAGATCGTGTATGGCCGTCCCAGTGTGTGAACACGATGTGTACCTCAGATCTAGCTTTGCGGGGTCAACGCGTGACCATCTTGATAGGATAGGTATCCGCTTGACTCACACGTGAAAGTGAAAGAGTAATGAAAAGAAAATGAAATGAACACAACCGAGAGTTAGAAACCGCATGTGTTAGGGTTGTGTGTGCATTGTGCATTGTTTTGAATTCCATTGTTCCCTACTTACTAAGCATTAAGCTTATGTTTTGTGTTATGTGGTGTAGGTGACGACATCATTACAGGTGAGAGTTATGAGGAAAGCTAGGATTGGGACGCAGTCGGTGATGTACGCGGTATGCCGGTGCGGGTAGCTGTCGGGGCACCTCGACCATGGTCTTCGGGGAGATGGGTGGGATCAGTATTTCGATTGTATATAGGTAGTTTTGTTTGAAAGTTGTTGTGTAAACGATAATGGTTTTATAATTTTGGTAAATATTGTTTTGGGAATATTATTTTGAACGGTTAAATAACTGTTTGATTTTCAGGTTTTTGTTTTAGAAAATTTAGTCGTTATACTGCTCGATTTTTCGTATAATAAACGATGTTCGTTTTAACCCATTTTCACATTTTCGCTAAAAGATTAGAGTCGTTTCTCTGAGATTTTTACGTGTTAGGAAGTGGGATATGTCTAGAAAAGTTTGGGGTAAGTTTTAGGTGATTTGCTTGAGTGTAGTTTGAAGAAAATGGAGAAAAATGTGAGAAAGGTGTGTTGTGGCCGAGGAGTAGGCGCGCAGGCCAGGTCTGTGGCGTGTTGGCGACAGGCGGGGCGGGGGGGGGGGGGGGGGGGGGGGGGGGGGTGGGGGCGCCCAGCTCCCAGCACCGGTCGATCGGCACTGTGTGCTGATCGATTGGCAGATGGTGATCGCTCACCCGAGAGGGGCCGATCGATCGGCGCCTAGAGCCGATCGATCGGTGCCTGGAGCCAATCGATCGACGCCCAACGCGGACGAGATTGGGCGCACGGTGCACTGCTGCGCGCGTGGTGCGCGTAGCTAGCGCATGCATGCCAACTTTTATTTTTTTAAAATTTCTCCTATTCTAAAAATGTTTTAACCCGATTTTTCTGACACGTTTAGCACGTAATTTGCGCACGTTTTTCAACAAATTTCAAGGGTTTGAAAAACCCAAAAATCGAGTCAAAATTTTATCGAAAATCATTTTAAATTCTGTTTTAAATGTGGTGTGTGTGAGCAAAATAGCGCACTGAGCCGAGGTGGGTTCGGAGGCGTTACACTTAAAGAACCACTCACCATCCTCATTCTAACCAGTGCCCATTCTAGCAAGAGTGGATTTAGTGTACGTGTCAACCTTCTTCAGTGACAACGAAATTTCAGTAGGAGGAATCTCCACCCCATTAAGCTCGAACACTTTCATTAGAAGAAAGTTAAAGGAAATAGATTTAGCTGAGTTACTGAAGACATTCAGCATACAATGGATAATAATATGTCCAACATTAAACCTCTCACGTCTTAAAAACTTGTAGAGGACATGGAGGTCCATACTGCTAATGTGATCCTGAAGACCATCTTTAGGAAATAAATTGTACGTAAGCATATGATGAAAAACTCTAGCACTAACTTTCAAATCTTTAGCCTTTGATTTCACATGCAAAGGTACATGCATAATTTTCATAATCATTTTAAAAAATTCTAACCCATCATCATTACCAACAAATTAGAGATCTTTAGAGGCCTTATAATAAGTTTTAGTAGAACTATCCACTACACATTCCGACAAATCATTTAACGAACGAGGGATTAAATTGATGTGTTTTTCCATACACATAACTCAAAATTTTTAAAGGACGAGGAGTGTACTTCATATTAGCATAAAACATCCTAACCAGAGTTTCAAAATTGGGACCCTCTAACCTGTATAATAAATAAAGTCCTAACATTTTACATTATTCCTCCAAATCTAAGCCTAAAAGTCTAATAAAGGAAACTATTCGAGATATAATCAAAGATTTGAGCTTAAAATCTGTGTCATACTTATCTTTGGAGTCTCCATTTTGGAAAAGCAATGTCGGCCATTCGGTGGGAGGATCAATGTTTGAAGTTCGATTGGAAATCCCTGTTTTGCGCTTCACAGAACGACCACGGGTATGAGAGGGGGATGCCATAAAGAGATAGAGGAGAAGAAATGAGTGTTTCTAGGCAAGAGGGACTGCGAGACAAAGAGAATCGACAAAAACTAGAGAGAAAACGGCGCAGATTAGGGTTTGGATGACACTGTAAAATTTATATTCGTGACTCTCTAGTCGACACTTGTGCAAAAGTGTCGACCGCTAATGTATATTTCAAGATAATCAGAGGTTTTGAGGTGTCGATCGTTCTCTTACTAGGTCGACACTTAGTTGAAATTTTTTTAAACTCGAGGCTTAAAAGTGTCGACCGGTCCGTTTATAGGTCAACACTTCCTTGAAAGATAATTTTACTAGAAGCTTAGAGGTGTCGACCAGTCCTTGTATAGGTTGACACTTGAAAAATAATTCATCCAGAAGCTTAGAAGTGTTGACCGGGACTTTCAGAGGTCGACACTTTATGAACAAAACTTGATTCTACACATGATCAAACCTAATTAGTCCTAACCGTATCCGAATGTTATTGAAGGTCTTTTCATCTGGTTTTGTAAAAATGTCAGCTATTTGATTAATTGAGTTGACAAATTCTAGCAAAATATCCCCCTTTTGAACGTGATCTCTTATGAAATGATATTTAATCTCAATATGTTTGGTTCTATAATGTTGATTGCACTAGTATTATCACACTTAATCAGAATCTTATCATAATAGAGATTATAGTTCTCTAATGTTTGTTTCATCCAAAGCACTTGAGCACAACAACTTCCGGCGGCAGATATATTCGCTTTCGGCCGTTGAAAGTGCTACAGATTTGCTTTCGGCCGTTGAAAGTGCTACTTAATTTTGTTTATTAGAGAATCATACTAAGAATTCTCCTAGGAAATACAAGTTCCACTTGTGATCTTCCTATTAACTAGATTTCCAACATAATCCGAGTCGGAGTAACCTATCAAGTCAAAGGAAGTTCCCTTGGGATACCATAGTCCTAAATTATATGATCCACTTAAAAATTTGAATTTCCTTTTTAAGGCATTCAAGTGAGATTCTTTCGGTGAAACTTGAAACCTAGCACATAAACATACACTAAAGAGAATATCGGGTCTACTCATGATTAAATAGAGAAGAGAACCTATTATTCTCCGATATTTCTTAATGTCTACACTCTTTCCATATTTATCCTTATCCAATTTTGTAGTGGTACTCATGGAGGTACTAAATGATTTTGACAAGTCTATGCCACATTTTTAAGAGGTCCTTAACATATTTCTCTTGACTCAAGAAGATACCATTATGAGATTCTTTAATTTCGAGTCTCAAGAAAAATCTCAACTCCCCCATCATGCTTATCTCAAATTCACTTTGTATTAAAGAAGCAAAATCATTACAAAGAGAATCATTCGTCGCACCAAAGATAATATCATCGACATAAATTTGAACAATAAGCATGTCATCGGATCCTAATCTAGCTACCAGAGCAAAGGTTTCCTCAAAATCTATACATTCTTCTTGATTATAACTTTTAGCAACCAACCTAGCCTTATTTCTTATAACAACTCCATTTTCATCCAATTTGTTCTTAAATACCCATTTTGTTCCTATAATGAAGTGATTATTAGGTCTTAGAAAAAGTTTCCAAACATCGTTTATCTCCAATTGATTTAGCTATTCTTGTATAGCCAAAATCGAATTCTTATATAATTTGGCTTCATCAAATTTTTTAGGTTCAATTTGAGAGATAAAAACTATATTTGCACACAAGTTTCTAAGGGAGACTCTAATTTTGACTCATAAGGTAGGATCGCCTAGAATATCATCATGGGGTGCATTTTGGCATATCTCCAATCTTTAGGAAGATTATCATTAACATTATGGATTGGAATGATTTCTAATGCATTATAAGAAAATTTTAGAGAAGTGTTCTTATGAATTGTACTATCCTTCTCACCTATAACAAGGGAATTCATCTCTTTTTCTAAATCATCATTTAACTTCACATAGTTTATCGGTTGAGATATTTCATCAAAGGTGACATGCATTGATTTTTCCATAACTAGAGTTCTTTTATCAAAAACTCTATACGCTTTACTAGTTGAGGAATAACCTAGAAATATCCCAAAATCCGTCTTGGAGTAAAATTTACTGAAATTATCCTTGGTATTGAGAATGAAGTATTTGCAACCAAATGCTCTAAAATATTTTATGCTTGGTATTCTACCGTTCCAAAGTTCATAGGGAGTTTTCTCTAGAATAGTATGAATGGAAACACTGATTAAGAACATAGCAAGCATTGGCAACGGCTTTCGTCCAAAAATATTTGGGAAGAGAATTTCATTGAGCATAAGTTCTAGCTAGCTCTTGGAAAGAATTATTTTTTTGCTCAACAACCCCATTTTGTTGAGAAGTCCTAGGCAAAGAGAAATTATGTTCAATGCCATATTTAAGACAAAAACTCTCAAACTTCTCATTCTCAAATTCTTCATCATGATCACTACGAATGACAACAATAAAGAGATTCGTTTCGTTTGGAGTTTTCTTCGTAAAGCTAGAGAATGTGTCAAATATTTCATATTTTGACTTTAAAAAGAAGACTCAAGTAAACCTAGAGAAGTCATCAACAATCACAAAGGCATAATGCTTACCTCCTAAGCTAACAATTTTTAAAGGAGCGAAAATGTCCATATGAAGAATTGGAGAGGATTGGAAACAAACTCTTTGTTTGCTTTCCCATTTGACAAGCATCATATATTCTATTTTTCTCAAAAGATATCTTTGGAAGGCTCCTAACTAGATTGTTTCTAGAGATTTTAGCCAAGGTATCTATACTAACATGAGCTAATCTCCTACGCCAAGGCCAACTATCAATAGATGAATTTACCGTAAAACATTTTTCATCAAAACAAGAAACATTATCCAAATCAATGGTATATACATTTTCATTTATATATCCAATAAACAAGATATTTCCGTTTGAGCTATCCTCAATCATGCAAATTTTTTATTAAAAAATAACTCTATATCTTTTATCACGCAATTGACTAATACTCAAAAGATTATGTTTTAAATCATCAACCAATAAGACACTCTCAATAATAGGGGTAGAATCATTACCTATGTTCCTAATGCCTACAATTTTTCCTTTTTGATTTTCACCAAAAGTGACGTTCTCTTTCTTTTTGTTGATGGAGGTAAACTTTGAGGAGTCTTCCGTCATATGTCTCAAACACCCACTATCGAGATACCATAAGTTCTTCAAGTGAGATCCTTCAAGCTACAAGGAAACAATCATATGATTATCTTAGATACCCAAATCTTTTGGGTCCTTGAATGTTAGTATTGGTTTTTTTAAGAACCCACATTAAAATAGGAGATGTTTTTCTCTCACTTAACTTTAGAGGGCAAGAAAAAGATTTATGACCTTTCTATTGCACATATTACAAGTAGGTGGATTAATAAAGAAATTTTTCTTCCATTTTTTTCTTCTTAAAAGTCTCATAGCCAATAACGACATTATCAAAAGTCACTATTTGTTTCCCCAAAAGCATTTCCAAGTTTTTGCTACCATTAAAGAACTTAAGCACTGCATTATTTAAATCAATATTTTTACTCTTTAGATCACTAATTTCATTTTCTAATGTCACATTAGCATGCTTTCTAACTAAATCAACATTATCATTTTTTAACACTTTGTATTTAGACTTCAGCAAATTAAATTGATCAACTAGATCGTTAAAAGCATCTATCAATTCACCTTCATTAACATTATCATCTAAATCACTGAAAGGGTCGCTTACCTCATTTTTCTTAGACATGAAACACATGTTGGCAACTTCTTCATCTTCGGAGGAAGTATCGCTTTCGCTATCATCTCATGTAGTTTTCATTGCTCTCTTCTTGAATATCTTTGACACTTTCTTGACTTGAGAAAAATCGGCCTTGAAGTGTCCTAGCTTTTCACATTCAAACATGTGGCTTCCTTTTCCTTATGAAGCTTTTCTCCTTTTGAGAATCTTTTCCCTTGCATTCTTTTTCATTGAAGGAATTTACTAAATCTCCTTGTAATGAAGGCAATCTTCTAATCATCTTCTTCCTTTTTGGATTCATCTTGTTTGCTTGAGGAGGCCTTGAGAGAAAACTTTTTCTTCTTGGAGATTTCTTTTTCTTTTAGATCTTCCCTCTCATTGGCTTTCAGAGTTATCTCGTGCGTCATTAGTGATCCAATAAGTTCCTCTAGTTTGAGAACTTTGAGATCTCTAGCTTCTTGGATGGTCATCACCTTTGGGTTGCCATCCTCTTGGTAAGCATCTGAGTATTTTCCTAACCAAATTTTTATTTTGATAAACTCTACCAAGCACTTCCAAACTATTAGTAACATTATTGAAACGAGTAGATATAGAGCTAATGGATTCATCGTTTTCCATAGAAAATAGCTCATATTAATGCACAGGCATACTCGTTTTTCTTTCCTTCACTTGATTAGTTCCTTCATGCATAATTTCAAGTAAATGCCAAATTCCAAAGGAATTGTTACATCCTTACATTGTATTAATCATTTTTTTTTACTAATTTTCTACAACAAATTCATTTTTAAATCATTATTATTCCAATATTGTATTGCTAGTTTATTTATTTATTTTTATGTTTATGAAAGAAAATTATCTATAAAAATAATTAGCTAAAATAGCTTCAACTTTATCAATTCACCGCTATTAAGAGCAAAATATAATGTATTCATTGCTTTAGCATTCAAACTTAAATTTCTCTTATGAAAATCATCTAACTCAATTGGCAATTTGGGAACGTTAACTCCATTTTCAACTTTGATAGAAATATATGGTTTGTTTTCAATGATATTCCATAAATCAAATGTAACGCCCCGAGTTTATCCCAAAATTTGGGTCGCTACTTAATTCGCCATCGAATATCACACTATAACTTTACAACATTTAAAATGAAATTTAAATCAATTTTCGATAAAAATTCGACTTGGTTTTCGGGTCTTTTGAACCCTCGAAAATATTTAGAAAACATTCGTAAAATACGTACAAAAGACATCGAAAAAGGTCGGGTTAAAGCGTATTTGAAAATAGAAATTTTTAAAAAATTTCAAGTTGGGCCGCAAGGGGCACCACGTGCGCGCACTCGGTGCACGCGTCGGCCAGGCATCGCGCGCCCTGCGCGCTATCGCTGCGTGCAGCAGCGCGCCCCAGAGCGATCGATCAGCAATGCCCCTGTTTTACTCGATCGGCGCTGGGCGCTGCGTGCCCCAGCAGCGCGCACTGCACGCCTGCTGCGTGAGCGCCCATGCCTCCTGTGCGCCTCCAGCCTGCACCGCGCGCCTACAACTCCTCTTTTCCATTTTTTTCCACCTCTTTTCACTTTCTACACCACCATTTCACCTATAAAAATTACCCCATCCATCTTCTAATATTTTCCACATCTCCACACGTTAAAACCTTGAAAACATGACTCTAAACCGTAAGCGGAAGCGTAAAAATTTGTGAAAACAAACATTGTTTCTTTCATAAAAATCCGAGCAGCATAACGTTTGATTGTTTAAAAACCAAAACCTGAAAACAACATAGTTTATACAACAAAATCCCAAGTCATCCAAAAACACACCTCAATGCGTAAGTATCCTAACCTATTTACAATCCAACAAACCCACACCTCCACTATGGCCAAGGCGCCCCAACAAAAGTGCCCGCACCGACATACAAAATGCGTCGCCGACAACATCCTACTCCTGGCCATGCTCATAGAGCTCACCTGACAGCTCGTCATCACCTACACCACAGAACATAAAACGTAAGCTTAGCTAGTAGGGAATAATGAAATTAAAAACAATGCATACTCAACCTCTAACACATGCAATTTCTACCCGTTCTGTTGTTCTCGTGTTGTTTTCGTTTCATTAATCTTTCACTTGGCTGTGTGGATCAAGTAGGCACCCATCCTATAACCGTCTAGGACGGCCACACCTTGACCCAGCAGAGCAAGATCGGAGGCACACATCCGAGCCACGCTCACAGGACGACAATACAACAATCTCCTCCCATATCGATCATAGAACCCTCTAGTGCTCTCTCTAGCACATTAACGTCGAGGCGTTCATACTCACGACACATTACGTATTTTCAGCAGTGCATCTCTCGTAGATGTCCTCTCGAGGTGCTACAGTAGCACTACTGTAACGCCCCGAACCCGCCCCGGGCCCGGTGCGCTACGTTGCTAAGCAACCCGCATTTAAAACGTAATTTAAAAATAATTATCTAAAATATTTTGACTCGTTTTCGGGTTTTTCGAACCCTCGACATTTGTTGGAAAACGGGCCCACAATACGTTTAAAATACTTTGAAAAACGTCGGGTCAAAACATTTTAGAAAACGGGAGAAAATAAAAAAAAACAAAAAAAATTGCCTTAAAAGGCTGCTGGGCGCGCAGCTGGGCGCCAGGCGCCCAGGCAGCGCGCTGCGTGAGCAGCACGCGCGCGCTGCTTGCGCGCTAAGGGCGCTGTACGCGCTGCACGCGCGCTCGCGTGCGCGCGCTGGGGCGCACCAACGCGCCCCAGCTCTTGGCTACCACGATCGATCTTCGCTAAATGCCCGATCGATCGGGCCTTCTCGGGTTTTTTTCACCCAGAAACTTCCCGACCGCGACCGATCGCGCCCCGGGCCCGACCGATCGGGCCGGCTCGGGTTTTTCACCCCCAAAAACACTTAAAAACACCAAAAACTTCCCATTTTAACCTCACTTCACCTCTCTTCACATTTCTACACTTTTCTACAATCCCGACACCTCCAAAAATTCCGAAATTTTTACCATATCGTCCCGACGCATAAATCTTCAATCCCCGTGAAAATCTCGGAAAAACGAATTAAAACACCTAACAAAAAAAATAGCGAAGGCAACCAGACATATCAAATTTTTAAACCAAAAATCGACAATATAACGGCTAAATTTTCAAAATCCAAAACCTGAGAAACATTGTTGTTAAAATGCGATTTAAAACAACCAATTAACCAGATAACTCCAAACTATATACATCAAACCCAATTCAACCAAACGACCTAAAATCCATTCCGACCATAACATTCACAATTCACCACAAACACACACCAAATATCTATACACACCGAACCAAAGTACTCAAAACCTATCCAAACCATCAACAACCAAAATATTCACAAACCCACTCCTAATCACAAAACATGCAATACCACAACCCTTGCCAAGGACTAGGTCGAAGCGCCCCGACAAATGACCTGCACCGACGAGCTCCGTGTATCCCCGACTGGTGCTACTCCTAATCCACGTTATCGAGATCACCTGAGAGTACTTCGTCACCTACACCACAGAACACACACACACACACGTAAGCTTACGCTTAGCAAGTAATGAATGACAAATGTAAACATGCACAATGCACACTACAATCACACCAAACACAAGCACCAACTAACAAACAATTTCACACACAATTTGCCCGCACCGAAGTGCCTTATTTGCCCGCACTGAAGTGCCTTAGTTGCCCGCACCGAAGTGCCTTATTTGCCCGCACCGAAGTGCCTTAATTTGCCTGCACAAAGTGCCTTATTTGCCTGCACAAAGTGCCTTAGTTGCCTGCACAGAAGTGCCTTAGTTGCCTGCACCGAAGTGCCTTATTTGCCCGCACCGAAGTGCCTTAGTTGCCCGCACCGAAGTGCCTTATTTGCCCGCACCGAAGTGCCTTAACATTCACACACACACAACAATACACACACACCACAACTCGACTAAATTTAATACAAAGCACTGACACAATGCAATATGGAGCGAAACAATAACTAATAGCCCTACCGTTCTGTGGTGTAGGCCCGAAGGCGAAAGAAAGCACCCACTACTTACCTGGCTGCTTGGTTTCCACTTGTTTACTTTTACCAGCTATTTCACACGCTCGACGACCTAAAATCACGGAAACTCAAGTTGATAAGCTATCAACGAATTCTAAAGATTTTCTAACTAAACTAAACAATACCTAACCAACTTCACGCTCCAAAACACTCAAACTCAATTTTCCACCCCACATCGACCGTCAACTTTAAACGGCCATAACTTTCTCGTTTTTCAACAGAATTCGACGTGCCACCCCAACTCGGAAACCTCTACACGTCTACTATCCATTGAATCACTCAAATTAACCAAACAAACACTTTGGCCAGCCCGAAATTCCCAAAGACAGAATCGGGTATATAGGTGTTCTTCAACCGTTTTTGTGTAACACTCTTTAATCTTCCATCTAACCCCTCTAACAACCTAAACCACTCCATTCAACAACTAACTACCAAATAGGAAAGAAATCTAACATTTAAACTTAATTTTTCAGAATCCCTAACCTAGGGTTTCCTAAAATTCACCAAACTCAACCAAAATACATAAAAACACTTCTAACCTCCCACAAACTTCATCCACATACATATAAAACAAAACCCATATAAACTTACCTTGAAATCACTTGAAGAAATGAAGAAAGAGGGAGAAGAATCGCCAACAATGGAGGATGAAGAAGAAGTCGATGAAAATGGAGAGAAAATGAGAAAGAACAACATTTAAACTATAACTTTCATTCACTTTTAATTTTCTCCCTCCAAGCTTTCAAAAATTAAACTTTTACCCCCACCTTTTACTTCATTAAAAACCAACGTGAAGGCTATCAAAAATCATCCCTTTCTATTCCTTTAATTCTTTACCATTTGCTTGAATTTCATTGGCTCTTTCTAGTTTGACTTTTCAACACTAACATTTCCAACAATCACCACAATTCCTTTACCTTTGACTTGTCAACTGTAACGCCCCGAGTTATCTGAACCCGGTTTGCTACTCATAACGCTGAACCGAATCATGACGTCTTGATGCTAAATTTAAAATTTCACTCGACAGCCAAAATTTGACTTTTTCTAAAATTTCAAAATATTTAAAACCTGCAGCGGAAATAATTCTAAACAACAATGTAGTAAATCAAAACTATAAATCATGGTTTGAAATGTTAAGAGATAATCGGCAGTTTGGAATTAAAGTTTAAAACTGTGGAATACTAGGAAAAAAATCGTGGAAGTCTAACGTATCTGCCGATGAGCAAGGCCAACGGAAGAAGCAGAAAAAGAAAACAAAAGGCTTCTACCGATGACGTGTACAAACAACGCGATGCCATCTGCCGATAACGTCGACGCAACACCATCTGCCGATGTAGTCAACATAACTTCATACACAACTTCATCTGCCGATGAAGTCAACATAACTTCATACACAACTTCATCTGCCGATGTAGTCAACATAACTTCATCTGCCGATGAAGTCAACATAACTTCATCTGCCGATGAAGTCAACATAACTTCATACACAACTTCATCTGCCGATGAAGTCAACATAACTTCATACACAACTTCATCTGCCGATGAAGTCAACATAACTTCATACACAACTTCATCTGCCGATGAAGTCAACATAACTTCATCTGCCGATGAAGTCAACATAACTTCATCTGCCGATGAAGTCAACATAACTTCATCTGCCGATGAAGTCAACATAACTTCATCTGCCGATGAAGTCAACATAACTTCATACACAACTTCATCTGCCGATGAAGTCAACATAACTTCATACACAACTTCATCTGCCGATGAAGTCAACATAACTTCATACACAACTTCATCTGCCGATGAAGTCAACATAACTTCATACACAACTTCATCTGCCGATGAAGTCAACATAACTTCATACACAACTTCATCTGCCGATGAAGTCAACATAACTTCATACACAACTTCATCTGCCGATGAAGTCAACATAACTTCATACACAACTTCATCTGCCGATGAAGTCAACATAACTTCATACACAACTTCATCTGCCGATGAAGTCAACATAACTTCATACACAACTTCATCTGCCGATGAAGTCAACATAACTTCATACACAACTTCATCTGCCGATGAAGTCAACATAACTTCATACACAACTTCATCTGCCGATGAAGTCAACATAACTTCATCTGCCGATGAAGTCAACATAACTTCATCTGCCGATGAAGTCAACATAACTTCATACACAACTTCATCTGCCGATGAAGTCAACATAACTTCATACACAACTTCATCTGCCGATGAAGTCAACATAACTTCATACACAACTTCATCTGCCGATGAAGTCAACATAACTTCATACACAACTTCATCTGCCGATGAAGTCAACATAACTTCATCTGCCGATGAAGTCAACATAACTTCATCTGCCGATGAAGTCAACATAACTTCATACACAACTTCATCTGCCGATGAAGTCAACATAACTTCATACACAACTTCATCTGCCGATGAAGTCAACATAACTTCATACACAACTTCATCTGCCGATGAAGTAAACATAACTTCATACACAACTTCATCTGCAGATGAAGTCAACATAACTTCATCTGCCGATGAAGTCAACATAACTTCATCTGCCGATGAAGTCAACATAACTTCATCTGCCGATGAAGTCAACATAACTTCATCTGCCGATGAAGTCAACATAACTTCATCTGCCGATGAAGTCAACATAACTTCATACACAACTTCATCTGCCGATGAAGTCAACATAACTTCATACACAACTTCATCTGCCGATGAAGTCAACATAACTTCATCTGCCGATGAAGTCAACATAACTTCATACACAACTTCATCTGCCGATGAAGTCAACATAACTTCATCTGCCGATGAAGTCAACATAACTTCATACACAACTTCATCTGCCGATGAAGTCAACATAACTTCATCTGCCGATGAAGTCAACATAACTTCATACACAACTTCATCTGCCGATAGACTTCCATCTTCCGATAGACAACTCAACCATGACTCAACATCTACCGATGGACATCATCTACCGATAGAGAACAAAACGACATCTCACCAACTCCTCGTTATAAAACACTACTCCAACTACAGAAAAGGATTTACTTACTCTACTGAAATCATTCAAAAACGACTTAACCATTGCATTACTCAAAATTCAGTAAAAACAATGTTTTCAAAAATCCAAAAGAATACCAATATCAGAAGATTCTTAAAATGTATTCAAAACTTTGAGACCACTACTGTCATAAAATTTTTAGAAAAAAACATCTATACTGAACTAGTCACTCTCAACTCAACACTTGCAGCTATGAATTAAACCGCCTCAACAGATGACCAAACCGATGCCTGAAAATGCTCCTCCAACCAGCCTAGTCCTCATGTTGGTCGGTAAACATACCTTCAGTAACTTCTTCACCTACATCACAAAACTTATCTATTAGACTAATGCTAAGCAAGTAAAGCAATGAATGAAATGAATTACTGAAACATAAATCTCCTAGACATGCTGTTTCTAATTTCTCCTCTCTGTTGTATACATAATCGTGCTCTGTTGATCCCTCTGTACGATGGGAGAGTGGATCAGTCATCCCCTTAAGCATACATCCTCTGATCTCAATTAAGGGGCGGATTAGTTCCCTTAACAGTTAGCTGGTCTGATCCCCCTGTAGGATTGGGAAGTGGATCACTTTTCCCAAAACCTCAATCCTCTGATCTCAGTTAAGGGGCGGAGTAATCCCCCTTAACAGTTGTTCTGATCATCCTGCTCACACTTACCATGCGTTTCATGTAAATTCATTTTCGTAATTCTTTCAAAAACATGATGCATGACAACTGGAAAATAAATATAAAAAGCATACATAAGTCCTACTGTTTTGTGATGTAGGCCCGAAGGCACAAACAAACTCTACTTACCTGGATTTTTGGCGAGTGCTCGGTTAGGAGCTTCTTCGGGATCTTTCTCACCTAGAACATAAACAGAACATTAAGTCAACCTATACTAAACCTCATTCTAAGGCATTCAGAAAACCTAAGGGAATAGTTGGGAGTTCTGATCGCCAAGCATTACTGATTCTATGCTAAACCCGAACCTACTCACTTTCCTGATGAGTTCCCAAAATACATATCCAACACTCCCCCATACAATCTTCCTTAGTTACTAAGTCAGAAAAATCGAGGTAGAAACTTACCTAGCTCGGCGAACGGACTCGGGGAAGGAAATCGCCTGGGAAGTCTGCTGGTTTGAGCTGAAAACCGAGAGCAAGAATGAACAGTGGCGGCTAAGCTCAATAAATTTCTTTTAAATAGGTTATCCACTAATAAGTTTTTAATTTACCATAATGCCCTTGCATATCCATTCATTAACCTAATCCATATTTGCACATCTTAATTTGACAAATTAAATTGGGTTTAATGGAACCGGGTGCTACATCAACTCTTCCCCCCAACATTTCATTGTTTTAAATCTTTCATTCCTAATATCAACCCGCTAATTGATTACCCTTAGGCCTATAAGAGTTATAAAACTATCGGGTGTTACAATCCACCCTCCTTACAAAAAAATTTGTCCTCAAAATTTGCGTACCTGAACAATTCTGGATAACGCACCATCATGTCTTGTTGACGCTCCCACGTTGCTTCCTCAATGTTGTGGTTGCGCCATAGTACTTTTACCAATGGAATGTCCTTATTGCGTAATTTCTTCACTGCATAATCCAATATTTCCACTGGTTTCTCCTCATAAGACAATGTAGGTTGCACTTCGACCTCCTGCTGTACCACCACGTGCGATGGATCCCTCAGACACTTCCGAAGCATCGACACATGGAATACATTATGCACTCCCTCCATCAAAGCAGGCAACTCCAACTGATATGCTGTCTTTCCCACACGCTTCACAATAGGAAAAGGACCAACAAATCGCGGGTTCAGCTTACCACGCTTCCCGAATCTCAATAATGTTGCTTGAGGTCTCTGTACATCTTACTCCCCGGGTGAATGGAAAACCTCGACGAATGAGCTTCAGCCAAAATTTCCTTCCGAAGTTGCCCGTCATTCGGAACATACCACCGATTACGAAACTTCAAAATACCGTCATCCGAGTAGCTAAACTCTGTTCTATCGTCAGACACCATACTCAGCTTGAATTTATTACACTCCAAATCTCCTTGCTGAGCGTCTCTAATTTTCTCCAAAACCGTAGGCTTCAGGGACAAAGCTGCTAAAACTACTGTCACATCTGAAACCAGCTCCAAATCAAACCTCTGAATCTCCAATCGCAAAGGTTCAGACATACCAGCCTCCAAAGCTGAAACCGAAGTCGATACTCGGCTTAAAGCATCTGCAACCACATTGGCTTTACCGGAGTGATACTTGATTTCCAAATCATAATCTTTCACGAACTCTAACCACCGCCGCTGCCTCATATTAAGCTCCTTTTGAGTGAAGATATACTTCAGACTTTTATGATCTGAATATACCTCGCACTGCTGACCATAAAGGTAATGCCTCCAGATCTTTAAAGCAAAGACCACTGCTGCTAACTCCAAATCATGGGTCGGATAATTCTTCTCATAGGGCTTTAGCTGCCTCGAAGCATAGGCAATCACCTTATCTTTCTGCATAAGTACACAACCCAACCCAATCTGCGAGGCATCACAATAAATACAAAATTTCTCCTCGGCCACGGGCAAGGTTAAAATCGGAGCTGTCGTCAATTTTTACTTCAAAGTCTGAAAGCTCAGTTCACATTCTTCAGACAACTCATATTTCACGTCTTTTCTGGTCAAGCGAGTCATCGGTGCTGCTATTTTAGAAAATCCCTCAATAAACCTTCTGTAATAGCCAGCTAATCCCAGAAAACTCCGAATCTCACTGACATTCTTTGGCTGAGGCCAATCATTAATTGACTGAATCTTGGCCGGATCCACCGATATACCTCCACTGCTTATCACATGGCCAAGAAAATGTATTTCAGTCAGCCAGAAATCGCACTTCGAAAACTTGGCATATAACTGATGCCGTTTCAGAACCTCCAGAACAATCCGTAGATGCTCTTTATGTTCCTCTTCATCACGGGAATAAACCAAAATGTCATCAATGAAAACAATCACAAATTTATCGAGATACTCTCTGAATATTCGATTCATTAGATCCATAAAAGCAGCTGGAGCATTTGTCAAACCAAACGACATAACCAAGAACTCATAATGTCCATACCGAGTCCGGAAAGCCGTCTTTGGAATATCCTGCGATCTGACTTTCAATTGGTAGTATCCCGATCTCAAATCAATTTTAGAAAACACTCGGGCTCCCTGCAATTGATCAAACAAATCGTCGATCCTCGGTAACGGATACTTATTTTTCACCGTTAGCTTGTTCAACTCTCGATAGTCGATGCACATACGAAGCGACCCGTCTTTCTTCTTGACAAACAACACGGGCGCTCCCCAGGGCGAAAAACTAGGGCGTATAAAGCCCTTATCAACCAATTCCTCCAACTGCTTCTTTAGTTCCTTTAACTCCGGAGGAGCTAACCTGTAGGGATTCTTTGAAACAGGCTCAGCTCCAGGATAAGTATCAATTACAAATTCGATTTCCCGGTCCGGAGGTAGACCAGGCAAATCATCCAGGAACACTTCAGGAAAATCACGAACTATAACTATATCTTGAGGTTTAACTTCTACCAAAGCATGAGAATCTACTATAGCTGCCAGAAAACAAACAAACTCACCCGTAGCAAACTCTCGAGCCTCCAACGACGCCATAACAAATAGCTTCTGCACATGCTTCAATGATTGCAGTGAAAGCTTCTCACCATCCGGAGGATAGAACTCAACTGTTCCTGCTCGGCAGTCAATCGTGGCATGGTGTCGGAACAGCCAATCCATACCGAGTATCACATCATACCCGGTTATCCCAATTACAATCAGTGTAGCTGGTAACTGCTTCTTTCCAACTGATATCAACCCATTCTGTACCAACTGCTCTGAGTGTAACTGCTCTCCAGACGGTAAGCTCACCCGGAATGCACACTCAGCCGGCTTCACTTCCAAATTTAATTTTACCACAAAAGTTGTAGATACGAAAGAATGGGAAGCCCCTGAATCTATCAATGTAAATGCTGGCACTAAATTAACAATTACAGTACCTGAAATTACTGCAGGACGGTCCTCACTATCAGGCTCGATCATAGCAAAAACCCTCGGAGTAGCTCTAGCTGGACCTGGTTTCGAAGTAGGGCAATCCTTAGATACGTGACCTGTCTGGTTGCATGTAAAACATCGGAGGACCCTCGGCTTTGGACAATCACGGGACATATGACCTGCTTCTAGACAATTGTAGCATTTACCTGCGTATTGCCCACACTCGCCAGGATGGGACTTCGAACACTTGGGACACTATCGAAATCCCTTTTTCGGTTGTTGCTGTGGCTTTTTACCCCCTCTCTGATCACTTAAGTTTCCTCCTTGTCGTTTGGTCCCCTGTTGCTGAGAAGAAGAACCTCCTCTATTGAACTAGGCTGTGATTTCTCTAAACATCCTCTTCGGGTTCTCAGCAGATCTGGATAATTTATCTGCCGCTTCCTCCACTTCTAACGCCTTTGCCACCATCTCAGTAAATGAACTTCTAGAAATCCCGAAAGTCTTTACCAGCATATAAATTTCGGGCTTCAGTCCTTGCACGAACTGAAAGATCTTGTCCGCTTCACAGTTGATCATGTGACCGGCAAACCGAGATAACAACTCAAACTGCTGAATGTAATCCCCCACCGATCCCGTCTGTTTAAGTGTCATGAATTCCATCCGTTTTGCAGCTTGAGCCGTTTCGTTGTAATACTTGTCGAAGAACAGATCCTTAAACTCCTTCCAGGTTAAGGCTTGATGACCGAGGGTGGACTCTATCGACTCCCACCAGCTCTGTGCGTTATTGATTAAATGGAAGGTGGCACACTTGACTTTGTTTACTTCCTCCACCTCAGCAACCTTGAACATATTCTCAATAGTGTGAATCCACCTATCTACAGCTATAGGATCTGTTAATCTGCCCTCGAATGCTGGAGGGTTCAATCTCCGAAACCTGTCCCCACTAGATCCTGTTCCAGCCTGTCCAAGTCCCCCGTGCTCCAACAAAGTTCCAACTAGCTCTGCTTGTCGGGTAACCATATCCGCTAACTGCTTAACAGAGTCCTCTAGTGGATTTCTGGGTGGCTCGGGTTCATGCCTAGGTCTCCCGGGTCGTCTAGGGTTATGCATCTTAATTTAATCCTGAACCAATTTAAAACAATCTAGCTTAGAAAAAAACTAGCTAAGGAAAGAATACTTACAGTCGGTGAAGCACGTTGCGCGACGGCCGGCATTGTCGGGTAATTCTCTGAACGTTTCGACCATAAAAGCTCTGATACCAACTTGTAACTCCCCGAACCCGCCCCGGGCCCGGTGCGCTACGTTGCTAAGCAACCCGCATTTAAAACGTAATTTAAAAATAATTATCTAAAATATTTTGACTCGTTTTCGGGTTTTTCGAACCCTCGACATTTGTTGGAAAACGGGCCCACAATACGTTTAAAATACTTTGAAAAACGTCGGGTCAAAACATTTTAGAAAACAGGAGAAAATAAAAAAAAACAAAAAAAAAAATTGCCTTAAAAGGCTGCTGGGCGCGCAGCTGGGCGCCAGGCGCCCAGGCAGCGCGCTGCGTGAGCAGCACGCGCGCTAAGCGCGTTGTACGCGCTGCACGCGCGCTCGCGTGTGCGCACTGGGCGCACCAGCGCGCCCCAGCTCTTGGCTACCACGATCGATCGTGGCTAAATGCCCGATCGATCGGGCCTTCTCGGGTTTTTTTCACCCAGAAACTTCCCGACCGCGACCGATCGCGCCCCGGGCCCGACCGATCGGGCCGGCTCGGGTTTTTCACCCCCAAAAACACTTAAAAACACCCAAAACTTCCCATTTTAACCTCACTTCACCTCTCTTCACATTTCTACACTTTTCTACAATCCCGACACCTCCAAAAATTCCGAAATTTTTACCATATCGTCCCGACGCATAAATCTTCAATCCCCGTGAAAATCTCGGAAAAACGAATTAAAACGCCTAACAAAAAAATAGCGAAGGCAACCCGACATATCAAATTTTTAAACCAAAAATCGACAATATAACGGCTAAATTTTCAAAATCCAAAACCTGAGAAACATTGTTGTTAAAATGCGATTTAAAACAACCAATTAACCAGATAACTCCAAACTATATACATCAAACCCAATTCAACCAAACGACCTAAAATCCATTCCAACCATAACATTCACAATTCACCACAAACACACACCAAATATCTATACACACCGAACCAAAGTACTCAAAACCTATCCAAACCATCAACAACCAAAATATTCACAAACCCACTCCTAATCACAAAACATGCAATACCACAACCCTTGCCAAGGACTAGGTCGAAGCGCCCCGACAAATGACCTGCACCGACGAGCTCCGTGTATCCCCGACTGGTGCTACTCCTAATCCACGTTATCGAGATCACCTGAGAGTACTTCGTCACCTACACCACAGAACACACACACACACACGTAAGCTTACGCTTAGCAAGTAATGAATGACAAATGTAAACATGCACAATGCACACTACAATCACACCAAACACAAGCACCAACTAACAAACAATTTCACACACAATTTGCCCGCACCGAAGTGCCTTATTTGCCCGCACTGAAGTGCCTTAGTTGCCCGCACCGAAGTGCCTTATTTGCCCGCACCGAAGTGCCTTATTTGCCTGCACAAAAGTGCCTTAGTTGCCTGCACAGAAGTGCCTTAGTTGCCTGCACCGAAGTGCCTTATTTGCCCGCACCGAAGTGCCTTAGTTGCCCGCACCGAAGTGCCTTATTTGCCCGCACCGAAGTGCCTTAACATTCACACACACACAACAATACACACACACCACAACTCGACTAAATTTAATACAAAGCACTGACACAATGCAATATGGAGCGAAACAATAACTAATAGCCCTACCGTTCTGTGGTGTAGGCCCGAAGGCGAAAGAAAGCACCCACTACTTACCTGGCTGCTTGGTTTCCACTTGTTTACTTTTACCAGCTATTTCACACGCTCGACGACCTAAAATCACGGAAACTCAAGTTGATAAGCTATCAACGAATTCTAAAAGATTTTCTAACTAAACTAAACAATACCTAACCAACTTCACGCTCCAAAACACTCAAACTCAATTTTCCACCCCACATCGACCGTCAACTTTAAACGGCCATAACTTTCTCGTTTTTCAACGGAATTTGACGTGCCACCCCAACTCGGAAACCTCTACACGTCTACTATCCATTGAATCACTCAAATTAACCAAACAAACACTTTGGCCAGCCCGAAATTCCCAAAGACAGAATCGGGTATATAGGTGTTCTTCAACCGTTTTTGTGTAACACTCTTTAAATCTTCCATCTAACCCCTCTAACAACCTAAACCACTCCATTCAACAACTAACTACCAAAATAGGAAAGAAATCTAACATTTAAACTTAATTTTTCAGAATCCCTAACCTAGGGTTTCCTAAAATTCACCAAACTCAACCAAAATACATAAAAACACTTCTAACCTCCCACAAACTTCATCCACATACATATAAAACAAAACCCATATAAACTTACCTTGAAATCACTTGAAGAAATGAAGAAAGAGGGAGAAGAATCGCCAACAATGGAGGATGAAGAAGAAGTCAATGAAAATGGAGAGAAAATGAGAAAGAACAACATTTAAACTATAACTTTCATTCACTTTTAATTTTCTCCCTCCAAGCTTTCAAAAATTAAACTTTTACCCCCACCTTTTACTTCATTAAAAACCAACGTGAAGGCTATCAAAAATCATCCCTTTCTATTCCTTTAATTCTTTACCATTTGCTTGAATTTCATTGGCTCTTTCTAGTTTGACTTTTCAACACTAACATTTCCAACAATCACCACAATTCCTTTACCTTTGACTTGTCAACTCTTCCCCCCCAACATTTCATTGTTTTAAATATTTCATTCCTAATATCAACCCGCTAATTGATTACCCTTAGGCCTATAAGAGTTATAAAACTATCGGGTGTTACAACTACTCCCCGACGAGGCTGCTCTACTCGAGACCACGTTGCAATCTCTTCTTATCTTTTTACATTTTGTGCTCACATTTCATCAACATGCTCAAAACTCATTTTTTGTAGTTTCAAACCATGATGCATGTCAACACAAATGCTCAATAACAAAATAATAACAAACAACCAGTAATCAACCCTACAGTTCAATGGTGTAGGCCTGAAGGCAAAAACACACACAACCACTACTTACCTGGATCTCCACACGTATTCACACACTTCGATTAGTCCAATTACTCGCTCGTTAACCTAACATATTAAGGGAAAAATAACTTAGTAACCCTCAAAGAAATTCTAAGAATGCATATTCTATATCTAACAACAAAATAAACCAACTCTAAAGCATAAAACCCAAAATCCTGAAATTCCCCCATTTTCCTTGCCAAATTTTCAATCGGCCATAACTCACTCGTTTTTCATCAGATTTGAACGATCCTACCCATTTCGTAAACCTCTACACGTCTACTATCCAATGCATCAATCCATTTTTAAAAACTAAATAGCATGGCCAATCGGATTCTGCACCAAACAGAATCGGTTACTCTTTTATCCCAAAATTGGTTTTCCACAAAATCAACCAAATCTCTAATCTATCTATACTATCAACATAAACCAGCACATCTAAGGTCTAAACCTCTAAAATAGCAAGAAAATCCATCAAAGAAAGAGAATGTTCGGAGCTCTCACTTAGGGTTTTCTAATCTCCACCAGAACCTCACTAAAACTCACTCAAAACACCTAAAACCTCCACTAGTATGCATAGATTACAAAACCCCACTATAACTCACCTCAAATCTTAATGAAAATCGATGGAAGGAAGGAGGAGAAACTCTTCAATGGTAGCTGCAATTTCGTGGGAGAAGGGAGGAGAAGACAAGGTTTTGCCCCTTTTTACACCCTAGTCTTCTAACATTTAAATCTCCATTTTTTCCCCTTTAAAATTTTACCACTAAACTAAAGAAAATTGTAAAATCAACCCTCTCCCTTCACTTCCCTCTACTCCAACGGGGAAGATTCCCTCCTTATTCGCTCTTCTTCTTCTTTTATTTTCCTTTACATTTATTTCAACCAATAATACCCTAAACTACTTCAACTCTATGGTTTGCTCATCAAATTTTCAGTTTCTAACTTATATACTTAGAATAACTCTAGGATTAATGTTAAGCTCCCATAATATAATCATTATCTAAGGCAACTCTCGATTTAAGAAAATTCCTAAGTGTTACATTCCACTCTCCTTAAAAAAATTTTGTCCTCAAAATTTGTGTACCTAAAAAGCTCAGGATAGCGATCCATCATGTCTTACGCCATAACACCTTCACCAGTGGAATCTCCTTGTTGTGTAACGTCTTCACTGCATAATCTAAGATCTCAACCGGTTTCTCTTCATTTGTTAACGTTGGCTACACCTCAATATCTTGCTGCACCACGACGTGTGACGGAACTTTCAAGCACTTCCTTAGCATTGAGACATGGAAGACATTGTGAACCCCTTCCATGGAAGTGGGTAGCTCCAACTGGTATGCTGTTCTTCCAATTCTCTTCATGATCAGGAATGGTCCAACGTATCTCGAGTTTAGTTTACCTCTCTTCCCGAACCTTATTACTCCCTTGAATGGTGAATTTTTTAAAAAGACCTCGTCTCCAACTTCAAACTCTAACTCTCGCCTTCTTCCATCGACGTAGCTCTTCTATCGACTCTGAGCTATCAATATCCACTGCCAAATGAATTTGATCTTGTCAGTTGTCTGCTGCACAATCTCAGGTCCAATCAAACTGACTACCTTGACTTCGTCCCAATAGAGAGGTGATCTGCATTTTTTCCCATATAGAGCCTCGTATGGAGCCATACTGATTGTAACTTGATAGCTGTTGTTGTACGATAACTCAACTAAAGGTAAATATCTACTCCACGAACCCTAAAACTCCAATACACAGGCTCGCAGCATATCCTCTAAAATCTGAATGGTCCATTCAGATTGTCCGTCCCTCTGAGGATGAAATGTTGTACTGAAATTCAGCCGCGTCCCCATTGCCTTATGCAGACTCTTCCAGAATTTGGATGTGAACCTCGGGTCTCTGTCAGATACGATTGAAGTCGGTACACCGTGCAACTGCAATATCTCCTAAATATACAGTTCTGCAAAGTGATCCATGTTGAATGTCATCTTTACCGGCAGAAAATGGACTGATTTGGTTAAACGATCCACAATCACCCATATACCATCATATCCTTTTGTCGTCCGGGGTAACCTGACAACAAAATCCATAGAGATTTGGTCCCACTTCCACTCTGGAACCGACAATGGTTGCAATTTCCCGGCAGGTCTCTAGTGTTTTGCCTTAACTTGCTGACAAACCAAGCATGTTTCTACGTACTTCGCTACAGACTTTTTCATGCTAGGCCACAAATAATACTACTTAAGATCTCCATACATTTTGGTACTGCCAGGATGAACAGAAAACCTCAAAAAGTGCACCTCTGACAAAATCTCATTTCGAAGTTGCTCATTATTTGGAACAGACCATCTATTCTGAAACTTCCGAATTCCACCTTCTGAATAACTGAACTCGGCCCTGTCATCAGACACCATACTCAACTTGAATTCATTGCACTCCGGGTCTTCTAGTTGAGCTTCTGTAATTTTTTCAAGAATTGTAGGCTTCAAAGATAAGGCTGATAACATCGCCGTTACATTCGAAACCAGCTCCAATTCAAACCTCTGAAATTCATTACTCAATTGCATTGGCATCTCAGCCTTCATCGCCGAAACTGAAGTCGAAACTCGGCTCAACGTGTCTGCCACTACGTTGGCTTTACCAGGGTGGTACTTGATCTCCAGATCATAGTCCTTCACGAACTCTAACCACCGCCGCTGCCTCATATTCAACTCCTTCTAAGTGAAAATATACTTCAGACTTTTGTGATCTGAATATATCTCACATTGCTGACCATACAGGTAATGTCTCCAGATCTTTAGAGCAAACACCACCGCCGGTAACTCCAAGTCATGGGTTGGATAATTTTTCTTATAAGTCTTTAACTGCCTGGAAGCATAGGCAATCACCTTTTCGTTCTGCATCAATACATAACCCAATCCGATCCTAGAGGCATCACAATAAATGCTGAATTTCTCCTCCGCCACCGGTAGTGTCAACACTGGAGCTGTAGTCAATTTCTGCTTTAGCATTTGAAAACTAAGCTTACAATCCTCTGACCAATCATACTTGACATCCTTCTTGTCAGCCGAGTCAGCGGTGCCGCTATCTTTGAAAAGCCCTCAATAAACTTCCTGTAATAACCAACCAACCCCAAAAAACTTCAAATCTTGCTGACATTCGTTGGCTGAGGCCATTCCTTGATCGATTGTATCTTAGCTGGATTTACCGATATTTCTCCACTGAAAATGACATGTCCAAGGAAATGAACCTTATCCAACTAAAACTTGCACTTAGAGAACTTTGCATACAGTTGATGCCGCTTTAAAGTCTCCAAAACAATCTTCAGATGCTCTTTGTGCTCATCTTCGTTACGGGAATATACCAAGATATCATCGATAAATAGAATGAAAAATTTATCGAGATACTCTCGAAATACCCGGTTCATCAGGTCTATGAAAGCAGCTGGAGCATTTGTCAATTCGAACGACATAACTAAGAACTCATAGTGTCCGTACCTTGTCTGAAAAGCTGTTTTCGGGATATCTTGCGATCTGACTTTCAACTTGATAATACCCCGATCTCAAATCTATTTTCGAGAAAATTTGAGCTCCTTGGAGTTGATCAAACAAGTCATCTATCCTTGGCAGATGATACTTATTCTTAATGGTCAGCTTATTCAACTCCCTGTAGTCAATACACATTCGGAGCGACCCATCTTTCTTTTTCATGAACAAAACTGGCGCTCCCCACAGTGAGAAATTAGGGCATATGAACCCCTTATCAACCAATTCTTCCAATTGTTTCTTCAACTCCTTCAATTCAGGCGGAGTCAAACTGTAAGGATTCTTCGACACTGGTTCCGCTTCAGGGTATGTGTCAATCACAAACTAGATTTTCTGGTCCGGAGGTAAACCAGGAAAATCGTCCAAAAACACCTCAAAAAAATCACAGACTACTAACATATCCTGAGGTTTAACCTCTACTTGAAATTGGGCATCTACAATTGTTGCAAGGAAACAAACAAACTTACCCATTAAAGATCTCCGAGCATCCATAGGCGTTATAATGAATAGCTTCCTTATATTTCTCAAGGCCTGCAACGAATGATTCTCACCATTCGGAGGTTGAAAGTTAACAGTTCCGGCCCGACAGTCAATTGTTGCATAATGTCGAAACAACCAATCCATTTCGAGTATCACATCATACCTGGTTATCCCCATCATAATTAAATTGACAGGCAATGTCTTCATTCCTACAAATACCAAATTGTTAGGCACCATTTGATTGGAATGCAGGCACTTACCAGACGGTAGCTTCACATCAAACATACATCCAGCTGGCTTCACTTCCAGATTAAATCTTACTACAAAGGAGTCTATCAATGTAAAAGCAGGTACTGAAATCACAAGTACCGTACTTGAGATCACAGCTGGTCGATTCTCACCATCTGGCTCAATCATAGCAAAGATCCTGGGTGCTGCTTTGGCTGGACCATTCTTTGATGTAGGGCAATTTTTGGCTATGTGACCAATCTCGTTGCAATTGAAGCACCGATAAACTCTTGGCTTTGGGCAGTCTCGAAAAAGATGGTCAGCTTCAAAACAATTAAAGCATTTTTCTGCATACTACCCACACTCTCCTGGATGGGCTTTCAAACACTTAGGACATGACGAGTATCTCCCCCGTGGTTGTGGCTTCTTTCCTCCCCTCTGATCATTCAAATATCCGCCCTGCCTTTTGGTTCCTTGTGGCTGTGAAGAAGATCCTCCTCTGCTCATCTGTGGTGTGATCTCCTTAAACATTCTTCTGGGAGCTTCTATCGGTTTAATACACTTTAAGTCCACCTCTTCCACTTCTATTGCCTTCGCCACAACATTCATGTATGATACCCCCACAATTCCTGATATCTTCACTCCTTTGATATCTTCGGCTTTAGACCTTGCACGAACTGAAGCACTTTATCTTCCTCCTTACTTACCAAATGACTTGCAAATTGGGAGAGCGATTCAAACTGTCTGATGTACTCCCCCACGGATCCAGTCTGCTTCAACTGTAAAAACTTTATCCTCTTTGCAGCTTGGACTATCCTGTTGTAATACTTGTCGTAGAATATTTCTTAAATTCTTTCCAGGTCAGACCTTGAGCAGCTGTGGTAGCTTCCACTGTCTCCCACCAGCTTTGAGCATCATTAACCAAGTGAAAAGTTGCGCACATCACCTTATTTCCTTCTTCCACATTGGCATACTTGAACATATTCTTGATCGTATGAATCCATCTCTCCGCAACCGTTGGATCCATTAACTGGCCTTCAAAAGTCGGAGGCTTCAGTCTTCGAAACTTTTCTCCACTAGAACCCACTCCGAAGTTCCCCGGTCCTCCCTAATTTATTAACGATCCAAATAGTTCCGCCTGCCTACCGACCAACTCTGTAAGCTGCTTAACCGACTCTTCAAGTTCGTTTCTCGGTTGTCTTAAGTTCCTCGGCATCTTGTTTCTATTCATGAACAAGGTTAATGCAATCTAATCTTAGTTATAAACTAACTAAAATAAAAGAAATACTTATAGTCGGTGAAGCACGTTGTATGGCGCCCGACATTGTTGGGTAATCCTTTGAACGACTTAACCATTTAGCTCTGATACCAATTTGTAACGCTGCGGGTTTATCCCCAAACTCGGGTCGCTACTTAACTCGCCCTTGAATATCACACTATAATTTTACAACATTTAAAACGAAATTTAAATCAATTTTTGATAAAAAGTCGACTCGGTTTTCAGGTCTTTTGAACCCTAAAAAATATTTAGAAAATATTCGTAAAATATGTACAAAAGGCGTCGAAAAAGGTCGGGTTAAAGCGTATTTGAAAATCGGAATTTTTAAAAAATTTCAAGTTGGGCCGCAAAGGGGCACCGCGTGCGCTAGCAGCGCACCCCAGGGTGATCGATCGGCAACGGCCCTGTTTTACTCGATCGATCGGTGCTAAGCGTTGCGCGCCCCAGCAGAGCGCGCCCACGCCGCCTGCGCGCCTACAGCTCCTCTTTTCCCTTTTTTTCCACTTCTTTTCACTTTCCACACCACCATTTCACCTATAAAAATTACCCCGACCATCTCCTAATATTTTCCACCCCTTGACACGTTAAAACCTCAAAAACACGACTCTAAACCGTAAGCGAAAGCATAAAAATCCGTGAAAACAAACATCGTTTCTTTCATAAAAATTCGAGCAGCATAACGTTTAATTAGTTTAAAAACCAAAACCTGAAAACAACCCATTTTATACAACAAAATCCCAAGTCATCCAAAAACATACCTCAATGTGTAAGTATCCTAACTTATTTACAATCCAACAAACCCACACCTCCACCATGGTCAAGGCACCCCAACAAAAGTGTCTGCACCGGCATACAAAATTCGTCGCCGACTACATCCTATTCCTGACCATGCTCATAGAGCTCACCTGACAGCTCGTCATCACCTACACCATAGAACATAAAACGTAAGCCTAATGCTTAGCAAGTAAGGAATAATGAATTTAAAAACAATGCATACTCAACCCTTAACACATGCAGTTTCTACCCGCTCTGTTGTTCTCGTGTTGTTTTCGTTTCATTAATCTTTCACTTGGCCGTATGGATCAAGTAGGCACCCATCCTATAACCGTCTAGGACGGCCACACCTTGACCCAGCAGAGCAAGATCAGAGGCACACATCCGAGCCACGCTCACAGGACAGCCATACAACGATCTCCTCCCATATCGATCATAGAACCCTCTAGTGCTCTCTCTAGCACATTAACGTCGAGGCGTTCATACTCACGACACATTACGTATTTTCAGCAGTGCATCTCTCGTAGATGTCCTCTCGAGGTGCTACAGTAGCACTACTCCCCGACGAGGCTGCTCTACTCGAGACCACGTTGCAATCTCTTCTTATCTTTTTACATTTTGTGCTCACATTTCATCAACATGCTCAAAACTCATTTTTCGTAGTTCGAAACCATGATGCATGTCAACACAAATGCTCAATAACAAAATAATAACAAACAACCAATAATCAACCCTACAGTTCAATGGTGTAGGCCTGAAGGCAAAAACACACACAACCACTACTTATCTTGTAATACCCAGCTTTTCTGGATATTATTATTTTAATGTATAATGACATTTTCGTCAATATGTTAAATCAAGCCCGTTTTATAAAAAGAAAGCTTTATTATGATCTTAGAGATTAATAAAAATTTTAAGGAATTTACGGGATTTTTCGGAGTAATAATGCTATATTCCGAGTAATTACGTTTCTCGTAATATAAAGGACGTTTTAGTAAAAATAGTAAACGAGGTCCGATTTGCAAACGGACAGTTTTATTAAATCCCAAATAATAAGTTGGACTTATTGGTGAAATAAGGAAGTTTGGTGAAACTGAATAGCTAGTTAATTAACAAAACGAACGACGAAATCAATATAAAAACAATGCAAGGGCAAAACGGTCTTTTGCCAAGTCAAAAATTATAAAATAACCTAAACTATTCTTCTTCTTCATTTCTTCCCTGCTGCGCGAGAAAACCAGAGAGCGAAGCTCTCTCTGCCGTCGACGATTCCTTTGACTTCCGACCTCCGATTCGTCCTCCGATCGTCTCGATTCTTCGCGATTTCTTCCCCAATCCCGATCCTAGGTACGATTCTAAGGTTTTAGGAAAGTTTATTTTGACTTTTACAGAGTTTAAACAATTAGGTTTTCGTTTAGGGTTTCCGTTAAAAATGCGAATTAGGGTTCGAAATCGATAGGTTGTCGTAGTTTATGGACGTATTGAACGTAAGGGACATTATTGGATGAATTTATACCGATTTGTGTGAAATGTTAAAATTGGAGAATTTAGGGATTTTTGGGAAAAACTCGTAATTGGGATTTGAGGTGCCGAGCGCGTAGTTGCTCGAGGGAATAGCTCGATTAATTGGATTAGAGCTTTAGGAAATTCCTTAGTTAAGGATTTTGTTAGTTTAGTACATTAAATTGTTTTAACCTCGTTTTAACGACAATTTGGTGAAACTGCTTAGGTGAACAACGCTCGTGGACGGAGCTTGAGCTGCAACGGACACGAGGTAAGTTCTCGTGATCTTCTCTGGCCGATTGGCCTACACCGTACGTCGAAGTCGTCTCGAGGAGTTTTGGTGATGCGTTTGTTTAAATTGTTTTAGGTTGGGTAGTTAGGTTAGTCATTTATAGATTATGTTTGTTTATCGTCTTGATGGTACACATGCTGGTTGTTTACTTTGTGCATTTGACTGCTCATGCATCGCAGCTGTTAAAGCATCTGTTTAAAAGAACGAACGAAATGAATCTACGTAATCTGTTATCTGGTCACGGCGAGGTGGTTTAGACCTCGGTGACATTCTATCTGCGACCTAATTAAAAAGTAAAATGAACCAACAAAATCTACGTAATCTATTATCTGGTCACGGTGAGGTGGGTTTAGGCCTCGGTGACAATCTGTCTGCGACGTAATGAATCTGAATCTGAATCTGTTATCTGCATGAATCTGAATCTGAATCTGTTATCTGCAATTTTTATGAATGACAATACGCATCTGCACGCATCTGCATTTACGAGAGCTTGCTGAGATTTTTATCTCATAGTTTGTCTGTATGGTGTAGGTGACATTGAGGCAGGTGAGGATGAGATCCCTCCACCTGAGGAATGAGGCAGTTGACGGAGGATGGCCTGCGGTGATGTGTTGGCGCAGTCGATGCTTACCTGACCCGTGGGGATGTATGTATAGGTTTTGGGGTTATTGGGATCGTCTAGGCTGATGCAGAGGCTATAAAAGAATGAGTTGCACCCGAATCTATCAAAGTAAAAGCAGGTACAGAGTTAATCAATACAGTACCTGACACTACAGCAGGCTGGTCCTCATCACATGACTCCATCATGGAGAATATTCTTGGCTTAATCCTGGCAGGGCCACCCTTCAAAGCCGAGCAGTCTCTGTTGACATGGCCAACCTTGTTACAATGGAAACACCAAACGATCTGGGGCTTTGGGCAATCCTTGTACAAGTGCCCAACCTCATCGCAGTTGAAGCACTTACCCGATCCAAATCTACACTCGCCCGAGTGATTCTTCGAACACTTTGGGCACTGAGGAAACGTCTTGGTATCTGGTACCTTCTTTCCTATCCCTTGGCTGTGCTGGCCTTCATTGGACCTCTTCACTCCTCTCTACGGCGGTGGTTGAACAAACTTTCTCGGGGCCTCCTTTAGTCCAGCACATTTCAATTCAGCTTCTTCCACCTCCAATGCTGTGGACACAACATCACTGAAGGGCAAACCTTTATAACCAGAAAAATTGACCCCTCTGTACATTTCTGGCTTCAGTCCATTCATGAATTGAAACACCTTGTCTTCATTTCGGTGAATAAAGTGTCCAGCGAATCTGGACAGGGACTCAAATTGTCTAACGTACTCAGCCACAGACCCTGTCTGCTTCAAGTTCAAAAACTCTACCTTCTTTGCTGCCTGGACTGTGCTATTAAAATATTTCTCATAGAAGATGTCCTTAAACTGTGACCAAGTCATAGTCAGAATGTCAGCGGTGGTCTCAATTGTCTCCCACCAAAGCTGGGCGTCTCCAGCAAAATGAAAGGTCGCCAGGGTGACATTGTCTCCTTCTCCGACGTTGGCACATCGGAGCATACTTTCAATCTTCCTCAACCACTCTTCAGCAACAATCGGGTTAGATGATTTTCCATCAAACGTGGGCGGCTGAAGCTTTCGGAATCGGTCTCCTGAATGCTCATTGCTAGAACCTGAGTTGGCACTCCCCTGCACCTCTCGGTTCAGTAACACCCCCAACTGATCGGATTGCTGACGCACTAAGTCTGTTTGCTGACGTACTAAGTCTGTTAATTGTCTAATAACACTAGGTTCTTCCTCACTCCTCAAGTTTGGCATTTCCCTCGGTATCTTAGGTCTTCCTGGGCGTCTGGCCATTAACTCACTTCTGTACAAGGTTAACTATGTTCATAAATATCTAATTACTGAGGCTGACATAAACACTTACAGTTGTTGGAGTACTTCCATGCGACGATTGGTACTGATGAGTAATCTTTTGAACGGTTTAACTGAATGTCTCTGATACCATACTGTAACGCCCCGAGTTATCTAAACCCGGTTCGTCACACCATGCCCGTACATGACTAAAAATTTCAACCGTATTATTATTTTTTTTTAAAAAAGAAAAACTTGCAGCGGAAATCATCTAAGTAAAAATAGAGTTAAACAAAACTATTGTACAATGCTTGAATACTCAGTTAAAATTTTGGGGAATAATCGGCAAAAGGAATGAAGGATTAGATCGCAAAACACTTCATAAGTTTCAAAAGTCAAACGCATCACCCGCTGAACAAAGTCAACAAAAGGGGCTGAAGCAGAAAATGGAAGACATCATCCGGTGGCAAAACGAAAAAAATGCACTCTACATCTTCCGATGACGTCAGCACGCATTTGCCGATGAGTTTACTGAGACATCATCCGATAGACTTAAACCTACACCTTCCGATGACGTCAGCACGCATCTGCCGATGAGTTTACTGAGACATCATCTGATAGACTTAAACCTACACCTTCCGATGACGTCAGCACGCATCTGCCGATGAGTTTACTGAGACATCATCTGATAGACTTAAACCTACACCTTCTGATGAAACAAGTTACACATACCGATCACTAAATGACAAAGTTTGTTCTATATCATCCGATAGCTTCCACTGAAGACATCTTCCGATAGACAACAAAACAACAACTTAACCTACAGAAAAGAATTTGCTCACTTCACTGAAACCATTTAAAAACATTTCAGACCATTACATTACTAAAAATTCAGTGAGTGCCAACATTAAATCCCAACAGACACTATTAACAAAAAGGAACTCAAAAACGTATACAAAACATCAGAATCACTTCTGTCATGAAACTCAACAAATTTAAATTGGAATACTGTCAACTAAACTTTCAGATTACTGACACCAGTTAACCCGTCTCATCAGTTTACCAGGCCGAAAACATGAATGTGCTCCTCCAACCAGCCTATCCCTCGGTGAACTCAGAGAATTCACCTGTAGTATCCTCAACACCCACATCACAAAACTCATCTATTAGCCTAATGCTAAGTAAGTAAAGCAATAATGAAATGCATTGCTGAAACATAAATTCCTAAACATGCAATTTCTACTTTCTCATCTCAGTTGCATACGTACGTTCATAAACTGATCTGATCCCTTGGTTCCCTTGGGAGTGGGATCGATTCTCCCAATGTCATACATCCTCTACTCGATTAATGGGCGGATGAATTCCCTTAATAGCTGATCTGATCCCATGGTTCCCTTGGGAGTGGGATCAATTCTCCCAATGTCATACATCCTCTACTCGATTAAGGGGCGGATTAGTTCCCTTAATAGTTTGTCTGTCACATTCAGTTCATACCTTACCATTCTTACATGGAAATTCATTTTCGTAGTCTTTCAAAAACATGATGCATGACATACAAAATCATTCACAAAATGCACAACCCTACTGTTTTGTGATGTAGGCCCGAAGGCACATGCATACTTTACTTACCTGGATTCCTGGAAATTGTTCGATTACCACTACTCGGGAAGCTCTGTACACCTAATGTCATAAGCAGAATACCGATTAGATCATCACTAACCTTAACCTTATATCGTTCAGAAACCTAAGGAGCTAGTTTGGAAACTCTGGTTATCGAACATTCTCAACACTAAACCCGAACTCAACACACTCGCAGCCTCATTAAAATACACGCATTGTACTCTCTCTGCTATAAAGCCACTAAAATCTCAAGATAACGAAAGGAAAACTTACCTAGTTTGAAGGAGAATCGGGTGAGGGAAAATCGCCTAGAGAACTCGACTGCTTGAGCTGAAAACCCAAAGAGGAAAATGAGGGAACAGTGGCGGCTAAACCTCATTAAACCCTCCCTTAAATGCGTTATCCACAATAAATTGCAATTTACCATTTTGTCCTTGCTCAATCACTTGTTAACCTAATCACTAAATCACCCATATTACAATTATAAAACATTCTCTATAAATGGAAATAGGTAAATCGGTTAATGGAAACCGGGTGTTACAGGCGATCAGCCAGGCGAATGTTCGCCTGGCGATGATCGCCACGGGCGATCGATCTCCTATTTTGGGGCAATCGATCGCCCTAGACTTTTGGATGACAAAAGTTGATTCTGTCCTCCTCCTGTTTCTGTTTTAATTTTTATATTATATTAAATGTTTTAAGTTTCATTTAATTGATTTAGGATTTGTTTTAAACGAATTTCTAAACGAACTTCGATTCCGATTTAACAAGTTTTATTTTCCACTCGAACGATAGGTTTAAAGTTAAAGTATAAAAAAAAAATATATGTACGAGAAATTGGGTACGGTATTAGGGTCGCTACATACCTGGATCTCCACACGTATTCGCACACTTCGATTAGTCCAATTACTCGCTCGTTAACCTAACATATTAAGGGGAAAATAACTTAGTAACCCTCAAAGAAATTCTAAGGAATGCATATTCTATATTTAACAACAAACTAAACCAACTCTAAAGCATAAAACCCCAAATCCCGAAATTCCCCCCTTTTCCTTGCCAAATCTTCAATCGGCCATAACTCACTCGTTTTTCATCGAATTTGAACAATCCTATCCATTTCTTAAACCTCTACACGTCTACTATCCAATGCATTAATCCATTTTTAAAATCTAAATAGCATGGCCAATCGGATTATGCACCAAACAGAATCGGTTACTCTTTTATCCCAAAATCGATTTTCCACAAAATCAATCAAATTTCTAATCTATCTATACTATCAACCTAAACCACCCTATCTAAGGTCTAAACCTCTAAAATAGCAAGAAAATCCATCAAACAAAGGGAATTTTCAGAGCTCTCACTTAGGGTTTCCTAATCTCCACCAAAACCTCACTAAAACTCACTCAAAACACCTAAAACCTCCACTAGTATGCATAGATTACAAAACCCCACTAAAACTCACCTCAAATCTTGATGAAAATTGATGGAAGGAAGAAGGATAAACTATTCAATGGTGGTTGCAATTTCGTGGGAGAAGGGAGGAGAAGACAAGGTTTTGCCCCTTTTTACACCTTAGTCTTCTAACATTTAAATCTCCATTTTTTCCCCTTTAAAATTTTACTATTAAACTAAAGAAAATTGTAAAATCAACCATCTCCCTTCACTTCCCTCTACTCCAACGTGGAAAACTCCCTCCTTATTCACTCTTCTTCTTCTTCTTCTATTTTCCTTTACATTTATTTCAACCAATAATACCCTAAACCACTTCAGCTCTATGGTTTTCTCATCAAATTTTCACTTTCTCACTCATATACTTAGAATAACTCTAGGATTAATGTTAAGCTCCCATAACATAATCTAATCTAAGGCAACTCTCAGTTTAAGAAAATTCTCGGGTGTTACATCATAATCCATAGCTTGAATAAAGATTTTCATCATAGCTTTCCAATACACGTAATCATTTTCATAAAAAAATGGAGAACTAGAGATAGATTGCCCTTCTACATGTGAAGAGTTCAAATTGAATGTCATTATGCAAGATTACAATAAAGCAATGATAAATCATAATAAAAAGTCTTAAATCAAGCTCTGATACTAATTGTAGAATTGAAAATAATCTAAGAGGGGGGTGAATTAGGTTATTAACAACTTTTTCGTGATTAGCTTACTAATTTGTACAAATTCAAATTTAGTGATATTATCAAGCAATAAAATTAATTTTTCAAAGTTAAAACTTATAGTGAGTAAATTCTAAAGAGTTTAAAAGAAGAGATGCAACGGAGTTGTTAACGCCTTTCGGTCAATCTTGCCTACGTCTGTGCTTCAATGCTCCTCCTTGAAGATTTCTCCCAATCTCAACTTTTTCAGTTCACTCGATTGATCTTCCGGACGTCAATCAATGTCTTACAAGACTCTTCTTCAGGGCGTCACCCTTTACACCATTCACAAATAATAGTGAGATCGAAATATTGATGAATACAAATCTCTCACACTCTCAATGCATACAATCACAAGTTGATGAACCAGGAGAGGTGAGAGATCAATTGAAGGAAGAGATTCTCAAGTTTTTATTCGGTAGCACTTCGTTGCAATTTTTCAGATTCAGTAGTCTTCATGAGTCTTCATTCTTCTATTTATAAGTGTCTTCAGAAAATAGCTAGTGCGGTCGACACTTCCTCTTGCTCAGTCGACACTTTGTTGACATTGTGTGTTATTTTAAAAGTAATTCAACAACTCAGTCGACACTTTCGCTTCTCGGTCGACACTTTAAGGCTACTGGAATTTCTAGATTTGATGCTGCGATCGACAATAGTACTATCTGATCGACACTTTAAAATCTCTGAAATTTCTGCATTAGTTTCTGCAGTCGACACTAGCACTATCCAGTCAAATTTTGATGCTATTTGAAGTTTCGTAAATATGACTAGCGGTCGACACTTTGAAGGCATTTTTACAAACATTTAATTTCAAGTTCTAAAGCTTTATTGAAGACTGAAAAACTTGAACACACACGTTAGAAAGATTAAATACCCCTCTTAAAGGGTATTTTCAATGAGAAGCAATAGAATAATATTTCTTTTACTTATTATAAATACAATCATCAATCAACGAAAGCTTGAATAAAAAGATTTATTATCAAAATATATATTAACTCTAAAACATACTTTAAGTTGACACTAAGTTTTGCCAAAAGTAAAGGTAAAATGGTTAACAAAATAGGTTAAAAATACATATTGTATCAAATGCTGAAGCAATGCAACAACATTGACCGGATAAGTGTTTTTCGCAATTCCAACATGTTTTTTATGTTAAAAACATCAAAATCCATCAAAATTCAGTCGATTTCAACTACTTTTTATTAATTGGATCCCAAATCTATTCATAAACAACATTCAACAACTCTTAGCATCAATCTTCACTTAATTGTGCAATATGTCTATAACATGATTTAACACTCATCAAGCTAACACTCTACTCACGTAAACAATTTAATTTTATTTCTTAAATCAATCAATACCACCAAATTTATCCTAATTCTTTCAATTATTTTATCCTAAAACTAACCATTAATAACAATCATTAACTTACATATACTAATCCCTACCTAAATTAAGCAAAATCAATTTAATTTAGAACATACTTAGAATAGGAATTATTACCACTTTGAGCTCTTTATTTTCTCACTTTCAAGACTTGATTTTTTGTACCAAAAGTCAATTCTAACTTTTGTCCCACCATTTTCCTCCTCTTTCTCTCTTTCTCATATTCTTTATCTCCTCTTCCCTCTCACTTTTAGCTTTGAACATGAAAATAGAAAATTCTCCTTCCTTCCATTTCATTTTTATCGGATCAAGACACTAAATTACAAAATATGGAAGTGGTTTTATTATTTTGCCCTCAAAATTCAATACTATATGTCCAAATTGCCCTTAAATATTCATTTAATAACCAAATTATCCACTTAATTAGGTTTTAAGTATAATAAACTTAGAGTAATATTGCGTGTACTCTCTTATTTTACTCTCTTAAAAAAATTGTTGACATGTCAAACAATTATTGGAGCAATTAATGTAATAAATTATAAAAATTAATTTATTACATTAATTGTATTAATAATTGTTTCACATGTCAACAAATTTTTTAAACGAGTAAGATAGAAGAGTACATGTAGCATTATTCATAAACTTAAACTAACTAATATTGATTAGTCTTAAACTAACCACAATGATTAAAATAATTAATCATGATTAATTAGTTTTAATTACCATCTAATTATGTTTTACTCACATATTTAGTCACTAATCTTAAAATGACATATGCCGTTAATTTATTGGTCGATAAATTTTATCCTTTGATATGCTAATTCACGTTTAACGGAGTCCATAAAACATATTTTATATTCCTCAATTTCGACCCAAGCATCTACTATTAATCACTTGAAATTGTAAGTAGTAATTTTATCATTTCTTAGTGCACTGTGTTGACTGTACACATGCGTATATTTTCATTCTCATATTCAATTGACTTAATTCCAAAGCCAATTTCTATTTTAGGATATCTATTTTTTTCCCTAAAAGGGTTTGAGATTCTAAGCACGATAACCTCTTCAATTAACCTCAAACAATGACTATGCTCATTAGAAGCACTTTCACTAACTTTCGTGCAATGTTTCCATCCACATCTCCCATTGATTTAGTTTCACCAATATTTCATAATTTAAGGTATATATTATACCTGTTTATGGTCTGAAAACATACCCTTAATTGGTCGGTCAATTTCTTGTTAAAGTCGTCTCATAGAATAACAATTTATTGTAATAGCTTAATTTGTTCATATTTGATATCTCATGGTTTATTATCATTTTTAATCACAATTTGCTCCAAGGAAGACATTGGTTCCTTGTTTTATCATATTTTGTTGGCTAATCATTTGAACCCTAATTTTGTTAAGGGGAGTGATATTTAAACACATTATGGAAGCTGAAAGGCAGCACATTTTGAATAGAAAAACTAAAGTTCATCTTCGTGCAAACCTTGAAGCTTCCAAGCATCAAGTAGTCGCATCTCCTCAGTGAGTCATATCCGAGTGTGCGTGTGTTTTGGTTTCCATCTTTGTGAGTGTAGTGAAATCCATTGTATTGGTCCTTTCTCTACCTCTTTCCCTAAAGGTAGAACATTCAATAATGGTGTATCAAACTCTCTTCACAACAAGTTGGAGAGCTCTTCCTCAAGGAGAGCCAAAGACCCAAGAAGGTGCATCATTATCACTTTCCAGACCAACGAGCATCACTTCATTTATATCTCTTCATTCCCATCGAGTTAACCGTTGATTTTTTGGAGGGCAGTCCTACCACATCAAGAGTAAGATCTTATTAAAATTTCAGCTTCATTGAAAAAGTTGTGCATCTTAAAAACTAGTCCATTTTCGGCTAAAACTATTTTGCAATCCGAGAGCATTTTGTGCTTTAACTTTCTTCCCATTTTGAAGCACATCAAGTCTTGAGCATATTGAGCAAAGAGAGTTCGTAGGAAAATTGGGTTTTTCATTAATTGGTAGCAATTAATCAGTTGATAAAGATTCAATTTGCTATATGGTCTCTTTCCTCTAAAGATCAATATCCACTATCCAACATTGGTAACACTATAAACGCTATAATGACAAGGTGTCACTTGTCCAAAATAAAATTAAAAAAAAATACAATTGAGTTACACAAATGAAAATAACAATATCTTATGACAACAGAGTAACACCTAGCTTAGTCCATTGATGAGTCTCAATTTGTGTGAAAAAGACTTCATATTATTAGATAATTAATAATATTTATTTAGAATTTCAACAGTGTCAAATTTTCAAACTAATAATGAAATATTACATCTCTACGTTTTTGCTTTTGTTGATGCAATTTTTGAAACCATCATGCCAAAAGACTATCAATTAAAATTAATTCCTTGTTGTGGTGATACGTTGGTCGGGGAGCAATCTCCCTTAGTGAGAATCTAATTTCCCAAAAACTCAAGGGTTCTTCTACAAGATTTATCCGTAGAGGTGTGTCAAGACCTAAGATTGGGTAAAATGCAGTAGTTTTGATTGCAATTTCAGTTCGGTTTCTACGAATAAAAACTTAACTCACTCGGGTCAGTTCCTAATTTAGAAATCCAACCTAACAATGGATTTATTACCCATATTTTTACATGCAGTAAAAAAAACTTACAAAAAATCCTCTAGTTTTCTTTTCTAACTTATAGTAATTGGAAAGGGATTTTGGTCCAAGAAATTCACTAAATAAACCTATTCATAGATTTCTAAACATTAATCAATTACCCTTCAACACTTTAGTAATTGAATTTTCAAAAAATATCACATTCTTTAAATATCTACACTTTTGTCCTCTTTCTTTTCTTATTTTCATGTGCATAATTAATCAAACTTTAAAAAAAAAAACCCTTTAGAATTGGATTAATTTGAAAATCAACATAGCATTAGGTAGATCGTCAAACAATAGATGACGATTAGCTTATAAAAAAAGTACTTAAAATTCCAATTATATCCAATTCTTAGTTTATATTTCGGTCTTATACTATTAATTGATGCCAATATTTCTTTGATATTGTACTAATATATTACCATATTATAATTAAGAAATTAAAAGGTACCCATAACATTATTATAATGATAGAGTTATTTATTCTCTAATTTTATATTTTAATTTTATTTATTGACATGCTTAAGTGTCATTAATTAATGTAATAATTGAGATAAATTACAAAGTAAAGTACATATTAAACTTTGACTTTTGGAGATTCGTTAAACTTAAAATCTGAATTTTTTCGAACAAAATGAACATCAAAGTTTAGGATTCATTCAACTTAGACTTCAATTTTTTTAAAACAAAATAAATTTTGAAGTTTGCACCGTGAATAAAAAGAACCTCGAACTGATGTTTTTAGCTTTGCTTAGTTTAGTATAGGTTCAAATTTGTTTTTCAATTTTTACTCTGTTTGAGTCTGTCTGACTTGGTTTTGAGTCGGTTTTAACTGTTTTATGCTCAATTGGTCTGATTTTGTATCATTTTTGTTATTTTTGATGTTACAATATAGAAATATTATAGTATCGATTTAATTAAGTTACGATTATAGCAATACCAAGTATGGTGTAATTTGTTCACGGTACAAAGTTTGATACTCATTCAAGGTTAAGTTAAATGAATCACAGAAATTCGAAATTCATTTTGTTAACAAAAAAAATATAAGCTTTAAATTGAAACAATATCAGAGTTTAGGGTTTAATTTATACTTTATCCTAAATTATAATAAATTAATAATATATTTATTACGCCAAGTAAAGTGCATTATCTCAAAATTTAAAATTAGAAAATAGACGTAATATTAGTTTTACTCTTGTTACAAACAAAGTGGATTAATTATCTTATTTAATTTGCAAAAGTAGTTCTAAAAATAAAAATGTGGTTAATTTTCATTAATACGGTGGAAATGTGAGTATTTTTCAGAACAACTTAGATGATGGGATGTTGGCATTTGTGAAAATTAGTATTAAAACTAGCTTCAATTGCTTGATTGTATCCCGTTCTTTACTCTTCTCTCTCCTCTCCCTCCAACACCCCCCCCCCCCCCCCCCCCCCCCCCCCCCCCCCCCCCCCTCTCTCTCTCTCTCTCTCTCTCTCTCTCATATCAGCCACTACTCTGTTCTCCACCTTCTCCATTACATTCTCCCGCACTTCGTCTCCTCTCTCTCTACATCTCAATAACTTTTCGATTCCCCAATTTTCATTCGGTTTGGTTACGGATTCTTCTCTGAGGAGCTACTGATTCTTGCTGTTGGAAAAAAAAGCTGAATAGGAAATGGATTCGGAGGAGGATGAGTTCGATATGCATGACGCTCACGATGTTGATGACGAAGATTTCTATAGCGGCGGCGAAGACGATGCAGCTGCAGTGGACAGTGACGATGCTGATTTCGCCGATTACGAGTTCATTGATAACGATTCAGATGATTCTGACGGTGTTATCTCGCATCGGCACCAGGTGGGATAGCTCATACAGCTAAATTAGCTAGAAATTTGGGGTTCTTTTTTGGAATTTTGTGCTGATTTTGTTAGCTTAATCTCGAAAGTAAACTATTAAGAAGTGGCCTGAGGAGGATTTTGGTTTATTTTCTCATGATTTAGATTTTCTTTTGCTTTTGGTTTGTTAGTGTAAAATTTGAGATTTTCTTCTATGTCGAGGAAGGTTTGATTTTTAGTAATCGATGGCGCTAGAAAGACCGATTTATAGTATTTCAAGCGTAAATGTGAACCAGTATAAGGTTCGTTTACCCTTCGTGTATGAAGAACCGTGCTTTTTGATTGATAAATCGTAATTGAATCTTTTGCCAAAAAATAAAGACCTAATTTTTTTTTTTCTAATTTATCAGTGTTAAGTTGGGTGTTTGAAAATATTTTTTAAGAATGGTGGGTGGAGCTCGATTTGTAACTACCTTCTATGTATGCAATAATAATCCGAAACAAATTCAAAACAGAAACCCATGTTGTACTGTTATAATATACAATACAATCTTTGAAAGTTTTTTTTTTTTTGTTTTTGAGTTGGTGAAATGGATTATCCTCCATATTTTCGCTTTTTCTGTAATTTTGTTAAAATCCTAATGATGTTTGACATGAAAGAAATTTATTAGTATATTAAATTCTGACGATGAAAAGACTAGGCTTCTCTAAGAGTTGTTTTTTACAAATTATGAAATTTGAAGTCGTAGCATGATAGATTGGAATTCTTTGTGAATATATCAGTTTTGATAATCATCGTCCTGGGGTTTATTCAAATACACCTACTCACACATAATCTCGCTATTTTATCTATCTTTTGTCGTCTTGGGCATTTGAGCCATTTGGTTCTTTCATTGTTGCTATATGTGATTGTGGAATTGTTCAAAAAGTGTTTTTTTCCGACCAGTGATAAAGTAATGTTGATGGTAATCTATTGTTTTGGAAACTCTTCATATATACAGTTATAACAATAAGTTGAACTATACTGAAGGTTTAATTCTTATAATAAATTGTGCTCTTTCTTGACTCAGCCAAACTTTACCATCTTGAGTGAGGCAGATATACACCAGCGCCAAGAGGATGATATCATGAGAGTATCTACCGTTCTTTCAATTCCAAAGGTTTCAGCTAGCATCCTGCTCCGCTATTATAATTGGTATTGTGCTACAACCAGTAGTTAAAAGAAGTTGTAGTTTATTGCAAATGTCATTCTAAGATGAATCAACACCCATTGGACTATGAAACTTGAAAGTGAATATTAGCTCAGATTCTTTCATTTACATGCTTAGGATTTCCAAATTACCAATTAAAGATTTTTTACTGTGGTGTTTTCAGGAGCGTCAGTAAAGTGCATGATGAATGGTTTGCTGACGAAGAAAAGGTTCGTAGGGCTGTTGGCTTGCTGGCCAAACAAGTTGTTGATTTTTCTAATGCGAAAGTAGTAAGAAGTCCTTCCCTGAGTTGTTTTTTTTTATCTAGTTCCTTACATATTTAGAATTTACTTAGGATTTGGAGTTATGACGTGTGCTAGATTCTGCAGTTTATCGCAAGTAAACGATTATAGTACTCATTTGAACTGTTGGCTTGAGTAAATATTAATTTGTAAGATTCTGATATATGTTTGTCTGCTGACAGCTAGCTTGTGGCATATGTTTTGAAACCTATCCTTCTGATAGGATATGTACTGCTTCTTGTGGTCATCCATTTTGCAAAGTGTGCTGGACAGGTTTGCTCTGATTTATTGCTGTGTTTCTTTATTCATGGATATAAATGATGGTATATTCCATGTTTTATATTTGTCAAGAAATTTGAGATTTTTTGCTCATACTTACAGTGAAAAATTTGAGTTTTAATGGGTGGAATCTTAAAATAACAGTTTTTAGGATCTCTAGATTTTTTCTTTCAATATATCATCCTCTTTGTAATTGTTGAAGGTTAATAAGTATTTTTTCCTCAGCAAGATTTTCTGATAGATTTTTTTCTTATCACGTCTATAATTATCCTTCATCCCCTTCCATTTAAGTTGGAGGTTTAGGATGTTCTATCTTTATAGTTCCTTTTGAAGTTTTACTTTTGGTCCTTCGAATACATCTTTCAACTTCCCCAGCTATCTTGCCTAAATGATATTTCATATAATTATGAAGGGTAAACAAGATGCTTGGAACTTCAAAATACTTTCCTTATTATAACATTCAGAATACATAACTTTGTTAAAGGAAACATAATTTGAAAAAATATTAAAATCATGTACGCGTCTGTTCCAATTTTCGATGTAACATGTGTTTTTTGCATTTCAAATTTCCATCAAGACCTTTAAGAGAAATTTTAATCCAGTGATCTATTCATTATGGATTTTTTTTTTTTTCTTTCAGTTGTAACTTTTGACAATTCAACTCTGAATTGTGATTTCACATTTAGGTTTTCTTTCCTGATTTTGTCTTTCCTGACCTTCGCTTAGGTTATATTAGTACATCTATTAATGGTGGTCCTGGATGTCTGACGCTGCGATGTCCTGAACCATCTTGTGTTGCTGCTGTTGACCAAGATACAATTAATATGTTGGCGTCAGATGAAGATAAACAGAAGTATTCTCGTTACTTTGTAAGATCTTATATTGAAGACAATCGGAAGGTAAATCTGCATTTTTTATCTATATATTTTGCAATATATCTATATGTTCATTTGTATAATATCAGTATATGGTTAAATAGTACGGTATCCTCTGTTGATTTCTTCAGCTGGTTAAGCTTGTCATACAAGGACAGATCAAAGATATATGAACTGGTAACATGGCTACATAAAGTGAATACATTCCTTTATCTGGTTTTTATTACTGTTTATGGAGTTTAAATAGAATTTAACTGCTATTTTGCTGAACATGAAACAAGTTGTTCTGACAGTCTTTGGATCTGACATAGTTTTAGATCTGCAAAGATGTTCCTTTCCCTCCTGAAAGATGATGGATGCATTTTCTTTTCTTTTTTTTTTTTTTTGCTTAATAAGGCTACTTTTATGGTAGATGATTACTGTTTCACTTGCCATGGTGACCGTGAGAATAAAAAAAGAAGCTCCTGACGTGATAACTGGAATTTGATTGCCATGGCCTTCTGCATTATTTTTTGCACTTTTTTCTTTTACAAAAACTGTGCAAATCTTTGTTTTTAAAGTTTGAATTTTGGTGCAACTTATCAGTTTTCATACTTTTGTTTCTTATTACATCATCAGTGTATGCTTGCTTATAATACATTTTTGTGTTTTCCATCTCAAATTGGTTAAAATTATTTTTGTCATTTATTCACTTTATTGTTAAATGTAATCCTTTTCTTCAGACCAAGTGGTGTCCTGCTCCAGGATGTGATTATGCTGTGGATTTTATTGTTGGAAGTGGAAGCTATGATGTGACATGCCGCTGCTCTTATAGCTTTTGCTGGAATGTTAGTTTTTTCTTTTTCTTTCTTTTTTTTTGTATTTCTTAGATTCGAAATTAAATAGTAGAATTTTTAGGTTCGAATTGTGTTTTTGACTAATTGCATCTGGGAACTTCACCTTGTTCAGTGTACAGAAGAAGCTCATCGTCCTGTTGATTGTGGCACAGTGGCTAAATGGATTTTGAAGAACAGTGCTGAATCAGAAAACATGAATTGGTACGTCTTGTAAAAAAAAAGGGAAACATGAATTGGTGCAGAAAAAGCTGATATCATCATGAGGTGTTTCTTTTTTTTTCATTTTCTTTTCAAGTTTTCTCAGCATTTGGCAGAAAAAGGGAATGATTGAATTTTTAAAACCTTAGCGGATTGAGGAACTTTGGACCATGTTTTTTTCTATGTGCTTCTTCATTTGAATTTGGTACATGATGCAATCTGTAAATCCTATAGTTCAGATTATCTCATAGTGTAGAATTATAATATCAGCTCATTGGTCAAAGGATGGCATCGTGAGTCATACTTTTAGTTTGTGTTTTAAGTCTTTTCATGTTTTGGGACTTGAATTCTTAGGTTATTATTTGTATATTTTCATGACTCTCCGTCGTGACTTTTTTTTTTTTTTTTTTTTTTTTTGTGTTTTTTGTCCTTCCATGACTTTGAGATGTGGCTTATTAGTTTTAATTGTCTTGGCATGTTAGGGTGCATGAATGATCTTTTGTCTCTGTGCATTAAAGGTTCTCTTGGTACCTATTTCAGTGTTTTTAGTATAAAAAAGAAGTATTTTTTGAATAATAATAACTTAATTTCCTTTATTTTTTCTTACTTCTTGACCTATTATGAGTTTGTTTGATAAAAGGAGTTTTTGTCTCATTAAGATGTTGTATTTCTGTACCCTTAATCCGGCAAGTCCTCATCCATTCTTAGATAGATTTTGAATGGTGGTGACTTTTCTGTATCTAAAAAAAAAGATTTCGTTTTTATTATTTCTATCATTTTCTTCACAATCAATCCATTTTGATTTCATAGTAATGATCCGGTGTCAGTGTAAATTGCATTTAGAAGTTTATCATCCAAGTACTACAAATGTATGCACTCTATTTACTCTCATTAATGGCTTCAGCTTAATGTAAGGGCAAAAATGTTATTTCATTAAAATGATATTTAAGCAAACAGTGAATTCCTTATATGGGTTCCTTATTTCACCTTCCAGAGAAAGCTATTGTCACTTGACTCTCGCCTCTCTTCCAAAAAAAAAAAGAGAAATAAAAGAAACAATGTTATCCTCTATTTTTTATTTTGTGGTTTAAGGCTGGAGGGAGAGTTAGTCTTGTTAGTGGTTTAAGGTAGGAGCCTCTTGAATGTCTACCAGTGGCTTGTTCTCTCAGTGAATACTATTTGATTTCCCTTCTTAATTGTATCTTCATATCAGTTTTTGTTTCTTTTGGCAGCATGCTAATTCTGATGCAATTTGATATATTTCAGGATTTTGGCTAATTCAAAACCTTGTCCAAAATGCAAGAGACCTATTGAAAAAAATCAAGGGTGTATGCATATTACTTGTACACCCCCTTGTAAATTTGAGTTTTGCTGGTAAGTTTATATTATTATGTATATCTCTAATAAGTCAAAATTTTAATTTTGGTTGCATCATGTATCTTGAACATAACATATATGCACATTTTTCACTCTGCATGCAGGCTTTGCCTTGGTGCATGGTCTGATCACGGTGAGCGAACTGGTGGATTTTATGCATGTAACCGTTACGAAACGGCGAAGCAGGAGGGTGTGGTAAAAAAATTTTCAACTCTTACGTATACTTGACGGGAAATAATTTAGGCATTGTTTTTAGCTTCCTCAATTTTGTCCATACTGTTATTTACAGTATGATGAAGCTGAAAAGAGAAGGGAAATGGCGAAGAACTCTCTTGAGAGGTACACTCATTACTATGAAAGATGGGCTACAAACCAATCGGTATGTACAAGTTTGCTAGGTAACGTAGGATTGTCTAGAAGGCCATATTTTTCTTTCCCAAATTTGTTTTATCAATTTGTTTGATTTTTTATGCTCAAATCCTCACTACACAGAATGAAATTGACCATTCGGTTCACTAGAAGATCTCTTTAATTGTTAAAGCATGATATGAAGCTGTCTTATGAAATTCTGAGAGATTTGCATTAGATACCTTCACCACCTCTCCTTATGATATATCATATTCCGTATGTGGTTTATGATCAATGTTCCAAATGCATGTCAGACCCTTATATCATCCTTTATTGATGCAAAACGAGAATGTCATCTTTTATTTTCTCAATAATTGCCACAAATTGTGGTGATATTGCTGCCTCCTAACATATGGTGTGATATTTACTCCTTGGTCTCTTGATTTGTGTGTTACATTTTCAAAAGATTTCATCTGTCTGCAGTACAGTGTTACATTTTCAGGCCTCTGACTGTAAGTGTATTAATTAGTAATCCTTTTCTTTCTCTTGTTTTTCACTCGATTTCACTATATTGGAAGGACGATTCTTTTCTTTCTTTTTATTTACGGTCTACCTTGTTGTTGGTTAGTTAAGTTTATTTCCTGAACCCATTATTCTTCATAGTTCATATAAATGGATGCGTGTGCATGTATTCAGAGCTGTTTTATGTGAAGTGAATATGTCTTTGCTATTTATTCTTGACTAACATGAGCAATATAGTTCGAAGTCTTGAACTGAAATTTTGACATTGCAGTCCAGGCAAAAAGCACTTACAGATCTCCATCAAATGCAAAATGTCCATGTAAGTAGACCTTTTTAGCAACAGTTTTTTTGCTTCGTGAGGCTAATGTTCAGCCTTTAGATTATATTTTTGAGCTCAAGGCTGGTGGAAGGCTATTGATTTATTGTGTTTACCTTGCTTGCTTCCTTATTCTATGTTAAAATCATAAGTACTTAAATTATTAACTTTTGTGTTTGGATTCCTAGAACACAATATTTTGAAACATTTCTCCCTACATGCAGAACTCAACTTCCTGCCTCTCTCTCTCTCTCTATATATATATATATATGGAGTTGGTGCCAGTTAATATAATGTGTCTTTCCTAGTTCTCTTTGAATTATTTGGAAAGTGTGACTCACCTGCCTGTTCATTTTATTCACTACATATTTAAAATAGAAGCAGTGCCAATTAGTACATTCAAGACGTTAATTAAAAGAAGCAAACAAGGGGGAAAATTAGTTCACATGGGAGGATACTGAACATCCGTTTATCATACTTGTCTTAGTTTCTAGCAGCAGGAAGAAACGACATAAATAATTATGGGTGGTAGTGCACTCAACACTTTAAGGATCATTATGGACTCTTGAAGTCCAATACAAAATTAATTTTATGGAAAGGAAATCCGCCTATTTGTAGTTATCAATAATTATCAATGACTCTTGACTGAGCTTGTGGATTACTGTAGCTTGAGAAGCTAAGCGACGTACAGTGCCAGCCTGAATCACAGCTCAAGTTCATTACAGAAGCCTGGCTTCAGGTCACTCACAACTACCCATTATGCATGTCTGAGGCCTGAAAATTTTGTAGATTTTATCTTGCCTAATCTTTGTGTATGCAGATAGTTGAGTGTAGAAGAGTACTCAAATGGACTTATGCTTATGGTTTTTATCTGCCTGAGTACGAACATGCAAAGAGACGTTTCTTTGAGTACTTGCAAGGTCTCCATTTTCTTCAAAGAGTTGAACTTACATATTCTTCAGTTAGGGACATTGGTTTCTCAAGTCATAGGAGCTTGGACAAAAGGAATTTAATCTGGTTATGCGCAGGTGAGGCTGAATCGGGGCTTGAACGACTTCATCAGTGTGTGGAAAAGGAACTTCAAGTTTATCTCAATGCAGAAGGCCCATCGAAAGATTTCAATGAGTTTCGCACAAAACTTGCTGGACTAACTAGGTGATTTTCAAAACCAAATCCCGACTATTTATTTATCTTCAAATACTTTGGACTACTATATAAGATGTCAGAACAGTTCAAGATAAAAGGGCAACAAATTACAACTTTTTAATAAGTTGTCTTATTCAATAATTATTGTATCATATCTTAGTATTTATTGCAAAGATGCTTCCATGGCTGGGTGATTTGGTTCCATGTAAGTCTCAAGTAACATTAACTCAATGTGTCATCGATGCCTATGTATACGATGAGAAAAGACATGTTAATTTCTCAAGTGTCTTGATAATCATACTAGTGTTACTAAAATGTTTCTAGGTGATTGTTTCGTGCAACTTCTGAACAATATTGACAGTATTTAATGAAAGGAAGGTTATCAACTGACATGTTCATTCTTTAGTAACTTTTCATGTAATTGATTTTTATGTAGTCTTCACAATGGAATTTCACTTTTATCTTCCATCATAGGAATAGATTAGACCCAGATGAGTTAATGATCTGATAACAACCCTGCTTTTTTATTTTGAACTAATTTTTATATACTATGATGGCTTCGTTGCTTTATGATTTTTCGTCTTTTATTCAGCAATTCCAAAGGTTGATGTTTTGTTTGCTTAAAGATAGATTCTCCTTTTTCAACGAAATATCCATTCTTTAGTAACTTTTAATGTAATTGATTTTTATGTGATCTGCAATGGCAGCGTGACTAGGAACTACTTTGAGAATCTGGTCCGCGCACTTGAAAATGGTCTATCAGACGTGAACTCACACGGTGCTTGCAGCCGTGCAGCCACCTCAAAGATCATGGGAGGCGGCAGTAGCAGGGGTAGAGGCGGGAAGGGCAAAGGGTCAACATCTAGATCGAGCAGTTCAAGCCGAACAGTGGACAATTCCGATCATTAAACTCTTGATCTTTGCACTTGTGCAAATGCCAGCTCGGCAATGCAATATTCATCCAAAAGTTGTTAAATCATGAATCTGCATAAAATCACCTTTCAATCTGGATCATTCTGAAATCAGGAAGTGACTGAAAATTGACGGTAACAGAGAAGGAATCCGACGATGATAAGGTCGTTAACGGGAAACTAGGAGGGAGGAATTTGGTGTATTTATTGTGATGGATGTTGTATTACATGTAAATATAGTTCTTGTTTGGGTGTCTTGCCTCTATTTTGTAGTGTTTTCTTTTAACAAAAAAATATTTGTTGATCATTGAAATGTATTATTACTGGCAAGCTTGGATTTTTAAACTCCTAGAATTCCATAATATTTATGAACACAAGTAGATGACTCTAAAGTATATTTTCATTTTCTGTTTTCATTTTTTTTTTAATTGCTTTTTTTTCCAGTTAACCCCTTGCTCTATCATTTGCGTTGCTTAAAGTGTTGATATTTTTGTTTAGTTCATTGTTACATCTGAAGATTCTTTGCAATTCTTGTTGAAAATAAGGTTGTTAGTGCAAGTATATTTATATTTTATATACTTTAAAAAGAGCTCTGATTGTTTCATCTGTCGACGTTCGTGTGGAATTTCTGGGAAAAAAAAAAATTCATTGCATGAGAAAATGAGAAAGTTTGAGATTTATTTTGTTTAAAAAATTAATAAAAATAAAAAATATTGTTATATAGTGGATTATAAAAAGTAAAAGAAAATAATTGTTTAAAAAGTTCTACCATGATTTTCAAGTATAAATTAATTTGGCAAAAGGGAAAAATCCAAAATCTGGATTGTATTTTAAGTGAAGTGTAAAAAATAGATCAAACAAATTTTTCGTGTAAAAAATGGCTCAAAGTATAGAAAATAGACAAAAAATGGCTTTGCGGCAAACAGTTGACCCCTCGCAGGGAGTGTTCTGAAGATAACGGTTTGCCGCGTGCGGAGAACGGCAAATCGTTCTCCCGAGGGGGCATTTCGGAGAGTGAAGATCTCTCTCGCACGTGAGGGGCACATGCACGCGAGAGGGGGGGGGGGGGGGGTGGGCTTCATAACACAAAATCCATTAGAAAAGGGTTGTGTTCAAATCCACAAAATATTCAAGAAGAGTGCTCGGTTGTGTGATTGTGTAAATGGCCAAAAATATGGACTAAATATGATAATAAATGCAAAAGAAAAATGAGGAGAGTAGTGTGTGTGCTAGTGGCCGAATATATGGTGGATAATGAGGGCAAGAAAGATAAAAGAAAAATAAGGAAAGAGATGAAGAGAGCGTGTGTGAAATGGTGAAGATATGTCAAAATTAAAATGAAGAGAAAAATGCAATAAAATAAATGTGGAGTGTGTGAGTTTGATGGTCGAAAATTAAAGGGTGATGTGTGTGAAAATGTGATGGCAAGAAAGTAAAGGAAATACCCTTGGAGGACTCGTAGAGCGATCTTACGGTTTAAGCTCTCGAGTGAACGATTTTCCCGTAGGAAAAACGACCACCGTAAGCCGGGATTTTCGTCCTCAACTCCTACTCCCAATGGAGAGGCGAGGGAATAGCTAAGAGCTATCCTAGCAACCCAAGCTAGGTTAGCAATGGAGGGTTTCTCCACTTGGTTCAAGGAACAAAGGAATTCTCAAAGATTACCCACCTTAAAGAAGCAAAAAGGAGTTATTTTATAAATTGGCAAAAGTTTTCAATACATTCACCAATGCCATGTATTTATAGAGTCCTAGGGTGGATTAGGGTTTTCATAAGGATGAATGAATGGTGGCTCTTGGATGAAAAATGATGGATGACCAAGATCAAGGCAAACAAGTACACATCCTAGGGAGGAGATGAATGCCATGCCTAAATGGATCAATGAAGGAAATCTTGCCACATCATCAATCCATGTTGCCACTAACTCTTGTACCTGCAAAATCATATCTTTAAATGTGGGCTCTTCATTGGGCCAAGACTTCCTTTGGGCTCCCTTATGTTGATGTCTTCTTCCTTTGAATAATTGGTTGAATTTCTTCAACCCATAATTCACCATCATACATCTAACCCTAACAACACAATCTAATGCATGATATGTAAATATATAATTCATACAATAAAGGCGAATGATGCCAAATAAGTTTGAAAAATAAAATTACAAATTAATGGGACGGGAAGACAAATTCCCATGGGCCAAGTGGCGAATCCTCCAAGTGCTCCTTATGCATTCATTCCATAAATTATACCTACAAAAGAAAAACACGTAATAAGTAGGAAGATGATTTAAAGTTTGGGACTTTACTAATTTTCCTTTTAATTGCAACCCGAGGCACGCTTGACACAAAATCCTTTAGAAAATGGTTGTGTTCAAACCCACAAAATATTCAAGAAGAGTGCTCGGTTGTGTGGTAGTGTAAATGGCCAAAAATATGGACTAAATATGATAATAAATGCAAAAGAAAAATGAGGAGAGTGGTGTGTGTGCTAGTAGTCGAATATATGGTGGATAATGAGGGCAAGAAAAATAAAAGAAAAATAAGGAAAGAGATAAAGAGAGAGTGTGTGAAATGGTGAAGATATGCAAGATTAAAAAGAAGAGAAAAATGCAATAAAATAAATGTGGAGTGTGTGAGTTTGATGACCGAAAATTAAAGGGTGATGTGTGTGAAAATGTGATGGCAAGAAAGTAAAGGAAATACCCTTGGAGGACTCGTAGAGCGATCTTACGGTTTAAGCTCTCGAGTGAACGATTTTCCCGTACGAAAAACGACCACCGTAGGCCGGGATTTTCGTCCTCAACTCCTACTCCCAATGGAGAGGCGAGGGAATAGCTAAGAGCTATCCTAGCAACCCAAGCTAGGTTAGCAATGGAGGGCTTTCTCCACTTGGTTCAAGGAACCAAGGAATTCTCAAAGATTACCCACCTTAAAGAAGCAAAAAGGAGTTATTTTATAAATTGGCAAAAGTTTTCAATACATTCACCAATGCCATGTATTTATAGAGTCCTAGGGTGGATTAGGGTTTTCATAAGGATGAATGAATGGTGGCTCTTGGATGAAAAATGATGGATGACAAGATCAAGGCAAACAAGTACACATCCTAGGGAGGAGATGAATGCCATGCCTAAATGGATCAATGGAGGAAATCTTGCACTATCATCAATCCATGTTGCCACTAACTCTTGTACCTGCAAATCATATCTTTAAATGTGGGCTCTTCATTGGGCCATAGCTTCCTTTGGGCTCCCTTATGTTGATGTCTTCTTCCTTTGAATAATTGGTTGAATTTCTTCAACCCATAATTCACCATCATACATCTAACCCTAACAACACAATCTAATGCATGATATGTAAATATATAATTCATACAATAAAGGCGAATGATGCCAAATAAGTTTGAAAAATAAAATTACAAATTAATGGGACGGGAAGACAAATTCCCATGGGCCAAGTGGCGAATCTTCCAAATGCTCCTTATGCATTCATTCCATAAATTATACCTACAAAAGAAAAACACGTAATAAGTAGGAAGATGATTTAAAGTTTGGGACTTTACTAATTTTCCTTTTAATTGCAACCCGAGGCACGCTTGACACAAAATCCTTTAGAAAATGGTTGTGTTCAAACCCACAAAATATTCAAGAAGAGTGCTCGGTTGTGTGGTAGTGTAAATGGCCAAAAATATGGACTAAATATGATAATAAATGCAAAAGAAAAATGAGGAGAGTGGTGTGTGTGCTAGTAGTCGAATATATGGTGGATAATGAGGGCAAGAAAAATAAAAGAAAAATAAGGAAAGAGATAAAGAGAGGGTGTGTGAAATGGTGAAGATATGCAAGATTAAAAAGAAGAGAAAAATGCAATAAAATAAATGTGGAGTGTGTGAGTTTGATGACCGAAAATTAAAGGGTGATGTGTGTGAAAATGTGATGGCAAGAAAGTAAAGGAAATACCCTTGGAGGACTCGTAGAGCGATCTTACGGTTTAAGCTCTCGAGTGAACGATTTTCCCGTACGAAAAACGACCACCGTAGGCCGGGATTTTCGTCCTCAACTCCTACTCTCAATGGAGAGGCGAGGGAATAGCTAAGAGCTATCCTAACAACCCAAGCTAGGTTAACAATGGAGGGCTTCTCCACTTGGTTCAAGGAACCAAGGAATTCTCAAAGGTTACCCACCTTAAAGAAGCAAAAAGGAGTTATTTTATAAATTGGCAAAAGTTTTTAATACATTCACCAATGCCATGTATTTATAGAGTCCTAGGTTGAATTAGGGTTTCCATAAGGATGAATGAATGGTGGCCCTTGGATGAAAAAGGATGGATGGCAAAGATCAAGGCAAACAAGCACACATCCTAGGGAGGAGATGAATGCCATGCCTAAATGGATCAATGGAGGAAATCTTGTCATATCATCAATCCATGTTGCCACTAACTCTTGTACCTGCAAAATCATACCTTTAAATGTGGGCTCTTCATTGGGCATAGGCTTCCTTTGGGCTCCCTTATGTTGATGTCTTCTTCCTTTGAATAATTGGTTGAATTTCTTCAACCCATAATCCACCATCATACATCTAACCCTAACCATACAATCTAATACATGATATGTAAATATATAATCCATGCAATAAAAGCGAATGTATGCCAAGTAAGGTTGAAAAATAAAATTACAAATTAATGGACCGGGAAGACAAATTCCCATGGGCCAAGTGGCGAATCTTCCAAATGCTCCTTATGCATTCATTCCATAAATTATACCTACAAAAGAAAAACACGTAATAAGTAGGAAGATGATTTAAAGTTTGAGACTTTACTAATTTTCCTTTTAATTGCAACCCGAGGCACGTCATCATCTCCGGGTGATTTGAGGATTTGACCTCAAATCCGTTGGTTGACTTCTTCCCAAAAATGTCTCATACGATTTCTTGTTTACTCCTTGAAGGTTCGAATTTGAATGTCATGAGGGCATGGTCTTTCGTTTTAGTGTGCTTCACCAAGAGGTGTTCGAAATGAAAAAGGGTAAGGATGGTCTTACTAATGTTTTCTTTGGTGGGGGTGGTGAAATTGAATTCAACGGCTACTTTGGAGGGCGATTGCTCGGTGATGGAAGAAAATTTTCCAACGTAGGTGAATTTGACAAATAGTGAAGTGGAAATGCTAAAGTCCTCCGACCAAAGAAATAATCCAATTATTCTTAAGATCTCAAAGATAAAATTTCTTACCAATTGAACCTTAACCCTAGTTCTATGGTAGAATTTGTGGTAGTCAAATGATGGGAAATTGGGTTTTAGTGAACCACCAAATTGAAGTATAGAGCATTTGTGGTTTACAAAGGGAATAAAATTCCTACATGTTTGTGTAGCTTTAAGAAAGGTTGTAGGAAGGTGATAGATTGGTTCTAGTTCATAAATGAATTTCTTCATAATTGATGGAAATGGAAAGAAAATTCCCTCAAGTCTTGGAAAGGATAGAAAGGGAGTGATGATTATGCTACCTAGTCCAAAAATAATTTCGTCACTTAATTCCATTTCCTATGAGGCCAAGTAATTTCATTCTCTAATTGGCAAGACGTCTCTTCGTCAAACAAGGAATTTAGGTGTTCTTTGATAAAGGAAGGAATTTTCTCAAAATTTGGAAAGGAAGGGAATGGAGCTACTACCATATTTCCTATACCAAAAATGCTTTCTTCACTTATTTTGCTTTCCTCAACATTTTCCAAGAAATATGACACCTCTTCTTCGTATAAGGGGTTATCGTGCCAATTGATATGAGTGGGATTTTGACCTTCAATCAACCCGCATTTTGATAATAATAGATTTTCCTTTAATTTCCCTTCTTTGCGGGTGGCTTCATCATGAGCCATTTGCTCGGGAGTCATTGGTAGCAATTTAATTTTTTTTCCTCCAAAATCAAATGTATAACGGTTGAGGAATCCGTCATAGTTGACTCTACGGTCAAAATGTCATGGTTGTCCAAGTAAGATGTGGCTGACACTCATTAGGACAACGTCACAGATAACCAAGTCCTTGTATTTTCCTATAACGAAATCAACGGTTACTTGTTTGGTAATCTCATGTTCATTTCTATCGTCCAACCAACTAAGCTTGTAAGGTGTAGGATGGGTAATGGTTTCTAATCCCAATTTATCGACCATGTCTTGGGAGGCCGCATTTATGCAACTTCCTCCATCAATTATCATAGAACAAACTTTATCTCTCACAGCACATCGACTATGAAAAAGATTTTCACGTTGACAGTCATTGTCTACGTGCTTAGATATTAATGCCCGCCTTATGACCAACAGTAAAGGTCCATCTTGAGGTTTGCATTCATCGGCTTCTTCTTCACTTTCTACTTCAACCTCATCTTTATCGACTTTATTGTATTGGCCTTCGTCCTCTTCACTTTCCCATTCACCCGTGGATTCCTTGATGACCATCACACGGTGATTAGTGTACTCGTTAGCATAATGTCATTTTCCTAAACATTTGAAGCATTGGACATCACGTGCTCTAGGTCCTTTAGGTTGAGGTTCTTGGGTTTTGTTTGGTGGGGGATTGTGAGGAGTATTGGGTCCTTTTGGGGGCCAATTTTTATTGAAGGGTTTCTTGTCTTCTTGTCTTGGGGTAATCTTGTCGGAATTGTAATTTCATGGTGGAAATCTAGGAAGGTCGGTCTTACGCTTCCTCTTTAATTGCCTCTCCACCGTGAGGTCTAATTGAATAACCGATTCCATGGTCTCCAATTGTTGCATTTCGACAAGATCTCTTATGTCGCGGTTTAAGCCTCTTATAAATCTTGCGATGAGTTGTTCCTCAGGCTCATCAATTGCGCATCGCATATTAAGGGTTTCAAATTCGGTAAGGAATTCATCTACCGAGAAGCTATTTTGTTTTAAGTTATGGAGTTGATGAAAGAGTTCATGTTTATAATGACGAGGGACGAACCTATGGTGCATCATTTCCTTCATGGAAGTCCAAGTAGTAACGGGATAACCTAACGTTCTCATTCTTTGGGCCTTAAGGTTGGACCACCATAATGCGGCGTGGCCCGTAAGTTCAAGTGAGGCTAGTTGGATTTTTACTCGCTCGGAGTAATCATGGCATTCGAAAACTCTCTCAACTTTGTCAACCCAATCTAGGTATGTGTGCCCGTCACACATTCCATTAAAAGGGGGAATTGTAATCTTGATGTTGCGGAGGTCGTCGTTGTCCCTACGACGATTTGGGCGATACTTTTCATCATCAACCCAATCCTCATCCTACGAATAAGGTGGTCTCCTTCTATGGGGTTCAGCCCAATCTTCCTCTATAGGTGGTTGTGGGGTATGATTACGACGTCTAGGATGTTCGAGAATGATCCTAGAGGAGGTCTCTTGTGAAGGAACTTGTTCATGGGGTTCTTTTCGGGGAGAATTATTTAAAAGAGATTGGACTTGTTGGGCAAGGTTGTTAACTACGCTCGCTAAGGCATCAATTTGTCCTTGCATGCCTCCTTGAGCGCTAGTTTCACCTTCGTGACGTGTAGTTTCGGGAGGGGGAGTGCCCCTCGCACGATTTGATTCTTTATGGGGTGTGTCACGTGCAAAGCCGCTCCTATTAGTCATGTCTAAGTATTTTTAAATTTTAAGTTTAAGTTCTTGACTAAGTTGTTTCTCCCAAAAAAAATTAGTGAGGTGAATATCTTATTTAATGTCTTAGGAAAAATTTTAAGCACTAAGGGATGTCTCCTAGTTAAGACAATAATAAAATAAGGGTCATGCTCACTTATCAATAAAAATTTGGAAATCAAATAAACAACTTAGAAATTCTCAAAACACTTAGTAAACTAATTTTAGAATTAAATTTTCAACACTTGCAATTAACACAATTCTAATCAATTTTAATCAAGTTACTCACTTGAAGCTAAAATCACCCAATATAATATTAATATCAACTAAATAACATCAAAAACAGCAAACAAACATATTAAAACACAAGTTTTACCAATAATAACATACTGAAATCTTAATGTTAATATAGCAGAATTTTTTTCATGTTAACATAAATCAATATTTCCAATTTCTAGTTTGCAATTTAATTATCCTTGTAAATCTAATTTTGTGCAATTAAATTACAGCATATAATATATGAATTATAAGCTAAATCCAAGTGCAAACATTCAGCAAATTATCATGCAAATAACATTAAATTCGAGGCACTAAAATAGGAAAAACCGAAATAAGCAATTAACATGGAAAATCTGATTTTTATGGCAATAATTTAGGCCGATTTTAAGCTTCATTTTAATCCAATTTTTGAGGCAAGTTTGCAGCAAATATTTCAAATGAATATCATGGTCCAAACATAGAAAAGTAGCATAGAAAAATCAAGGCAAAAATAACCATGAAACCGAGGCAAAAGTCTAACAAAATCCGAGGAGAATAACACTTCAACAACCGGTTTTTAGAATTAGTTTTAGGCCAATTTTTAAACATCAAAAATTCCAGAATTTTTATATAGTTAATGGACAATATCTAAGTGCTAAAACATGGCTCAAAACACAGCAAATAATATAGAAAAATCGAGGCAACAAAACAAGGGAAAAAACCGAGAATAAAGGAGATAAAACCGAAAAGAAAAATGAGGGATTTGAAATGCTCACCTTGGCCGATCTTCTAACACATTGCATACCATATTTTTCAGAATATTTTAAGCATTTAAATGACAATAATAATGACAGCAAGTAATAAAAAGACAAGTTAGCACAATATTAGTATGGAAAAATCCTAGAAAATAAAACGAGCCGCTATCCCAGTTTTGTGCCGATTTTTGACTATTGTCATGGCAACTAAAACGCATCATGGGAAGCCTTTTGGCTTTGATACCACTTGACACAAAATTCCTTAGAAAAGGGTTGTGTTCAAACCCACAAAATATTCAAGAAGAGTGCTCGGTTGTGTGATAGTGTAAATGGCCAAAAATATGGACTAAATATGATAATAAATGCAAAAGAAAAATGAGCAGAGTGGTGTGTGTGCTAGTGGCCGAATATATGGTGGATAATGAGGGCAAGAAAGATAAACGAAAAATAAGGAAAGAGATGAAGAGAGGGTGTGTGAAATGGTGAAGATATGCAAGATTAAAATGAAGAGAAAAATGCAATAAAATAAATGTGGAGTGTGTGAGTTTGATGGCCGAAAATTAAAGGGTGATGTGTGTGAAAATGTGATGGCAAGAAAGTAAAGGAAATACCCTTGGCGAACTCGTAGAGCGATCTTACGGTTTAAGCTCTCGAGTGAACGATTTTCCCGTAGGAAAAACGACCACCGTAGGCCGGGATTTTCGTCCTCTGACACGTGTGCATGGCTGCGTGCAAGGCAGGTTTGTCACAGTTTGGTAGACCTATTTTCTATTTGGACGGTTGTCATCTTAAGGGGTCGTGTCCCGGACAATTACTCACAATCGTGAGTATTAATGGCAACGATGGAATAGATCTCGTTGCGGTTGCCAACGTCGAAAGAGAGTCTAAGGACACATGGACGTGGTTCTTGCAACACTTGAAGCAAGACTTGAACCTTGGCGAGGGAGGCGGATGGACATTTATTTTAGATCGACAAAATGTATAATACATTTCTAATTGTGATTCTTATAAATTTTTGTTTTTCTTTCAAATTTCAGGGTTGTTAAATGCCATGGAAAAAGAATTTAAAGATTCTGAGCAGCGCTTCTGCCTCCGGCATATGTACACAAACTTCAAATCCCTATTTCAAAGCCGAGCGTACAGAGGTGCAACATGGAGTGCAGCCAGGGCACCGACAGAGTATCATTTCAACTACAAAATAAGCAAATTATTTCAGCTTAACCCGGATGCCCACGCATGGCTATGAGCAGAAGAGCCTAAATATTGGGCTTCTCATGCCTTCTCATGGGTCCCCAAGTACAAAATGGGCCTGAATAATTTGAGCGCGTCATTCAATACAATTCTACTACCTGCGAGGGACAAGCCAATCCTGACCACGTTCGAGCTGATCCGAAAGTGCATGATGACTCACATTGTAAAAAAATTTGAGAAGTTGGCCCAATCAACAGACCTCCTGTGTCCTAAGATCAAGGATAAGCTTCACAAGGTAGGAATGACAGCTCAACATTGGAGTGCTCATCCTGTGGAAGATGCACAATTTGAGGTGAGTAATGGCTACGAACAATACACAGTCGACATGAGTACGAGTGTGTGCAACTACACCAGGTGGATGCGTACTGGAATCCCGTGTGTCCATGTCATTCAATGCATCTGTTTCATGAGAATGGCACTGGAAACTTACGTGCATCCATGCTACTACCGGGTGACTTACCTGTAGATGTACTCACAGTTTATACGACCCGTGTGCGGTAATCAAATGTGGCCGGTAGTGACAAATGTGAAGCAACTCATCCCGCCGAGAAGATATCGTCAACCTGGTAGGCTGAAGAAGATAAGAGTGCAAGATGTCGACGAGTCGTCGAGTTTGACAATAAGTAGGCAAAACTCAAAGATGACGTACAATATATGTGGGCAGAAAGGGCACAATAGTCGCACTTGTCCTCACCGGGGATCCACTTCAGAAGCTGTTTCTCAAGACACATTTATGGATTTCAACACATTTGAGGGGACGTAAGAATTTGCGACGCGCGGCAGACGCATAAATAATTGACCATTATAAATTATGTTGCAATTGACCGTTATAATTATATTCAAATCATGTTGATTTATTTCTTTTAATTTATGTGATACAAAAAATAAAAATAAAATTAATAAATAAGTTATTAGTAATTAAATTAATTTAATTATTTAAACAACTTATTAATGAATGAAAAAAAAATTTGACAGAATTTTGTTTATTTTATGACTCCCACATAACTATCTTCAAACAATTCTTGTAAATTCAGATCGCAAATATATACCCAACAGCCAGATCCAGTACACAAATGAACTAAACTAAACTATATAACAAAAATAAACTAAGAGTACATTACAAGAAACTAAAGTAAAGAGTAAATTACAAAAAACTAAACTAAAGAGTACATTACAAGAAATATACAACATAAACTAAACTACGGTATGGGTGGGGCATCGTCGCCCTCATCGCCGCCGTCGCCGCCTCCACGCCAACGCTCAAAGGAGTCTTCGAGCCGCATTTTGGACAATCTCATTAACTCCTACCTTTCCTGCAGGATGTCCCACCTTTGATCCCACCTATCCTGCATCGTATCCATCTTCTGATGCAAACTCTGTCTCATCTCGACAAGATAGTTATCTATCCTGTCAAATTTCTGCTCCTACATACTAGCCTCGCGGGGCTACAATGGTGGCGCGGTGGCATACTCGGTGTATGGGGCATCCTCGGGGGCAGGGGCGGGGGCAGCGGAATCCTCCATCGGAACATCCCAAGATGTGGAGGCTCCAGGATGACCCTTGGGCATCCAAGACTCGTCGACTTCGACTAGGCTCATCTGAATCAAATGAGTCCTGTCAAATACATCTAGGGATCTGTGGGCTCGCAACTGCTCTCCGGCAGAAGGCTGAATTTGAGCTCGCTCGAGGATCTTCCAAATTAAAGTCCTATATGGCAGATTCTTGTTTTTTGTTCACCTAATCTCTTTCATGTGACCTACAATCATGTATCCTGGGTCGAACATCTGGTTGGTGTAGAGCTTCTCCATCACATAGAGATCAATCTAGCTGACAAGATCTCTATGTCCATCCCTCGGAAGGATGGTGTGGCTGATGAGGTTATGAAGAACCCGAGCTTTGACATTCAAATCCTTCAATCTCGGCTTCATGAACCCAGCAATCTCCGAATTCCAGTGGATTTACCGCATGAAGCTTAGTCCCTCTTCTGTTATGGCAAACTCCCACCGTTTGGAAGCGTGATAATATTGCTCGGCGTCGTCTATGCCAAATCCAAGCAGTTCATTGATAACGGCTCCATTTACGGTGATGTCTGTATCGAAAAGGTACTTCTTCAATTGACCTGTCATCCTAGTACTTCGCATGTTCGAATAAAATAGACGAACAACTCTGTTCGCAGCTCTCGCCCCTCATGTTGTACACCCCATGCAGAGAGATGTCGTCAAACATCTCCTTGATCCCCAAACACTCCCAACCGCTAAAGTTGGCAGTCTTCCCGTAAAATATCGAGCGGATTCCCATATCCTGCTCGTATAGCTCCTTTACCGCCCGGCTTCGAAACTCCATCGAATAATAATCGGGAGGCGGTTACGGCTCTTCCTCTGGTGCCTAGTTTGATGGGCCACCTTGTACATTCTGTCGAGGAACTTTTCGACCTACAAACATTCTCGGGAGTTAAAATTTTTCAGATTTTCGATGGTTTGGGTTTTTTTCAGGATTTTCGACAAAATAACGGCACATATGAGGATTTTCAGCACGAAAATACTCAAATCCAGTGAAATCTGGCAAAATTAGTCTTTTTTTATTCGGCTCGGTTTAGGGTTGGTTGGCTCGAATTTTGTTAGTTTAGGCTCGATTTTGAAAGATTTTGGCGGAATAACAGTCGGATCTGATGATTTTGGTGGCACAACGGTGGAATCTGGAGATTTGGCCGAGAGAAAAGTCAGATTTTGGATGAAAATTGTCAAAATGAGGCTCGGCCGATGTTATACTAATGCAGAACGATTAGCCGTTGGAGGGTGAACACCCCCGCGTGCGTGATAACGTTTGTCGTTGTGCGTATGCGGCAAACCGTGTTATGAACACTCATAGACCAGTTTGCCCCGTGAGGAACATGGCAAACAGTGCTTTGCGGGGCATTTCAAAGGGTGAAGACCTCCCCTCGCACGTGAGGGGCACGTGCACATGGGGGGGGGTGTCTTCACCCTCTGAAATGCCCCCTCGTGCGTAGAACGGTTTGCCGTTCTCTGCACGGGGCAAATCGTTCTCACGAGGGGGCATTTCAGAGGGTGAAGACCCCCCGCGTGCACGTGCCCCTCACGTGCGAGGGGGGTCTTCATCCTCTAAAATGCCCACTCAGAAGAATGGTTTGTCCGTTCCCAGCACGCGGCAAACCATTATCTTCAGAACACTCCCCGCGGGGTCAACGGTTTGCCGCAAAGCCATTTTTTGTCCATTTTCTATACTTTGAGTCATTTTTTGTACGAAAAATTTGTTTGATCTATTTTTACACTTCACTTAGAGTACAATCCAGATTTTGAATTTTATCCTTGGCAAAAATAAAAAACATTTTATTATCCATTAATTATTATTATTCATCTTGCTCTACATCACCCAATTCTATATTTTAATTTTACTACTGTTAGATTCACTTAGGCAAAATGAAAGAAGCCAATAAGATGGTTGTTATTTTTTTTAAATTGTTATTTGGATTCATTGTTTCATGTGATGCCTTGCATTGTTTTATTTCAAGGTTATCATTGAACTAGGCTCGGTCGGCCTAGTTCGATCAGTTGTAACAAACGCTTGTTCTGACAAGCCCTAGACAAAATTTTTATCTAGGTCCAATTCAGTCCGAACCAAAATTTGTAGTCTAATGTTAGATTTGTTGAACTTGTACCATCAAGTTGACTTTGTGTCGACCTGTATGCTCGTTATGTCCTTTTAGTTTCGTAACTCTATTATTTGTGGCTTCTAAAGCCAACTCATTTCTTAAAATGATAAAGTTTATGTTAGTTTTTAAGGTTCCCTCACACTGTGGAATTAGAGATGTTCATAACACTGATAACGTGCGAAAGCTATGTGTTGAGTTATTCTACTGATTAAACTATGTGTAGATAACTTAAAGTTATTAAGTTCCTCATATTTATAGGGATTAGAATTGTATTTATATGTGTATTTATTTTATTTCCTAATTTAGGTTATTCTTTCATTTTTTTACTAGGTTATAATCATGTATATATACTCTTAATCAATGAGTAAGTAAGGTAATTAAGCTCTAATATGGTATCAGAGCTAGGATTTATACCGGTTCTTCTTCACAGAAATCGGCTCTAGCTGCAAACCCTAGCTGTCATCCGACGAGCCATCCGAGGTTCGACGACAGCGACAGTCACGCAACTCTGTCATCTCCAATCGCGCAGAACCATCCGACGAGCCATCCGAGATAGCGTAGCAACGTCCGACGAGCCACTTCCAGTTGTGTAGTCAGTAGTGTCTGACAGTCGCATCCAACAACGACTGTCGCGTTCCACGAGCCACTTATAGTCGTGCAACTCTATTTGTAACACCCGACATTTTTGCCCTTGTAATTATTCCCCAGGATTATTTAGCGGGATGAATTTTTATATAAAATCTTATGTATGTTTTAATGAATTGTCGGAGAGTTTAATGGAAAAACCAGGTTGAAGAATTTATTTAACAAATTTAGTCAAGAACCAATGGAAGGGTAAATTGGGAAGGAATTAAGGTTGGTGGGAGAAAGCCAATGGATGATTGACACTTGGCAACTTGTTGAAGAAGCCATGTTCTTCCTCCTACGTGAAATCTTCATTTCACTTCTCTGCTTCCTCCCTTCCTTCTCTCTATTCTTCTCTTCCTGGCGACTGAAACAAAGTTCCACACTTTGTTTCTCCTGCATTCTTCTATTTTCTTCAGTGACGGTAATTTCCATCGGTAGTTAACAAGTTTAACTACACTATTTACTGATTTTTGAGAGGTTTAGGGTTAATGATCATATAATCACGTTTTAGGTTCACAAACTACTGAAACCGAGACGATCAAGAACATCAACTCTACAGCAAACAGGTAAGTTCATATCCGTAGGTTGGACCTTAAGGCCCTACATCTCGGAGGTACTAGGTTTTACATTCTGTTGGCTGGTTTCGGGTAAAAGGGTTAGAGTTAAGTTCTGTGGTTTCTGTTTAGGTTCTTGTTGTTTTATCTTCTTGTTCTCTGCTGTATTAACTATAAGCACTGTAAATGTCCATGCATACACGATTTTGTGAAAGTTTATGCAAAAACTGTTTTTTGTACACGGTTTTGAAGTTAAGCAAGATAAAATCTGACTGAAATGTACCGGTTAAGTGTGGGACGGGGACTGGCCCCCCAGATCTGTTTCTGTTCTATTCCGTATCTGTGTTTGTGCCTGTCGTGCACTTGCCAGTTCCCCTATAAGCCCCACTTATACCCCTCTACCACTGAAACGTAATGTTCTGTACTGTCACTTTATTCTGAAAACCGCATACATAGCATTTTGCATCACTGCATATATATATATATATGTTCTTACTGAGTTTTAGACTCATAGGTGAACTCCCTGATGTAGGTACTGAACCCGAAAATGAGGACTTTGTGCCTCAATCTGATGAATAGGTGGCTGGTGGTTCGAGCTCTCGGGTTGGTTGTGGTTGTCAGACAAATTCCCGACTAAGAGAGTGAAATTCTAAACATATGTTCTGTTTATGTATTTAAAACTTCGGTGTTGGATATTCTGCAAATATATGTTAGGTTCTGTACTGATCCTTAGAATTTAAAACAATGCAGAGATTTTGATGTCTAAGTTTCAAAAAAAAAAAAAACTACTGTATTAGACAGTTTAATTCATGTTCTGAATGTTCTGGAAATTGTTGGGGATATTTTCTGTTAGTTTGTGCATGGATGACTTCTGGTTTTAGGACTATTCATGCAGTCTGTTTTTTTGAATCTGTCAATTGTAAAGTATGTCCTACAACCTTGTTTAGAATCGGGTATTGAAGGTCTACAACTTTCATGCCTTCTGTTTGTGCTGTATTTGACAGTTGGATTAAGTTCTGAAGTATTCTGAAATGGTTTGGAATATTTTGTGTATCCTTAAGTTTCTGTTATACCTTCTGTTGCGCTCGAGAACCATGTTTAGAAGTGGTTTGAGAATCTGAAACTTTTATTGCCTTCTGTTATATGCCCCCTGTTCGTATGTCTTCCTGTTAAAATTTGTCAAGCCCTGCCTTAAAAACTGCATCTTCCGATCACGTTCACTGCTGTTTTAAGTGTACATCCACCGATAGTCACTGTTCACATTTTGTCTTATCCCATCCACCGGTGAACAATAGATTTCATCTCAGTTTTAGTTACTTCTGCCGATTCCATCTGCTGCCTTCATCTTCCGATGACATCATCACCTCTTCCGATGACGTCATCACACCTGCCGATTTCATCTGTTGCCTTCATCTTCCGATGACGTCATCACACCTGTCGATTCCATCTGCTGCCTTCATCTTCCGATGACGTCATCACCTATTCTGATGACGTCATCATACCTTCCGATTTCATCTGCTGCCTTCATCTTCCGATGACGTCATCTCCTCTTTCGATGACGTCATCACACCTGCCGATTCCATCTGCTGCTTTCATCTTCTGATGACGTCATCATCTATTCTGATGACATCATCATACCTTCCGTTTCCATCTGCTGCCTGCATCTACTGATGACATCATCACACCTGCCGATTCCATCTGCTGCCTGCATCTACCGATGATGTCATCACACCTGCCGATTTCATCTGCTGCCTGCATCTACCGATGACGTCATCACACCTGCTGATTTCATTTGCTGCCTACATCTTCCGATGACGTCATCCACATCATCCGGCCACGTCATCTGCCTAAATCTTCCGGTATTATTTTGCTTATATCCATCGATTTATCTCGATGCCTGCTTCTTCCGTCAACGCCTTCTGCCAGTTTATTTACTTTTGTTTTCATCACTTCTTTCTTTTCTTCTATCATCCATTTTGCGTTCCGATTCTATTTACTGTTTTCCCGTTTTTCTTCCAAATCCAGAGACTGTTTTCTCCTTCTGAAATCTTTTAAGGAGTTGTCTTAAAAGTCCGGTCTGTTATGTTAAAAAAAAAATATGTGCCCGTTTTCTGTTAAATGCCCGGGGTGATGGCTGGGTTCTCGGATTCTGCTGATCGGGATCCGAACTCGGGCCGTCACACTATCATTTTCGGCCGGCTCTGTCCTCCTCATCGGTATGCTATCTCACAGTCACACAGAAGTCATTACGCGACTGTGTTTCTTTAGTAAGCTGCTATCTCTCAGCAGCTTACTGTTAGCAAATCTCGGAGTGGTATCTTGGAGGACGACAACCAGTGTTATCTCTGCTAATTTCTATGTGTGTGTTTTGTCTAAATTAGTTCTCCATGGCAGAACAACATTTGGGCACCAGCTCCACTAGTGATTACAATCACAATTCTTTACTAGTGATTACAATCACAATTTTAATATTACCTCTCATAATTTAAATGAGGGTAACTTTCTTCAATGGTCTTAGTCCGTCAAACTCTTTGTTCAAGGAAAGGGAAAATTTGGCTTTCTCTCAGGGTCTGCAGTGAAGCCTGAAGATGAAGGTGAGAGTTACAACAGGGTGGACTGAAAACTCAATGGTCATGTCGTGGCTGGTGAATTCAATGGAGCCAGATATTACTCGTACCTATCTCTTTCTTCCAACCGCGAATGATATATGGGTTGCTGTAAAGGAGACCTACTCTGACTTTGGAAATGCATGACAACTTTTTGAAATCAAGACTCAATTGAGAAAGGTCAAACAAGAAGAGAAGAGTGTAATGCAATACTACATTGACCTCAAAACTCTATGGCAAGAGTTTAATTTATTCTATGATTACAAGTGACACTATGTAAAGGATAGTACCTTATTTCATAAAACAGTCGAGAAAGAGAGGGTATTCGATTTCCTCACAGGCCTAAATAAGGACTTGGATGAGGTGCAAGGACAGATACTAGGTCGAGATCCTCTTCCAAGCACGCGTGAGGTGTTTGCTGAAGTTCGAAGAGAAGAAAGTCGTTGACTGGTGATGCTCAGCCATGAGTTAACGCCTCCTATAGCAGAGACCTCTGCATTGATGATCACTAAGCCAGATAAGTCCACTCAGAGGTATCCTAAGCACTCAGATCGACCAGTTTGTGAGTTCTGTCATAAACTCGAACACGTTAAAGTTAAATGTTGGAAGCTACATGGCAAGTCTGCTGACTTCACTCAAATTAACAAATCCTCTCGCGACAACAAAGGAGGCTTCTAAGCTTTATATGAAGCACCTGCAACCTCTCAATCATCTAGTGACAATTATTTCTTCAACAAGAAAAACCTAGAACAATTGTATCAGTTATGGAGTTCTCATTAGTCTGCTACTACCCATCCAATCCATCATCTTCCCTGGTACAAAAAGGTACTCATGCAGTAATATTTTGTGTCACATTAGATAAATCCGACCCCTAGATTATTGATTAAGGGGCCACTGATTATATGAAAGGTTCTTCTTATATATTTTCAACTTATTTACCTTGTTCTTGAAATCAAAAAAGTTAAAATTGCAAATGGTTCAATTTCTACAATTGCTGGAAGATGTTCTATCATGGTCTTTCCTTCCCTTACCTTAAACAATGTCCTTCATGTGCCTAACTTATCTTGTAACATATTGTCTGATAGCAAAATAACTCATGATTTTAACTGTCGAATCAAATTTGTGTCTATTGGTTGTGTTTTTCAGGATCAATGTTTGGGGAAGATGATTGACAATGCTAAAGAAAGCGGTGGGTTTTTACTACTACCTCAAACAGCCTCTCGAGTAAACAAGTTCTGTAACACCCGGCGAGTTTGACCAAGTGACTTTCTTAACTGTTTTAACGGCCATGTTTATTTTGATCTTTTCGGTTTGGAATTTTATGCCAAGATTTAATTAATGTGCATGTGTCATAAATTAGGTTGGGTGGCAGGATTTGTAATTAAGAATGGTTGGGTTAAGTATAAATAGGAAATGGAAACTTTTAAACCTCACTGTAGTCGACATTCCGTTCTGCATTCTCTCATTTTCCCGAGCTGTCTTCCTCTCCGCCAGCGACTCTCTCTTTGACGATCAATCTCCTCCAACCTCCACCCCGATAACCTACGTTCGAGGTAAGATTAGTCAATGTAGTTGCCGTGTAGTTATTTGGAACTCTGTTTTCAACTAGAACCCAATGTTTCAAGATTCTTCAATGCCCGAATAATAGGAACATTTATAATCGGTGTTTAGTAATAGCATTTCCGAATCGATTCTGGACATTTAATATAACCGACCCTGATTAATCGTTAGTTGAACCTAGCTGTTTTGGTTTTGGATTTCAGACTGCACACAGAGAACTAGACTAAGGGATTCGGGAATGACTTTAGTTATTAGATTCTAGGATGACTTGTGATTAGGACTATTAGGATTTTCATTTTAACTACGGCAATGTAAATGTTTTAGGTGAAGAAGTGTAATGCCCCCGAACCCACCCTGGCTCGGGGCGCTACTTTGCTAACCAAATCTCACATTCAAACATAATTTAAAATAAAATCTAAGTCTCTCAAAACTCTCTTATGTTATAACTGCCCAGACTCAGCACCACGGCGTCCTTCCCGAAAATTTCGGCAAAGTAACGCCTGAAAATGGCGCCTCCAAAATGCTAGGTACCTGCATAAAATCCAGTCCCAACCAAACCAGAACATTCCAACCATCTAACCAACCTACGAAATCCCCAAATAACAGTAAAGAGGGAACTAAAATGCTAACATCCCTAAATAAAGAAAGTCCACAGTACAGGGCGACACATCACCCTTAACTATGATTATATACACCAGATACAAATAGCTATGCAATAACTCTAAAGACAACATCAACCAAAAAGACAACTCTACAAACCACCAAAATAATTACAATTTATACACGACCCCAAAAATACTGTTCCACCCACATCATTCGAAGACCATGGTCGAGACGCCCCGACAATTGCCCGCACCGGCATACCGCGTACATCCTTGACTGTGTCCCAATCCTAGCTTGCCTCGTAGCTCTAACCTGTACTCCTGTCGTTACCTACACCATAGAACACACACACACACACGTAAGCTTACGCTTAGCAAGTAGGGAATAACAAATATAAACATACACAATACACAACCCACACAACCCTAACACATGCTGCCTCTACTCACTCTGTTGTTTTCATTTCGTTTTCGTTTTATTAATCTTTCCACTTTCACACGTGAATCAAGTAGGCACACATCCGAGCTCCCCGCTCATTGGACGGCCATGCCTTGATCCACGGAGCAAGATCGGCCAGCTCACGCCCGGGTCCCCCCATTGGACGGCCGCACACAATCTTCTCCCTTCCCCTGTCACATGTGAATCAAGTAGGCACACATCCGAGCTCCCCGCTCATTGGACGGCCACGCCTTGATCCACGGAGCAAGATTGGCCAGCTCACGCCCGGGTCCCCCCCATTGGACGGCCGCACACAATCTTCTCCAACAGCACTTACGTATTTTCAACTTTATATCTCGAGTAGAGTCCCGACTCACTGCTTCCCCGGCAAAATGCCTCCCCGGCATATTGCAAGTGCCTCCCCGGCAACTTGCATAACCATACCTCGAGTAGAGTCCCAACTCACTACCTCCCCGGCATATTGCAAGTGCCTCCCCGGCAACTTGCATAACCTAGCGACTCTACTCAACTTTATAACCTGGCGACTCTACTCAACTTTATTTTTCTTAAGCTTTCTTTTTATGTTTCACACACCTTTCACGTCATGCACAAACTCATTTTCGTAATGATACTCCACACGTGCTTAACATAAATAAATCAAATAACTTAAAAACGATGCATGATACTCAACACATGCTTAACAAAAATCAACCAGCCAACACAATCAAACAACAACCCTACCGTTCTGTGGTGTAGGCCCTTCGGGCAACAAACAAGCACTCCACTACGTACCTGAACTCTTGCACCACACCTACTCGCTTTGGCTATGTAAATTTCCCCACTCGGTAACCTATCACATTCACAAAAATTCACTTAAGCATCACAATGCACTTCTAAAAAAATATTTAAGCTAACTTTAACTACAAATATTTAAACCTCATTAAAATTAAGCCTATATTCACCAATTACTCTCAATTTACTATTTTTAGCCTAAGCCAACTAAAACCTAACTAAACGGGCCATTAATTTAGGTTCGGTAAAAACCGACCCGCAACTTCAAACACGCGTAACTTTTGCGTCGAATATCGGAATCGAACGATTCCAGCGGTCACGTACTCCTCTAATAACCTATTTTAACCTGCCAAAAGGGATTTGAAAACAAATGACCCTAGCTAGGTCAAAAATCAGAAAACCCGAACTGCCCCTTCACCTAGAAAATTCCCTTTTCCAATTTTCCATCAATTCACACTCAAATCCTCACCAATCAACCACCCACACCTTCAATTTGAATAATCTAACCAAAAATCCCGAACTAGAAGCCAAAACCCTAAATGCCACAAAGAGGGCTTTCTGATTTTTCGCCCAAACGGGCTCTAACTCCCGAACTAGAAGCCAAAACCCGAAATGCCCAGGGGTCGGCAAACCCACGCCAGAGGCGGCCAATTTAGGCCGGTGATCGGAGCTCTAACTCACTCATCACCCTCGGCCACGACAGAACCGAAACAGGGCGAAAATCAAACCTTACCAGTCGGTTCGCGCGCGGAGAAGGTCGGAAACCTGCTCCTCGTCTTCGTCTGGCCGGAGACCGTCGGAAGTCGCCGGAGATCGGGGCCGAACCTCCCTCGCGTTTCCTTCTCCCTTCTCCCCTGTTCGGCCCTCGGCGCTCGGGTGCTCGACAGAATAGCTTCGGCTATTCTGCCGTTTTAGTTATATTTTTTTTATTTAATTAATAATAATAATAAATGATAATAATAAAACTAAAACTATTTCTTTAATTAAAACTAACTAATTACCATTTTGCCCTCTCGTGTTTTCGACCATTCAAAATTTCGTTAAATCTCGCTCGTTCGTAAATTAGAAACTTTCATAAATTGACTCTCATCCCGTTCTTTTAATTACTTTACCTTTTTATTATTTCCTAAGATCCATAACTATATTAAATCAAAAACCTCGGGTGTTACAAGAAGTCTGAAGAAAAGGAGTTCAAGTTGCTAAGGAAACCAAGTAAGTGAATGTGTAGGATTCCCAGCCATTAGGGCCCTACATCACAAGGATTCTAGGTAGAAACTGATACGATGATTAGAAGTTATTTAAGCTACAGTCTGTTACTTATGTTGATGTTTGACTTAACGGTATGATTTCACGTCGGATGAATGCACTACTCTGTAGCTTGATGAGTTAAGAGTTCTCATGTTCATGCATCATGAATGTTTTATGCATATGAAAATGTTTTAACAGCATGTTTTCCTCATGAACAAGATAAGAATATAAAACTTATGCAACGTGAATTAAGCGAGGGGCGGTTTGGCGTATGTCACTGTCCAAAAGGAAGGACCATGATTACGACCCGCAAGGGACTATGTACACTCTCACTATCAACCCCCTTTACCGGCACAAATCCTCTCTTAATCCACACAACATGAACGAAGAATATGATTGATGAACATGAATGACGAGCATGAATGATGATTATGAACGATGAATACGAACGATGAACAAGAATGAAGACTTTGAGTATGAATATGAACAAGAAAAGATTCATGAGCATTTGTTTCTTAAAATGAGCATTCATGCATACTTGTTAGTATTGCATTCCTTACTAAGCATTAGGCTTATAGTTTAAACCTTATGATGTAGGTGAAGATTTAGCATGTGAGGATTCCAAATTCAGTGATGATGTCTAAGGCTGGTTGCAGGATGGTGCTCAGGGTGGAAGTCTGTGGCTGGCAGGCGAATATGACCCGTAGTTATGCTCATAATGTGTCAGTAAGATTTATGATGAATTGATGTTTAAGTAGAATGAGATTTTCTTTAGAATATTGGATTCTGTGATCGTCTAGTTTGGTTACCAAAATTTGGGGATGATTATAAGGATATAGAATGATCTGTTTTAATTCAGTCTTCTGCTACATGTATCCTAGATGAGTCCATGTTTCATGTCTGCCTACGTTTATGTCTACGAGTATGAGATCTGTGAAGGTCAGATTATCTTTCTATCGATATGAGTTGTTTGAAGTTTTCTGTGTTTTACTGCTGTGTGATAGAAGTTGGATGAATATATCATCCGGCTGATGTCACCGGTGTGAGCTGAATGATAGAAGTTGGATGGGTGAATCATCCGGCTGACGTCACCGGTGGATGGCGAACGTTTTTTGTTCACCAGATGATGTCTCTTATCGGTTGAGGTAAGTGGGTCACGTGTAATGCACATGCTTACCGGATGATGCCTCTGTTGAATGAGGACATCATCCGGCTGATGTCATCGGTGGATAGGGACTATTGTAGCCCACCGGATGATGCCTCTTACTGGCGATGTTAAGTAGTCAGGTGAGATGCACATGTCTATTGGATGATATAAATGTAGTTTTGTCGTCTAGTGACCAGGTGATGTAGTGTATTTCAAATATCGGATGATGTAGGTGAAGTTTTGTCGTCTAGTAACCGGATGATGTAGATTTTCACTACCGGCAGAAGCGAGCTCTGTGCTTGTCGTTTAGCGATCGGCAGGAGCAAGAGAATAAGTAATGAGTTCTGTCGTTCTATGATCGGCAGATGTGAGTTTATTTCTCTATCAGTAGATGCAGTTTAAGAGTGAAGTTCCTGCTCATCGGCTGATGCATTTTGCACTGCTCGCCGGCAGATGTGTAATGTATTTTCATTGCTGAGCGATGTTTAATGAATCACGCGTGATGTCTTGAGCCAAGTTATGTTTTTTTTTAAAAAAAATAAATATAAAGGGGTAATATTTAAATAAAAACAATAAGGATATATGGACAAGTCTAAAAGAGTCATGGTTTGGTCTCGGACCTACTGGGGTTGTTACAAGTTCAGACACCATGTTCCTCTAATTTTTTATCTTTAGAGAATGAAATTATGTGATGGCACTATAAACTTGGTCATCCTAGCTTTGGTTATTTGAAACACTTATTTCATGCGTTATTGAAGGATAAAAATATTGGTTCCTTTCAATGTGAGATTTGTCAATTTGCTAAACATAGGCGATCTGTTTATCCTACTTTAGCATACATGTCATCTAAACTTTTTTCACTTGTTCATAGTGACATATGGGGACCATCTAGGGTTAGAAATCTGTCTGGCCTTAGATGGTTCATTACTTTTATTGATGATCATACAAGAAACACATGGATTTACCTTCTTAAAGAAAAATCTGAGGTTTCTGAAACTTTCAAAAATTTTAACTTCATGATTAAAACTCAATTTCAGTCTCAAATTCAAGTTTTGAGAATTGATAAAGGGAGAGAATTTTTTAACAACATTCTTGGTAAGTTTCTTGTAGAACAAGGCATCATCCACCATAGTTCGTGTATTGATACACCTCAACAGAATAGAATTTCCAAAAGAAAAAATCAACATCTGTTAGAAGTAGCTCGAGCTCTCATGTTTTCTATGAATGTACCTAAAAGATTTTAGGAAAAGGTCATACTTAATGTTGCATACCTAATTAATAGGATGCCAAGTAAAATACTATGCTACCAACCCCCCTTAAAAACTTTACAATCATATTTTCCTCAAAACAAATATTTTACTTACTTAGTACCTAAAATTTTTGGTTGTACTAGTTTTGTTCACATTCATGATCATAACCGAAATAAATTAGATCCTAGGGCAACTAAATGTGTTTTCTTAGGTTTCTCTCATACTCAAAATGATACAAATGTTTTGATACGAACTCTAAAAAAATGTTTGTTAGCATTAATGTCACATTCTTTGAAAATAAAACATTTTTTGAAAAAACTTCTCTTCATAGGGAGAATAGAGAAACGAGTGAAGATAAGTTTTTGGAAACCATTGTTATGTCTACACCTGTTCTTAACTATGACCAAAACAGAACAACAAATGTGGAACCTACTGTGAGTAATGTGGCTCCCATCTCTGAACTTCGTGTTTACTCGAGAAGGAAAGAAAAGCAACGTATTGATCTACTGCCTACTCCAACAGTGACATCATCTGAACCGAGTGTTGATCCAAATAATCTCAACTCTATTCCATTTTCTCTTGATTCAACTGTAGAGTCTGACCACAGTGAACATGATACAACCCCTAAGCCAATCTAAAATGATCTTAGTGTACCCATAGCTCTTAGGAAAGGTGTACGTAAGTGTACGAAACATCCTATTGCTTGTCATGTGTCATATCATAAACTCTCACCTAGTTTTAGAGCCTTCACCACTACCATCACTGATGATGAAATTATAAAAACGATACAAGAAGCACTAAGTATTCCAAAGTGGAGGGAGACTGTCATAGAAGAAATGAGAGCTTTGAAGAATAATGAAACTTGGGAGATGACAGAGCTTCTAAAAGAAAAACACCTTGTTGGCAGCAAGTGGATTTTCACAATCAAGTATAACTCGGATGACTCTGTAGAAAGATACAAAGATAGACTTGTAGCTCGAGGGTTTACTCAAACCTGTGGCCTAGAATATATGGAAACATTGTCCCAGTTGCCAAACTCAACACTGTCAGGGTCTTACTTTCACTAGCTGCTAATCTGGATTGGCCTCGTTTTCAGTTTGATATTAAGAATGCATTTCTTAATGGTGATTTAGAAGAAAAGGTGTTCATGCAAGTGCCTCCAGGATTTGATAATGCGAGTGTTGTAAGAAAGGTCTGCCGACTAAGGAAGTCCTTATGTGGCCTTAAGCAATCCTCTCGTGCTTGGTTTGCGAGGTTTGCAAGGGCTGTAAAAGAGTACGGCTATACACAAGCTCAATCGGATCATATATTATTCTATAAACACACTGCAGAAGGTAAAATTGTTATTCTGATTGTGTATATGGTTGATATAGTTGTGATAGGAAACGATGAGATGGAGCTAACATCATTGAAGAAGCTTATTGCTCGTCAATTTTAACTTAAGTATTTAGGAAATTTCAAGTTCTTCATAGGCATGGAAGTAGTTAGGTTAAAAAATGAAATTGCAATATCCCAGAGGAAGTATGTGCTTAATCTCCTCAAAGTGATAGGTCTCCTCGGATGCAAGTCTACCTCAACACCTGTTGATCCTAATCAGAAGTTCGGTCAAAGTAAGAATGAAGTGCCTATGGACAAAGTCAAATATCAAAAATTAGTTGGAAAACTGATTTGCCTAGCTTATACGAGGCCTGACATTGCATTTATTGTTGGCTTAGTAAGTCAGTTCATGCATTGTCCAGCTGTAAATCACCTCAAGGCTATCTATAGAATTCTTCACTACCTCAAAGGAAGTCCTGGCAAGGGCATTATGTTCAGAAAAAATAAAAATAGATAGATTGAAATGCTTATAGATGTAGATTGGGCAGGATCTAAACTGACAAGAGGTTTACATCAGCCTATTGCACGTTTGTATGGGGCAACCTTGTGACTTAGAGGAGCAAAAAACAAAATGTTGTGGCAATGAGCAGTGTTGAAGCCGAGTTCAGAGCAATGACTCAAGGAGTTTGTGAAATTATTTCACTTAGAAGTATTCTAAAAGAACTAAAGATCGAGAATGATGAGCCAATGAAGCTGTTTTGTGACAATAAGTCAGCCATCAGCATTGCTCATAATTCAATGCAACACGACAGAACAAAACATGTAGAGATTAATCGTCATTTCATCAAAGAAATACTTGAAAATGGGGAGATTTGTATGCCATATATTCCTACATCTGAACAACTAGTAGATATTCTCACAAAAGGGCTTTACAAGCAGGTGTTTGAAGATCTTCTAGTCAAGCTTGACATGATTGACATTTTTGCTCTTACTTGAGGGAGAATGTTGAGTTATGTTACTGACTAAGCTATATGTAGATAACTTAAAGTTATTTGGTTCCTCATATTTATAAGGATTAAAATTATATTTATAGTTGTGTATTTATTTTATTTCCTAGTTTAGGTTACTCTTTCATTTTCTTACTAAGTTCTATTCATGTATATATAGCCTTAATCAATGAGTAAATAAGGAAATTAAGCTCTTATACTATGTATCATGAAAAACAATTCATCATAAACATAAACGGATCGTTGTTATAATATTTTAATAATTATACATGATAAAAATTTTATTTTTATTTTATATCTAATCTAAAGGATTAAGAAAAATACTTTTGTAGCAAATTTCACACAAGTACGAAAAACGGAGAGACTTGATAATAATCTTCTCAACCTTTGCAACCTTTCGATCTTTTCTGTCAATCATCATCATCTCGAATAAGTACATGTGAATGTGATGAATGCAACAAGATCACACTCAATATAGAATAGATTGTGTTTTCAACACATGAAACGATCTATTTTGATTTATAAATAGTTCTCTAAAACCAACACGGGAGAGTCACTGATTTGCTCTCAAAAATTGATTTCGAATCCCAGAGTTTTTCAACCTTATTTTAAAATGAGGTTATGAAATCTAATTTTAAAGATAAATTTAAATTTGTAATGGTTATCATAACCTTTTAAAAACAACAGTTATGAAATTTTATTTTCCATTTAAAATTCAAATTTGATTTCATAAAGGTTATCTTAACATTTAAAAAAATAATTACGAAATCTATCTCTCATTTAAGTTGAAATTTTAATTTCGTAACAATCATTGATTTATCAAAAATAAAACGGTTATGGAAATCAAAAAAAACTTGCCACCATGGCTAAACACTTGGCACTACGACTTGAACTTAAATTTTGACATAATCTGTTTTCAAAAACATTTTTCAAAAGCAACTTTATAAGTTTGTTAATTAATTGAATAATCAATTATTCAATTAACATCTAATGAAAAATAACAAACTTATTATTGAATGGAATTAAACAATTAATTCATAATTAATTATTAAATTTTCTTTGTTCATTTTTTCTATTATTCAAATAATGATAAAAGAGGATAAAGGGACAACTGAATCTATAGTTTTAGGCTTCAATAATTTTCATTAATTAATATAAATTCTTTATATCAATTAACATAATTATTAACTCTAAAATAATTTCACTAAATACTTAAAGTAACACTCTTAAAATTATAGAGTATATTTACTCAAAGTAATGTCCATTGATATAGTCATTACATATGTATTAACCCTACGTTTAGATTTGTAATAGAGATAGGTTTATAATTCGTTAACCTCTCAAATAATATATTTATTTTTTACAACTATTAGCTTTTAATTGAATAATTAATTCATAACGATTATGAATTGCGCATTAATTATTTAATCCTTGAACTAACAAATAGATTTCATTGTATCGATATTAACATTCACAGCTATTCATTTTAATTCATTCCCAGTATATAAGATTTATAAATTATAATTCATATAAAACTTTACCGAGTAAATCAAATAATAAATTAAAACAAAATAGAAGTCTGCTAGCTAAAATGAATTAAGTTCATACATATATGACTATCACTATGATAAAATTAATTGTTTATATTTAGCGAAAATTATCAAAATAATATAATTTTATCTGGCTCAATCCTATATAATCATATTATATAAAATATATTTATCTTTTGTCACTGCATATATACTCAGGATATGACTATACATTCTTAATGAGATAAACTACATTTATCACTATAAATTATTTGAATATTTCATACTTCAAATATAAATCACGGACTTATTTTAGTTATTACTTTTTATATTTTATCTCATATATATACAATATATATGTTAATATAAAGTTTGCATAAATATCCAAGGAATTGTCTATGAATTTTATAAAACATAATATAAAATACAAACATGAGATTGATCAATATAATTTATTCATATGATATAAAATTGTTCTATTACATTTGTTTGTTAGACACATAATTCCCAACAGTTTGTAGGTCGACCCACCTAAACTTACTTGGTTACAGGTCAGATTAGATTTTTGATAAACTTGAGTTTATTTCATATTTAAGGAAAACAAGTACTTATAAAATTAAACCAAAGCACAAATATTTGTAGAATATTCAAAAGAAAAAAAAAAGATGAGAGAAAATAGATGTTTGTTTTTATAGACAACAAAATTTCTTAAACTTAGTGCTCTAGGATTTAAATACTCATCGTTAGGAATACTGTGAAAGAAATCTTGTTTTTGTCGCACGATCTTCTATGTTGGGCGATTTCTAAAGAGACAACAAGTTGTTCAAGAAACTGACTTCTATCGTTGCCAAAATCGACTCTTTTTGTTGAATTTTTCAACTTATTTATCTCGTCAAAATTGTTCTATACGATAGGGGTGGGTAGAACCTGACAAAATTTGAATTGGATTGAATGAACCTCCTCATGAGAGTTGTTGTAACACCCGGCATTTTTGCCATATAAATATTCCTTGAATTATTAAACGATATTAATGTGAATATTTATACAATGCGTGTTTTTACGAATTTACCTATGTTTTCAATTGAATATGGGTGATTTGTAAAACCAATTCGGCGAACTAAATAGTAATTTAGTTAAAAACCAATAGTTAGAATTGCATGGAGGGGTAAATTGGGAAGGAATTAAGGTAGGTGGGAGGGAGCCAATAGATGGTTGCCAAATGTCCATAACTTACTGAGAAACCTACCTATTGTCTTGTCTTCTCTTCTCTTCTACGTAAACCTTCATTTTCATCATCTTCTCTATTTTTTCTCTTCCAGACGACTGAGACAAATTTCCAAAACTTGTTTATCTTGTTTTCTTCTGTTTCCTTCAGAAAGGTAATCATCTAACCTAGTTAACGAGTTTGGATAAGTTAAGATGTGAGTTTTATGGAAGTTAAGGGTTATGATATTTTGAGAAAACTCACTGTTTTTGTATGAAAACACGCGAGTTTATTTTCTAAAGATTTGAATGAAGTCTGGAACATGTTCTACCAAGTTATTAGTTAGCATTTGCAGCTCTGTTTATTTTCTTTACGTGCATATTTTAGGTCCGTGTATAACCGAGACGTTCAAGACTTGCAACTCTACAGCAACAGGTAAGTTCATACGTATAGGTTTGGCCTTTAAAGCCCTACAATACGGAGGTGCTAGGTTTTATGTTGTCGGGATTTCTGTTGGGTAGTAAACCATAGGTTATGTTTTAGGTTAAGTGTATTTTGTTTTATATCCTGCTTATTATTCTATCGTCTGTCTATGAATGTTCATGCATACACGTTTTCTCTGAAAGTCATGTAAATGTTTTCTGCACACAGTTTAAAGTTAAATAAGATAAAACCTGTAATGTAATGTATGGTTAAGTGTGGACGAGGACTGGCATCCTGTCATGTACTCCTTGAAGGACCGGAATTGTCTAAGAGGGGGGTGAATTAGACTTTTAAAAAATTAATCTAATACTCAATTAGTGTTACTCTCTTTATTAGTTTAATAGCAAATAAGGTAATATCAAAAATAAAGAGAGAGTAAGAGAGATTCAACACCAGTACTTTTTACGTGGTTCGGCCAAACTGCCTACGTCCACGCTCCAAGGCTCACCCCTTGAAGATCCTTACCCTTCTCCTCACGAGAAATAACAGATCGGGATTCCGGGCTCCGATCAACTGCCTTTACAGATTTGGATTGAACTTCACGGGCGTCAATCCACTGCCGTTACAAGTTTGAGTTTGTAAAATATTAAGCTCATACTACAATCTCACAAAAATGAATCTCAAGTTAGGATTGAGAGATGTAGAGAAGAATACAGAGTGTGAAAATAACTTTCGCAGTTAGGTCTCAGAATTCAAATTGGCAAAAGTTGATCTTAGAGCCTTTTCTTCTGCTTATATACTCTGTATAAAATTGCTTCAGAGAGTTGAATGCTTCTTTCTTCAAATGTTAAAATGTTACCGTTGGGAAGCATCCGTACTGAAGCAGCTATCCGTTGCTTCTGAAAATGTTGTTCGTCGTCGCCATTAAAGGTCTGGAGTTAATGCTGAAAACGACGTCACTGTAGCTTCGCGGCTAGCTTTGAATTCTGGCGGAAGTTCACCGGCAGATGCAACTTATGAAGCAGAGACACGTCATCGGTGGATGCAGCTTTGAATGCCATCGGCAGATGTATCCTTAAATTCCATCGGCAGATGCATCCTTAAATTTCATCGGCAGATGCATCCTAAAATTCCATCGGCAGATGCATCCTTAAATTTCATCGGCAGATGCATCCTTAAATTTTATCGGCAGGTGCATGCTTTAGTTAGCATCTCCTTTTGTCGTTTAGTCAATCGGCAGGAGCTGCTTCAAACAACATCGGCAGAGACAATTCGTAAACTTCATCGGCACATCCAATCTTCAAAGCCATCGGCAGATGTTTCTTTAAAAACGCCATCGGCAGAAGTCTCTTTAAAAACCATCGGCGTGATCGACATGTGCAAGCTTGAACGACATCGGTATGAGTAGCGTCAAATGCTATCGGCAGATCCATCTTGACACGTCATCGGCAGATATCTACAAAAACGCTTCGGCAGATGAAACATATAAGCACTGACCACGTCATCGGTAGATGCTCGCTTAGAGCTTCACGGGCAGATGAGACTTGTAAATGTTATCGGCATATGCATCTCAACACGTCATGAACCGGCATCGGCAGGAGTAGCTTCAACAGCTATCGGCAAATGCACCTTGACATGACATCGGCAGATGTCTTCAAAAACGCTATCGGCAGATGCATCATTTCTTTGTCGTGTAGCGATCGGTATATGCAAGCCTGTTTTGCTATTTGATTCTGTATACTCAAACCGATTTATTAGACAACTAAAATACCCTTTTCAAGGGTATTTCCAAATAAACTCATATTCATTATTCTCTTTAAATACACATAATCAAATTGTACACTAATTATACAAATACATAATCAAAAACAAATTATGACTTAAACAATCTATAAGTCAACACTCCTGTTATGTCCTGTTGTGGCATGTACTCCTGTAGCGCCAGCTCTTCCTCCCACTTATACCTTCCTTTCTAGTAAAACGTAATGTAATGTAACATTCATGTATATGAAAATGTTCATGCACAACATATGCATCACTTTTCATTGTATGTTCTTACTGAGCTCTAGGCTCATAGTTGAACTCCCTGTTGTAGGTATGGATCCTCCAGAGGGGGACATTGTGCCTCAAGATGATGAGTTGATGTAGTTAGCGGGATGAGCTCATGGGATGGTTGCTGCAGTCAAACAAATGTATTTCCCGTGATGATGTATTTTTCTAAAGTTATCTCAAGTTCTGTACAGCTTTTGGGATTTTAAAACGATGTACAAACTTTCTGTTGATGTATTTAAAACTTCTGTTTGACATTTGAATGTATGTTTTAAAATATTCTGGAATTGCTTGGGACTTTCTCTTTTGGTTGTGCATGGATTGTCTCTGGTTTTAGAGCTATCCATGCAGTTCGATTTCTTAAACTTCTGTCATATTTTCCATCCTGTCCAAAATCATGTTTTGAAATCAGTTTTTGAAGTTTTATGCCGTCTATTTTTATGCTCCCTGTTCATATGTCTTCCTATTAAATGTAGTTCACTTCTGCAGGTGACCAGTAAAATTCTGCCTGTAGTTCACTTCTGCCGGTGAACAGTAAACTTCTGCCTGTAGTTCACTTCTGCCGGTGAACAGTAAAATTATGCCTATAGTTCACTTCTGCGAGTGAACAGTAAACTTCTGCCTATAATTTACATCTTCCGTCTTGCTTCTTCCGCCCAGTTTAATTACTTCTTTCGCCCTATATCACCCAATCTTATCATTCACTGTAGCCCTCCTTCACAGTACGTCTTCCAGTTTCATGTTTGTCCTATTTTTTTTTATTTTTTTTATTAAGTCTTCTAGAGTATTCTGTCTTTATTTTCGTCGTCCACTCCTGCTTTCAAAGGTTTAAATGTTCCTGTCTTCCTGATTTTTCTTATGTTATTTATTTCTTAAGACCAATTCTTAATGTTATCCAATATTTACATTCCAGTGAGGGTCTACCCTCTGTGTAAAGATTTAAAGTTAAAGTTTCAAAAAAAAAATGTCCCGTTTCCTGTTAAATGTCCGAAGTGATGGCACCTCGGCCCCGATCGGGTCTGGGGCCGTCACAGTTGTTTTCCTTGTATAGAAAAAATAGAATTTACATTCATTGTTAAAAATAAGGAATTATCTAAATTATGCCTATATAAAGAAGAAATATAGGTTATAATGCAATAATTAACATTAATTTATGATATAACTTTCATCTCCCCTCAAATTGATATCGGTCGGTCAAAAAACATCAATTTGCTAATAAGAAACTAATGACGTTTCCGTGTCATGGCTTTTATAAATATGTCAGCTATTTGCATATCAGTGAAAATTTGAGGTGGAAATCACTGTTAATATCAATGGAAATGTCAAATGTTTCTCGTATAGGATGACAATCTACTTCAATATGTTTGCTACGCTCATGGTAAATAGGATTAACAGAGATTTGGATGACACTAGTACTGTCAACATGGAGCACAGTGGATGCAGATGGTGGAAAACCAAGCTCAGGTAGAAGTCTACGAAGCTAGTTAATCTTAGAACATGGAGCAGAGATTACACGGTATTCCGACTCGGTTGAAGATTTAGAGACTTGATCTTGTTTCTTGCTTCTTCACGAAATTCAAGATCTGCTGAGAAATATGCACTAACCCACGACAGATCGTCGAGTATCAAGACAACCCGCCCAATCAATATCACTATAAGCAACAAGATGAATAAGAGAACAAGATGAGTAAAATAAGTCGCGACTTGATGTCCCTCGAAGATATCTAATAATACGACGAACAACAGCTAAATGGAGATGACAGGGATTCTGCATAAATTGACTTACTTGTTGAACAACAAAAGATATATCAAGTCGTGTAATAGTAAAATAATTCAAAGCTACCCACCAACTGGCGATAGACAGTAGGATTGGAAAGAAATTTACCCTCCTCACTACAATACTTTGAGTTAACTTCCAATATAATATCAGTAGCTGAAGCATCTTCAAAACATACCAAAATAATTAAATCCTGTGAATATTTATGTTGAGTCAAGAAAATAGCAGAAGAAATAGTATGAACTTCCAAACTCAAGAAATAAGTGAGAAGGCCAAGATCTTTCATATGGAATGAGGCCTAGAGATAATGTTTCAAACGAAGAATCATATCAGAATCCGTTCCAATAATGACAATATCACCGATATAAACAAGAAGATCTAACAACTGCTTTAGATGTCTTGCAAAGAAATAAAGTTGAATTATATTGCTTTTGCTTGAAGGAAAAATTAACCAAGATTTTCTGAATTTATAAGACCAAGCCCGAGGAGCTTGTTTCAACCCACATAAAGATTGCTTCAGCTTACATACTTTCGAAGAATATGATGAATACAGGCCATGAGGCAAAACCATGTAGATTTCTTCATTGAGGTCACCATGAAGAAATGCATTTTTTACATTCATTTGATGGAGAGACCAACTTTATGAGGAAACAATAGAAATGATAGTATGTACTGTAGCTATTTTAGCAACCTCCATACTCTTGTTTGTTACCAAGAACAACCAATTGTGTTATAAAGCGATCAAGAGAACCATCAGAACGAAGCTTGATTAGAGTAAATCCATTCACAACGAATTGTCTTTACATTAGGAGGACAAGTAACATCATCATGTGTTCAACCAATAGTCATAACATTAGGATGACAAGTAACATAATCATGGTTTGATTATCTTCAAGTACTTGAAGTTATCAACCATTGTTTACGTCAACACTTATGTTTCACAGCTTCTGGTTAACATGAGAGAATTGAAGTTAAAGAAAAAGTAGTATGAATAAACGTACGAGAGGAACCATACCAATCACGAATATTACTACTTCTGGAAGAGTGTTGAGAAATGATGCTTGTAGTAGGATGAGTGATGCGAACCTCAGATCGAAAGGACTCGGGACCCGACAACAACGCGGAATAATTCAAAGCAACGCCTTTTCGATTCAAGAACAAAGTAAGGAACTAAGACCTCAATCGAAGAATTCGATAGAACCCTAGTTATCAAAATAGGAGCTTGACCTGAGCCATACTTGTTGGCTGAACCGAAGCTATCAAAACAGGAGCTTGACCCAGACCAAACTCGTTGGTAAGAACCAAAGCTATCAAGCGAGATTCTTCAAGAGTGACTTGAAGAAGATCGTTGTTCTTCACAAAGAACTAAAGAGAAATCCTCTCTAAAAAAACTCAATCTTTGATTCAAACTTATTCTTTTCTAAATCAAAAGTGTTTTGCCATTAAATAGGCTACATATTTAAGTAAAATAAAAGAAATAAAATGATAAAATAACTAAGAATTTTCGTAGGATAAAGATCCTTTGAATGATCAGATGTCGTCTCTTGTTCAAACTCTGTTTGAACGTGATTTGAACTGATTTGAGTAGATTCAGCTGGATAAGATCTTTTCCTACGAGATTTGTATGATTTGCATGTGACTTTTTAATTCATCGTATATGCATGTGCTTGGCGCATGTCCTCTTTAATTCCTACATGTGCATGTGCATGGCACATGGACATGTGTTTTTAATTTTTACATGTGCATGTGCATGGCACATGTGTTTTTAATTTTTACATGTGCATGTGCATGGCACATGTGTTTTTAATTTTTACATGTGCATGTGCATGGCACATGTGTTTTTAATTTTTACATGTGCATGTGCATGGCACATGTGTTTTTAATTTTTACATGTGCATGTGCATGGCACATGTGTTTTTAATTTTTACATGTGCATGTGCATGGCACATGTGTTTTTAATTTTTACATGTGCATGTGCATGGCACATGTGTTTTTAATTTTTACATGTGCATGTGCATGGCACATGTGTTTTTAATTTTTACATGTGCATGTGCATGGCACATGTGTTTTTAATTTTTACATGTGCATGTGCATGGCACATGTGTTTTTAATTTTTACATGTGCATGTGCATGGCACATGTGTTTTTAATTTTTACATGTGCATGTGCATGGCACATGTGTTTTTAATTTTTACATGTGCATGTGCATGGCACATGTGTTTTTAATTTTTACATGTGCATGTGCGTCGCACCCTCCCTTTTAATTATAACGTGTGCATATGCGCCGCACCCTTTCTTCAAAAGATCTTCCAATAATCTTGGGCTTCTTACTCCAGTCATTGAGCTATCAGTATTTTCAATTGAATCCTTGTTCTTGGGCTTTAACCTGGTCTCAACTTGGATCACATCATAAACCAAGTCATGTGGATCTTTATCTCTTTTCAACCCTCGAGAATCTTTATCTCTTTGTAATTTGCGTGGATCTTTACCCTTTTCTCTCCAATCCATTGGGATTTGTGGAACCCAACTTTGTGCCTTATGAGTACTTCTTTTGCCAATTTCTTGGGGCCCACGTCCATGCTACAATTCACTTTATTTTTATAGTCTTTTGTTTTTGTTGTGCTGGCTCTTTTCCTCGGGTTTCCACAACTAAACCATGTGAAGCTTTGTTCGTTGAACCTCCATTATCTTCTAATAGATCATGGTCCTTGACAATGAGATTTATTGCTCCTCGGTTCACATCAATGAGGCATGAGAGGAGCACTATCAACAGGATCAGATGGCAAGTAGTGGCAAAGTTGGACATTGTCATTTTTTTCATACACAAATTCAAGTTTGAATCAAATACGAGTTGTACTTAATTCATCAAAGTGAAGAAGATCAATCAAGTCTGACACCAATTCAGCATGAATAGGAAAAAAAATATTGGTTTTTAAAGAAAACAATATGTCGAGACACACGAAATCTGTTAGATGAAGAATCATAACAAACATAACCCTTTTGTGAAATATTATATCTCATAAATGCATATTTCACAAATTGAGCAGAAAATTTATGGCATTCATGAGATGACAAATGAACAAAATATACACAACCAAAAATATACATATCAAGATAGTTAGGATGGATATGATGAAGACAATAATATGGAGATTCAAAATCTAAGACACTCAAAGACAATTCATTAATTAAATAAACTGCCGTAAATAAGGTTTCAACCCTAAATTTAGGTGGAACAAAAGATTCAATTAATAAGGTTCCAGCAATATCTAATAGATATTGATTTTTTTGTTCATCTACACCAATTTGTTGAGATGTATAAGGAGATGAACGTTGTGAAATGATTCTTTTTTGTTGTATAAAATTTTGAAATTCTTTAGACATATATTCGCCACCTGAATCAGAACATATTGTTTTGATAGCAATAGAGAATTGAGTTTCAACATAGATAAAGAATTTTTTAAAAATAGAAAATATCTCAGATATAGAAAGAAGAAAATAAATTCAAATATATTTGTTGTAATTATCAATAAATGTAATAAAATATTTATAATGGGGATGAGATATGATAGGAGTAATGCCCCACACATCACTATGAATCAAATCAAAACAACTTTTAGCACAACTTCCATTTGAATGAAATGTATGACATTTACTTTTTCCTAATTTGCATATAGAACAATCAAAATTTAGATAAGACGAAAATTCATCTTTATTGCCCATCAGAATTTATGAAATGAGATAAAACAACATAGTTGGGATGACCTAAATGTTTGCATGAAAATATTACTATTTTCGGCTACAGTAGTACATGCTAATGAAACAAAGTTGGGAATAGAAAAATACATAGGAAACAACTGTCCAACTTAGGCCCCTTTGCGAATAACCTCCCAGATACGTGATCCTACACAATATAACCATCACGAGAAAAACAAGCAATTACGGTTATTAACAACTAATTGTCCAACTGAAATTAGACTAGTAGAGAGCTCAAAAGATAAAAATAGATCTTTTATTGAGTTAATATCTCCAATAGCATGAATACATAACTAATCACTATTAGCTATCTGAATATAAGAAGGACCGTTATATGTTTGGACATTATTAAGAGACTTTGAAGAACTAGTCATGTGATTAGATGCGCCAGAATCAACAAGTCAAGTTAAAGACGTTTGAATATCTTTACCTTGAAGGCCCAAAGCTGAAAAAGATGAATTAATCATTTGTTAAATCATTTCAGGAGTAATTGTTCATTTGTCAACCGCCTCCACGAAACTAGTTGATGTAGTATAAACAACAATTTGATTAACATGAGTTTTGCAATTCTGGGACCGAGTGAGACACTTTAATAATATTTCTATATTTCTTACAATAATTGTAGAATTTTTTTGCATAGTTAGTAGCAACATGTTCATATTCCATGGAGCTGAAATATTGAACTTGACTCATATCTCGACCTTTACCTCTCCCACGAGCTACATAAGCAGCTAAATTGTCATGTATTTTGTTTTGTTGAAAAATTGCTTGTGTTGTAAGATGTTGTTCTTTACGTAGCAACTCACTCAAGCATACATCCAGAGAAACAAGAAGAATACGATTCATCAAATTGGATCGAGCTATCTCAAATTCAGGACACAACTTCATCAAGAATTGATTTCTCTTTTTGTGTTCATGAACCTTTTGAATAGCAAAAGGAGATTCAGTTGGCATATTTGCATAAATGATGTCCACATAATCAACCCATAAATTTTAAAATTTAGAAAAATATTCTTGAATAGATAGATCACCTTGATGGTAACAAAAAAATATCATATTCTAATTGAAAACGATGAGCCGAATTATCTTGGTGATAAATTTTCTTCAAATAGTCTCACGTATTATTAGCAGTAGTATATGGTTTTAGATTGAGGATAATTGATTGATCCACGGTTCTTAAAATCCACGTCATAACTATGATATTTTTGATTTTTCATTGTGCTAATATAACAACTTCATCGGGGGCTGGGTCACTACTATCAATGTGCCCCCATAATCGAAATTGAAATTCCCAAGTACTATAGTTTTAACCAGTAAAGCTTACACCAAAGGATTCCATATTGGACGTGATATTAGGTAGTGTGAAGCACAAGATGATTGATAGAAAATTATCAATTTGTTGTTGGGCCACTTGTTGGACCACTTAACTCAGAATATGGGTTTCTGCCACATGACCCAAAAGACTAGTCAACCTTTCAAAATTGTAGTAAAGTTTATGGGCTAGGGTTATCTAGCTTCTTACAACAGTGACAAAAAACACTAGTCACCAACAATGTGCAGACATAGGAGAAGATAGCCGACTATCCTGTCCGAGGAAGAAAGTCGAGAAAAGAAAAATTCTTAAATCAGCAAAGGCCGAGACAAAACCATCGGTCAAATAATGTCAGTGGTTAAAAACCATGAAATCACCGCGAGCAGAGACGAAAACATCAGCCAATTGAGCAGAGACGAAAACAAAGAAATCCTTTGCCACCAACGAAGTCGACAAATCAGAGCGATCAGGGACAAAACTTCCAAAGAAAATTCTCTGTGATACCTTTACAGCGAAAAATCACTAAGAACAAAAATTTTGTAAATAATTTCTGCAAACTTCAACAATTTCAACAACTCACAACCAAATTAATCACGATACAACTTGAGGTATAAGTTGTCCCAACAATGTGATTCAAACCAAGACACCAAAATATCAAAAAAGAATGAACGAATTTAGTTAGAGAGACTCTCGTACCATGATAAAATTTGAATTGGATTGAATGACTCTCTTCCTTAGAGTTGTTTTCTTTGTATAGAAAATAGTTGAAAATCAGTAATTACATGAATTATGCTTATTTAAAAAATAAATATAAATTATAAATTATTTATAATTATAATATAATATCAAACTCGTAGTTTGGGACCTGACATGCATTTTGGTCTAGTTTGGGCTTGTTCTACCAGGGCAAGGAACTCTACATGGTTCTAGGACCCCTAAAACCACGATCCACAATTTTGGAGGAAAAAACCAACCGAACAATGGGTTAACCTGAAAAGATGGATTTAATTCGGTCTAAAACACGCATAATCCACCCATTCCCAAGCCCACTCAATTTTTTCAATTTTTGTTATTTTTTTGAATTTATTTATTTATTTTAAAATTAAAATATATTGTGAAACCGAACTCAAACTGAACCGTAACTGAATAATATTTTATGGGTCGGTTTAAGTTTTGGTTCTACTTCTATGGAACCGTGGGTCACAATTCTAATTTTGGTTTCGGGCTGGAATCAGAATGAATCAGTTCATGCCCACCCCCTAAGTTACTAGCTATTAGCTAACAAGCAATTTTGCCTCGATATAAATTATTTAAATGAATAACCAAATGCCACGTGTCTGTGAGGGAGGATGGTTAAAAGTACGTTTACCTCGAACCCTGCGCATCCAAATTAGTGTGCCTGGTTGCTTCCATACAACACTACTTCTTCCTCCTGATATTCGTCTTTCTCCATTGCCAAGCTTATCTCCTCTTTCTAATCTTTTGATTTTTCGGCAGAATCTGCAATTTCTTGGTTGAAATCTCATCTTCTGTGTCGCATTTCGAATCTTAGGTTTTGTGTTGGTCCCATGTTTACTCGTCTGTTCTCTCTCTCTCTAGGGTTTTGAGTTTTCTTATCCATTCATTAAGAATGCGATCATTATGAATTGGTTGTAGCTTTGAATTGCAATGTACTTGTATCTGGTGTCTTGATTTTCCTGTTATCCATTTTTGAGAAATACTGATTTTTCTATCTCCGTGTTCGAAATTTCTCCTCCTTTGCATCGATTCTCCCGACGAATTGTTTGATTTTTCTTTCCTTGAGGTGTACTTTTACTTCAACTTCTCAAAATGCAGCTAAGATTTCAGGATTCATTTATGACGTCACTCTTTTCGTAGTTATTTGTTTATGTCGGCAGTGTAGAAAATGAATTGATCGTCCATTTTATTATGGGCACATTACTTTCGGAATTGTTGCCAGTTGAAAGGCTTATACAAGTTCTTTTTTCTGTTAATTTACAGTTCTCTGTCGTTTTGCTAATGGAAGCTGTGTTATGGCATTCGAATTTATCAATAATGGAAAACACGAACACTAAAAGAGGCTGCGCAACAGTGAGCAATTATGGGAGTCGGAACAGAACCAATGAAGCAAGCTTTAGCGGACAAGATTCAGCTATAGGAATCAAGAATGCTTTTTTCTCCCTGAGAAGGTACATTTGGAACATTTCATCCTTCCATATCATCTATTTTAACTAGTCAAATTAGTTTCAAGTATAATCTATGGCTTTTTATGAAATTTCTAGGTGTTCTAATCTATCTTTCCTGTCTGACTCTGATGCTTCTTTCCTTGCTGGGCTGATTTCTCTCTTGTACACATTGAAAATAGCACGACTTAAGAATGCAAACTAACATTAATGACACGGTAGCTAAGAACAAAATGATGGCATTTTGTCCAACTAAAGGTGAGAGCACAAGTCTTTTAGTCAAGAAATCAGATAATTAATTGAGTGTCTGATTTTGAATTCCATTAGAGTTTGTTCCAATATTCAACTTCAACAGCCAAGTTTTGTGATAATCATGCCATTATGACCCGGACTTGATTATGTTTTCTTTTGCACAGTTTGCAAATGAGAAGAGTACAATGGAAATTAGCCTTTGCCTTGGACACTAGTGGGATCTCCGGGAACAGGGAAGAAGAAGACAGGGTCGAAAGTGAAAACTCTGGTCTTGGACGCACTAGATTAGGAAGAATAATAAGTGCAGGGGGTAAAGCACTGCTAGAGAAGCTGAATTCGGCTAGAAAAAACTTCCCCATGAAGATATTTTTGCTTCTTTTTGGTTTTTACACAGCAAATGCACTTGCTACGATTCTTGGGCAGACGGGCGACTGGGATGTGTTGGTTGCCGGAGTAGTAGTTGCGGCCATTGAAGGGATTGGGATGCTAATGTACAAAAGGCGTCCTTCTCCATCCTCAAATGGAAGATTACGGTCTTTTGTTGTGATGATCAACTACTGGAAAGCAGGTGTGTGCTTAGGCCTCTTTGTGGATGCATTTAAGTTGGGGAGTTAAAAGAATTTCCTTGATTTGTCTGGTATTTTAGTTGATGAATTTCCTCTTCTCGACTACAATTTTCATCAATTATAAGTAATTTAATCATTAGAATTGTAAGTGATATTGTAGTGTCAAATTAAAACCACACTCAAAATCTTGACTTAAACTCTTACTTTGTCTTAATCGTCCTTCGTGTGTTAGCCTTGTCTGCGAGCCGAGTCTTGGTGGCCTGTTGAAACAAGGCCCTGGTAGAGCCTGAATTCATGTTTGACTGACCTTGGTGCGAATCCAGGCCGGGTCTTGCCCAAAATTTGAGGGATTTGAGATTGGGCTTTCAGGACTAGATCTCGAAATCAAGCATGTAAGCTCGTAATTTTTAGTTTATTACCCTAACACTACATACAAAATCAATTCTGACAATTAAAAAAAGTTGGATCGCGAGTCAAGCCTTTATAAAAAGAACTGGTACGTTTTCGCAAGCAGTTTGGTAACCTTGATTAATGGGTTAGCATAAACATCAACAACATTGCTTGGCAAGCTAACATTGTAATTTGAATTTATGATGGCGAGGAGACAAAAGTACGAACTTACAATTAATTTTAACGAGAATAATTGATTTTGGTCCAACTCTTTTCAACATGAAAGAAATGAAATGAAATATCATCTTAACCATAGAAAGGATTCTCAAAGAAAATAGAAAAGAAGATCTCCAAGCATGAACCATTCTCATTATTTCTTCAAACTTGACAAACTAGTACTATTTCTAGGTGTTCCCTCTACTTTTAACGGCACGATCTTCAAAACAGATTTAGGTTACGCACAAAATTTATCACAAAGTAGAGAGAGAGAGAGAGAGAGAGAGTGAGAGAGAGATGATCAAAACTGGTTTGTGTAGAGGGTGCTACCATAAAAGATAAAGGAAGAAAGAAAGCAATGGAGGAACAAGAATGAGAGCCCTCTTCAGCAACAACGCCTCGAATTCTTCACATCCCTCTTCTGCAATTGTCTCCAACTTCGGAAAACTTGAAGGCTTTTCGTGAGATATGAAAAGGGCTGGCGCCACTTCTACCCAGCTTTGCTTCTCCCTCCTCGTTGCCATGGAGAGGGTGAGAGAGAGACAGAGAGATTGGTATGCAAAAAAAATGCTCAGAGAGAGAATCTCTATAAATAGAGAAACAAGCGAGTAGAATGGCTATAAATAGTTCAAAACAAAAACAAAAATCAATGGTGGGCATAAAGCCTAGTGAATAGCAACATTGGGAAGTTTCTAGGACTAAATTTCCAACAAATCAAACAATAACGACCTTCCCCATGTCGTTGAGAAAAGAATTTCCAGGATGTTGTTTTTGGTTGGCAAGAAAATACAGAGATCAAGCACGAAATAATCACCGGAATCGTGTACAAAATATCCGACTTTTCAGGTATAATAAAATCGAGTTCACAAGTGCATTTTTAAATTGTTAAAACACAACATAAATTTACAGGCCCAACCTCGTTTGTCGACCAAACGGTATGTGAGCCGTCGCATCTTCCTGGCTGACCATCGACAGGAGAGTTATTGAATTTTCACTAGTTCTTTTCCGCTGCAGAAAGCGAAAAAGGGTCATATTCAATCGAATAAATAATGCTGGAGAGAAGTCGATAAGAAAAATCATTACAGCTCATCTCTCAATTCCAATTGTTCAAATATTTTTTCCCAAATTCTTGAATTTCATAAAAAGTGAAATATCACCAATAACATTCATCATCAGAAGGGGATAAATGTTGTCAACGACCAGAAAAATATTCATTTTTACTTACTAATCCAAAGCAACATGGGCGACTTTGGATGTCTTCGTCTTCGTCTGCCTATCGATCGAGTAATCAACTCCCAACCATTTTCGAATAAGTTGAAACACAGTTTCATGTCTCAGCAGGCCTTGATGGGTGGCGGCAACTCCTACTCTTTCGGCCGTTGCAAATCCATCGGCCTTCGCAATTAAGAGAATAACACTTCAATAAGCTTCGCTTTAAACTCAGCAAGTTATTTCTAACGATAATAAGTGATAATCATAAATAGACACATTTCGACATCACTATGATGAATATAATATATAAACTTCCGAGTCATCATTCCGTATTTTTTTCAGTTGTTCTTGTCTTTTTACTTCATAACATTTTTATCAATGGCTCTATATCTCTAATGTTCAGCTGATATGTCCAACTATGTTTAATCGCCGAAAACAGATTATGAACTTCCGTCAACTGATCATAATACTTAAGATTTTTAGCCTCAGCTAAGATCAAAATAAATATATGAAACCGTTTAGAGTTTCAAATTCTAAATTTAAATTTCGAAATTCCCAAATCAAAACGTAATCTACAATTTGATTCTTAAAATTTTTAAAAAAAAATCAGTCCAAAATCATATTGCTATCTGATTTCAATCTCCCTAACCATCCAAGCAGCCAATACATAACTAAAAATCCGATTTGAAAATCGGGTTTGATGATTTTCAATAGAGAAATCCTAGTGGATCTCGGATTTGGGGGGAAAAATTGTTACTAATCACTCTTATAAATAGAACGGCTTGATGAAGGGAGAAAGCATACCAAGCTCTCTCTCTCTAGTAGAACTCTTACCTCTATCTCCGACCACCACTCGGCCTCCAGACGAAACAAGAGCTCCGAGGAGGCAGCAGCTCTGCTCGAGAAGTCGAGCTCTCCAACAAACCACCTCTGACATGGCACACATTCTCCGACATGAAGTCAAGCTCTTCGACGTGCAGCAGCTTCGACCAAAGAGAGAAACACACTCTGTGTTTCGACCGAGTGAGAAACGCGAACAAACTCGCAAAGGAAAGGAGGAAGGAGGTTCAGGTTTTCTTTTAACCCAAAATCAATTCACTTAAAGGTAGTATAACCGAACCGGCCCAACAAACCGAACTGGCCCATCTGCACCAGAATCGGTCCAACCGAACCAAATTCAGCCAACTGAATTGAACACGACCCCAATTTCGACCAAAATTGCCCCAGACCGAACCAGATTGCTTCCGGACCGTCAAAATTCGACAAAAAACTATCTTAAACTATCCTAATCCGACCGAACTGATCTAAGAATAAACCATTAAGAAATTTCTATCTAAATCCTTTTAGAAATGAATTTATTAAAGTGAAAAATTAATATTAAATATTTTATTTAAGCAGGAAAAATTTCGAAAGTTGTCCGAATCGATTTAATTCAACCCTATTCGACCTAAGAGTACACGCAAGAAATTTCTACCTAAATTTTTCTGAAATTGGATTTATTTAAATTTGGTAGGCAGAATATTATTTGGAATATTGAAAAAAATTCAGATAACTCTAACCTCTCGGAATCCAAGTAAGTGAAAATACCATGTTTTCAACGTTTTGACTACAGCCCTAAATCACAAAATCTATGTTATTTTCTTATAATTATTTATTATATGATTTCGATATTTGACCACGCATATTTAGACATTGACATAGAATTGTATAAAGATAAAATTGGTAGAACATTTTATATGTGTATAAATATGATGAAATTGACGGAAAAAAATATGATAGCAAAGCCTGAACGACAATGAGATGGCTACGTCAGAACGACAATGAGATGGTTATGCCTAAACGAAAATGAGATGACAAAGCTTGAACGACAATGAGATGACTAAAGTCTGAACGAAGGTTGGAAAATGAATTCCAACCAGTATATAACTGTTAAGTCAGGATTCGATAAAATATAATATTAATTTTGCACCTTCACGTGTTTTCGCTTACTGAGTTATTCTCATAGTTTGTAATTTTGTGATGTAAGTAAGTTTTTATTTGAGGAAAAAATGACTTTGATCGAGAACCTTCCAGAGTCAAGCGAGCATACAGAAGAAGAAAATGTTTTTGAATTGAAAGAAGAAATTTAAATTTAATATGTTTCAGTTTTTTATGATATTTCCTATTTTTATTTCAGTTGAAACCTTAAATAAATTATGTTGATTTTATCGTTAATAAAATTTTATGAATTGTTTTTTATTATTTTAATTTTGACCAAGCTATATAATGTTTTAACGTTGTTTTAAAAGCTTCTGCGCATTTAATAATTTCATTCAAAGTTTTCAAATATTTTGAAGTTATGATTATAACTCTCAAATTTAGACCTAATATGATAAATCAATTTGGAATTTTTTTTTAAGATTTTCAAATTAGAGTTTCAAATTGGGAAAAATGAATTTAGAATTTGGAGCGTTACAATATCAATAGCAGACCTTCGCTGATTCAGCTGGAACAGTCCCATCTCCATCCACATAAGAATACTGAGGCTGAAACAAAACAAACAAAACAAAAAAAGATGTAAAACGCAGGCAAAATCTGAGAGAACAAAAGATTTTTTGTTTTAAGAAACTAAGATTACAAAAGTGGAGGATAGAAAAACCTCCAGAGAAGTATCATACAAAAGCATAAACTAGCAGCTAGCTCCTTCCACTTAGAAAGGACCAGAAATTGGATATTACATAAACAATTTTGAAGAACAATCCCACCTCTAAGTTAGCAACTTAATTTTAACCCATCAAGCTACGAAATCATGACACTGAAGATTTCTTAGGCATAAATATCATAAGCAGGATAACAATTTAGACATCAATCAAACTACTCACCACTGTATGGCATATTTCAGACAAGTCCTCAATTGGTGATGTCTCTGACCCATAACTGCGCAAGAGCAAAAAGAGAGACCCGCTTAGATTGACAAACTATTAAAACTCCTCATTTTACCAAGGAGAAGATTTTATAACAAGGGCAAAAAGACAGGTTCCAGCTGCTCACTTTTGCAAATTCCGTAAAAACTCCAATTTTATTTTCATAATCAATCATCCTTATTCTCCAATTCTAACTCAGAGAAAAAAATAGTCAGCTTACGAACCAAACATCAAAAGGTGTATCGTATGATGATCCATAAATATTGTAGAAGGAAACCATGTCGGGTAGTTTGGCATCGTTAAGAACTTGACGAGTACCAGCAGCCAATTTGAGTATTGAAAAATTAAAAGGCAACGCCACTGTTGTACCATCAAAATCCAACTGCAAGAAATGAGACAGTGTTTCTTACTTACAATACATCAAACTTCTTATTAACAAAGACAATTATTCTACTGATGTACCACAAGAAGTGCTGGTTGCAGCATTTATTCAAGAGTTCCTTAACTTAGATCCAACATTGTTAGCGTGGACAAAAATCTCAGAAAAAAAAATGTTTTCAAGTACTATAAAATCAAACTTACAACCAAAAAGTTCTCGAATTTCTTATTTGGTAGGAGAATTTCAGATTATAGATTGTTTATCTATTACTATAATTTCATATCTTTGTCTACTTTATTGAGATGTGGTTACTTTCAAATATAAATTAGGTTGTAAAGTTATATTTTTGAATTAATTGGAAGTACTTCTCCTTTTAAATTATTTTCCGCACATGGTATCGAACCCAGGGGTTCTGGATAAGTTTCAATAGCTTAATCAGAATTGAAGAATCAGGATTTTTTTAGATGGTGCAGCGGATAACATTTATGGGGAGCAAGCCACAAGTTTGGGGACACAAAAATCAAACCCAGGTCTAAATCCTAGAAAACTCTAATCTCCAAATCATCTCTCTTCATTTGAATGACTATAATGTCTTAAGATAGTCACAGTTTATTGGTGACAAAGGAATGGTGAGATATTTACTAAAAGTTTAAACTTAAAAACTTAGCATTGATTCAGAGATTAGGTATAATGCACGGTCCGATTTGAATACATTCTAGAGGAAATAGTATAGAAAAGTCAGCAACTTTATTCAAACCCAACAACGAATCAACGTTTCAAATGTTTGACAGGCTTAGTTCTCTCCCGTAAACCTTAGATTTTCTCCCTTCCTCTATTTCTAGTGACCTTTTTTATTCAAAACTTATCTATCCTATCGATATTCATATTAAAAAAAAAAATTCACACCTCCTAATTGAAACTCAAATTGTAGATGTCATATATACAACTGACTAATAACCATTTAATAGATAACTAATAGCTATTAAAAAAATAAACTATCATTTAATATTATCATAGGCCCATCAATACATAAAGAGAAAAGATGTTAAAATATATAAATGTCGACAAAGATCATAAAGACAAAATTACAAAAACAAAAATTACCCGGATACAAAGAAAAACAGAAGGCAAAAGCAGAGTGAAAAGTAAAGTAAATCAAGTTTTATCAATTTGGGAAAAGTTAGAGATCAAGACCTCATTATTCCTTAACGCTTCGTCAAATAAATTGATGCTTTCAGCTGGGCCATATGACTCCAATTCTACACAGTTTTCTCCATCTTTCGGACGCTTTCGCCAAACTTGAATATGTGGTTGTTTCTTCCATTTGAATTCTGGATTGGTCAACATCTCATAGATTGATGGACATTCAACCAACTATACCAAAAACCATTAAAAAAATGAAAGTAAATGCCAGGTTCTTAAAATAAAAAATCATTGTAAAAAGGAATTGATTGTGGTAGGCAGAAATCAGAAAACAAACACCCGTTAGCACATAATGGATAATTCAAATTATAACAAACCACAGCTAACCAATAAAAGAATATCTAATTTATTTAATCATTATAAGCATAACTTGATCACTGTATGAATTATGTACAGCTTAAACAATTTTTCTAGGACACAAGTGTCTTATCTATTGCAAAACTGAACATTCATCCCTCATAACATTTGGCTGAAGAAATGTTACTAGTATTCATTCTCACATTCAGTTCAATTGCTGTCATCAGCGTATAAATACTCAATTTCATACAGGTTATGTTTCCATTTGGGAAACGGATTTTAATTAAATAATTTACTTATTTGACACCAATGAATTCCAGCTTTTGCTTTACAAAGGGATCCGTTCTGTCAGGTAAAGAAAATTGAATTGTTACCAGTTGGTGAAATGTCCATCTGGATACAAAAAAGGAGCTTTCAAAACCATCAACAAATTCCAATCCAGTTAAGAGACAATCATTAATGCATCCTGGGGCGCCTGATAATCATATTTCATAAAGCACGTTTGAAAATAGAATAAAGAAAGGGAAAGGAAAAAACAACTGCATAAAAAGTACTTTGTGCTCAAGTGCAAGATTGGTTAATACATCCGCTAGCAAGATAAGATCATACACCATATGAAATGCCAATAAAATATTGTTACTTAAAATAAAACTTAATTATACGGCTATCCATGGTGGTTGGAACAGATATATCAGTGAGAGAACAGATTTACAACCACAATGATATGACTTAAAAACTATTAATTGAAGATGTACGTCAAGCCAACTTCTACTAGAAAGTCAACCAAGCCAACTATTAGATTAAGCTAAGTTAGTTTGGAAGAAACATTTTCATAAAAGGACAGCAGAACAGAGGAGATTCTCTTAAGTTTTCAAATTTAAATTTTGTGTTTAAACTTTGAATGAACTGGCTATGCCTCTACTATAAATGAACTGACCTTCATCAGCAATTCCAAGTATTATAATTAAAAATAAAAAAGAGTACAGAACACTTCCAATGGAACCTTTCAAGACCAAACCACAAGGAAAGTATGCTAAGATAAAAAAACAGGAAAGCACTACATACTTTATTTCGAACTATTCAGACTTTTAAAGTAAATGATTAGTTAGAAAGGAACTCTACTTTCATCCTTTAGAAACTTCTGAAACCTAAAGCAACTAGGATAAAAGTTTAACGAATTTCCAAAGTACATAAATTTTTACCTTGAAAAGGGCAAGCAATGCATATCCACTTATTTACATATTTGGAAAATACCTGACAATTGAGCACTATGTCATGTCGATTATCTGGACGGGAAGTTCACATAACTCTTGATTTTCATTATATGAACTAGCTGCTTTATAATAAAGAAAAAAAATATGCTTACATCAATATGGAGGGAAAGAAAACAAGACACCAGCAGTCCGCCCATAGAATGTGATATTATATTAACTTTTCTACCACCAGAAGCTTTATATGCAGATTCCAACTTCACTTTAAGACCTTCCATTGATTTATCAACTCTGCCAAGACATTAATCACGACAATTTGATTCGTTGAAAAGTAGTAAGAAATTCACAACAATATACATTTCTTTAAGAAGCCTAATGGCACAATTAGGCAACTTGGAAACAAATGTACAAAGATATCAACTTTGGTGTAAGTTACCGATTACTTTGTCGAAAATCATATCCAAATCCAAACAATGTTGTTCCTTTCTCGTACCCACAATCCACAAGCATATCAATCATGTCATGAAATTGATATACTTCCGTCAAATGGATAAATTTTATAAACTGCAGCATTGAGACTATGATATTGAAGCCAAATAAAGTAATGAAATAATGTGGACTACAATCCAAGTGAAGAATCATTCATCTTTACCAAAGATGGATCTAAAATGTCAATTGCATATAAGCCATGGTCGTCTGTAGGAACTGAAATTTCTAAGTCGCTGTCCAAGGCTTCTGTATAACCTGTAAATCAAAAGGAAGGAAGAAAAGAGAAAAGCCTTAGAAGAATATTTTTATTTTAAACCTTAATACTCAGACATTACGACATACGAGGTTACCAATAAAAACCTTAAGTAAGATGATTTAGGATGTATGATACATTTGAGAAAATAGATGTCTCGATGTCTTACAGTTACATATTTTAACAAACAAGTTCATGGGTGAACAAGTTCATGGGTGTTTCGATTGGTGAAGCTATGTCTGTTGATACTATAAGAACCGTAGACAAGAGTGTGATAAGCCCCCATATAATTAGATTAATGCAAAGAAGAAGAAATAAGATGAGATGCATAGGTAGGGGGTTTAGCACCGCGACCTTTCATCCATGGTACTGCAGTGGCATATAGAGAGCCCAACATCACTACGTTGATCATCTGGCTGCAGATGAACGAGAAGTCAATACACTGTTGACCTTTATAATTGTTTTGCAACCAGGCCATTTCACACTGTTTGATAGAACTTTTCGAATTTGTCATTTAAATTAGCAGTTGTGAGTAGTTTATGTAATGAGATTAACAAAAGAGGGAAGAAGTGAATGCCGGAATTGAGAATTGTGTTTTCAAGAAACATTGTGTATTTGTGTTCTAAATTAGGCAGTATACCATTACCCATTATTGTGTTCTACCAAATGTCAGCACCCGGACACAAAATCAAAGTCAATATTTTTCAATACAAGATGCAAATAAGATGAACTGTTAGAGTAAATCATTGGATGGACGCTATATTAATTGCTAACAGAACAGTCAAAGTAGCTCTACCTATCAAGTATGTTCATAAATTTTTTTATCATTAATTAAAAAAAAAAAAAAATCTATTGAGAAAAGAGAACATAAAAGAAGAAACAAAAAAGTGAGCTCTCCTACCCCATTTAAATTTACACTGAAAACCATTAAATCCTATATATCGACTCTACCCTAGAAAAACAAAACTTGATTAAAAACAGAATGCTCAAGCGCAACCACATCCAGTTTAACATCATGAAAAAATACCTTTAAAATTTTGAGAACCAAACCAATCGGAAGGAAAATGAAACAGCATTATTCAGATATTTTTATCCCGAAATAACCTGGAGAAGTTAAACACATTTAAGGAAGATGGATCCGAAAAAAGCTCCACTAGAGAGAGAGAGAGAGAGAGAGAGAGAGAGAGAGAGAGAGAGAGAGAGAGAGAGAGAGAGAGAGATTTGAGCGAGATCAAAACGACCATGCAACATGCAACTGGTTGAAAACGTTGTACTGGATAACACTAAGACTAACGCAAGAAAAGCAATTTGGGCCACCTATGTTCCGCCAAAATAATAAGTTTTATCTCAAAAACTGGATGATAAGGGTGAATTTGGGTTCGAGAAGAAACAGAGATAGAGATAAAGTTAGAGAGAGATAGAGTGATAAATAGAGATTGAGTATTCTTTTCTATTCACCCTTTTACGTTGGAAATGAATGACACTTTAAAGAAACTAAAAGCAACAATTAACTTCCCACTAAACAACAATTAACTTCCCACTAATTGGTTCCCACTAATCCATAAACGATAATATAGACTAGGTGTTAGTCTCCACTAATGCACGTATCATTCCCCGCCGCTTAAGAATCCTTGTCCACAAGGATAAAATCAGGATAAGTTTCGAGGAACGTCAAAATTTTGGGCATGTAAAGAAATTCCGAGAATGGCTTCGGGGTCCCTCGTATCTCTGTCAGCCTCTATATTGTCACTGGGGCTTGAATGCGATGAATCTTCGAGCATGAATAATTGTGGTCTTTCGCAACAATGACCTGAGATAAACTTCTCGTCACAATAATAGCAGAGCCCCTTTTCTCGACGTTCGCGTGCTTCTTGGGTGGTGATTCGGTGAAATGCTGTTGCTGGAGCAATAACTTTCGCCGTCACTTGGTGGGTTAGGGAAGGGCCAAGTAGGCCAGCGGAGGGGTTGGAGATCGTCTTTGACGTTGGCGAGACAATTGGACCCGATTTCTTTTGCAACTGGTTCCGTTCCTCAATTAATCGAGTGACGCCGATCATCTCTGCTAAGGTCCGTGGTTGTTCGGCCCTATAGAAGCAGCCTGTAGGGTCTTCGCCGGTGAAACCCGAGAAGGATAGCTTGAGGTGGTGGTGATGGTGGTCAGGGATGGTGGGTGAGCGGCCATTGTTTGGGGACTGAAAAGACAGTCCTGCGGCAAAAAGATTGATATCGGACGAATTTCGGAAGGTTCGCAGAGCTTGGAGCTCGGACAGCACCGCTTGTAAAGCTGCGTGCACTTGATCAAAGTTAGACTCATGGCGAGCTAAAACTTCGTTCACTTCCGTGCGAAATTCTGCATTAGATCGACCACGGGTATCCATGAAACCGGTGGTTTAAGGGCTCTGATACCACTGATAAGGGTGAATTTGGGTTCGAGAAGAAACAGGTGGGAAGAGAGATAGAGATAAAGTTAGAGAGAGATAGAGTGATAAAGAGAGATTGAGTATTCTTTTCTATTCCCCCTTCTACGTTGGAAATGAATGACACTTTAAAGAAACTAAAAGCAACAATTAACTTCCCACTAATTGACAATTAACTTCCCACTAAACAACAATTAACTTCCCACTAATTGGTTCCCACTAATCCATAAACGATAATATAGGCTAGGTGTTAGTCTCCACTAATGCACGTATCACTGGAGCACCCATGACTCATTTAAAACTTTTTTTTTCAGCATTTGAGATACCTTCTACTCTCCACTTTCCAAGCAACCAAACAGACTGAAAAACTCACCAAATAAGAAAACATCGATTCTCATACTTAGCCAGCAATCAAACACTCAGAAAAAAGAGGCTTACCAGTGGAGGGATTGTAGACGGACATCAGCTTCTTCTTGACCTCGTACTCAGCCAAAAAGATCCGGACCCATACACGACTCTCGAAACCGAACTTCTTCCTTTTGGAATTGAGAATGGATCCTCCAATGCCGGAAATGAGCAGAACCGGGTCACGATCGGTTGTGGATCCCCGGTCCCCAAAACACGGGCACCCACATAGGCCTCCCAGCATAAGAAATGGGTTATTTTCGGATCCGCCGGAAAAGAATATCGATCCCGGAGTGATGAGACGCTCAGTGAGGGAGCTTTTAAGAGAAGAAAGCTCAAACCTATCTATTTGCATTCCCACCCTTACACTTTAATATATTTACATATTACACATTTCATTTTCATGTTCCAAACTCAAAATAATTTTAATTCTTCACAATGTCAATTTCTTTAAGAACTTGTAGAGTTTCTTCGGTTTATTATTTAATAAAAAAACGAAAATAAAGAAAGGGGTAATTGTGAAAATTGAAGAAGTAGAAGGGGAAAAAAGAAAAAGATATATATATAAATGGATGGAAGAAACTAGAAAGAGAGTGTGAGCACGTGGTGAACTCATCCTTTGGCACGCGTCTCTAAATAATAATTGGGTAATTATTGATTTGAACCTTGTACTATACACTTGTTTTCAATTCGTCTCCTGTACTAAAAAACTCGGCAAACCGAACCCTGTACTTTGATTCTGTTAATCAGTTTTAACCTTCTATCAACAATTTCATTAAACCCCATTTAAAAAATTACCAAATAATCTTGAATTCAGTTGAAATTTTTACCACGTGTTCACTACTTAATGAAAAGATAATCTGAAAATTTTCGTTATTTTTTAACACATGTACGATTTATTGTAATTTTATTTTAGTATTTTATACAAATATTATAATAAATCATACAAATTTTAGAAAATCACAAAAAAATTTCTATTATCTACTCATGATAGTTTGAACATGTGAAAATTTTTTCAAATAAATCAAATATCGTTTATTATTTTTTTAAATTAATCTCAGTTTTTTCTTTATTTTATAAATTAATATTTAAAAAACTACCGAACAATATTTGATTTATTTGAAAAAATTTTATAGAAATTTCGAGCAATCTTATTTTGTTGGGTAGATGCTTTATTATTCGATTGGACTAGAGGAGCCTGAAAGTTCTCTGGGTACAACGACTTGTGTTGATAGTTAATTGACTAAAATTATGGATTTTGATTTTAAAATCCAGTATCGCCCAGTCAGGGAGGCGGATGCCTTGTCTCGACGACCTACAGAGGTTGAACTGTTAGCCCTTTCTTACACTAGTTTAGTTCCTTGACAACATCTTCAAGAGTAAGGGCTATTCTTTACATAATATGGTCGGCTATTTTATCAAGGCTGGGTGCGTTGAAACATTCTTACGTTGCTTTGTCTCAAGAAAACCAAAAGTCTGGACCTCAACGCTATCTAGACTAGTTGAATCTCCACCTTGCAAAATCCTCAAGCCAAGATGAAGGCTATGGCTGAAGGCAAACGGCACCATCTATTTATCTTAAGTTGCAGCCATGTTGCCAACATTCTTTAGCCAAAAAGAAGAAACTAAAAGTTAAGTTCCTCCTCATTCAAGATAGTCAGACAAAACTGGCATGACAATATATCACCTAGAATTATTAGAAGGTTCGACTATACATCCTCGAGTGATCTTGAATGGCTACCGGAACAAGTGAAAGGGGCGCAACAAAGTGGATGGAACTACACTTTGTGGAGAAATTCTAATTTGTTGGAGGAAGAAGCTATATGGGAGTTCTTTGGACCAAGCCTGACCCAAACAAAGAATTAATTTGCAGCTGGAACAAGAAAATGCTGCGTACTCATCACAGTATCCAAATTAACGTACATTTTCTACGACTATAACATGATGGACATCAACTCTCAAGAAACAAACAAGAGAAGATTGAAGTTCAACTGTTCAACTCTCTAATTGCCACCAAACTCTCACAGTAGAGAGTTTTCTAAGATTGATCATCAGTTTGAAGACAAGAAACATGAAAGTAACTTTGGAAGCATAGAATAATGACATTGAACTCCGGTAGAATAAAGTCAGAAAGCTACATTAATCAACTTAGAAACCAAATATGAACGTCTACAATTTTTTGCCAAGAAAAACAAATGAAACTTCATATAAATAGCATTCAATCTAACAAAACTCTGATACCATGAAATTGCTTATCAAATCCATAAGTTTGCATTGTCCATTCCTTCACAGGTCCTGTATACTCAAGCCTACAAAAAAGAAAAAGAGCATTAATGAGAGTAACCTATAAAGGAAGATGCATGAATGAAATAGAGAAAGTAAACATAACCAATGTATTAGTAATGTTAAAGAATACCTGGAGGAAGGGATTGCTTCAACTTATCTGCCTTTTCTGAGTCGAACACGCACAGCGTGTAAAGGTACTTGGAGCAGCGAACCTTGAACTTGACAACATCTCTGCTCCTCTTGATTTTCACAGAACGAGCATCTTTTCTTCTTGCAGTGAGTAAAAAATCCTTGATTTCATGGATTTGCTTCGGCTATTAAACCAGAACATTTTCAATCATATAAGCACACATAGACGAATTCGATCATTAATTCTGCATTGCAGTGAAGTTCTTCGAGCAGTGCATATCTTGAAAAAAGAAAGATGATACTTTTTTTCCAAAAGGCTTAAGCTATATGGCAATCTACTTTTCAAAGATATTTAACTGATGTTGACGAAGTAGTTAATGTATGAGCATAATCAACTAGCAATAGCACCAAGCGTGGGAACAGAGTATCAAATACCCTATTCCTTTTCCAGACCTATAAATTTCTGACCGAACAAACTAAATTTGCACGCATGATTTAGATCAAATAATACTTAAAAACGCCTCTTTCTTCGAGTAGGAAAAAATTACTTCTAGAACAGAAGATAGTAAAAATGAAAGAAATATTGGAGGCGAAAAACAACTAATCTCGAAATGCAGAGCTTTCTCTATCTTAATCTTACCTATTTCTACTAAAAAACATATCACGGGCCACATAGAAATTCACACAGACTAGAAAAACGCCTATACATTTCCACTTCTAACGACCAAAGAAAATGAAAGGAAGAGAACAAATTGAATGATATAAACGCATGAAAAGGTAGAAATTTGAACTATGTCGAAACACAACTGATCCTAAGACACAAATCAATCTCTCGAATCCAGTAATGCCGGTTATTAATGTCCATGATCCAAATAAATTTTCTTCCCTTTAATTTTGATCTATCGATTACAAAAACAACAAGCGGAATTCCCTAAACTATAGTAAAAGGCGATTACCATTTCCGTCGTTTGGGGCCAAACCCTCGAGCTAACAAAGGCAGCTCCAAAATTGACAGAGCCGCGGAAGCACTGAAGCAAACTGGAAAAAGTTGTAGGCAACTAAAAACCTAATTCCCTCCCCTACCTGTGTATTAATGGGCCCCACCTTATTTGTTTTAGGGTTTTTCTTTTTTATTTTAAACCCTCAACGTGGATTTTTTTAAAAAAAAAACTAACAGTTTACTATTCATCGAGAGAAAACTTTCAATTATCAAAAATAGACAAATTAAACCATGAAAGACGGTCCTTCTACTTGGACCAGCCGTCCCTAAAAAAGCTGGTCTTTTAGAAGGGACGATCGGTCGAATTAGACCAGCCGTCCCTTCTCACTAAAAAGCCGTTACGGCAATTTGGCAAAAAGTGAAGGGATGGTCGGTCTGATCAGACCGGCCATCCTTTCTCGCTGCATCAAGACCCATGACAGTCTTGGATTTTTGTCCCATATGGAAGGTATGGCTGGTCTAGTTAGACTGGCTGTCCTTTCTCCTCCTATTTAAACCCCAACCCTCCTCTTCCAAAATCACACCAAAATCATCTCCTCTCCTCTCTCTTCTCGAATACTTTCTTCTTCCAGTGATATTGTTTTCAGTTAATCGACAATTCGCCAAGGTATGAATTATAAGTTTTTTTTATATAATTTTAGGTTTTAATCTATCTCTGATAAATATTTGTAATTTTCTTTCATAATGCACTAAAAAAATATCTTTTACGATACTTTATTCTCTTGTTTCTACCGTATCTTCATTTTTTTAATGTATTTTATTTTATATAATATTATCTTATTTTTAATTTTTAATATTTTTTTTCATTGTATTTTCATCTGTAAATTTTATGTACTTAAATTATATTGCATTCTTTAATAATATACCTTTTAATATAAGTTTAGTAATTTATTTAATATAAATTGTATTTAAGTTAATATTATATTTCTTGAAGTTAGTAATGCATCTGCTATCGCTTTCTCGTACCGCTTATTTAGTGGTTTAATTGTACTGTGTAAGTAATTTCTGTCTAGCAGACTTGAAATTTAAATTGTGGCCCCTTCAGTCTTTCTTAGGAACTTATTTGGAAAGTTAATAATGTCTAAGGAGAATGTCCAATACATTCTTTCCTGAGAATTATCCAGATCAGTACTCTCCACGTTTTTATCTTTTTTTAATATTTTTCATTTTAATATCTTGATCAGTACCTTCATTAGCGACGAAGATGGATCATGTTTCAAGTATCTCTATGGAATTTCGGAATGAAAAGTGCAAGATGATGCTAGAGGTCGAGTTCTTCGCAAACTGCTAACCCGCAACCTGCTAATCCACACCCTTCTGCCGCGAGGATGACATGACATCTCGTGAGCTGCATGGACCTGTATGTCATGGAGAAGTTGTATAACGGGAAGCCCTTTGACCCTGACTTCTTGATTATAGGGCATTTGTATTGAAGTCGGGCTGACATTTAACAAGAATCTCTCATACGGCGTACTGATTATGAAGATCATCGAGCGAGCTAGGATTCAGCTACCGAGTAACGAGCTGAGTAGAGCCCCCAAATCGACCGACATAATTGTATGAATCATTTGATTTTGATGGGCCTTGTGGACGTCAACGACAATTGGGGGCTGAAGAGCGATCAGGGAGCATCCACCTCTCAGGATGTGCCGATGGAGAAGGTCACATCACCGCTATTGGCCACCAGGAGGAAGAGGCCCCTCGATGGGACCGAAGCAGTATCTGCAGATGATTTATCAGATGCAGCAGACGCACCAGGGGGGGGGGGGGGGGGGGGGGGGGGGGGGGGGGGGGGGGGGGGGGGGGGGGGGGGGGGGGGGGGGGGGGGGGGGGGGGGGGGGGGGGGGGGGGGGGGGGGGGGGGGGGGGGGGGGGGGGGGGGGGGGGGGGGGGGGGGGGGGGGGGGGGGGGGGGGGGGGGGGGGGGGGGGGGGGGGGGGGGGGGGGGGGGGGGGGGGGGGGGGGGGGGGGGGGGGGGGGGGGGGGGGGGGGGGGGGGGGGGGGGGGGGGGGGGGGGGGGGGGGGGGGGGGGGGGGGGGGGGGGGGGGGGGGGGGGGGGGGGGGGGGGGGGGGGGGGGGGGGGGGGGGGGGGGGGGGGGGGGGGGGGGGGGGGGGGGGGGGGGGGGGGGGGGGGGGGGGGGGGGGGGGGGGGGGGGGGGGGGGGGGGGGGGGGGGGGGGGGGGGGGGGGGGGGGGGGGGGGGGGGGGGGGGGGGGGGGGGGGGGGGGGGGGGGGGGGGGGGGGGGGGGGGGGGGGGGGGGGGGGGGGGGGGGGGGGGGGGGGGGGGGGGGGGGGGGGGGGGGGGGGGGGGGGGGGGGGGGGGGGGGGGGGGGGGGGGGGGGGGGGGGGGGGGGGGGGGGGGGGGGGGGGGGGGGGGGGGGGGGGGGGGGGGGGGGGGGGGGGGGGGGGGGGGGGGGGGGGGGGGGGGGGGGGGGGGGGGGGGGGGGGGGGGGGGGGGGGGGGGGGGGGGGGGGGGGGGGGGGGGGGGGGGGGGGGGGGGGGGGGGGGGGGGGGGGGGGGGGGGGGGGGGGGGGGGGGGGGGGGGGGGGGGGGGGGGGGGGGGGGGGGGGGGGGGGGGGGGGGGGGGGGGGGGGGGGGGGGGGGGGGGGGGGGGGGGGGGGGGGGGGGGGGGGGGGGGGGGGGGGGGGGGGGGGGGGGGGGGGGGGGGGGGGGGGGGGGGGGGGGGGGGGGGGGGGGGGGGGGGGGGGGGGGGGGGGGGGGGGGGGGGGGGGGGGGGGGGGGGGGGGGGGGGGGGGGGGGGGAGAATGAAGTTTGTCATGGAAAAGGCGGAGCAATATTGCCATCCTTTCTGAGACTATCATTTTTTCACATTGCCCGAGGGAGTAGAGTTCTTACGGAAAATTCATCGCAATTCCAACATTAGGAGGTTCATGAAACCACAATCGAGTGATTGGAATGCTAGAGGTCGAGTTCTTCGCAAACTGCTAACCCGCAACCTACTAATCCACACCCTTCTGCCACGAGGATGACATGACATCTCGTGAGCTGCATGGACCTGTATGTCATGGAGAAGTTGTATAACGGGAAGCCCTTTGACCCTGACTTCTTGATTATAGGGCATTTGTATTGAAGTCGGGCTGACATTTAACAAGAATCTCTCATACGGCGTACTGATTTTGAAGATCATCGAGCGAGCTAGGATTCAGCTACCGAGTAACGAGCTGAGTAGAGCCCCCAAATCGACCGACATAATTGTATGAATCATTTGATTTTGATGGGCCTTGTGGACGTCAACGACAATTGGGGGCTGAAGAGCGATCAGGGAGCATCCACCTCTCAGGATGTGCCGATGGAGAAGGTCACATCACTGCTATTGGCCACCAGGAGGAAGAGGCCCCTGGATGGGACACGAAGCAGTATCTGCAGATGATTTATCAGATGCAGCAGACGCACCAGCAGCAGGTGTATCAGATGCATCAGACGCAGCAGGAGCAGCTACAACAGGTGATTGATGTACAGTAGAGCCAGCAGCTGGAGATCCAACTCCTCATAGTCAGATTCGAAGAGCTCGATGCGAGGTTCCAGGATTGGATGGCGAGTAGAAACAGATAGAGATACGAAGACGACGATGACTCATCCGCGTAATTTAGTTTAGTTTTTGTATTTAATTTCATGCACTTTACTTTTTGTTTGTAATTTTTATGTACTTTAATTTTATGTCGGATAGTTTATTTTTGTAATAATGTACCTTTTAATATAAGTTTTTTTTACTGAATTATGTAAATTTAGTAATATATTTAATATAAGTTAATATAATTAATTATTAAAATATAAATTTAATATAAACGAATAAAATTACTATATATTTTGTTTAAAATTTAATAATATATTTAACATAATTTAATATATTATTTGACTACCCTAAAAAAATTAAATTAGTAATTAAAGAATAAATTGTACATTAAAAAAAGAATAAATGGTACCTTAATATATTATTTGACAAACCTCAAAATTAAATTAATAAATAAAACCTTAAAAAAATTAAATTAATAGTTAAAGAATAAATAAATCAAAAAATTAAAAATTAAATTAGTAATTAAAGAATAAATAAATCAAAAAATTAAATTAGTAATTAAAGAATAAATAAATCAAAAAATTAAATTAGTAATTAAAGAATAAATAAATCAAAAAATTAAATTAGTAATTAAAGAATAAATAAATCAAAAAATTAAATTAGTAATTAAAGAATAAATAAATCAAAAAATTAAATTAGTAATTAAAGAATAAATAAATCAAAAAATTAAATTAGTAATTAAAGAATAAATAAATCAAAAAATTAAATTAGTAATTAAAGAATAAATAAATCAAAAAATTAAATTAGTAATTAAAGAATAAATAAATCAAAAAATTAAATTAGTAATTAAAGAATAAATAAATCAAAAAATTAAATTAGTAATTAAAGAATAAATAAATCAAAAAATTAAATTAGTAATTAAAGAATAAATAAATCAAAAAATTAAATTAGTAATTAAAGAATAAATAAATCAAAAAATTAAATTAGTAATTAAAGAATAAATAAATCAAAAAATTAAATTAGTAATTAAAGAATAAATAAATCAAAAAATTAAATTAGTAATTAAAGAATAAATAAATCAAAAAATTAAATTAGTAATTAAAGAATAAATAAATCAAAAAATTAAATTAGTAATTAAAGAATAAATAAATCAAAAAATTAAATTAGTAATTAAAGAATAAATAAATCAAAAAATTAAATTAGTAATTAAAGAATAAATAAATCAAAAAATTAAATTAGTAATTAAAGAATAAATAAATCAAAAAATTAAATTAGTAATTAAAGAATAAATAAATCAAAAAATTAAATTAGTAATTAAAGAATAAATAAATCAAAAAATTAAATTAGTAATTAAAGAATAAATAAATCAAAAAATTAAATTAGTAATTAAAGAATAAATAAATCAAAAAATTAAATTAGTAATTAAAGAATAAATAAATCAAAAAATTAAATTAGTAATTAAAGAATAAATAAATCAAAAAATTAAATTAGTAATTAAAGAATAAATAAATCAAAAAATTAAATTAGTAATTAAAGAATAAATAAATCAAAAAATTAAATTAGTAATTAAAGAATAAATAAATCAAAAAATTAAATTAGTAATTAAAGAATAAATAAATCAAAAAATTAAATTAGTAATTAAAGAATAAATAAATCAAAAAATTAAATTAGTAATTAAAGAATAAATAAATCAAAAAATTAAATTAGTAATTAAAGAATAAATAAATCAAAAAATTAAATTAGTAATTAAAGAATAAATAAATCAAAAAATTAAATTAGTAATTAAAGAATAAATAAATCAAAAAATTAAATTAGTAATTAAAGAATAAATAATCAAATTGTATACTTAATACACAAATACATAATAAAAAAATAAATTATGACTTAAACACTCTATAGTCAACAATCTCCCCCTTTTTGATTATGACAATATAAATTTGATTAACTAGGATACTCCCCCATAATTCTAGCCGCTCCCCCATAGTCTATCGGCAGAAGCAACTTCAACTTCTATCGGCAGAAGCAACTTCAACTTCTATCGGCAGAAGCAACTTCAACTTCTATCGGCAGAAGCAACTTCAACTTCTATCGGCAGAAGCAACTTCAACTTCTATCGGCAGAAGCAACTTCAACTTCTATCGGCAGAAGCAACTTCAACTTCTATCGGCAGAAGCAACTTCAACTTCTATCGGCAGAAGCAACTTCAACTTCTATCGGCAGAAGCAACTTCAACTTCTATCGGCAGAAGCAACTTCAACTTCTATCGGCAGAAGCAACTTCAACTTCTATCGGCAGAAGCAACTTCAACTTCTATCGGCAGAAGCAACTTCAACTTCTATCGGCAGAAGCAATTCGTAAAACTTCATCGGCACATTCTATCTTCAAAGCCATCGGCAGAAGCAACTTCAACTTCTATCGGCAGAAGCAACTTCAACTTCTATCGGCAGAAGCAACTTCAACTTCTATCGGCAGAAGCAACTTCAACTTCTATCGGCAGAAGCAACTTCGTCTAGTGATCGGCATATGCAAGCTGAACGACATCGGTATGAGTAGCGTCAAATGCTATCGGTAGATCCATCTTGACACGTCATCGGCAGATATCTTCAAAACCGCTTCGGCAGATGAAACAAATAAGTACTTTGACACATCATTGGCATCTGTCTTCAGAAATAGCTATCGGCAGAGAAAGCATGTACTGACTTGACACGTCATCGGCATATGTCATCAAAGACGCTATCGGCAGATGATAACTTCTAAACGGCGTCTTCTTCTGCTTAGCAATCGGCAGAGGCTTCCATTTTTTTGATGTATAGTCATCGGTAGAAGCACGCGTTTTACAGCCCTGTTTTTCTGTTCTGCTCTGTATACTCAAACCGATTTTATTAGACAACTAAAATACCCTTGTTCAGGGTATTGTCAACCAAACTTGTATTGATAATTCTTATTTAAATACACATAATCAAATTGTATACTTAATACACAAATACATAATAAAAAAACTAAATTATGACTTAAACACTCTATAAGTCAACAATCTCCCCCTTTTTGATTATGACAATATAAATTTGATTAACTAGGATACTCCCCCATAATTCTAGCCGCTCCCCCATAGTATATGCATGTTATTCAATTAACCATTCAGAGCAATTCCAAAATCACAGTGTACAGTGTATATCCAAAGAATAGACTCATTCAAATATAGTATTCTCAATCAAATATAGTATTCTCCCCCATTGACATTATCAAAAAAAATGCATTCAACATCAGAGTATGTTTAGAAAAAAAATAGTCATTAAAAAGAAACAACTAAAAAAAAATTTATATAACTAAAAATCGCTATTTGAAAAGATCTAAATGACGATTCCAAAAAGCTCTCTGGACATAAGAGGGCACGTCACGGTGGGGATTGAAAAAGCCATCCACCAGAGCTTGAAGAAAAGCACGATCTCTTGGAAGAGGCGATTGATAGACCACCATTGCCAGACAGGGAGCAGGAGGTGGAGAAGGCTCTCGGGACAACTCCACATCCATGTAGGAAGGAGACTCGACAGAAGGACCAGAGCACACATCCATACATGGTGGAGGAGAAGCTTCCATTGGACAGGCTGGAGGAGAGGAAGATTCAGGAGCTGAGGAAGATGTAGGAAGAGTGAACTTGAGCTCAGCCTCATGAATATCTAGGGGCATGAGACGCACATCTTCAAAAACAGCAGGCCTGGAGAGGGGAAGAAGCAAATCTTCAAAGCAGGCCTCGGGATCATTGAGACCAGAGCATGATGGTTCGGGTTCAGGCTCAGGTTCAGGTGTCAACGCGGCAATGGACAATTGGAGTTTCTCAAGTTCTCTGACAACCATTCGCCTATCACCATCAATCTTTGTAGACAGCAGGCCAAGACCTGTATCCAGAGCAACGCCCATGTCCTGATGATTCTTATCAATTTTACTTTGGAGAGTACTGAGGGCAGTGCCAAGGTTGGTAATAGAGGCTTGCATCTCATTATACTGAGCCTCTGTTAAGGAAAATCTCCTGTGATATGTTATGGGAGTTGCAGGAGTTGCAGGAGTTGCAGGAGTATTGGAGAGAAGGGGTTGGACTGGCAGAGCGATTGGAGCAGGTTGGACAGGTGATGGAGGGTGCACCTCTTGCTAATCGGGAGATGGATGAGGTGAAGGTTCATGAGTTGGAGATGGAGGAGCTGAAAGTACATGGATTGGAGAGGTATGAGCTGAAGGTTCATGGTTTGGAGATGGAGGTGCTGAAGGTTCAAGGAGTGGAGAAACTGAAGGTGGTTGAACTGGAATTGGAGGAGCCGTAGGTGGTAAGGAAAGAGTAGGTGGAGAGGGAGGTGGAGGAACTGGAGATGGTAGAGCTGGAGGACCATGAGTGAAAATTGAAGAAATAGCTCGAATTACCGGAGAGATGGAAGGAAAAACAGGCTGATAAGGTAATACGAGAGAAGGTGGAGGTGAACGAGGAGGTTCAGGAAGAGGTAGGGACACAGATGAGGAAGCAGAGGTGGCCTCTGAAATGGGTGCCATGGAGGAAGGAGCAATCCTACACCTACGCACTAAAGGAGAAGGTGGGGGGCTTGAATCCTGAGATTGACTTACAGTGTCATCTCCTCCTTCAGCAGTTGACTCCTCAGGCAGGATAAGCGTCCTTTTACCACGCCTGACAGGTGCTGGCTTAGAAATCTTCTGCATAGCCTTCTTGAAGGCAGGCTCTCCTTTTTCGATTCTTTTTAATCCCATCTTGTTGAGAGTGACTTGGGAGTAATAATGGGAGGGCAGAAGTCTCACAGGCTCTTCCTCCTCAGGAAGGACAACCTCAATATGAGCAAATAACCGCATAAGAAGCAAATTATACGGTAAGGATGTAGCCTTAGAGGAAACTGCCAAAATCATCCTTCGAACCACAATGTATCCTACATTGAAAAGAGTCTTGAAATAGAGAGCAAACAGAACAAATAGCTCCATTGCGCTCACCTCATCATAATGTCCACCCTTGGGAACAATATTGAAATCTATCATATGACGAAAAACTTTGGCCCTCGGGGTCAAATGTCTGCCCTTTAACTGATCAGGAGAAGAATTAGGGTCCAAAGCAATTTCCCTGAGAAACTGTAGACCATCAGAAGTTCCAAAGAAAGGTAGCTCATGGCCTGTCACATATTTATAGGGGTAGCTATCCAAATGAGGAGCGCCCAGAAGAGCATTTATGGACTGAGGGGATATTTCTATGCATTTGTTATATACATAGCTTTTAATGGAAGGGGGATCAGCAGTAAAGCTAAGATTGGCATAGAACATCCGGATAGCTTCCGGATAGAAGAAGGATTCGGTTTCAAACAATCCTATTAACCCAAGATCCGTCAAGGGTTCTACAATGTTCATCCCAGCTAAATTTTCAAAATCAATACCTTTACTGGGAATTAATGACCTGAACTGATAATCGGCATGAAACTTGTTCTCGGCAGCTTTAGTGAGAAAGTAGAAGGATGGAAACACATTTGCCTTTGGAATCTCACGAGGAGGGCGATCAGAAACCTTAGCCTTTTTCTTGGCCTGAACGGAGATGGCTTGAGCTGAAGAACCGATATGCTCCATTGAAAGATTAGGAATCGAGAAAGAGGGTTGGTAGGGCAGAGGGGATTTTCTCACAGAAAGAGCGCGAAATGAAATGTCTTCGAGAAGACACATAGTTTAAACAAAGAAGGGGCATCGCTCGACGCGAGGGAGACACATGTGTAGAACTGATAGGCATGATGAAGCACACGTGTCGGCAGATTAACAATACATCTTCCGATGCTTACAGATACTATGCATCTGCCGATACCTACCGGTATCAAGACATCTGCCAATGACAAAAGAGAGGTACAGCATCTACCGATGCTATCACAGAAGGAGAAGCTCTAACACTTAGGATTTTTTTTTTTTTTTTTATAACAGAGACAGAATCTCATTTGCTCTCAACCCGAATGAGACCTAACCTTATTCTAATACTATTGAATGTCTTCTCATCCAAAGGCTTGGTAAAGATGTCTGCAAGTTGATCTACAGAATTGACAAACTCTAAAGAAACATCTCCTCTTTGAACATGATCTCTAATGAAATGATATCTGACATCTATATGCTTTGTTCTAGAGTGTTGAATAGGATTTTTAGAGATGTTTATGGCACTGGTGTTATCACACCGAATAGGAATCCTATCATAAAATAGATTATAATCTTCCAAAGTTTGTTTCATCCATAACATTTGTGCACAGCAACTGCCAGCAGCAATATATTCACTTTCAGCAGTTGATAGTGCGACAGAATTTTGTTTCTTAGAATACCAGGAAACTAGAGATTCACCAAGGAATTGACATGTTCCACTGGTGCTTTTCCTATCCACTAGACTACCTGCATAATCAGAATCTGAGTAGCCAATCAGATCGAAAGAAGTACCTTTTGGATACCATAATCCTAAGTCAGGAGTTCCACTTAAATACTTAAAGATTCTTTTGACAGCAGTTAAGTGAGATTCCTTAGGGGCAGCCTGAAATCTAGCACAGAGACACACACTGAAAAGAATATCTGGTCTGCTTGCAGTCAGATATAGCAAAGATCCAATCATACCACAATATTTCTTAATGTCTACACTGATTCCTTTTTCATCTTTATCCAACTTAGTAGTGGTGCTCATAGGAGTCTTAGAAGATTTGACAGTTTCTAATCCGAATTTCTTAAGGAGTTCCTTAATGTATTTTTCTTGACAGAAGAAAATTCCATCAGGAGATTGACTAATCTGGAATCCTAAGAAAAACTTTAACTCCCCCATCATACTCATCTCAAATTCACTTTGCATGAGGGATGATAACTCATTACACATTTTGACATTTGTTGATCCAAAAATAATGTCATCGACATAAATTTGAACCAACAGAATGTCCTTCTCCTTTTGCATGGTAAACAGAGTTGAATCGGAGTTACCCTTTTTGAAATTCCTTTCCTCAAGGAAATTCTTCAATCTGTCATACCAAGCTCTAGGAGCCTGCTTAAGTCCATACAGAGCTTTCCTAAGCTTGTACACATGATCGGGTTTGTCAAAAGATTCAAACCCTAAGGGTTGCTCAACAAAAACTTCTTCATTTATGAAACCATTTAAAAATGCACTCTTTACATCCATTTGAAAGAGTGTGAAGTTCTTGTAGCAGACAAAAGCTAGAAGCATCCTAATTGATTCCAATCTAGCAACAGGGGCAAAAGATTCCTCAAAATCGATACCCTCTTCTTGAGAGTACCCCTTAGCAACCAGTCTAGCCTTGTTCCTTATTACAATCTCATTTTCATCCAATTTATTCTTAAAGACCCACTTAGTTCCAATAATGGGATGAACCATAGGCCTCGGAACAAGCTCTCATACCTTGCTCCTTTCAAATTGATTTAGCTCCTCTTGCATAGCTAAAATCCAATACTCATCGTTCTCGGCCTCTTCAAACTTCTTAGGCTCTACTTGAGAGATAAATGCCACATTGGCACAAAGATTCCTAAGAGAGGATCTAGTCTTAACACCTAGTGTAGGATCACCTAAAACTTCATCTATTGGATGATTTCTGATAAATTTCCAATCTCTAGGAAGAGCAGGATTTTCATCCTTGACAGGAACAATATCTAGAGAGGTAGAAGATGGTTCTAGAGATTTTTCTACTTGAGGAGAATCACTAGGCTTTTCTAAAGAAAGGGAATCTAGTTGATTACCCAAAGAATCATCTTCATCCACATTGATAGTGGGCTGAGGGGACTCATCAAAGTTGACATGAACGGATTCCTCTACAACAAGGGTTCTCTTATTGAAAACTCTATATGCTTTACTGGAAAGAGAATATCCAAGAAAAATTCAAATATCAGATTTGGAATCGAATTTTCCTAAGTTATCCTTAGTATTGAGAATGAAGCATTTACTGCCAAAGGCTCTAAAATACTTGACAGAAGGAGTTTTTCCACTCCAGAGCTCATATGGAGTTTTCTCTAGGATAGGTCTTATGGAGACCCGATTAAGTACATAACAGGCTGTTGCTACAGCTTCGGCCCAGAAATACTTAGGAAGGGAGTTTTCATTAAGCATAGTCCTAGCAAGCTCTTGAAGGGATCTATTCTTCCGCTCAACAACTCCATTTTTCTGAGGGGTCCTAGGAGAAGAGAAATTGTGCTCAATTCCATACTTGAGACACAGGAGTTCAAATTTCTCATTTTCAAACTCTCCACCATGATCACTACGAATAGCAACAATGGTGAGCTCCTTTTCATTTTGAACTCTTTTCCTAAAACTAGAAAAGATGTCAAAGGTTTCATCCTTAGACTTCAGAAAATGAACCCAAGTAAATCTAGAAAAATCATCAACAATGACGAATGCATAGAATTTTCCTCCTAGACTGGCTATGTTGGAAGGACCGAAGAGGTCCATATGAAGGAGTTGGAGAGGCTTAGAAGTAGAAATTGCATTCTTAGATACAAAGGAACTTTTGATCTGCTTGCCCATTTGACAAGCTTCACAGACTTTATCCTTTTCAAAGGATATCTTAGGAATACCTCTAACTAAGTTCTCCTTAGTAATCTTAGCTAAGGTATCTATCCCTACGTGTCCTAATCTCCTATGCCAGATCCAACCGTCAATAGAAGAATTCACAGCAAAACATTTTTCAATACTACAATCAATATCATCAATGTCAATGACATAAATATTTTCTTTCCTAAAACCAGTAAAGAGAATTTTGCCATTTGCAGCATCTTTAATTATACATGAATCTGATTTGAATATTACTTCATAACCTTTGTCACATAATTGACTAATGCTAAGTAGATTATGTTTTAACCCATCAACTAATAAAACATTTTCTATAACAGGATTGATAGGGTTACCTATGTTGCCAATGCCAACAATTTTGCCCTTTTGATTTCCACCAAAAGTGGCACTTCCTTTCTTCTTGTTGACAACAGCGAACTTAGTTGCATCTCCAGTCATATGCCTTGAACAACCACTGTCCAGGTACCACTGATTTCTTAGAGGAGATGCATTATCCTGCAACACAGAAATTAGGTTGTCTTCTTAGGTACCCAAATCTTTTGGGTCCTAGTGTTAGGCCTGGTTCCTTTAGGAACCCATTGTAACTTACAACCATCTTTCTTGCTATTTGTTTTTAGTGGGCATACAAAGGACTTATGTCCTACTTCATTACACTTATGACATACAGTAGATTTAACAAAGAAATTCTTAAAAGCTTTCTTTTTATTAGACTTGTCATATCCTAATCCTGTTCTGTCAAAATTTGCTCTCTGACCTCCTATTATCATCTTAAATAATTTTTCGCCCTTGGTGAAGTTCAGAATGATATTATTCAGATCTTCGTTTTTGCTTTTAAGCTCATCAATTTCCTTGACATGCAAGTCTACTTCTTTAGCATGCTTTTCAGCTAAGCTAGCATTTTCCTTTTTCAGCAAATTATATTTAGTCTTAAGCATCCCAAACTGCTTAACTAAATCGTTAAACGCATCAATAAGCTCACTCTCATCATTGTCACTCTCACTGTCACTTAAAGTATCAGAAGACAAGGAACTAACCTTTTCTTCGTGAGCCATGAAGCATAGGTTTGCTACTTCCTCATCTTCTGAGGATGATGTGTCACCTTCACTGTCATCCCAAGTAGCCTTCATGGCCTTCTTCTTAAACTTCTTGGGATACTTCTTTGCTTGTGGACAATCTGCCTTCATATGTCCAGGCTTTCCACACCCAAAGCACGTGATTTCCTTTTCCTTTTGAGACTTTTCACCTTTCGAAAATTTCCTTCCTTGCAATCTTTTCCTTTGGAGAAATTTACTGAACCTCCTGGTGATGAGTGCAATATCCTCATCATTATCTTCCTCTTCTTCAGAGTCATCTTGCTTACTTGATGAGGCTTTGAGTGCAATGTCCTTTTTCTTGCTGATCTCTTTCTCCTTGAGATCTTCCTTCTCATTGGCTCTCATTGTAATCTCGTGAGTCATGAGAGATCCAACGAGCTCTTCAAGTTTAAGAACCTTCAGATCCCGAGCTTCTTGAATGGCTGTCACTTTAGGTTGCCAAGCTCGTGGAAGGCATCTCAAAATTTTCCTGACTAGTTCTTCACCTGTATACATCTTACCAAGAACTTTTAATCCATTAGTAATATTAGTGAATCTAGTAAACATAGAAGATATGGACTCATCCTTTTCCATGGAGAACAATTCATACTCATGAACAAGCATGCTTAATTTGCTCTCTTTAACTTGGTTTGTTCCCTCATGAGTTACTTCTAATAAATGCCAGATTTCCTGAGCACTATCACACCCCTGAACTCTGTTGAATTCATCACGATTTAGAGCACAGTATAGGGTGTTAATGGCTTTGGCATTTAGACTCAAGTTCCTCTTGTCGGACTCAGTTAAATCAGCAGAGACATTGGGAACACTTTTGCCATCTACAGTTTTCATGGCACTAAATGGACCATATTCTATAATGTTCCATAACTCATAGTCCATGGCTTGAATGAATATTCTCATTCTCGCCTTCCAGTAAACATAATCACTGCCATCGAATAAAGGTGGCCTAGAGATGGACTGACCCTCAATGTGTGAGGAGTTTGAGTTGAATGCCATGATTAGTATATCACATAATACAAATACAACTTAGACAATGATAGACCTTGCTCTGATACCAATTGTAGGATCGGTATTGTCTAAGAGGGGGGTGAATTAGACCTTTTTAAATTTTAATTACTAGTCAACTTAATTTCTCTCCTAGATTAAACTTATAGATTTATCACAAGTGATCAGATAATGTAAAGAGAGAGAGAGAGAAATTCGACACCAGTATTTTTACGTGGTTCGGCCAAACTTCCTACGTCCCTGCTCCAAGGCTCCTCCTTGAAGATTCCTTACTTCTCCTCAACGAGAAATCCTGATCGAGCTTTCGGGTGTCGATCCAAAGCCTTTTACACAATACAGGATTGAACTTTACGGGCGTCAATCCACTGCCTTATACAAATTTAGAGTTTGTAAAGTTTTGCACAAAAACTACTCTCTCACAGGATCTGAATCTCAAGTTCGAATGTAAGAGGAGAGTAGTACGATTTACAGAGTATGAATATTTTCGCAAGTTAGGGCTCAGGAATTCAAATCGCAAAAGTTGTTCCTTTGTGCTCTAAGCTCAGCTTTTATACTCTGTCCATTTTCTGCTTGACTTCAATGCTTCTAAACCAATAATAGAAACTTTGTTACCGTTGGGAAGCATCCGTACAAGTTCATGTAGCCGTTTCCGTTGTAGTTAAATCGTCGTAGTTGTAAATCGTCGTCGCCATTAATGTTCTGGAGTTATGGCTGAAAACGACGTCACTGTAGCTTCGCGGCTAATTTGAATTCTGGCGGAAGTTCACCGGCAGATGCAACTAATGAGCAGAGACACCGCGGCAGATATATCCTTGAATTCCATCGGCAGAAGTCTCTTTAAAAACCATCGGCAGATGTTTCTTTAAAAGCGCCATCGGCAGAAGTCTCTTTAAAAACCATCGGCAGATGAACTCATGAAAATTGTCGTCTAGTGATCGGCATGTGCAAGCTTGAACGACATCGGTATGAGTAGCGTCAAATGCTATCGGTAGATCCATCTTGACACGTCATCGGTGAATGCTGCTTGAAATGCCATCGGCAGATATATCCTTGAATTCCATCGGCAGAAGTCTCTTTAAAAACCATCGGCAGATGAACTCATGAAAATTGTCGTCTAGTGATCGGCATGTGCAAGCTTGAACGACATCGGTATGAGTAGCGTCAAATGCTATCGGTAGATCCATCTTGACACGTCATCGGTGAATGCTGCTTGAAATGCCATCGGCAGAAGTCTCTTTAAAAACCATCGGCAGATGTTTCTTTAAAAGCGCCATCGGCAGAAGTCTCTTTAAAAACCATTTAAAAACCATCGCAGATGAACTCATGAAAATTGTCGTCTAGTGATCGGCATGTGCAAGCTTGAACGACATCGGTATGAGTAGCGTCAAATGCTATCGGTAGATCCATCTTGACACGTCATCGGCAGATATCTTCAAAACCGCTTCGGCAGATGAAACAAATAAGTACTTTGACACATCATCGGCATCTGTCTTCAGAAACAGCTATCGGCAGAGAAAACATGTACTGACTTGACACGTCATCGGCATATGTCATCAAAGACGCTATCGACAGATGATAACTTCTAAACGGCGTCTTCTTCTGCTTAGCAATCGGCAGAGGCTTCCATTTTTTTGATGTATAGTCATCGGTAGAAGCACGCGTTTTACAGCCATGTTTTTCTGTTCTGCTCTGTATACTCAAACCGATTTTATTAGACAACTAAAATACCCTTGTTCAGGGTATTGTCAACCAAACTTGTATTGATAATTCTTATTTAAATACACATAATCAAATTGTATACTTAATACACAAATACATAATCAAAAAACAAATTATGACTTAAACACTCTATAAGTCAACATATACGACACTGCAAGGTGTAGTTCCTCTTACTAATTCTCGAGCTTGACGGCTATTCGGCATGTCGCACTCTTATTTTTTTCGGTTCTACCAGGTTGGCGCTTTCTTTTGGGCGAGAGGATTTCGTGCAGCCGTTCTACGGGCGGCTACATTAGTTGGCCACTAATGGGACGAATATAGTATGAGTACATCTGCCGGTTTTTTGCCATGTGATAGCATGCATGCACGTAATTTTCCAGCACTACTCTCATCCAGTACATGCAAGGAATGAAATGAACACAGGGGATTCCTGTAAGCTTCCACCTGGTACAGTTGCACACACACAAATTCATGTCAACAATGAATTGTTCGTATCCGTTGCTGACCTGAAATCGTGCAGCTCTCGCAAACGCTGCACTCCAATTTCCAGATGCACTCGTTAGCTTATCAAGCTTTTTTCTTATTTGGGGACACATGGCGTAGGTTGATTCGGCCACCTTATCAAATTTTCTCACGATACGAGTCATCAAGCGCTTTCGGATCATCTCGAACATGGTCACGATCGATTTGTCCCTGACTGGCAAAAGAAGTGCACTGAATGACTCGCACAAATTATTCAATCCTAGTTCGCACTTGGGATTTGAAGAGAAGGCATAACTAGCCCAATATTTAGGCTCTTCGCCTCCTGACTAAGCTGGTATAATTTTCGCATTTCATTTTCAAAATGGGCCTCCATGGGTGTTCTGGCTACATTCCACATCGCATCTCTGTATGCTCTACCCCGAAAATGATTTTTGAAATTCGCGTACATATGCCGAAAGCAGAAGTGAATCATGTTCAAATTGTTCTCGAACAGCTCTCTGCAACCCCTAATATTTGCACGAAAAACAGCGTCAATAAAACAATACTACACAACTCCCCAAATTTGAAATAAAATATAAAAATACATTTTACCTTTTGTCAATCTGAAACAAGTGTCCAATTGCGACCTGATTTAGTGTTTAGGTCTTGCTTTAATATTTCCAAAAATCATATCTATGAGTCTACACACTCAGATTCGACGTTGGCAACAACAACAGGATATACTCCATCGTTGCCATCAATGCTAACGGCGGCTATGAGTAATTGGCCGGTACATGACTCCTTCAGATGACAATCATCCAAGCATATAATGAGTCTTCTGCACTTCAGCAACCCGGTCTTGCAAGCAGCTATGCACATATACAATTTTTGGAATTCCAAAGAATTAAGGCCCACTAGGTTCCCGTCAATTTTTATTGTGCTACCCGGATTTGATATGAATATTTCGGCTGCGTACGACCACAGTTTGTTGTACTGTTCGTCGCACTTTCCTTCATTGAGGGTTCGAACTATGCTTCTTGCTCTTGTGCCAAGGCTGGGTGAAATGTCAATAGTGAAGTCCCACCTCACTGTCTCGATAATAGAAGGGATGTCCTAGATATGGTGACTTTTGAACCTGTCTAGGTAATGCTTCGTCACCCATTTTGCTTAAGCATGTTGATTCTCAACTTTCCTCGAGCAACTGTGAGAGTCGATCAAACTCTTAGCTTCTCGAAGCATGCAATCGCCACTCACATCCATTTTCACAATTAGCCGTCAGTCGTATCTTTTCATTTTTAGTGAATTTTATACCATAACCGTTTTCCAAATAATATTTGCGTATTTCTTCTTTAATTTCTTCTAAAGAAGAATATTTTCTACCCAAAAAAAGCTCATACTGATTTGTTCTCTTACCAGTCTACTTTCCACCTCCTCATCTGAGCCGATCGGTGTTCGAAGCTCGTCGTCTAGAGTTTTGGAAGTCAAATATGCAAATAATTCTTCATTTTCATCTGCGTGATCGAATGCTCGTAAATCACCATATGCAGATGTGCCGTGTGAATACCAGTTGGTCTCTCGTCTAAATCAACCAATCTACTTGAATCGAAATCTATCGCCATTGCTAATATAGAGAAAAATGTTAAAATATACAAATGTTAAAATAAATTAATAAAGTAAAATGTCCATATTTTTAGAATTTAGATAAAAACAACAAAACTTTTTGTGTAAAATGTAATAATAACAAAAATCATAAATTAATTAAAATAAAAAAAAACTAATATATAGAAATTTATTATAGTATTTTTATGTCAACACAATATGATAGATAACGACAATATGATAGATAAATATGTAATAAAAAAAACAAACTACATTATGAAAGAAAATTACAAATATTTACAAGAGATAGATTAAAACTTAAAATTATATTTAAAAAAACTTATAATTCATACCTCGTCGAATTGCAGATTAACCGAAGGCAATATCACTCGAAGAAGAAAGTATTCAAGAATAGGAGAGCAGAGGAGAGGAGATGAGATTTTGGTGTGATTTTGAAAGAGGAGAGGGTGGAGGTTTAAATAGAGAGAGAAGGGACGGCTGGTCTAACTAGATGGGTCATCCCTTCTATATGGGACAAAGACCCGTGACTTTAGCTAGAAGGGACAGCGGCTGGTCTGGCGGTTTGGCAATGTTAGATCAGACCGACCGTCCCTTCTAATATTGTCAAACCGCTTTCACGGCGTTTAGTGAGAAGGGACGACCGGTCTAATTAAAGTGATCGTCCTTTTTAAAAGGCCGGCCCTTCTACTTGGACCGGTTGTCCTCCAGGGTTTGTTTTTCCTATTTTTGATAGTTGAAATTTTTTCTCGATGAATTGTAAATTTTTAGGTTTTTTTAAAAAAAAAAACTTGAAGGTTAAAAAAAAAAACCCTTTATTTTATTCTGTTTTGTAAAAATGAACTATTTTGTTGTGAAAGGTCCATACTATCCTCTCTCTCTTATCACGCTAAGCACTCTTTCTTCCTCCTATAGTTCCTCAGTCTACTCTGTTCTTCGGGAATAAAATAGAGTACGACGCCGGTACGAAAAGTTCTTCTATTATTAAATTCTTGAAAAAGATTGATATGGTAAATTTGGAAACAATGAAAAACTAAATATAGTAAATTGAAATGAGATAAACAGCTTGAAATTAACAGTTGAAACTAGCTTTCTTTCACTAAAAAAACAGGGCAGTTAACTGAAAGGTTAGAAGATTAGCTGAATAATCTTCTGATAAGCGATTAAAATGGCTAAATTAATGGAGTCTACTCTAATTATGCAGTCTCCGTCGTTTCTTCCCAGATTTTTTGCAGAAATAGAATCCTCAATTTTCATCTGACAAGCATAATCTTAGCTAATAACAATGGCTGCCCTCCCTTAACTATCTGTCATCTTCCTCCCCCTCTCTCCTATAAACTCCCCTTCAATAGACCCTTGACACCATCCTCCCCTTCACGGAGACAAAAGCTTGTGATGTTTACTGAGCACATCTAAAATTGTGCTTCATCATTGACATCATCCTCCTTATGAGAAGAAAATTGAAGACGAGGAAATGTCACGCCCCAAAGGGAACCCACGACATAACGGGAAACGACCCGACCCAACAAGGACTAGATCGTCAGACCCTTAACATCAAATTTCACCAATCGCAGCGGAATATTAACTAATTAAGATAAGTCAGGGCCTTGACAGATAAATAAACAGGTTCAACAAATGACACCAGATGATTAAATAATGTATATCCAACAAAGTAAAATGGTAAATTAAATAGACCAAAGCTTACACATCCACAGTAGTGTCTCACCTTAAAAATATAAGATACTTCCTAAATTTTTTTTTATTAAAATAGGGAATTTTTACAAAGTGATTGTTTCTGTGCCGATAATTAAATTCTCCTTTATTGAATCCTGAAAAAAAATATTAGTTGTTTGGGGTGAGTTGACTAAACTCAATAGGAATAGAGTTTATTCCCAACAGCAATAAACTATGTATGATTATGCTCAACAATATGAAAGAGATTAAAAACATCGACTCTTGGCAGTCATAGCCATGATTTAAAAACATCGACGCTTGGCGGTAGTAGCTATGATTTGAAAACATTGATTATCTGTGGTCGCAAAAATTACCCTGATCAGGTTTAGAGTTTTTCGCTCAAGGACATGACTCATTCAACTGTTCTATTACTTATAGTTAAAACCACAGTTTGCATCAATTGATAAAAGTATGCAATTGATAAAAATTAATGTGAGTAAAACAATGACATAAAATTAGATAGATATTTTATACTTTAAATATACATAACTGAAAATAAAATAAACTCCTACCTCGAGTGATCTTACAATAAGTCAAACCCAATAATTTCAAGTCTCAATAATCAGTGATCCAAAAGTCTAAAATCAATGAATCCTGTCTTTTAATTTGATAAATTTGTACTTTCAGCTTGCTGCTTTCGATTCCATGGATAATTGAATTTCTGAAAATGAGTTTAGGAATAAAAGTTGCTTATGACTATAGAAACTTTTTTCTTCTTAGATCTCCTCTGCAATATTCCATTAGCAGCCCCAATAATCAATACATATATATTCTTTTCAAAATTACTCAGACATAGTCGATAATCCTTTTTCCAAACAGAGAAGAAAGGTGACGTAAAAATTCAGGTGTTTGGCAGCCCTACTGTAACACCCGGTTCTATCGAACCAATTCTCAATTCTTTTTAAATTAATGGCACACTTTAAATGACAATAATAAAAGTAGGGTTAATGGATGACTAGGCAATGACATAAGGGTAATTAGAAATTTAAAAGTAGATAACGTATTTAAGGAGAGAGGTTTGGGTTTAATGCACTGTAGCTGCCACTATTCTGTTTATCATTCCTCTCTCGGCCTCCAGCTCTCCAGCAGAACCCTTTTGGCAATTCTCTTGCTCGATTCTCTTTTAACCTAGGTAAGTTTTTCCTCGTTTTCTTGTATTTTAGCAGTTAGGTAACTGAGGGAGTACAATGTGAGAAATTTCGAGGATGCTGTGATTGAGAGTAGGTTCGGGTTTTGGTGATAATTGGGAATGCACGGGTAGCAGGGTTTCAAACTGGTTTCCTCGAACTTCTGATTGATTCTTGGTGAAGTTTAGTGAAGGTTTGATTAATGTACTGTTATGACTTTAGGTGAGTGAGCTTTTAAAGTAGCTTACAGTCAAGCAATTTCCAGGAGACCAGGTAAGTGAAGTATGCTTGTGCCTTCGGGCCTACATCACAAAAAAGTAGGGTTATGTTTGCTTGAATAAGTTTGTATGTCATGCATCATATTTTAAAAGTATGCGAAAATGAATTTACATGATATGACATGGTAAGGAATGAACAGACTATAACAGATAAGCTATTAAGGGAATTAATCCACCCCTTAACTTATGAAGGGATCTATAATTTGGGAGGAGTGATCCAACTCCCAATTTCACAGGGGGATCTGAACAGTTGTTAAGGGAACTAATCTGCCTCTTAATCGAGAGAGAGGATGTATGACTTTGGGAGAAGTGATCCAACTCCCAATTTCACAAGGGGATCGGATCAGAAACAAATGCATATGCAACTGAGATGAGAAAATAGAAACTGCATGTTTAGAAATTTATGTTTCAGCATTTCATTTCATTACTGCTTTACTTACTTAGCATTAGGCTAATAGATGAGTTTTGTGATGTAGGTGAAGAAGTGACAGCAGGTGTGTTCTTTGAGTTTGCTGAGGACTAGGCAGGTTGGAGGGGTGCATTCATGTACTGATCTGGCAACTGATGGGGCGGTTTAACTGGTGTCAGTAGATGAGAAGGTTTAGTGAACCATGATTCAATTTATATATGTTGAGAGTTTTAGTGGCAGTAGTAGTTTTTGATGTTTTGAATACAATTTGAGACTTTTTTTGATAATGATACTCTGTTAGTTCTAATAGTGGTTTTTACCAAATTCTGATAATGATCCAACTCCCAATTTCACAGGGGGATCTGAACAGTTGTTAAGGGAACTAATCTGCCTCTTAATCGAGAGAGAGGATGTATGACTTTGGGAGAAGTGATCCAACTCCCAATTTCACAAGGGGATCGGATCAGAAACGAATGCATATGCAACTGAGATGAGAAAATAGAAACTGCATGTTTAGAAATTTATGTTTCAGCATTTTATTTCATTACTGCTTTACTTACTTAGCATTAGGCTAATAGATGAGTTTTGTGATGTAGGTGAAGAAGTGACAGCAGGTGTGTTCTTTGAGTTTGCTGAAGACTAGGCAGGTTGGAGGGGTGCATTCATGTACTGATCTGGCAACTGATGGGGCGGTTTAACTGGTGTCAGTAGATGAGAAGGTTTAGTGAACCATGATTCAATTTATATATGTTGAGAGTTTTAGTGGCAGTAGTAGTTTTTGATGTTTTGAATACAATTTGAGACTTTTTCTGATAATGATACTCTGTTAGTTCTAATAGTGGTTTTTACCAAATTTTGGAGTAGTACACTGTAACACCCTGGTTTCTATTAACCTATTTACCTCTTTTATTATTTGAGAATGCTTTAAAAGTTAATTTGGGGGATTTAGTGATTAGGTTAATAAGTGAATGAGTAAGGACAAGATGGTAAATTTCAATTTATTATGGATAACGTATTTAAGGGAGGGTTTAATGAGGTTTAGCTGCCATTATCCCTTCATTTTTCCTTTCTCGGTATTCAGCTCAAGCTCATCAGAGCTCCAGGCGATTTTTCCTCCGACTTCTCCAGTGATTTCTCCGATTTAGGTGAGTTCCTTCACTTTTCCTTATGACTTGACAGTTAGATAACAGAGGGAGTGCAATGTATGTGTTTTTGAGAGTGTTGTGAATGTGTGTAGTTTCGGGTTTAGTGCGGAATTGGGAATGCACGAAGATCTGAGCTTCCAAACTAATTTCCTTAGACTCCTGGATAGTTTAGAATAAAGTTTAACTAATACACTGTCTATGATTTTAGGTTTGAGCAGAACCTGTAGTGGTTAGCAACCAAATAATTTTCAAGAATCCAGGTAAGTAAAGTATGTATGTGCCTTCGGGCCTACATCACAAAACATTAGGATTTATGCATTGTGCGAATGAGTTTGTATGACATGCATCATGTTTTTATGAAAGATTACGAAAATGAATTTTCATGTAAAGAATGGTAAGACATGAACCGAATGTGACAGAATAGCTATTAAGGGAATTCATCCGCCCCTTAATCGAGTAGAGGATGTAGAACATTGGGAGAACTGATCCCACTCCCAAGGGAACTGAGGGATCATAATAGTTATTAAGAAAATTCATCTGCCCCTTAATCGAGTAGAGGATGTATAACATTGGGAGAACTGATCTCACTCCCAAGGGAACCGAGGGATCAGATCAGTAAACAAGCGAATGTACAACTGAGATGAGAAAGTAGAAACTGCATGTTTAGGTTTTATGTTTCAGCATATCATTTCATTGTTGTTTTGCTTGCTTAGCATTAGGCTAATAGATGAGTTTTGTGATGTAGGTGTTGAGGTTACTGCAGGTGATTTCTCTGAGTTTACAGACGCATAGATGATGTTGGAGGAGCGCATTCAGGCCACGACTTAGTAAATTGATGAGACGGTTTAACCAGTGTTTTGTTCATGTGCATTGTAGTAAAAAAAATTGGATAGCTGAGTTGTTGTGATGACCCGAATGTGAACGTATGTGTACGACTGCGGGGCAAACCTCGGGTTGCGGGGCAAACCTCGGGACCTAAGCCGAGTGTAGGCGAATCCTGGACTCGAGTATAGGCGAATCCCGGGTCGTAAAGAGGGGGTTGTCACAATCCTACATCGCTTGGGTAAGTATGTGGAAATGAAACATATGTAAAGAGACCCTCCTAACATAGCAAGACGCGTTTTGGAGCACAATTGACAACGGATCCCATAAGAACTCCGAAGTTAAAAGTGCTTCGGCGAGAGCAATTCCAGGTTGGGTGACCTTCCGGGAAGTTCTTGCCAAACAAAGCCGTGAGAGGAGGATATTGGGCTGCGGCCCAATCCCTAGAGCGTACAATATCTTGCTGGGAAATGGGGTCGTTACAAATGGTATCAGAGCCTGTACCCAACCGGAAATGTGGCCAACGAGGACGTTGGGCCCCCGAGGGGGGGTGATTGTGATGACCCGAATGTGAACGTATGTGTACGACTGCGGGGCAAACCTCGGGTTGCGGGGCAAACCTTGGGACCTAAGCCGAGTGTAGGCGAATCCTGGACTCGAGTATAGGCGAATCCCGGGTCGTAAAGAGGGGGTTGTCACAATCCCACATCGCTTGGGTAAGTATGTGGAAATGAAACATATGTAAAGAGACCATCCTAACATAGCAAGACGCGTTTTGGAGCACAATTGACAACGGATCCCATAAGAACTCCGAAGTTAAAAGTGCTTCGGCGAGAGCAATTCCAGGTTGGGTGACCTTCCGGGAAGTTCTCGCCAAACAAAGCCGTGAGGGGAGGATATTGGGCTGCGGCCCAATCCCCAGAGCGTACAATATCTTGCTGGGAAATGGGGTCGTTACAGTTGTGTTTGAGTTTCGCTGTCAGAATCAACTTTTGGTGTCTTGATCTTAGATTTGAAAACTCTCTGGTTCAGTCGACAATGTTTTCGCATAAGTATGTTGAGTCTATATCAGTAATAGTTTTCAATGTTTTGAAACACATTTTGAAATCTTCTAATAATAGTACCTTGCTAATTTAGCATTTGTTTTACTGGATTTGAGTAATGTAGGGATTGGAGTCATTTCCGAAAGGTTTTGTTGAAGTGAATAAATCCCTTTGTAGTAGAGATGTTTTTGTATAGAGTATGAATTGTGGAAAAGTTGCTCTGTTTTTCTACCGGCAGTGGTATTCTATCGGTAGAAGACATCGTTTTCTATCAGTAGAAGATAGTTGTTTTCTACCGGTAGGAGTGGCGTGTTAAATCTATCGGAACGGTGTAGTTTATTTCATCGGTAGTAAGTTTAGACTTTTGTCGTTTAGCGATCGGTGGATGTCGAGCGCTATAGTTATCGGAAGATGTAGGAAATGACTTTGTCGTTTAGTGACCGGTCAATGTATACTATTTGTTTTGTCTTGTGAGTAAAGTCTTTTGTCGTCTTATGATCGGCAGAGGCTGGATGAACGAATCATCCGGCTGATGTCATCGGTAGATGAGAGTAGCAAAACTCGTCGTTTACGATCGGTAGAAGTTGGAGGATTAATTCATCCGGCTGACGTCATCGGTGGAAGACTTCTGTTTGCTTCTGCTCTTTCGTTGAGTTAGTTCAGCGGCAGATGAGTTTGACTTTTACAACTTTTAAAGTATTTCGCGATTTAAACCCTTTATTTTTTTTGGCCGATTGTTCTTTAACAATTCAACTGATTACCCAAACATTGTACTATGGTTTTGTTTAACTCTACTTTTGTTCAAATAAATTCCGCTGCAAGTATTTAAACATTTTGAAGTTTTAGAAAATGTCAAATTCAGACTTTCGAGCGAAATTTTAAATTTGGTCCAAAGTTTCTTAGTCAAGTTCGAGTTTATGAGTAACGAACTGGGTTTATATAATTCGGGGCGTTACATACACGGATTTAAGTAGTTTTGAACGGTTTTAGTAAAATGCTCAAGTTTTTTTGGTAGTCGGAGTTTTCTTTGTTTAGAGTGAAATTGTTGCTATGCTGTTTTTGTTGAGTGTTTTGATCTATCGGTAGATGATGTCTATCGGCAGATGTTGAGTATTTTTGATCTATCGGTAGATGATGTCTATCGGTAGAAGTCGAGAGTTTTGTCTATCGGTGGATTTAGTCTATCGGTAGAAGTCGAGAGTTTTGTCTATCGGTGGATGTAGTCCATCAGTGGAAGTGAGTATTAAAATTTGTCGTTTTGTGACCGGGTGATGTCGAATATTATATCTATCGGAAGATGTAGGAAGAATTTTGTCGTTTTGTAATCGGAAGATGTCTTCAGTAGAAGCCATCGGAAGATGTCTCCAATAGAAGTCATCGGTAGATGTCTTCGGGATAAGTCTTTAGTAGCCTTGTCGTTTTGTAATCAGAAGATGTAGGCTGAGAGTGTTTGTGTCACGACCCTAGTACTGTATCTAATTTCCCGTACTATCATTTTTTTTTTAAACTTTAACTGTAATTAAGACGAAATCTCAATCGAAATTAAAATCGAAGTTCGTTTAGTAAATCGTTTAAAACAAATACTAAAACAATTAAAACTTAAAACAATTAAATCAATTAAAATTATTAACTAATTAAAATTAAACTTAAAATAAAAATGCTATGGCGATCAGTCGCCCAAAAAAGGGGGCGACTGATCGCCCCTCGGTGATTGCAACAGGCGACCAGTCGCCTGTTGCAAATCGCCTGTTGCAAATCGCCTGTAGCGACTGATCGCCACAGTTTGTGGTGATCAATCGCCACGCTGTCTGGATTTCTCCAGAGAGCGGCGACCAGCATCGCCTGGCAACCGCCTCTCAGCGATTTCCTGGCAAGGAGAGGCGATTGATCACCTCCGAGAGGCGATCAATCGCCATGCTCTCTGGAATTTCTCCAGAGAGCACAGCTTTCTCCTCCCCTCTTCTTTCTTCCTTCCTTTCCTCGCACCCTGCAACCGTGACTTGCCCCGTGAGAACCGTGACTTGCCCCGTGAGAACCGTGACTTGCCCCGTGAGAACCGTGACTTGCCCCGTGAGAACCGTGACTTGCCCCGTGAGAACCGTGACTTGCCCCGTGAGAACCGTGACTTGCCCCGTGAGAACCGTGACTTGCCCCGTGAGAACCGTGACTTGCCCCGTGAGAACCGTGACTTGCCCCGTGAGAACCGTGACTTGCCCCGTGAGAACCGTGACTTGCCCCGTGAGAACCGTGACTTGCCCCGTGAGAACCGTGACTTGCCCCGTGAGAACCGTGACTTGCCCCGTGAGAACCGTGACTTGCCCCGTGAGAACCGTGACTTGCCCCGTGAGAACCGTGACTTGCCCCGTGAGAACCGTGACTTGCCCCGTGAGAACCGTGACTTGCCCCGTGAGAACCGTGACTTGCCCCGTGAGAACCGTGACTTGCCCCGTGAGAACCGTGACTTGCCCCGTGAGAACCGTGACTTGCCCCGTGAGAACCGTGACTTGCCCCGTGAGAACCGTGACTTGCCCCGTGAGAACCGTGACTTGCCCCGTGAGAACCGTGACTTGCCCCGTGAGAACCGTGACTTGCCCCGTGAGAACCGTGACTTGCCCCGTGAGAACCGTGACTTGCCCCGTGAGAACCGTGACTTGCCCCGTGAGAACCGTGACTTGCCCCGTGAGAACCGTGACTTGCCCCGTGAGAACCGTGACTTGCCCCGTGAGAACCGTGACTTGCCCCGTGAGAACCGTGACTTGCCCCGTGAGAACCGTGACTTGCCCCGTGAGAACCGTGACTTGCCCCGTGAGAACCGTGACTTGCCCCGTGAGAACCGTGACTTGCCCCGTGAGAACCGTGACTTGCCCCGTGAGAACCGTGACTTGCCCCGTGAGAACCGTGACTTGCCCCGTGAGAACCGTGACTTGCCCCGTGAGAACCGTGACTTGCCCCGTGAGAACCGTGACTTGCCCCGTGAGAACCGTGACTTGCCCCGTGAGAACCGTGACTTGCCCCGTGAGAACCGTGACTTGCCCCGTGAGAACCGTGACTTGCCCCGTGAGAACCGTGACTTGCCCCGTGAGAACCGTGACTTGCCCCGTGAGAACCGTGACTTGCCCCGTGAGAACCGTGACTTGCCCCGTGAGAACCGTGACTTGCCCCGTGAGAACCGTGACTTGCCCCGTGAGAACCGTGACTTGCCCCGTGAGAACCGTGACTTGCCCCGTGAGAACCGTGACTTGCCCCGTGAGAACCGTGACTTGCCCCGTGAGAACCGTGACTTGCCCCGTGAGAACCGTGACTTGCCCCGTGAGAACCGTGACTTGCCCCGTGAGAACCGTGACTTGCCCCGTGAGAACCGTGACTTGCCCCGTGAGAACCGTGACTTGCCCCGTGAGAACCGTGACTTGCCCCGTGAGAACCGTGACTTGCCCCGTGAGAACCGTGACTTGCCCCGTGAGAACCGTGACTTGCCCCGTGAGAACCGTGACTTGCCCCGTGAGAACCGTGACTTGCCCCGTGAGAACCGTGACTTGCCCCGTGAGAACCGTGACTTGCCCCGTGAGAACCGTGACTTGCCCCGTGAGAACCGTGACTTGCCCCGTGAGAACCGTGACTTGCCCCGTGAGAACCGTGACTTGCCCCGTGAGAACCGTGACTTGCCCCGTGAGAACCGTGACTTGCCCCGTGAGAACCGTGACTTGCCCCGTGAGAACCGTGACTTGCCCCGTGAGAACCGTGACTTGCCCCGTGAGAACCGTGACTTGCCCCGTGAGAACCGTGACTTGCCCCGTGAGAACCGTGACTTGCCCCGTGAGAACCGTGACTTGCCCCGTGAGAACCGTGACTTGCCCCGTGAGAACCGTGACTTGCCCCGTGAGAACCGTGACTTGCCCCGTGAGAACCGTGACTTGCCCCGTGAGAACCGTGACTTGCCCCGTGAGAACCGTGACTTGCCCCGTGAGAACCGTGACTTGCCCCGTGAGAACCGTGATCGCCACAGTTTGTGGTGATCAATCGCCACGCTGTCTGGATTTCTCCAGAGACGCGGCGACCAGCATCGCCTGGCAACCGCCTCTCAGCGATTTCCTGGCAAGGAGAGGCGATTGATCACCTCGAGAGGCGATCAATCGCCATGCTCTCTGAATTTCTCCAGAGAGCAAGCTTTCTCCTCCCCTCTTCTTTCTTCCTCCTTTCCTCGCACCCTGCACTTCACATTCACAACACAAAACAATCTCATCTCCGTTCTCACTCCTTCTTCACACCATCCATACCTACAACTTACAATATACACTTCCAACATGAAATTTATTCAAACACTCAAACCGACACAATTCACCTTTAAATATAATCAAATTTCATGAAAATGAACCGCGTGGTCCCGTTTAAAACTTTAACATTTCTTCCTGTTTGAAAAACATCAAAAGCATTACAAGATGTAATATATTATATATTCAGTCACCAAACATCCTAAAATGTATCAAATTCTACGATGAATCTATCTAATCCACCATTAACCCAAATATCACCAAAAACTCTCAAAGAGTATCTAACCATGAGTCAACCAGCCTAGCCAAAACACGCCCCGCCGCCACGAGCTCCGCCCATCGACCCACTACGCTTGATCATCATAAGGAGGTTCCTCACCTTCGTTCTCGTCACCTACATCATACGATAAATACATTAAGCCTAATGCTTAGTAAAGAGTGCACTAAATATAACTATTACATATATGCATGTCATTTATAAAACATGTTCATTTCGTTTTATTTTATTAACATTATGCCCCGTGAGAACCATGTCTTATCCCGTGAGAACACATATAATCATTAAATCTTTATCGATCAATTCATCATAAAACATGCTCATAAATATTTCGTATGCACTTTAATAAAATATGATGCACGAGGAGCAACACACGTGAACACACCTATCGAACGATCACTAACTAATCGCTAAGGCACTACTTTAAGCTACTCATCTTACCACCAACCCCTATAACTACCTAACCTCATCATGATTAACATTATCAGCATCGTTACGACGTAGGGCCTTAGGGGCCGAAAACCTAACACTTACTTACCTGGCGTCCTAGATATGCCGAGCACCGTCCTTGAGCTTGGGGTTACCTAAGGCAGTTTCATAAAACGTCATTAGTTTTGACTCTAAATCATAAAATCTAAAACTAAACGAAATCCCTAGCTAAGCCAACTTCTTCCAAAAACTTTACTTCACTTCGTTTGGGCATTTCGTTGAGCACATTGTGCTCGCATTTACTAAAACTCCATTAATGTTTTTCTCCAACCACCTTCAACAACCTACATTAACTCTAATCAACTACAAACATCATAAATTTGTTAAACTCACTTAAATAACCACCGTTATATCATCAATGAGTAATAAATCAACAACCCTATCGATTTCTAACGAAATCCCTAAATTTCTTCACAAACCCTAAATCAAAACCACTACAAAAACGACAACTAACTTGACTAAAACATAGGCTTACTTAGAGGGTTGATTTGTTGAAGAAACTTGAAGGAAAACTGCCGAAAATGGAGGAGTTGGTCGATCGTTGGAGATGGCGATGAAGGAGAGGGAAATCGCGAGGGAGAGGGAATCGTGAGGGAGGGAAGAAGTGAGGGAGGAAAGAGAGAAGAAATCCTTTTTAATTAAAAATTTTGACTTTCTAAATTACTATTTTACCCTTAGTTCAATTTCATTGTTTTGTTAACAATTTACCTAACTATTTGGTTCCTCCAAAAATCCCTTATTTCCCAAAATATTCCTATTTATTCCTAGGGCTCCTACAAAACTTCTGGTTTGCCAATCAGACTTAATTTACTATTTCTACGAATTAATACGCTATAAGGCTTAAATCTCAAAACCCGTAAACTTAAAATTCAAAACCCATAGCCAAGATTTCTCGGCGTTACAGTTTGTCGTTTGTGAGCTGTAGACGTCGTCTGCCGAATTATTACAATCGCATGGGTATCACGTGGTCTGTGCGGTAAAGGTGTTTTGTCGTTTAGTGATCGGTCGAGGTATTCTGTTCTGTTTGTAAGTAAAAGACTTTTGTCGTTTAATGATCGGTCAATGTGTTCTGTTTTCTTTTCTCTTTCAACCAACTGTCTCAAAATATTTTAACTATTAAATAAATATTGTTTTATATGATGATTTTTCCGCTGTAAGTTTCAACGTTTTAAGAGTCAAATCTTGATCATTGAATGAAATATTAAAATTTTCTCAAGGCGTCGCATGGGAGTACTCCAACAACTGTAAGTGTGTATGTTAGTCTTAGTTATTAGACGTTTATGAGAGTAGTTAACCCTGTGTAAGAAATCTAGTAAGATGTCTAGACGACCAGGCAGACCAAGAGTACCAAGAGAGATACCGAATCCAGAACGTGAAGAAGATCCTAGCGTGATTAGGCAGCTGGCAGATTTAGTGCGTCAGCAAACAAACTTAGTGCGTCAGCAGTCCGATCAGTTAGGAGTGCTGTTGAATCGAGAGGTACAAGTAAGTGCAAACTCGAGTTCTAGCAATGAACATTCTGGGGATAGATTCAGGAGGCTACGATCACCCACGTTTGATGGACAATCATCTGATCCGGTTATTGCTGATGGGTGACTTAGAAAGATTGAGAGTATGTTTAGGTGCACCAATATTGGAGAAGAAGACAGGGTCACATTGACAATGTTTCATTTGGCTGGTGATGCTCAACTCTAGTGGGAAACAATAGAGACCACCACTGATGTCCTGGCGAGGCCTTGGTCACAATTTAAGGACATTTTCTACAAGAAGTATTTTAACAGCACTGTCCAAACTGCAAAGAAGTTGGAATTTCTGAACTTGAAGCAGACAGGGTCTGTGGCCGAGTACAGTAGGCCATTCGAGTCCCTGTCCAGGTTTGCTGGACATTTTGCTCACAGGGACGAGGATAAGCTGTTCAAATTTGTTTATGGGCTGAAGCCAAAAATTTACCGAGGAGTTAAATTTTGTGGTATTAAAGGCTTGACATTAAGTGAAGTTGTGTCCACTGCTCTGGAAGTGGAAGAAGCTGAAAGGAAGTGTGCTGGGCCAAAGGAGGTCCCACAAAAGTTTGTTCCAGCCACACTAACAAAGAGGAATAAAGAGGCCTAGTAAAGGCCAGAATAGCCAAGGAACAGGAGGGAAGATACAAAATGTCAGGAAATTCCCCCAGTGTCCTAAGTGTTTGAAGAACCACCCGGGCGAGTGCAGATTGGGCTTTGGGAAGTTCAACTGTGAGGAGGTTGGACACACGATCAAAGAATGCCCGAAGCCTAGAATTACCAGATGCTACAATTGTAACAAAGTCGGCCATATTAGCAGAGACTGCCCAGCTTCTAAGGGTGGCCCTGCTATGATTAAACCGAGGATATTCTCCATGATGGAGTCGGGTAAGGAACAACCCGCTGTTTTATCAGGTACTATATTGATCAACTCTATACCTGCTTTTACTTTAATAGATTCTGGTGCAACACATTCATTTATAGCATCTGCATTTGCTGTTAAGCTAGATGTACGACCTACGCCATCTGAACATATGTTTAATGTCACATTACCCTCTGGTGAATGCATGCACTCTAGCCGAGTGATACTTAATAGTTTGGTGATAGTGGGAAACAAGAATTTACCAGCTGATCTCATTATTATGGATATAATGGGATTTGATGTAATCCTAGGAATGGACTGGTTGTTTAAGCACCACGCCACAATTGATTGTAGGACTGGAATAGTTAGCTTCCAACCCCCTGGTAGTTTGAAACATACCTTTCAAGCTTCGAAGAAGAATAAGGAAATGTCTGTGATGACTTCTATTAACACTAGACCATCCCCATGTGGAGAGTATTTGTGTTTCTTAGCTAGCGTTATAGACACACAACTTGTATGGAAGACAAATTCTCAAAATGTCTTAGTTGTCCAAGACTTTCCTGATGTATTCTTAGATGACCTTCCTGGTTTGCCACCAGATAGAGAAATTGAATTTGTTGTAGATGTTTACCCCGGCGCCGAGCCTGTGTCCAAAAATTCATATAGATTAGCACCAACAGAACTTAAAGAATTAAAGAAACAGTTGGAGGATTTATTAGAGAAAGGGTTCATACGCCCTAGCTTTTCACCGTGGGGTGCACCTGTCCTTTTTGTCAAAAAGAAGGATGGATCGATGCGGATGTGCATTGATTATCGGGAACTAAATAAGTTAACTGTCAAGAACAAGTATCCATTGCCAAAGATTGACGATTTATTCGACCAACTTAATGGTGCAAGAGTTTTCTCTAAGATTTACCTTAGGTCAGGTTACTATCAATTGAAAGTCAAATCTGAAGATATCCCAAAGACTGCCTTTCGCACAAGGTATGGACATTATGAGTTTTTGGTTATGTCCTTTGGATTGACAAATGCACCGGCAGCCTTCATAGATCTTATGAATAGAGTGTTTCATGAGTATTTGGACAAGTTTGTCATTGTGTTTATTGACGGCATTCTGATCTATTCTAGTACTAAGGATAGCATGCAAGGCATATGAGCTTGGTGTTAGGAGTACTTAGGCAGCACCAACTTTATGCTAAGTTTTCCAAATGCGAGTTTTAGTTGGACAGAGTTCACTTTCTTGGTCACGTGATCTCTGGAGATGGAATATCTATCGATCCAGCCAAGATTTAAGCAGTCAAGGAGTGGCCCCAACCGAAGAGTGCCACGGATATTCGAAGTTTCCTTTGATTAGCGGGATATTACCGAAAATTTATTGAAGGATTTTCAAATATTGCAACACCCCTCACTCGGTTAACTAGGAAAAATATTAGGTATGCATGGACAGAGGAATGCGAATCCAGTTTCCAGACTTTGAAACAGAAACTGACCAATGCCCCAATATTAACCCTTCCTGTTAAAAATGGTAAATTTAGCATTTATTGTGATACTTCCAAAATTGGTCTTGGATGTGTGTTGATGCAAGATGATATGGTAATAGCCTATGCTTCTAGACAGTTGAAAACACACGAGAGGAATTACCCCACACATGACTTGGAATTAGTTGCAGTAGTTTTTACACTTAAGATTTGGAGACATTACTTGTATGGACAATCTTGTGAAATATTTTCAGATCATAAAAACCTGAAGTATATTTTCACACAGAAGGAACTAAACATGAGGCAACGTCGATGGTTGGAATTTGTAAAGGATTATGATTTTGAGATTAAATACTTTCCCGGCAAAGCAAATGTTGTGACAGATGCTTTGAGTAGAGTGACAACGTCAACCCCAACTATGATTTTTGATATGCCATTAGCCTTAGAGTCAGAATTCTAAAGGTTTAATCTAGAAACAGTATCTAGTGTATTAGCTATACTTTCAGCCATAACCTTAAAGCCTACTATTCTGGAGAAAATAAAGGAAGCTCAGACGAATGATGATGAGTGTAACAAGTACAAGTTAAGCATAGATTCTATGGACAAATCAGATTTTAACTATTCTGCTGATGGAATCCTTAAGTTTAGAAATAGATGATTTGTTCCTACCATTAAAAAACTTCGAGATGAGATTCTTTCTGAAGCACATTCTTCTAGATTCTCTATTCACCCTGGGAGTACAAAGATGTACAAGGACCTTAGACAACATTATTGGTGGCCAAGCATGAAAAGAAGTGTGGTAGAGTATGTTGGATTGTGTTTAGTTTTTCAACAAGTTAAAGCTGAGCATCAGAGACCCTCAAGAACATTACAACCTTTACCAGTCCCCGAATGGAAATGGGAGCATATAACAATGGATTTTGTGGTAGGATTGCCTTGGACAACAAGAGGACATGATGCAATTTGGGTGATTGTGGATCGTCTAACCAAATCTGCTCATTTCTTGCCCATAAAGATAACATACTCGATGGATCAGCTTGCTGAATTGTATGTGCAAGAGATTGTTAGGTTACATGGAGTTCCAAGTACCATAGTTTCAGACCGAGATTCTCGATTCACATCTAAGTTTTGGAAGAGTTTGCACAAGGCTATGGGAACACAGCTTATTTTTAGCACAGCTTTTCACCCTCAAACAGACGGACAATCCGAGAGAACTATTCAAACTTTAGAAGATATGCTCCGGGCATGCATATTAGATTTTCAAGGATCTTGGAGTAAATATTTATCGTTGGTGGAGTTTTCTTATAATAACAGTTTTCAGGCAACAATAAGGATGACACCTTATGAGGCATTGTATAGACGAAAATGCAGATCACCTTTGTACTGGGATGAAGTTGGTGAAGCACAGTTGCTTGGTCTTAATATTGTGCAACAAACTATTGAGAAGGTTGCCCTTATCCGCTAGAGGATCTTAACAGCTCAAACCCGATAGAAAAGCTATGCCGACAGAAGACGCAGAGAATTAGAGTTTGAAGTAGGTGATGAAGTTTTTCTTAAGGTATCATCATTCAAAGGAGTTGTGAGATTTGGTAAGAGAGGCAAGTTGAACCTCAGATTTATTGGACCCTTTTCAGTCTTGAAAAGGTTTGGGAAGGCAGCTTACGAATTACAGCTAATAACCTCTATGGAAGGAATCTATAATGTGTTTCATGTATCTATGTTGAAGAAGTGTGTACGAGATCCATCACAGATTGTGGAACAGCAGAGTATTGAAGTTCATCATGCTCTTGCTTATGAGGAGAAACCAGTAAGGATCCTAGACTATACTGTGAAAGTGTTGCGCAACAAAGAAGTTCCACTGGTGAAAGTCTTATGGCATAACCAGAACATAGAGGAGACAACTTGGGAGCGCCAGCAAGACATGATGGACCAACATCCAGAATTATTCAGGTACTGAATTTTGAGGACAAAATTCTTTTAAGGAGGGTAGATTGTAACACCCGGTTCTATCAAACCAGTTCTCAATTCTTTTTAAATTAATGGCACACTTTAAATGACAATAATAAAAGTAGGGTTAATGGATGGCTAGGCAAGGGCATAAGGGTAATTAGAAATTTAAAAGTGGATAACGTATTTAAGGAGAGAGGTTTGGGTTTAATGCACTGTAGCCGCCACTATTCTGTTTATCATTCCTCTCTCGACCTCCAGCTCTCTAGCAGAACCCTTTTGGCAATTCTCTTGCTCGATTCTCTTTTAACCTAGGTAAGTTTTTCCTCTTTTTTTTGTATTTTAGCAGTTAGGTAACTGAGGGAGTACAATGTGAGAAATTTCGAGGATACTGTGATTGAGAGTAGGTTCGGGTTTTGGTGATAAATGGGAATGCACAGGGTAGCGGGGTTTCAAACTGGTTTCCTCAAACTTCTGATTTATTCTTGGTGAAGTTTAGTGAAGGTTTGATTAATGTACTGTTATGACTTTAGGTGAGTGAGCTTTTAAAGTAGCTTACAGCCAAGCGATTTCCAGGAGACCATGTAAGTGAAGTATGCTTGTGCCTTCGGGCTTATATCATAAAACAGTAGGGTTATGTTTTCTTGAATAAGTTTGTATGTCATGCATCATATTTTGAAAGTATACGAAAATGAATTTACATGATATGGCATGGTAAGGAATGAACAGACTGTAACAGAGAAGCTATTAAGGGAACTAATCCACCGCTTAACTTATGAAGGGATTTATACTTTGGGAGGAGTGATCTAACTCCCAATTTCACATGGGGATCTGAACAGTTGTTAAGAGAACTAATCCGCCCCTTAATCGAGAGAGAGGATGTATGACTTTGGGAGAAGTAATCCAACTCCTAATTTCACAGGGGGATCAGATTAGAAACGAATGCATATGCAACTGAGATGAGAAAATAGAAACTGCATGTTTAGGAATTTATGTTTCAGCATTTCATTTCATTACTGCTTTACTTACTTAGCATTAGGCTAATAGATGAGTTTTGTGATGTAGGTGAAGAAGTGACAGCAGGTGTGTTCTCTAGTTTGCTAAGGACTACGCAGGTTAGAGGGGTGCATTCATGTACCGATCTGGCAATTGATGAGGCGGTTTAACTGGTGTCAGTAGATGAGAAGGTTTAGTGAACCATGATTCAATTTAAATATGTTGAGAGTTTTAGTGGCAGTAGTAGTTTTTGATGTTTTGAATACAATTTGAGACTTTTTCTGATAATGATACTCTGTTAGTTCTAATAGTGGTTTTTACCAAATTTTGAAGTAGTACACGGATTTAAGTAGTTTTGAACGGTTTAAGTAAAATGCTCAAGTTCTTTTGGTAGTTGGAGTTTTCTTTGTTTAGAGTGAAATTGTTGCTATGTCATTTTTGTTGAGTGTTTTGATCAATCGGTAGATAATGTCTATCGGCAGATGTTGAGTATTTTAGATCTATCGGTAGATGATGTCTATCGGTAGAAGTCATGAGTTTTGTCTATCGGTGGATTTAGTCTATCGGTAGAAGTCGAGAGTTTTGTCTATCGGTGGATGTAGTCCATCGGTGGAAGTGAGTAATAGAATTTGTCGTTTTGTGACTGGGTGATGTCGAATATTATATCTATCGGATATAGGAAGAATTTTGTAACACCCGACAATTTCGGCCAGGTGATTTTCTTAACCATTTTAATTGTCACCATTTTATTGACCTTTATGATTTTAAAATTAATGCCAAGACTTATTTATTACAAGTTGAGTGAAACTAGGTTGGGTGGCAAGTTTGTAATTAAGGTGGATTTTAATTGGTATAAATAGGTTATGGGAATTCTTAAACCTCATTAAAATCTCACTGTAGCCGACATTTCCTCTCTCGGCGATTCCCTTCCTTCCAGAGCTCCCTCTCTGCTAGCTATTCCTTCGCCGGCGACCAGTTCTTCAGCCTCCACTTCGACAATCCACGCTCTAGGTAAGACTTAGACAATGTAGTTACTGGGTAGTTACTTAGAGCTCTGTCTTCTGCTAGAACTTGAGGTTTCAGATTCTTCACTAACAGAGTAATGGTAGTGACAATCATGATCTGTGTTTTGTAATGGCATTTCCGATTCGATTCTGGACATTAAGATAACAGACCGTGTTTAGTTGTTAGACTTAATCCGGTTATTTAGGTTCTGGAAGTTTAAGCTGTACACGCTAGGCACTCGACTAGGAAGATTTAGAAATATTTATGTTAGGTACTAGGATGGCTTTTAGTTAGGATTTTGATTTAACACTGTGATGTGAAATGTTTCTAGGTGAAGAAACTTGAAGAGAAGTGCTCAAGTTGTTAAGGAAACCTAGGTAAGTGAGTGAGTAAGACTTCTGGCCATTAGGGCCCTACATCACAAGGGTACTAAGTAGAAGTTGTTTATGATGTTAAAAGTACCTGTGCTAACGTCTGGTTGTCTTCGGTACTCGAGTTGATGTTATGATCCTTTGATGAATGAATGACTTGTTCAGTAGTCTGAGGAACTAAGATTTACTCATGCTCATGCATCATGAATATTTCTCAAGCATATAAAAATGTTTTAAGTGCATGATTTCTCCCATGAACAAGATATGAACATGAAACTTATGCAACAAGGATTAAGAGAGGGTTGGGGGCGGTTTGACGTATGTCACTGTCTAAAAGAAATCGGTAGAAGCCGATATTAAGTCTTGTCGTTTTGTGATCGGATAAAGTTTAAGGAATCACGTGGGATGCATGTGTCAATCGGTAGGAGCGTGCACCATGCTTTGTCGTTTTGCGATCGGTAGATGTCCTGAGTTTCCAATTCCCTTTGGCCAAATGTCTTAACGTTTTGTCTAATTATGAACGTTGTCTACTTATTGAGTTTTCCGTTGTAAAGTCGTGGATTAAAGATAAAAATTATCATCACTGAGAGAAAATTTAAAATTTTCCGTAATTTCTCTTAGTTCAGTTCAATGTTTTGGGTAGCAAAATCGGGTCTGGAAGACTCGGGGCGTTACAATTATGGTATCAAAGCGAAACAGGGTTCTAAAATCGATTCTGTAGACTGCCTTCCAGCATTGACTTCCACCTGAGTACACTACAGCAACTGTAAGTATTTACGATTTTAGTAATGTCATTACGTTAAGATGTGTTTATGATTACTTGTTTAGGAATCTCAAAATGGTAAGAGGTCAACAAAGAGAGAGCAATGAGGATAGTAACACCATCGCTCAGTTAACCGAGTTAGGTATTCGCCAGTCCCGCCAAATTAAGCAGTGGGTGACTACTAGGGATGAACAAGGGAATTCTAGCTCAAATACGACTCACGACAATGGGAGCGAGCGTTTTCACCGCCTTCGACCTGCACTATTCAATGGTCAAGTTTTGGATCCTATTTATGCAGAGGAGTGGATTCGGACAATTGATGACATGTTCAAGTATGCCAAGGTCGATGAAGGGGACAAGGTCACTTGTGCTGTTTTTCATCTTGCTGGGTGCAAGGAATTGGTGGGACTCAATTCAGAGCACTACAAATGCGGAAACTATGACTTGGGCATGGTTCAAGACGGCCTTTTATGACAAGTATTTTAGCCGAGCTGTTCGGGCCAGCAAAAAGATGGAGTTCATGCAGCTGCGCCAAACCGGTTTTGTTGCCGACTACATCTGTAAGTTTGAGGCCTTGTCCAGGTTTGCACCCCGTTTGGTGGATGATGAGGAAGATAAGATCCACCAGTTTGTCCATGGACTGAAGCCGAGCATCTTCCAGGGAGTAAAGACTGCAGGGATCCATAACATACCTTATTCCGAAGTGGCTGCTAAGGCTTTGGAATTGGAGGAAGTTGAGTTAACAGTATAAGGACAACGTGAACCACCAAGGAAGTTCATCAAGGATGCTCAGCCACCACCGCGCCAGGGCATTGGTTGGCAACCACAACCGAATAGGGGACCGCAGCAACAGCAGAAGGGTGTGAAGAGACCCTTCAATCCAGATGATGATCAAGGTAAAGGAAAGCGACTTCTAGCTCCCCTATGTTCCACCTGCCAGAAGAATCACCATGGCGAATGTAAACTATATTCTGGCCGTTGCTATAGATGTGACAAGGTTGGACACAGTCAGAGATTGCCCCATGCCGCAAGACCCGAACCGAGCAAGAGTAGCACCTAGGGTCTATGCTTTGATGGAGGATGAGGATGTGGTACAACATACGGTCATAACAGGTACAATTATGATATGTGAAATTTCTGCTTATACACTTATAGATACGGGAGCCACACACTCGTTTGTATCAACCCTGTTTGTATGTAAGCATAGATTAGAACTCTTGCCAGCCGAGAGGTCGTATAGTGTTATGTTACCATCGGGAAAGTCTTTACATTCCGAACGGATAATAAAAGGTGATGTTGTGTCATTAGGAAATAAGAAGTTATACGTAGAACTGATCGTAATTGATATGAAGGGATATGAAGCCATATTAGGAATGGATTGGCTATTCAGACATTATGCCATGATAAGTTGTAGGTCTGGATTGGTTGAGTTCCGACCCCCAAACGGAGATCGGTATTCATTCCAAGCTATTCCAAAAATAAGTAAAATGCCAATTATATCATCGCTAGAGACTCAACTGTTACTGAAAGATGGTTGTGAGAGTTTTCTAGCTAGCATAATTGATGTCCGGGTAAAGGATAAGGTGGAACTCCAAGATATTCCTATAGTACGAGAGTTTCCAAAAGCATTTTTGGACTGAATTGCTCGGGTACCACCTGATAGAGAAATTGAGTTCGTAATCGATACATATCCCGAGGCTTTACCTGTGTCTAAGAACCCCTACTGCATGGCACTTGTTGAGCTGAATGAGTTAAAAGTCCAACTCCAGGAACTTGTTGACAAGGGATTTATATGCCCCAGCTGTTCTTCCTGGGGTGCACCTATCCTATTTATTAAGAAGAAAGACGGTTCTTTTAGAATGTGCATAGATTATAGAGAACTAAACAAGTTAACGATCAAAAATAAATATCCCTTACCCCGAATTGATGACTTGTTTGACCAACTACAATGAGCTAAGGTATTTTCAAAAATTGACTTACGTTCGGGTTATTACCAACTGAAGGTTAAGGAGAGTGATGTACCAAAGACAGCATTCAGAACCCGATATGGACACTATGAATTTCTGGTGATGTCGTTTGGATTGACGAATGCACCTGCAGCTTTTATGGACTTGATGAACCGTGTGTTTCGTGAGTATTTGGACAAGTTTGTGATTGTGTTTATAGATGATATCCTAATTTATTCATGGCCAAAGCTGACCATGAAAAATACTTAAGAATAGTTTTGACGACATTAGAACAGCAGCAACTCTATCCCAAGTTGTCCAAATGTGAGTTCTGGTTAGATAAGGTCAATTTTTTAGGTCATGTCATCTCTGCTGAGGTCATATCCGTAGACCCAACCAAGATTCAGGCTGTTAAGGACTGGCCACAGCCAAGGAACGCCAACGAGGTCCGTAGTTTCCTTGGTCTGGCAGGTTATTATAGGAAGTTCATTAAGGGATTCTCTATGATAGTGTAACGCCCCGAATTATATAAACCCGGTTCGTTACTCATAAACTCGAACTTGACTAAGAAACTTTGGACTAAATTTAAAACTTCGCTCAAAAGTCAAAATTTGACATTTTCTAAACTTCAAAACATTTGAAAACTTGCAGCGGAAATCATTTAAGCAAAAATAGAGTTAAACAAAACTATAGAAACAATGTTTGAATAATCGGTTGGAATATTAAGAAATAATCGACCAAAGTAAGTAAAGATTTAATCGTGAAATACTTGAGAAGTTACAGAAGTCAAACGTAGCTGCCGCTGAGCAAAGTCAACGGAAGGGACTGAAACAGAAAACATAAGGCTTCTTCTGGTGACAAAACGACAAAACTTTGGCTACGTCATCCGGTGGATTTAACAAACGACATCCACCGGTGACTAAACGACAAAGTCCATTTTTCCTTCACAAGACAAAACAAAACTGAATACATCGCCCGGTCACTAAGTGATAAAACCCATTGCTCGTAACCACCGGTCATAAGACGACAAAAGTCTTCCTACATCTACCGATGACGTCAGCCGGATGATTTCCTTCATCCAATCGACTAAATCTTGCATCCACCGGTAACGTCAGCCGGATGATTTCCTTCATCCGATGATTTCCTTCATCCGATCGACTTTATCTCACATCCACCGGTGACGTCAGCCGGATGATTTCCTTCATCTGATCGACTTTATCTCACATCCACCGGTAGACAAAAACACAAAACATCCACCGGTGAACTTCATTTACCAATGGTGGAATTTACAAACTTTATTCAAAGCATTCAAAACAACCTGACCCAAATAACATCTGACATTCAACAAATAGCCATTAACAAAAGAACAACGTCTGTATCCTCGACACAACTTTGGAAATATTAAACTCTAACTACATTTAAATCACGTAAACATTAAATAACTACTATCGTTAAATTCTCAGCATTCACCAATAAAATACTTAACTACTGAAACTTCACCTACAGACAAGTGTTAAACCGCCTCATCAGAACACCAAACCGTGGCAAGAATGTTCTTCAACAGCATCGCCTATTCCTCAGTAAATTCAGAGAACTCTCCAGTGGTTACCTCAACACCTACATCACAAAAATCATCTATTAGCCTAATGCTAAGCAAGTAAAACAATAATGAAACATAAATCCTAATCATGCAGTTTCTACTTTCACAACTCAGTTGCAATTTCGTTCATTCACTAGAATGATCCCTCGGTTCCATTGGGAGATGGATCAGTTCTCTCAAAGTCATACATCCTCTTCTCAATTAAGGGGCGGATTAGTTCCCTTAACAGCTGATCTGATCCTTCAATTCCATTGGGAGTGGGATCAGTTCTCCCAAAGTCATACTTCCTCTTCTCAATTAAGGGGCAGATTAGTTCCCTTAACAGCTGATCTGTTTCAATCTGTTCATACCTTGCCATAACATTTCATGTAAATTCATTTTCGTATTTCTTCAAAAACATGATGCATGACAAAAAAAGAAAACACTCAAACATACATAAACCTACTATTTTGTGATGTAGGCCCGAAGGCACACACAATACTTCACTTACCTGTTCTCTTGGAAATCGCTCGGTTTCAACTACTTTGGAAGCCCTGCTCACCTAATGTCATAAGCAGAATACCGATTAGATCATCACTAACCTTATCCTATATCATCCAGAAACCTAAAGAGCTAGTTTGGAAGTTCTGGTCATCGTACATTCTCGGCTCAACACTAAACTCAAACTCAACTCACAGCATTATAAAAAATACACACATTGCACTCTCTCTGCTATCTAGCCACAAAAATCTCAAGAAAACAAAGGAAGAACTTACCTAGTTTGAGGGTTGAAGATCAGAGAGGAAAAATCGCCTGGAGCTCTGCTGAGCTTGAGCTGAATACCGAGAAAGGAAAAATGAGAGAACAGTGGCGGCTAAACCTCATTAAACCTTCCATTAAATACGCTATCCAAAATAACATCTCAAATTACCATCATGCCCTTACACTCACATTTATTAACCTAATCACTAGCTCCCCAATTTCATCCATAAAACATCCACTAAAATTTGATAAAGTAAACTGGTTTAAACGAAACCGGGTGTTACAGATAGCTAAGCCTTTAACTAGTTTGACAAAGAAAGACACCAAATACTCTTGGTCTGAAGCTTGTGAAGATAGCTTCCAAACACTAAAACTGAAGTTGACAACAGCCCCTCTTTTGGCACTCCCAACTGAAGAAGGGAAGTTCAGTGTTTATTGTGACACATCTAAAGTGGGACTGGGATGTGTTTTGATGCAAGAAGGCAAGGTTGTAGCGTATGCTTCCAGACTACTGAAGAGTTTTGAGCAGAACTACCCCACTCACGATTTGGAATTAGCCGCAGTTGTTTTTGCATTAAAAATTTGGAGACACTATCTGTATGGTCAGCAGAGCGAAGTGTTTTCTGACCATAAAAGCCTGAAGTACATTTTTACCCAAAAAGAGTTGAACATGAGACAAAGACGTTGGTTAGAGTTTGTTAAGGATTATGACTTTGAAATTAAGTACCACCCGGGTAAGGCTAATGTGGTAGCTGATGCATTAAGCAGGATGTCGACGACAATGCAGCCCGTGGTGTCAACCATGTCTATACCTTTGAGGACAGAAGTACAGAAGTTCGAGTTGGAGATGGTTTCTGAACTGTCAGCCTTACTTGCCGATGTTTCTATTAGACCAACTATCATGGATAGGATCAAGGAGGCACAATAAAAATAATCAAAGGAAAATAAGAGCATGATGAGTAAGTTGGAGGACGCCTCCTCTGAGTTCAGCCTTTCCAAGGATGGTATTTTGAAATTTAGGAACCGGTGGTACATTCCAAGTGATGAGGAATTACGTAAGTTGATCTTGGCCGAGGCGCACTCGTCTCCTTTTTCTATACATCCTGGCAGCACCAAGATGTATCAGGACTTGAAGTTACTCTATTGGTGGCCGAATTTGAATAGGGATATTGCCAAGTATGTGGAATCACGTCTGATATGCCAACAAGTTAAAGCAGAACATCAACGTCCAGGAGGTACCCTTCCACCCTTACCGATTCCCGAATGGAAGTGGGAAAACATTGAAATGGATTTTGTTGTAGGATTACCTAAGACAACTAAAGGTCATGATAGCATTTGGGTCGCAATTGACAGAATGATGAAATCAGCTCACTTTCTACCGGTAAGGACAACGTACACGATGGACCAGCTTGCTAATCTGTATGTCCAGGAAATTATCAGATTGCATGGGATTCCTATATCCATTGTCTTCGATCGTGATCCCAGGTTCACCTCGAGGTTTTAGCAAAGTCTTCAAGGCACGCTTGGTACAAAGTTGTCTTTCAGCACTGCTTTTCATCCTCAGACAGATGGCCAATCAGAGAGAACAATCCAGACACTTGAGGATATGTTGAGGGCGTGTGTGCTGGATTTTCAGGCATCTTGTAATCAATACCTGCCCTTAGTTGAATTCTCCAACAACAATAGTTACCAGTCCACTATCGGTATGGCACCTTACGAGGCACTGTGTGGTAGGGAGTGTAGATCACCCTTATACTGGGATGAGGTTGGCTAAGCAAAACTTCTAGGCCCTGAAATTTTACAACAGATGTCAGACAAGATCACCATTATTAGGAAAAGAATGATGAAATCAGCTCACTTTCTACCGGTAAGGACAACGTACACGATGGACCAGCTTGCTAATCTGTATGTCCAGGAATTATCAGATTGCATGGGATTCGTGCTGGATTTTCAGGCATCTTGTAATCAATACTGCCTTAGTGGAATTTCTCCAACAACACTAGTTACCAGTCACTATCGGTATGCACCTTACGACGGCACTGTGTGGTAGGGCGTGTAGTATTCCACCCTTATACTGGATGAGGTTGGCTAAGCAAAACTTCTAGGCCCTGAAATTTTACAACAGATGTCAGACAAGATCACCCATTATTAGGAAAAGCATGATGACAGCACAAAGCGACAGAGAGTTATGCCGACCAAAGAAGGAGAGATCTTGAGTTTGCTGTCGGAGATGAGGTCTTCTTAAAGGTTTCACCATTTAAGGGAGTTTTAAGATTTGGCAAGAAGGGAAAACTTAGTCCACAATTCATTGGTCCATTCCCTGTCTTGGCAAGGATTGGCAGCACAACCTACAAATTACAGTTACCTCCATCATTGGAAAAGGTTCACAATGTTTTTCACGTGTCCATGCTAAGGAAATGCATACGTGATCCGTCACAGGTTGTTAAGCCAACGGAAATTGAGTTTGAGCTGACATTAACGTATGAAGAGAAACCTGTACGAATTTTAGAATCTGCAGTTAAGACTCTACGGAATAAAGAAATTCCTCTTGTAAAAGTATTGTGGACGAATCATGGCATTGAAGAAGCCACTTGGGAGCGACAGCAGGACACGTTGGACAAATATCCGGAGCTCTTTGTTTGATCAATTTTTGAGGACGAAAATTTTGTTTAAGGAGGGGTGGATGTAACACCCGACAATTTCGGCTAGGTGATTTTCTTAACCATTTTAATTGTCACCATTTTATTGACCTTTATGATTTTAAAATTAATGCCAAGACTTATTTATTACAAGTTGAGTGAAACTAGGTTGGGTGGCAAGTTTGTAATTAAGGTGGATTTTAATTGGTATAAATAGGTTATGGGAATTTTTAAACCTCATTAAAACTCACTGTAGCCGACATTTCCTCTCTCGGCGATTCCCTTCCTTCCAGAGCTCCCTCTCTGCCAGCTATTCCTTCGCCGGCGACTAGTTCTTCAGCCTTCACTTCGACAATCCACGCTCTAGGTAAGACTTAGACAATGTAGTTACTGGGTAGTTACTTAGAGCTCTGTCTTCAGCTAGAACTTGAGGTTTCGGATTCTTCACTAACAGAGTAATGGTAGTGACAATCATGATCTGTGTTTAGTAATGACATTTCCGATTCGATTCTAGACATTAAGATAACAAATCGTGTTTAGTTGTTAGACTTAATCCGGTTATTTAGGTTCTGGAAGTTTAAGCTGTACACACTAGGCGCTCGACTAGGAAGATTTAGAAATATTTATGTTAGTTACTAGGATGACTTTTAGTTAAGATTTTGATTTAACACTGTGATGTGAAATGTTTCTAGGTGAAGAAGTTTGAAGAGAAGTGCTCAGGTTGCTAAGGAAACCAAGTAAGTGAGTGAGTAAAACTTTTGACCATTAGGGCCCTACATCACAAGGGTACTAAGTAGAAGTTGTTTATGATGTTAAAAGTACCTGTGCTAACGTCTGATTGTCTTCGGTACTCGAGTTGATGTTATGATCCTTTGATGAATGAATGACTTGTTCAGTATTCTGATGAACTAAGATTTACTCATGCTCATGCATCATGAATATTTCTCAAGTATATGAAAATGTTTTAAGTGCATGATTTCTCCCATGAACAAGATATGAACATCAAACTTATGCAACAAGGATTAAGAGAGGGTTGGGGGCGGTTTGACATATGTCACTGTCCAAAAGAAGGACCATGAATACGACCTGCAAGGGACTATGTACACTCTCACTGTCAACCCCCTTTCCGGCACAAATCCTCCCTTAATCCATATGATGAAAACGATGAACATGAATAAGAACAAGAACATGAAAAGTTCATAAACATGTGTTTCCTTTAATTTGTGCATTCATGCATACATGTTAGCATTGCACTCCTTACTAAGAATTAGGCTTATAGTTTAAACCTTATGATGTAGGTGAAGAACTACCAGGTGAGGATTTCAAGTCTAATGAGGATGTTTAAGGCTGGTTGTTGGAAGGAGTTCAGGTTGTCAGTGTGTGGCTGGAAAGGCGATTTCAACTTCTGGTTACTACTTTTATCATGTTAGTAAGGATTATGAATATTGAAGTCTATGTAGGATGCTTTCTCAAAACAATGGATATTGGAACCTGACTGTCTAACTTCTGAGTTTGAGAATGATCATGAAATGATAGAATGATCTGTTTTGTTAGAGTCTCTCGCTACACGTATTCTAGATGAGACTATGGTCCAACTGTGTGTTAGTTTATTTAGTCATGTTGAAGTTTGTGAGAGTGTGAAAGTTTCCTGTCCATCGGATGATGTCTTCTATTGGATGATGTATTCCATCGGATGATGTCTTCCATCGGATGATGTCTTCTATCGGATGATGTTTTCTATCGGATGATGTCTTCTATCAGATGATGTTTTCCATCGGATGATGTCTTCTATCGGATGATGTCTTCTATCGGAAGGAGTATAATAAGTCACGTGATGAGCATGTGTCAATCGGTAGATGTAGGTTTTTCCATTATCGGCAGGAGTATGTATAAAGTCTTGTCGTTTTGTGATCGGATGGGGTTGCATGAATCACGTGATGTGCATGTGTCAATTGGTAGAAGCCGATATTAAGTCTTGTCGTTTTGTGATCGGATGAAATTGAATGAGTCACGTGATGTGCATGTGTCAATTGGTAGAAGCCGATATTAAGTCTTGTCGTTTTGTGATCGGATGAAGTTGAATGAGTCACGTGATGTGCATGTGTCAATTAGTAGAAGCCGATATTAAGTCTTGTCGTTTTGTGATCGGATGAAGTTTAATGAGTCATGAGATGTGCATGTGTCAATCGGCAGAAGCCGATATTAAGTCTTGTCGTTTTGTGATCGGATGAAGTTTAAGGAATCACGTGGGATGCATGTGTCAATCGGTAGGAGCGTGCACCATGCTTTGTCGTTTTGCGATCGGTAGATGTCTTTGAGTTTCCAATTCCCTTCGGCCAAATGTCTTAACGTTTTGTCTAATTATGAACGTTGTCTACTTATTGAGTTTTCCGCTGTAAAGTCGAGGATTAAATATAAGAATTATCATCACTGAGAGAAAATTTAAAATTTTCCGTAATTTTTCTTAGTTCAGTTCAATGTTTTGGGTAGCAAAACCGGGTCTGGAAGACTCGGGGCGTTACAAATTTTGTCGTTTTGTAATCGGAAGATGTCTTCAGTAGAAGCCATCAGAAGATGTCTCCAGTAGAAGCCATCGGTAGATGTCTTCGGCATAAGTCTTTAGTAGCCTTGTCGTTTTGTAATCGGAAGATGTAGGCTGAGAGTGTTTGTCGCTTGTGAGCGGTAGACGTCGTCTGCCGAATTATTACAATCGCATAGGTATCACGTGGTCTGTGCGGTAAAGGTGTTTTGTCGTTTAGTGATCAGTCGAGGTGTTCTGTTCTGTTTGTAAGTAAAAGACTTTTGTTGTTTAGTGATCGGTCGATGTGTTCTGTTTTCTTTTCTCTTTCAACCAACTGTCTTGAATATTTTAACTATTTAATAAATATTGTTTTATACGATGATTTTTTCGCTGCAAGTTTCAACGTTTTAAGAGTCAAATCTTGATCATTGAATGAAATTTTAAAATTTTCTCAAAAAGCCATAGTTCGGTTCAGTATTTTGTGTAGCAAACCGGGTTCAGATAACTCGGGGCGTTACACCTGGAAGCTGAGTGAGGGAAAAATAATTTACCTTTAATTGATCTTCTTTCGAGTCAAGGTTGAAAACAAATACTTCAATTTTTGGTCTCTGAAAGTTCTAGAGAAAACCTTCTATCCGTTGAGAAATTATCTTCTTTTCTGTTGGGAAACTTTCACAGAATGAAGATTTTATGAAGAGAGAGAGTTCTGCTCTCTTTAGTAAATCACCGGTGTGACAGCCTAGAACCCGGTCCCGATCGGGATCCGAGAGCCAAGCCATCACTCTGGACATTTTAAAACATGACATATTTTTTTTTTGAACTTTACTTTTAAACTTTAACAGATTTCAGAAACGAGAGACAAGAAATCAGTAGACGTATTAAAAATTTGAACTACAGTGATAGGAGACCGAAGACAACAGGAGGAACGTAAAAAAAACCCTCTCTGGAATTGAAGACTGAGAGATAATATAGAACCGGGTTACAGAAATAAATAACCGAAGAAGATGGGAAAAACAGGAAGCATAAATGGACGACTGGGGGGAATAAACAGAATAAAACAGGAAATAAAAGTTGGAAAAACGTAAACTGGAAGACATACTGTGGAAGGCTACAGTAGTCGTGGACATTCGTGGGCTGTGGACAATCGCACAGAAGATAGAATCTGTGGACGTTTGAAATAAAAGACCAAAACAGTGGGTACAGGAGTTTGTGGACGTTTGCACTAAAAGACAAAAATAATGGACACAGAAGTCCGTGGACGTTAAGTCCGTGGACGTTTAAAATCAAAGACAGACTTGTGACTTTTAAAATAACAGATAGACTCTCGGCGAAGTTATTGTGGACGATAACTTTGGACGATCACACATAGCCAAATAAAGAACAGAAACCGAAGGCAAAATAGACCATTATTTTGAAGGCAGAATGAATGTGGACGACTGTTTTACAGAAGAGAATGACAACTGTTTCACTGAAGGCGTGGACGACTAACACTTAGCCAAATACTTAAAAACTCAAAAGACAGAAACTGAAAGGCATAAAGACAGAAGGCGTGGACGACTATTTTCAAAGGCAATGTGGACGTTTAAAATAACAGGCAGACCTTGGACTTTTAAAATAACAGACAGACTCTTGGCGACGTTATCATGGACGATAACACTTAGCCAAATAAAAGACAGGAGACTGAAGGTAAAATAGACAACCAAAACTGGAGGTATAATGGACGACTGTTTTACATAATAGCATGGGCGACTGTTTTACCGAAGACGTGGACGACTGTTCACATAACAAAATAAACAACTCTTTTACAGACAAAATGGACGATATTTAACAGGGAGACATTAAAAACAGAAAGCATGAAAACAGAAGGCATAAGAATTACAAATTTCACAAAAACCCGATTCAAAACACAGTTTTAAAACATGCATAAAAACATGACAGAAGTTGGAAAACATGACAGAAGTGCAAGAAACCAGACTGCATGGATAGCTCTAAAACTCGAGACAATCCATGCACGACCTAAATAGGAGAACTCCAAGCAGTTCCAGAATAAATCAAAACATGCATTCAACTGTCAATTGCAGAGGTTTAAAAACTTGAACACCAAAAGCTATACATTACAAAAATCCCAACAGAGTTCCCAACAGGGTTTTAAAACGAAAACACCAAAATCCTAACAGAGTTTCCAGACATGAAATTTACTTTAAAACTTAAACCTCGGGACAGAAATACGTCTGACTGCAGCAACCAAACCCCATGAGCTCAATCCGCCAACCTCCCCAACTCATCAGCTTGAGGCACAAAGTCCTCATATGGAGGATCCATACCTACAACAGGGAGTTCAACTATGAGTATAGAGCTCAGTAAGAACATGAAATGCGGTGATGCGTATGCTGTGCATGAACATTTTCAAATATATGAACATCACATTACTTTACATTACGTTCACTGGACAGGAAGGTATAAGTGGGAAGAAAAGCTGGCGCAACAGGAGTACATGCCACAACAGGACATAACAGGAGTACATGACAGGATGCCAGTCCTCGTCCACACTTAACCATACATTACATTACAGGTTTTATCTTTCTTAACTTCAAATCCGGTGCTGAAAATATTTACAAGGTTTTCCAGAAAACGTGTATGTATGAACAGGTATGATGCTTAAACTCAACATATACAGGTGACAGAATAAAAACTACGGGAAACAAAACATAAAGAACACGTTTAACTTAATGCATAACCTACGACCTAACTACCCGAACCAAAACCTAGTATCTCCTTGCTGTAGGGCCTTAAGGGCCAACTTATATGCATGAACTTACCTGTTGTCTGAAATGCAGCAAGCTTTGCACGCACGACAACTGTGGTTCGCGAACCTAGAGTACGCAAAATCGGACATTAACCTAAACTTCAAAAAAAAGAACTAACGTTTAACCTAAACTCTTTAACTATCGTAGAAGGTTACCTGTAACTGGAGGAAACAGAAGAAAGGAAGTTTTTGGAAATAACGTAGTCGCCTGGAAGAGAGAAAACAGTGAGGAGAAGGAGAAAATGCAAAGTGTTTCACGTAAAGGGAAAGAGAAGGGAAGAAGAAGGTATGGCTTCTTCCACAAGTTTGCCAAGTGTCAATCATCCATTGGCTTCCTCCCACCAACCTTAATTGGCTTCCCCTTTTGCCCCACCATGCATTTCTAACTATTGGTTTTTAACTAAATTTACTATTTAGTTCGTCGAATCGGTTTTACGAATCACCCTCATTCAATTGAACACGTCGACAATTTCATTAAAAATAGTCGTTGCATTAACATCAGAGTAACTCCACTTAATTGTTTGGGGAATAATTACATAGGTAAAATGCCGAGTGTTACAACCGGCAACTAGGGAGATGGATCTTTAATGTTAAGTGGGGAAGCTTTTAAGAAGAGAAGTTTTATGGAAGGTGGTAAGATGAGGCTGGTGGTTTTAAATAGTGGCTGTCTAAAGGAGAGACAAGAGTGCATGTGATCATTAAAGAGAGGAAATTAACGCGTTTGTTGTTTTCTTCTTCCCTACTTCTTGGTATCCTCCCTTAAGAAAAATGGTGGGTCTTACACATTAATTTTGTGGGTTTCACATTCTCCCCACATAATGAAATTTTGTCCTCGAAATTTGGATCAACTATAGACACATCATTAAACAATTTGAGATACTTAATTTTTCATTTCCGATTCAATTTCCCAAGTGGCTTCTCTTTCAATATAATTTTTCCACTAAATTCAAACCAAAATTATTCACAGTGACACAAAATTTTAATCTCACGCCCTAATAGTGTTTGAGGTTACTCTTCATAAGAAGTATTCTATTTAACAGATATCCCGATCCATGATTACCTGTGAGATATTTAAATTACACCTTAGAAACATCTCATAGCGAAATCCCAAGCAAAAGGAATAATGATTCACAAACTATAACTAAGACCCAAATCTCATGTCCTCAACATATTGTTAAAAGTGAAGTGTCTCTTAGACTATCCATTTGTCGTAAAGTGATAAGTCCAATCCAAGCTATTTCATTGCCCAAAATCCTCAGCATGGGCTCAAAACTTAGATATAAGTTTTGAGTTTCTATAAAATATAGCACTAAGTGATGTTCTCCACAAAAGCCTTTTCAATTTAAACAGAGAAATTTTTCCACAATTAGATGCAATTCTGGTTAACAATCAATTCATAAAAATTTCAACATTAAAATACCTGCGCACAATCCCCATCAAAGGTAACAAAAGTCATCGTAATGTCTCTTAATGTCCACTCCAAAATATGCAATCTTGAATAATCTAGCAAGTTTCTAACGTTCAGTCCCAGACCCAACCACATATCATACCACTGTATTCAGTTCCATGACAATTCATCCCAAATTTGACAACATTAACAATGCCATTTGATCTTATAATTTTGTCCTTGAAAAAATATAAATGCACCAACTCAACTTTCTCATATTACATTACTCAAATGACCGAACATTTCGTTAAATTCATTATTAAGTCTTTCCTTGATATTTCGCAGAAGATTAGGAGTTGTATTAAATTACATACAGAAACGATCAATGACTCAACCTCTCACTTCTAGGTCTTGTCAAAAGACGCTCTCAATCTTTTAACACTAAATATAAAATAAAGTCTTTAGGGTGTCAACCTAAACACTCTCATATCATTGACTTACCAATATGATTTTTCAAGGTAAAATTACAACCAGATTTATTTAATCAAATTTTTCTCTTGATTCCTAATCACGTTGACTAAAGTAATATTTTATTTAAATGACATATGAACCAACTTAATTTCACACCTTGTAACCCATAAGCGGGGTAAGTTCACTTTCAATACCTCAATCTTCACAATACTTATATATTAACTCTACAACGCTTCACATGTTCAAATGTACACTCGTGCATCTATATAAATCTCTTTTATCAATAACTATCGATCATTGTCAACTTAGGTGTCACTCTCAATTAGTGTTCTAACTTTTAAAGCTGACAGATTCCTTCATTTCAAACATTCTCAACATTCTTTACTATAAAAGGAGTCAAAAGATTAACCATAGAAAACAAATGACCCACAATAGCAACTAGGTAATTCTCAAAAATATAATCCTCAATAATATTCTTTGGTTGCTCCCAATCCAACACTGCCACAAACTAAGCTAGATCTAATGAAAGGTCATCTTTAGTAACATTGTCTATTAATTATTTAATTTTAATCATCCAAAAACAACATTTCTAGCATTGAGCATATAATCGAAGATTTTACAATATTTACAATAGAGTTCCAAACCAAGACATTGATCGAACCAGATGTTAAATTAGATTATCACTTGATCTAACCACATGCTTCTTAGCAATCAACAGTAATATCTTTCTTTAACTATTCAAACCTTCTCAATTGTCTCTCGAATAATATCAGGATTTCGTTTGGGGTATAGTATAGAATCGGGAATGCTAGATAAACAAAAAATGTCAAACTAGCTCCTTAGGTTTCTAAATAGTTTGGAAATGAAGTTTAATGCTCTGTTTGTGATTTAGGTGAACAGAATCCCGAAGTAGCTCATAACCAGGAACTCTCGGGGAATCCAGGTAAGTGAAGTAATGTGTGCGCCTTCAGGCCTACATCACAAAACAGTAGGTTTATGCATGTTTGAGTGTTTTCTTTATGTCATGCATCATGTTTTTGAAGAAATACGAAATTGAATTTACATGAAATGTTATGGCAAGGCATGAACAGAACATGTTGTGATAGCTATTAAGGGAATTAATCTGCCCCTTAACTGATGTAGTGGATTTATTACATTGGGAGAATTGATCCCACTCCGAAGGGAACTGAGGGATCAGATCAGCTATTAAGGGAATTCATCTGCCCCTTAATCGAGTAGAGGATGTATAATATTGGGAGGATTGATCCCACTCCCAAGGGAAACAAGGGATCAGATCAGTTATGAATGAACATGAATGCAACTGAGACGAGAAAGTAGAAACTGCATGTTTAGGAATTTATGTTTTAGCGTTTCAGCATTTCATTTCTTAATGCTTCACTTATTTAACATTAGGCTAATAGATGAGTTTTGTGATGTAGGTGCTGAGGTAACCACTGGAGAGTTCTCTGAATTTACTAAAGAATAGGTGAAGCTGTTTGTCACGACCCTTACCCGTGATGTCGTTTCTTTTTTTTTTTTTATAATGCATGGCTATCAATAGCCACAAAAGTGGCTAATCAAAGTTCGTTTAGTAAATCATTTAAAGCAAGTATAAAAACTAACTTTAAACAATAAAACAATTCCCATTAATAAAGAAAATTCATTTAATAAAACTTTTTTTTTTTATATGCATGGCTATCAATAGCCACAAAAGTGGCTACTGATCGCCACTTTTCTTTATAAGGCATGGCTATCAATAGCCACAAAGTGGCTATTGATCGCCACTTTTCTTATAAGGCATGGCGATCAATAGCCCAAAAGTGGCTACTGATCGCCATATGGGCGACTGTTCGCCACAATTGTGGCGATCAGTCGCCACGCTCTCTGGATTTCTCCAGAGAGCGTCGCCACTTTCACCCAAGAGGCGATTACTCGCTCCTAGAGGCGAATAATCGCCAGGCTCTCTGGATTTCCTCCAGAGAGCCGAGCTCTTCTTTCCCTTTTTCTTCCACACGCCTTGCACTTCATCCTCATATCATCACTAAACACTAAACTCAAAAACATAACACCTATCGATTTCTTCCCCGATCTCATACATTCAACAATAAATTCCTTCACACACCCAAAACATACAACACTTTCTCTTCACACAATCATCACTTATTTCTTACTTAACACTTCCACACTAAATTTACCCAAAACTCATAACCAACACAAATCACTTTAACATACAAATGAATTTCAAATAAACGAACCGCGTGGTTCCGTTTAAAACATTACATTTTCCTCCTGTTTGGAAAAACATCAAAAACGTTTCAAAACACTATACAATCACCAAACACCCTAAAAACGTATTAAATCATACCAAACTTCATACATATAACCATAAATCCCAAAACATCAATAAGACTCTCAAAAACTTCTAACCGTGAGTCACCAACCTAACCAAAACACAAGCCACCGCCACGAGCTCCAACCATCGACCGCATCGACCGCTACACTTGATCGTCATAAGGTGGTTCCTCACCTTCGTTCTCGTCACCTACATCATACGATAAATCCATTAAGCCTAACGCTTAGTAAGGAGCGTACTAAACATAACTTTACATATATGCATGACATTTATAAAACATGTTTCGTTTCATTTCTTTAAACCGTTTCTTGCCCACGTATACAGTCCCCGTAGTACATTCGTGACTTGCCCCGTAGTACATTCATGACTTGCCCCGTAGTACATTCGTGACTTGCCCCGTAGTACATTCATGACTTGCCCCGTAGTACATTCGTGACTTGCCCCGTAGTACATTCGTGACTTGCCCCGTAGTACATTCATGACTTGCCCCGTAGTACATTCATGACTTGCCCCGTAGTACATTCATGACTTGCCCCGTAGTACATTCATGACTTGCCCCGTAGTACATTCATGACTTGCCCCGTAGTACATTCATGACTTGCCCCGTAGTACATTCGTGACTTGCCCCGTAGTACATTCATGACTTGCCCCGTAGTACATTCATGACTTGCCCCGTAGTACATTCATGACTTGCCCCGTAGTACATTCGTGACTTGCCCCGTAGTACATTCATGACTTGCCCCGTAGTACATTCATGACTTGCCCCGTAGTACATTCGTGACTTGCCCCGTAGTACATTCGTGACTTGCCCCGTAGTACATTCATGACTTGCCCCGTAGTACATTCATGACTTGCCCCGTAGTACATTCGTGACTTGCCCCGTAGTACATTCGTGACTTGCCCCGTAGTACATTCGTGACTTGCCCCGTAGTACATTCGTGACTTGCCCCGTAGTACATTCATGACTTGCCCCGTAGTACATTCATGACTTGCCCCGTAGTACATTCGTGACTTGCCCCGTAGTACATTCATGACTTGCCCCGTAGTACATTCATGACTTGCCCCGTAGTACATTCATGACTTGCCCCGTAGTACATTCGTGACTTGCCCCGTAGTACATTCGTGACTTGCCCCGTAGTACATTCGTGACTTGCCCCGTAGTACATTCGTGACTTGCCCCGTAGTACATTCATGACTTGCCCCGTAGTACATTCATGACTTGCCCCGTAGTACATTCATGACTTGCCCCGTAGTACATTCATGACTTGCCCCGTAGTACATTCGTGACTTGCCCCGTAGTACATTCATGACTTGCCCCGTAGTACATTCATGACTTGCCCCGTAGTACATTCATGACTTGCCCCGTAGTACATTCATGACTTGCCCCGTAGTACATTCATGACTTGCCCCGTAGTACATTCATGACTTGCCCCGTAGTACATTCATGACTTGCCCCGTAGTACATTCATGACTTGCCCCGTAGTACATTCATGACTTGCCCCGTAGTACATTCATGACTTGCCCCGTAGTACATTCATGACTTGCCCCGTAGTACATTCATGACTTGCCCCGTAGTACATTCATGACTTGCCCCGTAGTACATTCGTGACTTGCCCCGTAGTACATTCATGACTTGCCCCGTAGTACATTCGTGACTTGCCCCGTAGTACATTCGTGACTTGCCCCGTAGTACATTCATGACTTGCCCCGTAGTACATTCATGACTTGCCCCGTAGTACATTCATGACTTGCCCCGTAGTACATTCATGACTTGCCCCGTAGTACATTCATGACTTGCCCCGTAGTACATTCATGACTTGCCCCGTAGTACATTCATGACTTGCCCCGTAGTACATTCATGACTTGCCCCGTAGTACATTCGTGACTTGCCCCGTAGTACATTCATGACTTGCCCCGTAGTACATTCATGACTTGCCCCGTAGTACATTCGTGACTTGCCCCGTAGTACATTCATGACTTGCCCCGTAGTACATTCATGACTTGCCCCGTAGTACATTCGTGACTTGCCCCGTAGTACATTCGTGACTTGCCCCGTAGTACATTCATGACTTGCCCCGTAGTACATTCATGACTTGCCCCGTAGTACATTCGTGACTTGCCCCGTAGTACATTCGTGACTTGCCCCGTAGTACATTCATAACTTGCCCCGTAGTACATTCATGACTTGCCCCGTAGTACATTTATGACTTGCCCCGTAGTACATTCATGACTTGCCCCGTAGTACATTCGTGACTTGCCCCGTAGTACATTCATGACTTGCCCCGTAGTACATTCATGACTTGCCCCGTAGTACATTCGTGACTTCCGTAGTACATTCGTGACTTGCCCCGTAGTACATTCATGACTTGCCCCGTAGTACATTCGTGACTTGCCCCGTAGTAACATTCATCATTCATCATTCATTATCGTTCTTTAATTCAACATTTTCATAAAACATGCTCATAAATAGTTTGTATGCACTTTAGTAAAACATGATGCATGAGGTATAACATACGTAAGGAAAAACCTATCAAACGAGCACTACTTAAATCACTAAAGCACTACCTAAAACTACCCGTCCTTTCTACCAACCCCTATTTCCACCTTTTTCATCACATCAAACATCATCAACATTGTACGACGTAGGGCCTTAGTGGCCGGAAAGCCTAACGCTCACTTACCTGGCGTCCTAAATATGCCGAGCACCGTCCTTTGAGCTTGGGTTACCTAGAGCATTTAACAATACATCATTAATATCGACTTTCAAACATCGAATCTAAACAATCGACTTCTCAAGCTAGGACAAACTCTTCCAAAAATTCTAATTCATTTCTTCTAGGCATTTCATCGAGCACGTGGTGCTCACCAACTTCAAAACTCCATTAATACTTTCCAAATCATTTTCAACAACCTAAACTTAACATTAAACCTCAACCAACATTATCAATCTACTCCAACAACCTCAATAATTACTAATACATCATTAATGAGTAATAAATAAACAACCCTAACGATTTCTAACAAAAACCCTAAGTTTCTCCACAAACCCTAACTAAAAATAGCTTCAAAAACGAACAATATCTTGACTAAAACGTAGAGCTTACCCTAAGAGTCGATTTGGGGAAGAAACTAGAGGAGAAACTCGCCGGAAACAGAGGAGTCGTCAGCGTTTGAAGGAATAGCGATGGAGGAGAAGAAATGTCGCGAGAGAGGAGAGGGAGAGGATTTTCGTGCGTGGAGGAGAAGTGAGAAAGAGAGAGAGAGAACTTAGGTTTTAATAGAATTAAACCTCAAAATTACCCAAATACCCTTAGTCAATTTCTTAACTTAAATCGTTACTTCGTCTATCGATTTAATTTCTCCAAAATTTCCTTATTTCTCCAAATATTCTATTTTATTCCTAGGGTCCTAACAAAACTTCCCTTTGGCCATTTGGACTTAATTTACTATTTCCACGAATTAAACGATATAGGGCTTACAAATTAAAAACTCGGCAGCTATAACTTAAAACTAGAATTCAAAGTTTCCGGGTGTTACATCCTACCCTCCTTATTTAAAATTTTGTCCCCAAAATTTCGTACCTGAACAAATTTGGATATCTGTTCATCATGTCCTGTTGTCGTTCCCACGTTGCCTCCTCTACGTTTTGATTTCTCCATAGTACTTTAACAAGAGGGATTGACTTATTACGCAGGACCTTAACCGAAGATTCCAAGATCTGTATCGGCTTCTCTTCATAGGTCAAAGTTGGCCGTATCTCTAGATCAACTGGTTCTACCACGTGCGTAGGATCACGTATACACTTCCTTAACATAGACACGTGGAAGACATCATGTACGCCCTCCATAGACAACGGCAATTGAAGCCTATATGTTGTAGCTCCAATCCTTTCTGTAATCTGAAACGGTCCAACAAACCATGGATTTAACTTCCCTCTCTTACCAAAGCGAACCACGCCTTTAAATGGTGAAACTTTCAAAAACACTTCGTCACCAACTACAAATTCCAAATCTTGCCTTCTTCGATCCGCATAGCTCTTTTGGCGACTTTGTGCGGTCTCCATTCTTCGTCTAATAAAATCAACCTTTTCAGACAATTGTTGCAAAATTTCTAGCCCAATCAATTTAGCTTCGCCTACTTCATCCCAGTATAGTGGCGATCTACACTTTCTGCCATAAAGCGCTTCGTATGGAGCCATACCAATCGTGGACTGATAACTGTTGTTATAAGCAAATTCAATCAAAGGTAAATATCGGCTCCAAGATGCCTGAAACTCTAGCACGCACGCTCGCAACATATCCTCGAGTACCTGAATCGTCCTCTCAAATTGTCCGTCGGTCTGTGGGTGGAATGCCGTGCTAAAAGTTAACTTAGTTCCCATAGCGCTCTGTAAACTTTTCCAGAACCTCGAAGTGAACCTTGGATCCCGATCTGAAACAATCGACATAGGGACCCCGTGCAATCTAATAATCTCCTGGATATAGAGTTCTGCAAACTGATTCATCGTGTATGTCATCTTTACAGGCAAGAAATGAGCCGCTTTCGTCAGTCTATCAACTACGACCCATATACTGTCGTGCCCTTTTACTGTCCTCGGTAATCCAACCATGAAATCCATTGCAATTTGATCCCACTTCCACTCGGGAATTGGTAGTGGTTGCAACATCCCACCTGGTCTCTGGTGTTCTGCCTTAACTTGTTGGCAGACAAGACATGATTGTACATAATCGGCCACATTACGCTTCATATTTGGCCACCAATAGTGCACTTTCAGATCTCGATACATCTTGGTGTTACCTGGATGCACTGAGGACATCGATGAATGAGCCTCTGACATGACTAACTTCCTCAACCCTTCATCCTTCGGAACGTACAAGCGGTCACGAAATCTCAGAAGGCCATCCATCGAGTAACTGAAATCTGAAGGTACAACTGACAACTTTGCTACAATGGCCATCTTTTCCTCTGTATCCTTCTGTTGAGCTTCCTTTATCTTGTCCAACAGAGTGGGCCGTATAGTCAAACCAGCAAGTAGGGCTGAAAGTTCTGGAACTATCTCGAGTTCAAACCCTTGCATCTCCTTTCTCAATGAAGCTGACATACTGAAAGCAACTGACTCCTCTGTTCTAGGCATTCTGCTCAGAGCATCTGCCACTGTATTTGCTTTTCCAGGGTGATATTTGATTTCGAAGTCGTAGTCTTTCACGAATTCCAACCATCTCCTCTGCCTCATATTCAAATCTTTCTGTGTAAACAGGTATTTTAAAATTTTGTGATCTGAAAACACTTCACATTTCTGTCCATAAAGGTAGTGTCTCCATATCTTTAACGCGAATACCACCGCTGCCAGTTCTAAATCATGAGTTGGGTAATTTTCTTCATAACTTTTCAATTGCCTCGAAGCATAGGCAATGACCTTTCCTTCCTGCATCAGCACGCATCCCAAACCGACTTTGGACGCGTCACAATAAATACAGTACACCCCATTCTCCACTGGCAAAGTCAGCAAAGGCGCTGTGGTCAACTTTCGCTTCAATGTCTGAAAACTTTCTTCACACGCCTTAGTCCACTCATACTTCACTTCTTTCTTTGTCAAGTTCGTCAAAGGCTTAGCGATTACCGAAAACCCTTGGATAAATTTCCGATAATACCCTGCTAGGCCCACGAAACTCCGTACATCGCTTGCATTTCTCGGTCGAGGCCAATCCTTTACCACTTGAATTTTGGCCGGATCCACCGAAACGCCTTCTTTTGAAATCACGTGGCCTAAGAAGTTCACTTGACTCAACCAGAACTCGCACTTAGAAAGCTTAGCGTACAACTGATGTCGCTTTAAGGTAGTCATAACAGCTCTTAAGTGCTCTGCGTGTTCTTCATCGTTTTGGGAATACACTAAGATGTCATCAATGAACACTATCACAAACTTATCCAAGAACTCCCGAAACACTCTATTCATGAGGTCCATAAACGCGGCCGGGGCATTGGTCAAGCCGAATGACATAACCATAAATTCATAGTGCCCGTAGCGCGTTCTGAAAGCAGTCTTTGGTACATCCTCGGCTCTAATCTTTAACTGATAGTACCCAGACCGTAAATCAATTTTAGAGAACACCGTGACCCCTTGCAACTGGTCAAATAGATCATCTATCCTTGGTAATGGGTACTTGTTCTTTATAGTCAGCTTATTTAATTTGCGGTAATCCACGCACATTCTTAAGGAGCCATCTTTCTTCTTTACAAATAACACCGGAGCGCCCCAAGGAGAAACGCTCGGTCGTACAAAGCCCTTGTCTGTTAGCTCTTTCAATTGGACTTGTAACTCCCTAAGTTCAACTGGCGCCATCCTGTAAGGATTCTTGGACACGGGCGCCGAACCAGGAATAATCTCTATTGTGAACTCCATCTCCCGATCCGGAGGCAAGCCAGGCAATTCCTCCAGGAATACCTCCGCAAAGTCCTTAACAACCGGAATGTCACACAACTTCAACTTTTCTTGCATGCTTACTCCCTCAACGTTCGCTATCAACCCAAAGCATCCATGCTTCATCGAGTTCAAAGCACTTACAGGCAAGCTGGGTAGCTCGTCGAGGAATACTTCAGTAACATTTTCTTCCACTGCCATGTTATTCAACCTTAGTTCTTCCCGTTTCCTTACATCCACAATACTTGCCACGAAATTGAAACATTGAGGTTTTGTGGAGTATCGGGCACTCATTGACAAAACAAGAGGCATATCACTAGATCGGAGGGTCGCTGTAAAATCATAACTTTCCCCGCCTGGAGGCCTAAAACCCACTACTCCCGACCTGCAATTGATTGTGGCGTAGTGCCTGAACAACCAATCCATGCCCAGAATTACATCATACCCCTTCATACATATGACAATTAGGTTTGCATACAACTGCCTACCACCAACAGATATGACTTCACCCTCAATCGCTCGATCTGAGTGAAGATACTCTCCGGAAGGCAACATAACACTATAACTATGATCAGCTTGGACGACATCTAAACTCCACTTAACTGCATAATTCTGTGCTATAAAGGAATGGGTTGCCCCAGTATCAATTAGAACATGAGCCGTGTTTCCACAAACCAGAATAGTACCTGTAACAACCGAAGGTTGAGCCGCTTCCTCGGCCTCAATCAAGGAAAAGATCCGGGAGGGACCGCCCGGTGGCTGCCTATTCGGCCCTGGGCAATCAACAGCCTTGTGGCCCACCTTATCACAGCGAAAACACCGTCCACTATGCAGCTTGCACTCCCATCGATGATTCTTTAGGCAAATAGGGCAGGTTGGGGCTTGTGACGCCCCTTGCGGACGTTTTCCTTTATCTTGTAATCTCGGCGTCTCATTAGCCCGCTTAACACCACGTTGTGCTTGTGGCTGCCATCCCTGGTTTTGTTGTTGCGGTTGTCCATCTCTAAACCTTCTCGATGCTTCTCTTTGTCGCTGAAGCTTCATCTCGATATCATCAAGTCCGAGGGCTCTCTCCACAATTTTATGAAACGGCACATCCTCATCATCCACCGTCATCACACCTTTCTGAATTTCAAATTTCAAACCCTGTACGAACTGATGAATTTTGTCCTCCTTCTCATGAATCATGTACCCGACATATCGAGATAATGAATCGAACCTTTGCACATATTCAGCCACCGTCCCCATCTGACGCAATTGCATGAATTCCACTTTCTTACTTGCCCGAAGGGTGCGACTGAAATATTTGTTGTAGAATACCGTCTTGAACCTTTCCATCTCATAACTCCCACATCGGTAGTGGCTTGAATTGTATCCCACCAAAATATAGCGTCCTTCTCTAAATTAAATGCCGCAAACATCACTTTGTCGGCTTCATCCACCTTTGCATAGGCAAACATGCTTTCGATCTTACGAATCCACTGTTCTGCACTCGAAGGATCCGAAGATTGTCCATCAAAAGCCGGAGGCCCAAGGCGTCAGAATCTCTCTCCACTTTGGTCCCGGGAAGAACTCCCTTGTCCACTCCAGTTACCATTTCCATCCCGATTTAGTAGAACTCCAATCTGATCCGACTGTTGTTGTAATATACCCATAAATTGGTCCATAGGATTTCCTTGAGGCAGTCTAGGTGCTCTCGGCATTTCTCGTTCCTAAACACATTAGACAATACGAACAATATAAATAACTAAGAATCGTACTTAAACTTAAACACTTACAGTCGATGGAGAGTCCCGTACGGCGGTGTATTTGGCAGGCATATCACAAAATCTGTAATATCCGGCTTGTACGGATTTCGGATTTAATATATTATATTGTTATTTTATTATATAGTGGCATTTTTGGTAAATATGTCAATCAAGTCAGTTTCGCAAACGGAAAGCGTCAGTACGTTCCTAGCGAATAATAAGGATTTTAAGGAAATTGCGGGAATTTTCGGAGTTCAAACGCTATATTTCAAATAATTAAACTTCTCGTAAAATAAATGACGTTTTAATAAAAAATAGTAAACGAGGTCCGTTTTACGAACGGACAGTTTCAATAAATCCCAAATAATAAGTTAGACTTGTTGGTGAAATAAGGAGATTTAGTGAATCCGAATCATTGGACGATTAACGAACCGAAGAGCGAAATCAATATAAAAACTATAGAAGGGCAAAAAGGTAATTTGTAAAGTTAATATTTCTTTATAAAAATCACTTTCCTTCAATCGGCAGAACACTTATGCAATTTCTTCTCTGTTTCTCTTTTTCTCTCGCAAACCCTCTCTGGCCGCCGACGATTTCACGGCTCCGACCTCCGATTTTCCTTCCGTTCGTCTCGTTTTCTTCACGTGTTCTCCTCCAATCGACGTTCTCGGTAAGTCTCTATAGTTTTGGAACATTGAAATCCGAGTTTCGTAAAGTTTTAAACGTTTAGGTTCGTTTAGGTTTTCGATTAAAAACGAGATCTAGGGCTCGTAATCGATAAGTTGTCAATGATTAAGTAAATATTGAACGTGTTGGACGTATTTGGACGAATCTAATCGATTTAGGAAAAATGTTAGAATTTACGAAATTTCGAGATTTTTGAATAAACTCGTTTAACGTAAATCCTTGTAAATTGCTTAGGTAAACAGTGCTCGTGGACGGGTTTAAGCTGCTTTGGACGCGAGGTAAGTTCTCGTGATTTTCTTTGGCCAAATCGGCCTACACCGTACATCGTGTCGTCTCGAGGCGTTTTGGAGATGCCTTTAGTTAGTTTTGCTCGGTTTGGGTAGCTAGGTCTTAGGAGTTTATAGTTTACGTTTTTAAAGTCCCGATGGTCTATGTGTTGCTTGTTTATTGTATGATATTGAACTGTTCACGCATCACTTGGTTTTAAAGAAAAGCATGAAAACGAATTTCCGCACAGAGTTTTAAAGATAACGTAAAGCATAGCATCGGCCGAAAGGCTTACAGTGCACGGCCGAAAGGCTTACAGTTCACGGCCGAAAGGCTTACAGTTCACGGCCGAAAGGCTTACAGTACACCGGCCGAAAGGCTTACAGGCCGAAAGGCATACAGATACAGGTCACGCGAGGTGGGGCTCAGGCACGGCTGTACGGATTGTAAGCGTGTACCCCCCTCCTCTAGCTGGAAAGAGTAGTCCGCCCGCTGGATGAGCTCTCTCTGGTTAGAGGGTATAGGATCTCGGTGACACCTACAGAGCATTGCATAGAAAGATAAAATAAAGCATGATTTATCGAACTCATAGCACAGCATGCATTGCATTTACTAGGGCTTACTGAGATTTATCTCATAGTGTGTTTATGTATGGTGTAGGTGACATAGACTACGAGATACCAGGTGAGGACGACGTTCCTCCACCTGAGGCATAGCTCAGTTGACGGATGATGGCTGCGGTGGTGTGCTGGCGCAGTCGAGGCTCATTTGACCCGTGGGGACGTATGTATAGTTTTTGAGGGTCTTTTTAGTATATTTTGGGATGTTTCGATGAATATGTATAGGATGTTTAACTTGTTTTGAGATTCTGGAACTGTTTGGTTTTAAACTGTATTTAACTGTTTTGGATTAAAGCTTTTATTTGATCGTTTTGAAATGTTTTAGGTTGTTACGGATAGCTCAGTTTTTAGAGCTATCCACGCAGTTGGACTTCGTAAAGTCCGGTGCTAAGTTAGTAGTGTTTTAAGATATAATTAGATTGTAAAAATTGGAGAGTATGAGAAGATTTGCTCTCTGGAAACCGGATTTCCAGAGAGCACATTGGTGTTTTTCCTTTCTAAAATGTATTAGGGGTTGTGCTTTTCATTGTATTTCGCTCTCTGGAATAAGGATTTCCAGAGAGCACTTAGCGAGAAATGAGAAAGACCAAAAACAGAGAAGAAGAAAGGGAGGCGATCAGTGGAAGGCAAGGGATCGCTGGGCGATCGCTGCTTGCATGAGCAGCGATCGATCTCTGCAGCAATGCAGAGATCGATCGCCGATCGCTGCACTGCATGCAGCGATCGATCTCTGCAGCAATGCAGAGATCGATCGCTGATCGCTGCACTGCATGCAGCGATCGATCTCTGCAGCAATGCAGAGATCGATCGCTGACTTTTGGCACAGCTTTGGACGGTTTTGTCCTCCCAACTTTTATTTGCTTTAATTAATTTATTTAATAGTTTTAATAGTTTTATTTAAATTGTTTTATGTTTGTTTTAAAATGAGTTTTAAGTTAGATTTTAATTCCGATTTCGATTCCAGTTTCGATTTCGGTTTAGATTCTGCCTAGAGTTTAAGTAAAGATATTAAAAAAAAAAAATAGTACGGAAATACGGGTACAGTTTTAGGGGTGTTACAGTTATGGTATCAGAGCCCCGGGTTTTAAAATCGGTTCTGTAGACTGCTCGACTGCACAGCCACTACGCGGACATCCTTCATCAACTGTAAGTATGTTTATAGCTTTATTTGATTTCTAGTTTCTTAGCCTATTTGTTTTAATTTTTATATAGGAGTTATATAGTTATGGTGCGTCCACGAAACGATCGAGACGACCGTGATGATACGATTAGCACGCTTAAGGATTTTATCGCCCAGCAGTCTCAGCATATGGAGAGACAGGCTGAGCAGATGGCTAGACAATCCGAGTAGCTGGGCATTATGATTGACAGAGAGGGCACTAGAGCCCGAGAGCCAGCCATTCCGGTTAATCACGGGATGGAGAGATTCCAGAAGCTCCAGCCCCCCGTATTCAACGGGCAGTCTACGGATCCCTCTTCGGCTGAAGAGTGGATTCGTACTATGGAGGATATGTTGGGATACGCGAGCATCGAGGACGGACAGAAGGTAGCGTTGGTGACCTACCACCTAGCCTTGGATGCCAGATTTTGGTGGGATTCAGTGAAGTCAGCCACCGATGTGACTCTTATGAGCTGGGACAGATTCAGAGAGTTATTCTACGACAAGTATTTCAGTCATACCGTTCGCGAGGCGAAGATGATGGAGTTTATGCAGTTGAGACAGACTGCTTCTATTCCCGAGTACGTCAGGAGGTTTGAGGCGTTATCTCGGTTCGCACCGCGTCAGGTTGGCATCAACGAGGACAAGGTACGGAGGTTTTTACAGGGGCTTAGTCGAGAGTTCCGTATGCGCCTTACTATATCGGGGGTACGGAATGTATCCTATGATGACATCGTGGCCAGGGCGCTAGACATTGAGGCAGTTGATGTGGATACTGTCAGATCGAGGGAGCCATCCAAGGGCTTCTTCCGTGAGATCTACCCTCAGGTCAGGGGTAAGGGCTGGCAACCGAGAGCGCAGCCTCAGCCACAGCAGCAGAGGGGTATTAAAAGGCCTCTGGAGGGAGGTATTGACCGGGGAAAGGGGAAGCAGTTACAGGTTACTTCCCAGGCACCAGTTTGTCCTAAATGCCAGAGGGAGCACACTGGCCAGTGCAGGATGGGCACGAATGTATGTTATTGGTGTGGGGAGCCGGGCCATTTTGTTAGGGATTGCCCGAGACGGAGTGGAGGACTGCCAGCCACTGATCAGAGGAGAGTTGTGCCCAGAGTTTTTGCCTTTATTGAGCCGGGTGACGTTGATGACGAGGCTCAGCCTGCCGTGATTGCAGGTACTATTTTACTTATGGGTGCTACTGTATTTACACTGATGGATACCGGAGCTACGCACTCCTTCGTGTCGACTGCATGTATGGCTAGACTGGGACTAGAGTCAGAGTTAGCTGGGGTCGAGTTTAGTGTGATGCTGCCTTCGGGAGAGCATATGCAGTCAGATCGTATTCTCCAGGGCAATGTAGTCTCGGTGGGGAGTAATACCCTCTATGCTTGCCTGATTGTTATGCGCATAGAGCGGTACGATCTTATTTTGGGGATGGACTGGCTAGCACAGCACTTCGCCACCATCGATTGTCGCTCCGGGATTGTGACCTTCCGACCCCCGGACAGAGCGGAGTTTTCTTATCAGGCGATGAACCGATTGACTGGATCGCCTATCTCTTATTCTATGCAGGTCAACGAGCAGTTCAAAGGTGCGTGCTCTATTTTTATGGCCTCAGTATTTGATGTACAGTTGCTCAGCGGATTACGGCCGAGCGACATTCCTATTGTCAGAGATTTCTCTGGTATATTTCTTGACGATCTTCCCGGATTACCGCCCGACCGGGAGATTGAGTTCACGATTGATGTCTATCCGAACACCGCGCCGACGTTTAAGAATCCGTACAGATTAGCGCCGGCTGAGTTAAGAGAGTTGAGGACTCAGCTTGACGAGCTATTAGAGAAGGGTTTCATCCGACCCAGCGTTTCGCCCTGGGGTGCGCCTGTTCTGTTTGTTAAAAAGAAGGACGGGACCCTCAGGATGTGTATTGATTACAGGGAGTTGAATAAGTTGACAGTGAAGAACAAGTATCCACTGCCCAGGATCGACGACTTGTTTGATCAGCTACAGGGTGCCCGAGTATTCTCCAGGATCGACCTGCGCTCGGGTTACTATCAGCTGAAGGTCCGAAGGGATGACGTGCCAAAGACCGCGTTCAGGACGAGGTATGGGCATTATGAGTTCCTCGTTATGTCATTTGGGCTCACTAATGCTCCTGCAGCGTTCATGGATCTGATGAACCGTGTCTTTAAGGAGTACTTGGACAAGTTCGTAGTGGTATTTATTGACGACATCCTCATCTATTCTAAGACGAAGGAAGACCACGAGGAGCATTTGAGGATCGTTTTACAGATATTGAGTCAGCGCCAGCTCTATCCGAAGTTTTCCAAGTGCGAGTTCTGGCTTGACAGAGTGAGTTTCCTTGGCCATATTATATCACAGGACGGAGTTTCTGTGGATCCGAGCAAAGTCCAGGCGGTCAGTGATTGGCCGCAGCCGAAGAATGTACGTGAGGTACGTGGATTTCTCGGATTGGCCGGTTATTACCGGAAGTTTATTCAGGGGTTCTCGAAGATCGCACTTCCCTTATCACGATTGACTCGAAAGCATGAGAGATTTGTATGGTCGTCTGCTTGTGATGACAGCTTTGCGGAGTTAAAGCAGAGGTTGACCACCGCTCCAGTGCTGGCACTGCCTGTTGAAGGTGTCAGATTCAGTGTTTATTGCGATGCGTCTGGAGTGGGACTCGGTTGTGTTCTGATGCAAGAGGGGAGAGTCATTTCTTACGCTTCTCGGCAGCTGAAGCCGTATGAGCAGAACTACCCTACGCATGACCTCGAGTTAGCGGCTGTGGTCTTCGCACTGAAGATATGGAGACACTATTTGTATGGGCAGCAGTGCGACGTATTCTCCGACCACAAGAGCCTGAAGTACCTATTTACGCAGAAAGAGCTGAACATGAGACAGAGACGATGGCTCGAGTTTGTTAAAGACTATGATTTTGACATCAAGTACCATCCGGGGAAGGCGAACAAGGTTGCTGATGCCTTGAGTAGAGTGCCTTCTGCGAGTCAGCCTTCATTAGCAGCGATGTCAGTTACGCTGCGATCTGAGATTGAGAGGTTCGACGTGGAGATAGTGGCTGAGTTATCCGGTATGCTCGCCAACATTTCTCTCAGGCCGACTATTCTGGATCGTATACGAGAGGCCCAGCAGAGCGATTCGGAGTGTATGGAGCTTCGATCCAGTATGATGTTAGATGACTCGTCGGATTTCCATTTATCAGCGGATGGTATTCTGAAGTTCGGGCACAGGTGGTACGTGCCTAGCAACGAGAGTCTGAGGAAGGAGATATTGGCTGAGGCACATTCTTCAGCTTATTCTGTGCACCCGGGAAGTACCAAGATGTACCGGGACTTACGACAGCACTTTTGGTGGCCAGGTATGAAGAGAGAGGTCGCCCAGTACGTCGAGACCTGTTTAGTTTGTCAACAGGTTAAGGCGGAGCACCAGAGACCAGCTGGAACACTACAGCCACTGCCGATTCCGGAGTGGAAATGGGAGCAGATCTCTATGGATTTCATTGTGGGGCTCCCGAGGACTACGAGAGGCCACGACGGCATTTGGGTTATTGTGGACCGATTGACAAAGTCGGCTCACTTTTTGCCTGTGAAGATGACATCGTCTATGGATCAGCTTGCTGAACTCTATGTGCAGGAGATTGTCAGATTGCACGGAGTTCCAGTTTCTATTGTCTCCGACAGGGATCCTAGATTCACGTCAAAGTTCTGGAAGAGTTTACACAGAGCTATGGGGACTCGGCTAGATTTCAGCACAGCGTTTCATCCTCAGACCGATGGTCAGACAGAGAGGACTAATCAGATTCTGGAGGATATGCTCAGAGCGTGTGTGCTGGAGTTTCAGGGCTCTTGGAGCCGATATTTACCGCTGATCGAGTTCTCGTATAATAACAGCTACCAGGCTACTATTGGCATGGCTCCGTATGAAGCCTTATATGGTCGGATGTGTAGATCTCCACTATATTGGAGTGAGGTTGGCGAGGCCAGCATCGTTGGTCCCGAGATTCTACAGCAGACGACAGAGAAGATTGCCATTATTCGACAGCGTATTATGGTAGCTCTGAGCAGGCAAAAGAGCTATGCAGACACACGACGGAGAGAGCTAGAGTTTGAAGAAGGTGACGAGGTCTACCTTAAAGTTTCTCCATTCAAAGGCATAGCGAGATTTGGAAGGAGGGGTAAGTTAAACCCTCGTTATGTGGGGCCCTTTCCTATTCTGAAGAGGATCGGGAAGTTAGCGTACAGACTACAGCTTCCGGCTTCTATGGAGGGTATCCACGACGTATTCCACGTGTCTATGCTTCGGAAGTGTCTTCGCAATCCGTCGCATATCATAGAGCCTACGGAGATCGAGGTACAGCCTACCTTGAATTACGAGGTGAGGCCGTTACGTATTTTGGAGTTTTCCACCAAGATTTTGCGCAACAAGGAGATTCCGCTAGTCAAAGTCCTTTGGCGGAACCACGAGGTGGAAGAAGCGACCTGGGAGCGACAGCAGGATATGATGACTAGTTATCCTGAGTTGTTTGCATGAGTTGATTTTGTGGACAAAATCCTGAATAAGGAGGGTAGAATGTAATATCCGGCTTGTACGGATTTCGGATTTAATATATTATATTGTTATTTTATTATATAGTGGCATTTTTGGTAAATATGTCAATCAAGTCAGTTTCGCAAACGGAAAGCGTCAGTACGTTCCTAGCGAATAATAAGGATTTTAAGGAAATTGCGGGAATTTTCGGAGTTCAAACGCTATATTTCAAATAATTAAACTTCTCGTAAAATAAATGACGTTTTAATAAAAAATAGTAAACGAGGTCCGTTTTACGAACGGACAGTTTCAATAAATCCCAAATAATAAGTTGGACTTGTTGGTGAAATAAGGAGATTTAGTGAATCCGAATCATTGGACGATTAACGAACCGAAGAGCGAAATCAATATAAAAACTATAGAAGGGCAAAAAGGTAATTTGTAAAGTTAATATTTCTTTATAAAAATCACTTTCCTTCAATCGGCAGAACACTTATGCAATTTCTTCTCTGTTTCTCTTTTTCTCTCGCAAACCCTCTCTGGCCGCCGACGATTTCACGGCTCCGACCTCCGATTTTCCTTCCGTTCGTCTCGTTTTCTTCACGTGTTCTCCTCCAATCGACGTTCTCGGTAAGTCTCTATAGTTTTGGAACATTGAAATCCGAGTTTCGTAAAGTTTTAAACGTTTAGGTTCGTTTAGGTTTTCGATTAAAAACGAGATCTAGGGCTCGTAATCGATAAGTTGTCAATGATTAAGTAAATATTGAACGTGTTGGACTGTATTTGGACGAATCTAATCGATTTAGGAAAAATGTTAGAATTTACGAAATTTCGAGATTTTTGAATAAACTCGTTTAACGTAAATCCTTGTAAATTGCTTAGGTAAACAGTGCTCGTGGACGGGTTTAAGCTGCTTTGGACGCGAGGTAAGTTCTCGTGATTTTCTTTGGCCAAATCGGCCTACACCGTACATCGTGTCGTCTCGAGGCGTTTTGGAGATGCCTTTAGTTAGTTTTGCTCGGTTTGGGTAGCTAGGTCTTAGGAGTTTATAGTTTACGTTTTTAAAGTCCCGATGGTCTATGTGTTGCTTGTTTATTGTATGATATTGAACTGTTCACGCATCACTTGGTTTTAAAGAAAAGCATGAAAACGAATTTCCGCACAGAGTTTTAAAGATAACGTAAAGCATAGCATCGGCCGAAAGGCTTACAGTGCACGGCCGAAAGGCCTACAGTTCACGGCCGAAAGGCTTACAGTTCACGGCCGAAAGGCTTACAGTACACCGGCCGAAAGGCTTACAGGCCGAAAGGCATACAGATACAGGTCACGCGAGGTGGGGCTCAGGCACGGCTGTACGGATTGTAAGCGTGTACCCCCCTCCTCTAGCTGGAAAGAGTAGTCCGCCCGCTGGATGAGCTCTCTCTGGTTAGAGGGTATAGGATCTCGGTGACACCTACAGAGCATTGCATAGAAAGATAAAATAAAGCATGATTTATCGAACTCATAGCACAGCATGCATTGCATTTACTAGGGCTTACTGAGATTTATCTCATAGTGTGTTTATGTATGGTGTAGGTGACATAGACTACGAGATACCAGGTGAGGACGACGTTCCTCCACCTGAGGCATAGCTCAGTTGACGGATGATGGCTGCGGTGGTGTGCTGGCGCAGTCGAGGCTCATTTGACCCGTGGGGACGTATGTATAGCTTTTGAGGGTCTTTTTAGTATATTTTGGGATGTTTCGATGAATATGTATAGGATGTTTAACTTGTTTTGAAATTCTGGAATTGTTTGGGTCTAATTGTATTTAACGTTATATATAGATATATTTGATTTAAACCGTATTTTAAATGTTATGAAAACGTTTTAAATGACTTTAGGAGTTATTACGGAGCTTTATTTGATCGTTTTGAAATGTTTAGTTGTTACGGATAGCTCAGTTTTTAGAGCTATCCACGCAGTTGGACTTCGTAAAGTCCGGTGCTAAGTTAGTAGTGTTTTAAGATATAATTAGATTGTAAAAATTGGAGAGTAATGAGAAGATTTGCTCTCTGGAAACCGGATTTCCAGAGAGCACATTGGTGTTTTTCCTTTCTAAAATGTATTAGGGGTTGTGCGTTTCATTGTATTTCGCTCTCTGGAATAAGGATTTCCAGAGAGCACTTAGCGAGAAATGAGAAAGACCAAAAACAGAGAAGAAGAAAGGGAGGCGATCAGTGGAAGGTCGATCGCCGATCGCTGCACTGCATGCAGCGATCGATCTCTGCAGCAATGCAGAGATCGATCGCCGATCGCTGCACTGCATGCAGCGATCGATCTCTGCAGCAATGCAGAGATCGATCGCCGATCGCTGCACTGCATGCAGCGATCGATCTCTGCAGCAATGCAGAGATCGATCGCCGATCGCTGCACTGCATGCAGCGATCGATCTCTGCAGCAATGCAGAGATCGATCGCCGATCGCTGCACTGCATGCAGCGATCGATCTCTGCAGCAATGCAGAGATCGATCGCCGATCGCTGCACTGCATGCAGCGATCGATCTCTGCAGCAATGCAGAGATCGATCGCCGATCGCTGCACTGCATGCAGCGATCGATCTCTGCAGCAATGCAGAGATCGATCGCCGATCGCTGCACTGCATGCAGCGATCGATCTCTGCAGCAATGCAGAGATCGATCGCCGATCGCTGCACTGCATGCAGCGATCGATCTCTGCAGCAATGCAGATCTCTGCAGCAATGCAGAGATCGATCGCCGATCGCTGCACTGCATGCGCGATCGATCTCTGCAGCAATGCAGAGATCGATCGCCGATCGCTGCACTGCATGCAGCGATCGATCTCTGCAGCAATGCAGAGATCGATCGCTGACTTTTGGCACAGCTTTGGACGGTTTTGTCCTCCCAACTTTTATTTGCTTTAATTAATTTATTTAATAGTTTTAATAGTTTTATTTAAATTGTTTTATGTTTGTTTTAAAATGAGTTTTAAGTTAGATTTTAATTCCGATTTCGATTCCAGTTTCGATTTCGGTTTAGATTCTGCCTAGAGTTTAATTAAAGATATTAAAAAAAAAAATAGTACGGAAATACGGGTACAGTTTTAGGGGTGTTACAAAATCGCTTTTAAAACTCTATCTCTCTGATACCATAACTGTCACGACCCTTACCCGTGATGTCGTTTTTTTTTTTTTTTTATAATGCATGGCTATCAATAGCCACAAAAGTGGCTAATCAAAGTTCGTTTAGTAAATCATTTAAAGCAAGTATTAAAACATTAAACTTTAAACAATAAAACAATTAATTAATAAAAGAAATTCATTTAATAAAACTTTTTTTTTTTATAATGCATGGCTATCAATAGCTACAAAAGTGGCTACTGATCGCCACTTTTCTTTATAAGGCATGGCTATCATAGCCACAAAAGTGGCTATTGATCGCCACTTTTCTTTATAAGGCATGGCGATCAATAGCCACAAAAGTGGCTACTGATCGCCATATGGGCGACTGCAACAGGCGACTAGTCGCCTGTTGCAAGTCGCCAGTGGCGATTGTTTGCCACAATTGTGGTGATCAGTCGCCACGCTTTCTGGATATCTCCAGAGAGCGTCGCCACTTTTCACCCAAGAGGCGATTACTCGCCTCCCAGAGGCGAATAATCGCCAGGCTCTCTGGATTTCTCCAGAGAGCCGAGCCTCTTCTTTCCCTTTTCTTCCACACGCCTTGCACTTCATCCTCATATCATCACTAAACACTAAACACTCAAAAACATAACACCTATCGATTTCTTCCCCGATCTCACACATTAAACAATAAATTCCTTCACACACCCAAAACATACAACACTTTCTCTTCACACAATCATCACTTATTTCTTACTTAACACTTCCACACTAAATTTACCCAAAACTCATAACCAACACAAATCACTTTAACATACAAATGAATTTCAAATAAACGAACCGCGTGGTTCCGTTTAAAACATTACATTTTCCTCCTGTTTGGAAAAACATCAAAAACGTTTCAAAACACTATACAATCACCAAACACCCTAAAAACGTATCAAATCATACCAAACTTCATACATATCACCATAAATCCCAAAACATCAATAAGACTCTCAAAAACTTCTAACCGTGAGTCACCAACCTAACCAAAACACAAGCCACCGTCACGAGCTCCAACCATCGACCGCTACACTTGATCGTCATAAGGTGGTTCCTCACCTTCGTTTTCGTCACCTACATCATACGATAAATCCATTAAGCCTAATGCTTAGTAAGGAGCGTACTAAACATAACTTTACATATATGCATGACATTTATAAAACATTTTCGTTTCATTTCTTTTAAACCGTTTTCTTGCCCCGTAGTACATTCATGACTTGCCCCGTAGTACATTCCTAACTTACCCCGCAGTACATTCGTGACTTGCCCCGTAGTACATTCGTGACTTGCCTCGTAGTACATTCGTGACTTGCCTCGTAGTAACATTCATCATTCATCATTCATCATTCATTATCGTTCTTTAATTCAACATTTTCATAAAACATGCTCATAAATAGTTCGTATGCACTTTAGTAAAACGTGATGCATGAGGTATAACATACGTAAGGAAAAACCTATCAAACGAGCACTACTTAAATCACTAAAGCACTACCTAAAACTACCCGTCCTTTCTACCAACCCCTATTTCCACCTTTTTCATCACATCAAACATCATCAACATTGTACGACGTAGGGCCTTAGTGGCCGGAAAGCCTAACGCTCACTTACTTGGCACCCTAAATATGCCGAGCACCGTCCTTTGAGCTTGGGTTACCTAGAGCATTTAACAACACATCATTAATATCGACTTTCAAACATCGAATCTAAACAATCGACTTCTCAAGCTAGGACAAACTCTTCCAAAAATTCTAATTCATTTCTTCTAGGCATTTCATCGAGCACGTGGTGCTCACCAACTTCAAAACTCCATTAATACTTTCCAAATCATTTTCAACAGCCTGAACTTAACATTAAACCTCAACCAACATCATCAATCTACTCCAACAACCTCAATAATTACTAATACATCATTAATGAGTAATAAATAAACAACCCTAACGATTTCTAACAAAAACCCTAAGTTTCTCCACAAACCCTAACTAAAAATAGCTTAAAAAACGAACAATATCTTGACTAAAACGTAGAGCTTACCCTAAGAGTCGATTTGGGGAAGAAACTAGAGGAGAAACTCGCCGGAAACATAGGAGTCGTCGGCGTTTGAAGGAATGGCGATGGAGGAGAAGAAATGTCGCAAGAGAGGAGAGGGAGAGGATTTTCGTGCGTGGAGGAGAAGTGAGAAAGAGAGAGAGAGAACTTAGGTTTTAATAGAATTAAACCTCAAAATTACCCAAATACCCTTAGTCAATTTCTTAACTTAAATCGTTACTTCGTCTATCGATTTAATTTCTCCAAAATTCCCTTATTTCTCCAAATATTCTATTTTATTCCAAGGTTCCTAACAAAACTTCCCTTTGGCCATTTGGACTTAATTTACTATTTCCACGAATTAAACGATATAGGGCTTACAAATTAAAAACCCGGCAGCTATAACTTAAAACTAGAATTCAAAGTTTCCGGGTGTTACACTGTTGAAGCACATTCATGCCGTGCTTTGGTGTCCTGATGAGGCGGTTTAACATTTGTCTGTAGGTGAAATTTCAGTGGTTAAGTGGTTATTTGATGAGTATTCAGGATTTAATGACAGTAGCTACTTGATGTTTTATATCCTTGGAATTTTCTTCTCTGTCAAGGGAAACATGATTTTAATGTTGTCAGTGTCTAACCTTTCTGAAGGGTCTAGAATGTCTGAGTTGTCCCCTGTTATGAAAAATCCGACTTGATTTTATTACAATTTGTTGGTTTGGGATTTTATAGGTTCAGAGTACAAATGTTGGTTTTAAATGGTCACTTGTTGGAATTCAGATGCTATTTAGGGTCAGGTTATTTCAGATGTAAGTTAAAGTCGATCGGATGAATGAATCATCAGGCTGACATCACCGGTGGATGTATGTTAAAGTCGATCGGATGATGGCTGACGTCACCGGTGGATGTAGGAAGTGTTTTGTCGTTTTGTGACCGGTTGATGGCTGACATCACCGGTGGATGTATGAAGTATTTTTCGTTTAGTGACCGGATGATGAAGCCAAAGTTTTGTCGCTTTGTCACCAGGGAAGCCTTTTGGTTCCTGTTTCGGCCTCTTCCGTTGACTTTGTTCGGCGGTAGATATGTTTGACTTCTGTAACTTTTCAAGTATTACACGGTTTAAACCCTTACTTCCTTTGACCGATTGTTTCTTAATATTCCAACCAATTGTTCAAACATTTCTTTTTATATAGTTTTGTTTAACTCTATTGTGCTTAAATGATTTCTGCTGCTAGCTTTTTAAAATATTACGAGGTTTTAGAAAATGTCAAATTTTAACTTTCGAGCAAAATTTTAAATTTGGTCCAAAGTTTCTTAGTTATATTCGGGTTATGAGTAGCGAACTGGGTTCAGAAAACCCAGGGCGTTACATTATGGTATTAGAGACAGGTTGTTAAACCATTCAAAAGATTACTCATCAGTGCCAACCGACGCATGAAAGTACTTCAACAACTGTAAGTGTTTATGTTAGCCTTAGTTATTAGATATTTATGAGAGTATTTAACCTTGTCTAGGAATATAGCAAAATGGCTAGACGACCAAGAAGACCAAGACTACCAAGAGAGATACCAACTCCGAGACAGGAGGAGGACTCTAGTGTAATTAGGCAGCTGACGGAATTGGTGCGTCAGCAGACTGACATAGTGCGACAACAGTCCGACCAGTTAGGAGTGTTATTGAACCGAGAAGCACAAGGAAGTGCCAACTCGGGCTATGGCAATGAGCATACGGGGGACAGATTCCGCAGACTGCAACCACCCACATTCGATGGAAAGTCGCCCAACCCGATAATTGCTGAGGAATGGCTGAGGAAGGTTGAGAGGATGTTTAGGTGTGCCAATGTTGGTGAAGGGGAAAAGGTCACGTTGGCAACATTTCATCTGGCTGGTGATGCACAACTTTGGTGGGAGACAATTGAGACCACCACCGACGTTTTGGCGGTGACTTGGTCGCAATTTAAGGACCATTTCTATGATAAATATTTTAGTAGCACTGTTCAAACCGCAAAGAAAATAGAGTTCATGCAGCTAAAGCAAACGGGGTCAGTGGCAGAGTACAGCAGACAAATCGAATCCTTGTCAAGATTTGCTGGACATCTTGTACATAGGAATGAAGATAAAGTGTTTCAGTTTATACAAGGATTGAAGCCAGAGATGTACAGAGGAGTTAAGTTTACTTGTCCTTCAGCGAGGTTGTGTCCACAGCCTTGGAGGTGGAGGAAGTTGAAATGAAATGTTTGGGACCGAAGGAAGCCCCGCGAAAGTTCGTCCAACCTCAACAACAGAGAGGAATGAAGAGGCCAAATGAAGGCCAGAGTAGCCAAGGATCAGGGAGGAAGGTACCGGATAACAAGAAGTATCCCCAGTGCCCGAAGTGTCTAAAAAGTCACCTGGGTGAATGCAGGTTGGGTTCGAGAAAGTGTTTCAATTGCGAAGAAGTTGGACACGCCTTCAGGGATTGCCCGAGGCCCAGGATCACACGGTGTTTCAACTGTGGCAAGGTTGGTCACCTTAATAGAGACTGCCCGGTCTTAAAGAGTAGCCCTGCTAAGATAAAGCTGAGGATATTCTCCATGGTGGAGTCAGGCGAGGATGAACAGCCTGCTGTTGTGTCAGGTACTATACTGGTCAACTCTTTACCCGCTTTTACATTGATAGACTCTGGTGCAACACATTCATTCATAGCATTGGCATTTGCCGATAAGTTAGATGTAAAGCTTACCCCTACTGAACATGTGTTTAATGTTGCTTTACCCTCTGGTGAACGCCTGCACTCTAACCAAGTGATGCCTGATAGTGTTGTATTAGTAGGAAATATGAATTTGCCCGCCGATCTCATTATTATGGACATAATGGGATTTGATGTAATCCTAGGAATGGATTGGTTGTTTAAGCATTATGCCACAATAGATTGTAGGACTGGAATTGTTAGTTTTCAATCCCCTAGTGGTTTAAACCATACCTTCCAAGCTCTGAAGAAGAGTAAGGAAATGACTGTGATGACTTCTGTCGATTGTAGACCCTCCTCATGCAGAGAGTATTTGTGCTTTTTGGCTAATGTCTTAGATACACAACTGGTAGAAAAATAAAACCCCAAAAATGTTTTAGTTGTCCAAGATTTTCCAGAAGTATTCCTAGATGACCTTCCTGGCTTGCCACCAGAAAGAGAAATTGAATTTGTCATAGATGTTTACCCTGGCGCCGAACCTGTGTCTAAAAATCCATATAGACTAGCACCAACAGAACTTAAGGAGTTGAAGAAGCAGTTAGAGGATTTGTTGGAAAAAGGGTTCATACGCCCTAGCTTTTCACCATGGGGTGCACCTGTCCTTTTTGTCAAAAAGAAAGATGGATCAGTGCGTATGTACATAGACTATAGATAATTGAATAAGCTAACTGTCAAGAACAAGTATCCACTGCCGAGGATTGATGATTTATTTGATCAGCTCAAGGGTGCACGGGTTTTCTCTAAGATTGACCTGAGGTCAGGTTACTACCAACTGAGAGTTAAGTTTGAAGATATTCCTAAGACAGCCTTTCGTACAAGATATGGACATTATGAGTTTTTGGTTATGTCCTTTGGATTGACAAATGCACCAGCAGCCTTTATAATCTCATGAATAGAGTGTTTCATGAATATTTGGATAAGTTTGTCATAGTGTTTATTGATGATATTCTGATCTATTCACGTACTAAGGATGAGCATGCAAGGCACTTGAGCTTGGTGTTAGGAGTACTTAGACAGCACCAACTTTATGCTAAGTTTTCCAAGTGTGAGTTTTGGTTGGACAGAGTTCACTTTCTTGGTCACGTGATCTCTGGAGATGGAATATCTGTCGATCCAGCCAAGGTTCGGGCAGTTAAGGAGTGGCCCCAACCAAAGAATGCTACTGATATTAGGAGTTTCCTTGGGTTAGCAGGATATTATAGGAAGTTCATTGAAGGATTCTCAAAGATTGCAACACCCCTTACTAGGTTAACAAGGAAAAATGTGAAGTATATATGGACTGATGAATGTGAGCATAGTTTCCAAACCTTGAAACAGAAACTGATCAATGCTCCAATTTTAACCCTTCCAGTTGAGGATGATAAATTTAGTATTTGTTGTGATGCTTCCAAAACTGGTCTTGGTTGTGTGTTAATGCAGAATGGTAAAGTAATCGCTTATGCCTCTAGACAGTTAAAAGCACATGAGAAGAATTACCCTACACATGACTTAGAAGTAGCTGCTGTGATATTTGCACTTAAGATTTGGAGGCATTACTTGTATGGACAAACTTGTGAGATATTTTCAGATCAAAAAAGTTTGAAGTATATCTTCACACAAAAAGAGCTAAATATGAGACAATATAGATGGTTAGAGTTTGTCAAAGACTACGATTTCGAGATTAAGTACCACCTGGCAAGGCGAACGTAGTGGCTGATGCTTTGAGTAGAGTGACGACTTCAGTCTCTAGATTGATTCTAGACATACCGATAGCTTTAGAGACAGAATTCTAAAGATTTAACTTGGAAGTTGTATCTAGTGTGTCCGTCATGATTTTAGCCATATCGTTAAGGCCTACTATTTTGGAGAAAATAAAGGAAGCCCAAAGGATCGACACTGAATGCAATAAGTATAAGTTGTGCATGGACTCTACAGACAAGTCGGATTTCAATTGTTCTGTTGATGGAATTCTCAAGTTTCGGAATAGATGGTTTGTTCCGACTGATACCGAACTTAGAAGGGAAATCCTATCTAAGGCACATACCTCTAGACTCTCTGTTCATCCAGGAAGCACGAAAATGTACAAAGATCTCAAGCAACATTATTGGTGGCCGAGTATGAAAAGAAGCGTGGCCGAGTATGTTGGATCGTGCTTGATATGTCAACAGATTAAAGCTGAACATCAGAGGCCTGCAGGAACATTACAACCCTTATCAATTCCCGAATGGAAATGGAAACAAATAACGATGGATTTTGTTATAGGATTACCTAGAACAGCAAAGGGTCACGATGCAATTTGGGTAATAGTTGATCGTTTAACCAAATCCGCTCACTTTCTGCCAATGAAGATAAACTATTCGATGGATCAACTGGCTGAGTTGTATGTGCATGAAGTTGTTAGACTGCATGGAGTTCCAAACACCATAGTATCAGACCGAGACTCTAGATTTACTTCTAAGTTTTGGAAAAGTTTGCACAAGGCTATGGGAACACAGCTTAGTTTTAGCACAGCTTTTCACCCTCAAACTGATGGACAGTCCGAAAGAACCATCCAAACATTAGAGGATATGCTCCGTGCATGTGTGCTAGACTTTCAAGGTTCATGGAGAAAATACTTGCCCTTGGTTGAATTTTCTTATAACAACAGTTTCCAGGCAACGATAGGCATGGCACCATACGAGGCATTATACGGACGAAGGTGCAGATCTCCATTATATTGGGATGACGTCGGGGAAGCACAATTGATTGGTCCTGACATTGTGCAGCAGACAGTGGAGAAGATTGCTCTTATCCGACAAGGAATCTTAACAGCTCAGAGCCGGCAGAAAAGCTATGCGGACAAGAGACGAAGAGAACTAGAATTTGATGTTGGTAATGAAGTTTTCCTTAAGGTGTCACCTTTCAAAGGAGTTGTGAGATTTGGTAAGAGGGGTAAGTTGAACCCCAAATATATTGGACCTTTCTCAATCTTGAGGAGAATTGGGAAGTCAGCTTATCAATTACTGTTACCAGCCTCTTTAGAGGGAATCCATAACGTGTTTCATGTTTCCATGCTGAAGAAGTGTGTTAGAGATCCATCTCAGATTGTGGAACAACAGAGTATTGAAGTTCATCCTACCCTTACCGATGAGGAGAAACCAGTAAGGATCCTGGACTAATGCCGTGAAGGTATTGCGTAACAAAGAGGTCCCACTGGTGAAAGTCTTATGGTATAACCAGAACATAGAGGAGACAACATGGGAGCGCCAGCAAGACATGATGGACCAATATCCAGAATTATTCAGGTACTGAATTTTGAGGACAAAATTCTTTTAAGTAGGGTAGATTGTAGCACCCGGTCCCATTAAACCAAATTTAATTTATCAAACTATGGTGTGCTAATTTTATGAAGAATTAGGAGAAAAAGGTAATTAGGTTAGTTAAAGTCTATTCAAGGGCAAAAGGGTAAATAGAAATTAAAAGTGGATAACGTATTTAAGGAAAGAGAATTTGGGGTTAAATGCACTGTAGCCGCCACCGTTCTGATTATCTTTTTCTCTCGGCCAACAGCTCTTCAGCAGACTCCCTCTAGGCAATTTCCCCTCTGATTTCATCCAACCAAGGTAGTTTTGATTCAACCGCTTGCCGTTTTAGTGCCTAGGTAACTAAAGGATTTCAATGTATGTATTTTTGGAAATGCTGTGAATACGAGATTTCGTTTGGGGTATAGTATAGAATCGGGAATGCTAGATAAACAAAAAATGTCAAACTATCTCCTTAGGTTTCTAGATAGTTTGGAAATGAAGTTTAATGCTTTGTTTGTGATTTAGGTGAACAGAATCCCGAAGTAGCTCATAACCAGGAACTCTCGGGGAATCCAGGTAAGTGAAGTAATGTGTGCGCCTTCGGGCCTACATCACAAAACAGTAGGTTTATGCATGTTTGAGTGTTTTCTTTATGTCATGCATCATGTTTTTGAAGAAATACGAAAATGAATTTACATGAATTGTTATGGCAAGGCATGAACAGTGTAATATCCGGCTTGTACGGATTTTTGGATATATTATGTTATATTATTATTTCATTATTTAATGGCATTTTCGGTAAATACGTCAAATCAGGTCCGTTTTACAAAAAAAAAGCGTCATTACGATTCTAACGAATAATAAGAATTTTAAAGAATTTATGGGAATTTTCGGAGATCAAACACTATATTCCGAGTAAATACACCTTTTGTTGTGTAAAAGACGTTCTCGTAAAAATAGGAAACGAGGTCCGAATCGCGAACGGACAGTTTTAATAAATCCCTGGCAATGAATAAAAGTTATTGGCAAAATATGGAACTTTCGAGAATCCGAATAGTTGGACGATTAACGAACCGAAAGACGAAATCAATATAAAAACTAAAGAAGGGCAAAATCGTCATTTGAGCATTTAATTGTTATTATTTAAATAAGGCAAAAAGCCTTAATCGATTTCATTAACTGAAATCGATTTCCAGAGACTCCCTCCCTCACGATCTCTCTCTGCCAACTGAGGGTTTCCGACGAATCCGACCTCCGTTCTCCTCCGTTTCTCCTCCGTTCTCGTCATTTCTTCTCCTCTCGCTACCCTCGGTATGTAGCTTCGGCCTCTAAGCGTTTATTTCGAGTTTTCGGTTCGATTTAGGGTTAGGGTTACAATTAGGGTTTCGACGAAAAACGCGATTTAAGGCTCGTAATTAATAGGTTAGCCATGATTAAGCATGTATCGAACGTATTGTACGTTATTGGACGAAGATAAACCAATTTGTGAAAAAGTATAAATTATAGAATTTTCGGGTTTTTGGAAATAACTCGTAATATGGATTTCCAGATTTATCAAGCGTTATGTCGTTGTTTAAAAGCTTCGATTTGTTAGATTAAGGACTTTATTAGTTTGGACATTTAATCGTTTAAATTGGTTTTAACGACAAATATCGTGTTTTGTTTCAGACACACGACTCCCGTGGACGAAGCTTGAGATTCTGCGCGCTCAAGGTAAGTTCTCGTGACTTGCTTGACCGAAAGGTCTACACCATACCTCGTCGTCATATCAAGGATCCTTGAGGGTTCCTTGTTTTACGTTGTTTAGGTTGGGTAGCTAGGTTATGTTGTATTGTCTGGTTAATATGTATGTTGTTTGTTTACTTTCCGCTGATATGAACTGTTCATGCATCACGGTTTTCGAAAGTCATGAAAAGGAATTTCTGCACGTGTTTTTAAGAAAAGGAACGTATATCTGAAATGAAATCTGTAACGAAATCTGAATGAATAAACGTAATCTGTCTGTATCTGGTCACACGGGATGGGGCTCAGGCACGGCTGTGCGTGTTGCAAACGTGTACCCCCCCTCTCTAGGTGGAAAGGGTAGTCCGATCGCTGGATGGGCCCTCTCCGCTTAGTGGGTAGAGGTTTCGGTGACGATTCTGTCTGTCTGTGACGTAATGAATCTGTAATCTGTAATTCTGTATCTGTAATCTGAATCTGAGCATGATTTCTGAATGGCATACGCACGCATGCATCTGCATTTACGTAGCTTACTGAGATTTCAATATCTCATATGTGTCTGTATGGTGTAGGTGATCTGCTAGGTGACGTAGATCCAGGTGAGGACGACGTTCCTCCTCCTGATGTCGGGACAGTTGATGGATGATGGCCGTGGGCGTGCGCTGAGTAGTCGAGACGCGATATGACCCGTGGGGGTATATGTATGGACTCTGGAGTTATTTTGGGATGTATTGATCTGATAATTGTATAGAATATTTAGGTTGTTTGGATCTGGATAGAGGTTAGATAACGTTTTGGTAAATTGTATGTAAAAATGTTTTGGTTTAAACTGCTTTGATGAATGTTATAAAATGTTTTGGTTTAAACAGTTATTTAAACGTTATAGAAATTCTGGAACTGTTTGGTTTAAATTAAGTGTTATGAACTATTTTTAGGTTGATACGGATAGCTCGGTTTTTAGAGCTATCCACGCAGTTGGACTTCGTAAAGTCCGACGCGTTTAGGTTGTGAATTATGGTGATTGTTGGCGTGATGTAACAGAAATTTGCTCTCTGGAATTCAGGATTCCAGAGAGCTAATTGAGGTAATTGTAAAGCAGGAAGGATTGAGGAAAATGGTTAAGTGTTGAAGTGTTAAAAGTTACTGAAGGAAAGGAAGGAAATTGAACGAAGGAAAGAGGGATCGCTGCCCCTGCTACATGCTACAGCGATCGATCTCTGTAAACTACAGAGATCGATCGCTTGCTACCTTTATGCAAGCAGCGATCGATCTCTGTAGTTTACAGAGATCGAGCGCCCCCTCCTTTTGGCAGCGAGTTCCGATTCTGCCCTGCTTTAATTTCCATTAAATGTTTTAATATTTTAAGTTTTAATAAATTGTTTTATAGTTGTTTTAAATGTTCAAGGTTCCGTTTAATTCCGATTTCAGTTTTGATTTCAACTACAGTTTTGATTCCGCATTAAGTTTTTATTTAAAGCATAGAAAAGTAAAAAGTATAAAATGAAAAATTTGTACGGGTAAATGGGAACGGACTTAGGGTCGTTACATTTATGGTATCAGAGCCCCCGGGTTTTAAAATCGATTCTGTAGACTGCTCGACTGCACAGCCACTACGCGGACATCCTTCGTCAACTGTAAGTCTGTTTACTACTTTATTCGATTTCATATTTCTTAGGATTACCTGTTTAACTTGTTTTAGGCTTGATACATTATGACTCGAGGAAGAGACCATAGAGATGACGCGCTAGATCGATTTACGGAATTTCTGGACCGTCAGGCCCAGCATATAGACCGACAGGCTCAACTTATAGCTAGGCAATCTCATCAGATCGAGATATTGACAAACTGGGAAAGCCCAAGGACCCAAGGAGTGGTCACTCCCAGTAATCGTGGTACGAAGAGGATGAGCAAGGAGGAAACTAAACAAAGACGACACAAGCGCGTACAAGGAACTTATCGGAAGCCTCTGTGTCCCGAATGCCAGAAGAGGCACTACGGTGATTGTCTGACGCGTACCAATAGGTGTTATCGATGTGGGGAAGCTGGCCACTATGTCATGAATTGTCTGTTGTTAAACCGAAATCAACCAGGCAACGATCGAGGGAAAGGCAAGCTGGTACAAGGGGCTTCTCGGTTACCTCTTTGCCCTAAATGCCAGAGGGAGCATAGAGGACAGTGCAGAGTAGGCACGAGTGTGTGCTATTGGTGTGGAGAACCAGGCCATTTTGTTAAAGACTGCCCGAATCAGGGTCGAGATCAATCAGGCAGAGATCAAAGAAAAGTTGTACCGAGAGTCTTTGCATTCATCGAGTCTGACAACGCCGATGATGGGGCCCAGCCTTCTACAATTACAGGTATTATTTTAATTACCTGTACAGTGATATGCATGTGATAGGTAAAGTAGTTAGATCCGAAATTGGTAAGGAAGAGAATAATAGGTGAGTAAGAAGAATTACTAGGCGAGCCTCGAAGAGAAGATAGTAGGATACACATATAACAATGAACACCATACAGAAATATAATTATACATTAGTAAGATTAGCTCGATTTAATCAATGGAGTTGAGGACTCAGCTCGACGAATTGTTAGAGAAGGGTTTCATCCGACCCAGTGTATCACCCTGGGGTGCGCCCGTTATGTTTGTTAAAAAAAAAAAAAAAGAAAGACGGGACCCTCAGGATGTGTATCGATTACGGGGAGCTGAATAAGCTCATGGTGAAGAATAAGTACCCACTGCCTCGGATTGACGACTTATTTGATCAGCTACAGGGTGCCCGAGTATTTTCCAGGATTGATCTACGCTCGGGTTACAATCAGCTGAAGGTCCGGATGGGTGATATACCGAAGACGGCGTTCCGAACGAGGTATGGGCATTATGAGTTCCTTGTCATGTCTTTTGGACTCACTAATGCTCCTGCAGCGTTTATGGATCTGATGAACCGTGTCTTCAGAGAGTACCTGGATAAGTTCGTTGTGGTGTTTATCGACGACATCTTGATTTACTCTAAGACGAAGGAAGAGCACGAGGACCATCTGAGGATAGTTCTGAGCACGTTACGTCAGCATCATCTATATCCGAAGTTTTCTAAGTGCGAATTCTGGCTTGACAGAGTGAGTTTTCTGGGCCATATTATATCACAGGACGGAGTTTCTGTGGATCCGAGCAAGATTCAGGTGGTCAGAGATTGGCCACAGCTGAAGAACGTACGAGAGGTGCATGGATTTCTCGGATTGGCCGGTTATTATCGGAAGTTTATAGAGGGATTCTCGAAGATCGCACTTCCTCTTACACGATTGACTCGGAAGAACGAGAAGTTTGTATGGTCGTCTGCTTGTGATGACAGCTTTATGGAGTTAAAGCAGAGATTGACCACTGCCCCAGTACTGGCGCTACCTGATGAAGGTGTCAGATACAGTGTTTATTGTGATGCGTCGGGAGTGGGACTCGGTTGTGTATTGATGCAGGAGGGGAAGGTTATTTCTTATGCATCTCGGCAGCTGAAGCCGTATGAGCAGAACTACCCCACACACGACCTTGAGCTAGCAGCTGTGGTTTTCGCACTGAAGATATGGAGACATTACTTATATGGGCAGCAGTGCGAGATATTCTCCGACCACAAGAGTTTGAAGTACTTATTTACGCAGAAGGAGCTGAACATGCGACAGAGGCGATGGCTTGAGTTCGTCAATGATTACGATTTTGATATCAAGTACCACCCAGGAAAGGCGAACAAGGTAGCTGATGCATTGAGTAGAGTGCCGCCTTCTGCGAGTCAGCCATCATTAGCAGCGATGTCAGTTACGCTGCGGTCTGAGATCGAGAGATTCGACGTGGAGATAGTGGCAGAGTTGTCTTATATGCTTGCCAACATTTCTCTCAGGCCAACTATTCTTGATCGTATACGCGAGGCTCAGCAGAGTGATACGGAGTGTATGGAGCTTCGATCGAGCATGACATTGGGAGACTCGTCAGATTTCCATTTATCAGAGGATGGTATTCTGAAGTTCAGGCATAGGTGGTACGTGCCTAGTGACGAGGATCTAAAGAAGGAGATATTGGCCGAGGCACATTCTTCGGCATATTCTGTGCACCCGGGGAGTACCAAGATGTACCGGGATTTGAGACAGCACTTCTGGTGGCCGAACATGAAGAGGGAGGTTGCCAAGTACGTTGAGACCTGCCTAGTATGTCAGCAGGTAAAGGCTGAGCACCAGAGACCCGCTGGGACACTATTACCACTGCCGATTCCGGAGTGGAAGTGGGAGCAGATCTCCATGGATTTCATTGTGGGGCTCCTGAGGACTACGCGAGGCCATGATGGCATTTGGGTTATTGTGGACCGATTGACAAAGTCGGCTCACTTTTTGCCTGTGAAGATGGCGTCTTCTATGGATCAGCTCGCAGAGCTCTATGTACAGGAGATTGTGAAGTTGCACGGAGTGCCGGTTTCTATTGTCTCGGATCGAGATCCGAGGTTTACATCGAAGTTCTGGAAGAGTTTGCATAGAGCTATGGGGACTCAGCTTAACTTCAGCACAGCGTTTCATCCTCAGACTGATGGTCAGACAGAGAGGACGAATCAGATTTTGGAGGATATGCTCAGAGCGTGTGTGCTTGAGTTTCAAGGATCGTGGAGCAGGTATTTGCCACTGATCGAGTTCTCGTACAACAACAGCTTCCAGGCTACTATCGGTATGGCTCCGTATGAAGCCTTATATGGTCGAAAGTGCAGATCTCCGTTGTATTGGGACGAGGTTGGCGAGGCCAGCGTCGTTGGACCTGAGATTCTGCAGCAGACGGCAGAGAAGATTGCCGTTATCCGACAGCGCATTGAAGTAGCTCAGAGCCGACAGAAGAGCTATGCTGACACGAGACGGAGAGAGCTAGAGTTCGAGGAAGGTGACGAGGTCTACCTTAAAGTTTCTCCGTTCAAAGGCGTTGCGAGATTTGGAAGGAGGGGTAAGCTAAACCCTCGTTATGTGGGGCCCTTTCCTATTCTGAAGAGGATCGGGAAGTTGGCGTACAGACTGCAGCTTCCAGCTTCTATGGAGGGTATCCACGATGTGTTCCACGTATCTATGCTTCGGAGATGTCTACGTGACCCATCGCATATTGTGGAGGCTACAGAGATCGAGGTACAGCCTACCTTGAGCTATGAGGTGAGGCCGGTACGTGTTTTGGAGACTTCCATCAAGATTTTGCGCAACAAAGAGATTCCGCTAGTCAAAGTCCTATGGCGGAACCACGAGGTGGAAGAAGCTACGTGGGAGCGACAGCAGGATATGATGACTAAGTATCCTGATTTGTTTGCATAATTTAATTTTGTGGACAAAATTCTGAATAAGGAGGGTAGAATGTAATATCCGGCTTGTACGGATTTTTGGATATATTATGTTATATTATTATTTCATTATTTAATGGCATTTTCGGTAAATACGTCAAATCAGGTCCGTTTTACAAAAAGAAAGCGTCATTACGATTCTAACGAATAATAAGAATTTTAAAGAATTTATGGGAATTTTCGGAGATCAAACACTATATTCCGAGTAAATACACCTTTTGTTGTGTAAAAGACGTTCTCGTAAAAATAGGAAACGAGGTCCGAATCGCGAACGGACAGTTTTAATAAATCCCTGGCAATGAATAAAAGTTATTGGCAAAATATGGAACTTTCGAGAATCCGAATAGTTGGACGATTAACGAACCGAAAGACGAAATCAATATAAAAACTAAAGAAGGGCAAAATCGTCATTTGAGCATTTAATTGTTATTATTTAAATAAGGCAAAAAGCCTTAATCGATTTCATTAACTGAAATCGATTTCCAGAGACTCCCTCCCTCACGATCTCTCTCTGCCAGCCGAGGGTTTCCGACGAATCCGACCTCCGTTCTCCTCCGTTTCTCCTCCGTTCCTCGTCATTTCTTCTCCTCTCGCTACCCTCGGTATGTAGCTTCGGCCTCTAAGCGTTTATTTCGAGTTTTTGATTCGATTTAGGGTTAGGGTTACAATTAGGGTTTCGACGAAAAACGCGATTTAGGGCTCGTAATTAATAGGTTAGCCATGATTAAGCATGTATCGAACGTATTGGACGTTATTGGACGAAGATAAACCAATTTGTGAAAAAGTATAAATTATAGAATTTTCGGGTTTTTGGAAATAACTCGTAATATGGATTTCCAGATTTATCAAGCGTTATGTCGTTGTTTAAAAGCTTCGATTTGTGAGATTAAGGACTTTATTAGTTTGGACATTTAATCGTTTAAATTGGTTTTAACGACAAATATCGTGTTTTGTTTCAGACACACGACTCCCGTGGACGAAGCTTGAGATTCTGCGCGCTCAAGGTAAGTTCTCGTGACTTGCTTGACCGAAAGGTCTACACCATACCTCGTCGTCATATCAAGGATCCTTGAGGGTTCCTTGTTTTAAGTTGTTTAGGTTGGGTAGCTAGGTTATGTTGTATTGTCTGGTTAATATGTATGTTGTTTGTTTACTTTCCGCTGATATGAACTGTTCATGCATCACAGTTTTCGAAAGTCATGAAAAGGAATTTCTGCACGTGTTTTTAAGAAAAGGAACGTATATCTGAAATGAAATCTGTAACGAAATCTGAATGAATAAACGTAATCTGTCTGTATCTGGTCACGCGGGATGGGGCTCAGGCACGGCTGTGCGTGTTGCAAGCGTGTACCCCCCCTCTCTAGGTGGAAAGGATAGTCCGATCGCTGGATGGGCCCTCTCCGCTTAGTGGGTAGAGGTTTCGGTGACGATTCTGTCTGTCTGTGACGTAATGAATCTGTAATCTGTAATTCTGTATCTGTAATCTGAATCTGAGCATGATTTCTGAATGGCATACGCACGCATGCATCTGCATTTACGTAGCTTACTGAGATTTCAATATCTCATATGTGTCTGTATGGTGTAGGTGATCTGCTAGGTGACGTAGATCCAGGTGAGGACGACGTTCCTCCTCCTGATGTCGGGACAGTTGATGGATGATGGCCGTGGGAGTGCGCTGAGTAGTCGAGGCGCGATATGACCCGTGGGGGTATATGTATGGACTCTGGGGTTATTTTGGGATGTATTGATCTGATAATTGTATAGAATATTTAGGTTGTTTGGATCTGGATAGAGGTTAGATAACGTTTTGGTAAATTGTATGTAAAAATGTTTTGGTTTAAACTGCTTTGATGAATGTTATAAAATGTTTTGGTTTAAACAGTTATTTAAACGTTATAGAAATTCTGGAACTGTTTGGTTTAAATTAAGTGTTATGAACTATTTTTAGGTTGATACGGATAGCTCGGTTTTTAGAGCTATCCACGCAGTTGGACTTCGTAAAGTCCGACGCGTTTAGGTTGTGAATTATGGTGATTGTTGGCGTGATGTAACAGAAATTTGCTCTCTGGAATTCAGGATTCCAGAGAGCTAATTGAGGTAATTGTAAAGCAGGAAGGATTGAGGAAAATGGTTAAGTGTTGAAGTGTTAAAAGTTACTGAAGGAAAGGAAGGAAATTGAACGAAGGAAAGAGGGATCGCTGCATAGCATGCAGCGATCGATCTCTGCTGAAAAGCAGAGATCGATCGCTGCCCCTGCTACATGCTGCAGCGATCGATCTCTGTAAACTACAGAGATCGATCGCTTGCTACCTTTATGCAAGCAGCGATCGATCTCTGTAGTTTACAGAGATCGATCGCCCCCCTCCTTTTGGCAGCGAGTTCCGATTCTGCCCTGCTTTAATTTCCATTAAATGTTTTAATATTTTAAGTTTTAATAAATTGTTTTATAGTTGTTTTAAATGTTCAAGGTTCCGTTTAATTCCGATTTCAGTTTTGATTTCAACTACAGTTTTGATTCCGCATTAAGTTTTTATTTAAAGCATAGAAAAGTAAAAAGTATAAAATGAAAAATTTGTACGGGTAAATGGGAACGGACTTAGGGTCGTTACAAACAGAACGTGTTGTGATAGCTATTAAGGGAATTAATTCGCCCCTTAACTGATGTAGTGGATTTATTACATTGGGAGAATTGTTCCCACTCCCAAGGGAACTGAGGGATCAGATCAGCTATTAAGGGAATTCATCCGCCCCTTAATCGAGTAGAGGATGTATAACATTGGGATGATTGATCCCACTCCCAAGGAAAACAAGGGATCAGATCAGTTATGAATGAACATGAATGCAACTGAGACGAGAAAGTAGAAATTGCATGTTTAGGAATTTATGTTTTAGCGTTTCAGCATTTCATTTCTTAATGCTTCACTTATTTAGCATTAGGCTAATAGATGAGTTTTGTGATGTAGGTGCTGAGGTAACCACTGGAGAGTTCTCTGAATTTACTAAAGAATAGGTGAAGCTGTTGAAGCACATTCATGCCGCGCTTTGGTGTCCTGATGAGGCGGTTTAACATTTGTCTGTAGGTGAAATTTCAGTGGTTAAGTGGTTATTTGATGAGTATTCAGGATTTAATGACAGTAGCTACTTGATGTTTTATATCCTTGGAATTTTCTTCTCTATCAAGGGAAACGTGATTTTAATGTTGTCAGTGTCTAACCTTTCTGAAGGGTCTAGAATGTCTGAGTTGTCCCCTGTTATGAAAAATCCGACTTGATTTTATTACAATTTGTTGGTTTGGGATTTTATAGGTTCAGAGTACAAACGTTGGTTTTAAATGGTCACTTGTTGGAATTCAGATGATATTTAGGGTCAGGTTATTTCAGATGTAAGTTAAAGTCGATCGGATGAATGAATCATCCGGCTGACGTCACCGGTGGATGTATGTTAAAGTCGATCGGATGAAGGAAATCATCCGGCTGACGTCACCGGTGGATGTAAGTTAAAGTCGATCGGATGAATGAATCATCCGGCTGACGTCACCGGTGGATGTATCGGATGAATGAATCATCCGGCTGACGTCACCGGTGGATGTATGTTAAAGTCGATCGGATGATGGCTGACGTCACCTGTGGATGTAGGATGTGTTTTGTCGTTTTGTGACCGGTTGATGGCTGACGTCACCGGTGGATGTAGGAAGTGTTTGTCGTTTAGTGACCGGATGATGAAGCCAAAGTTTTGTCACTTTGTCACCAGGGAAGCCTTCTGGTTCATGTTTCGGCCTCTTCCGTTGACTTTGCTCGGCGGTAGATATGTTTGACTTCTGTAACTTTTCAAGTATTACACGGTTTAAACCCTTACTTCCTTTGGCCGATTGTTTCTTAATATTCCAACCGATTGTTCAAACATTTCTTTTTATATAGTTTTGTTTAACTCTATTGTGTTTAAATGATTTCCGCTGCTAGCTTTTTAAAATATTACGAGGTTTTAGAAAATGTCAAATTTTAACTTTCGAGCGAAATTTTAAATTTAGTCCAAAGTTTCTTAGTTATATTCGGGTTATGGTAGAGAACTGGGTTCAGAAAACCCGGGGCATTACACTTTAATTGTCACACCACAATGAATTTTACTCAAATTGACTTTATTAACACATAATCAGTTCTAACACTTAGCCTTCTATATAAGTGACATATGGTAGACCAACACCAAATATGCCCAAAAATAATAGAATGGTTGTCTTAACAATTTGACTCTCAAGTTTGATGATAGTTAACCCATAATTTAACCTCAATAGGTTTCTTTAAGCCTAAAACTCTTAACCAGTTCCTTCACATGATTGAATCAATTTAATCTATATAAACTATTCATTTTAGCAGACAATACGGGTCTAATGATCATAACATTTGAAGACATGAATTAACTCACCATTGTTGTCACCCGTTTATAAAAGAATATCCAAGTCTTGCTTCCTAAATAAAGACAATAAGGTGACAATATCAATATGTCAAATTATAAAATCCCATAAATTTATCCAATAAATTGGAAAATAATTGTCGCACGATTTGTGACTAAATGTCTGATCAATCCATAAGTACTTAAAAGAATTTCTTTGCTAGCTCTTCTTGCTCAATTCATTCTAACTAGATTCTTCTTATCATTCGACCTTTATCTTCATCAAAACAATCCACAAACAGTTGTATCATGCTCAGTAAATTAAACTTTATATTAATGAGTCTAATGAAATTTCAATCCAATCATAGATATTAAAACCAATTTATGATATTAAATAGACATTATATTGATCATTTTCATCATCATTGAATAGATTCTCTTTTCCAAAAGATTTCCCGACACATTTCACAATCATTAAAACTAAACTTAAAAACATTAAAGGAAGTCACCAAACTTTCAAAGGTACAGTTGAAACCATAGGGCTAAATATGATTTTTGAAGCTCCCTAAATGCTTCTCAAATGCAGTCAATGATTATGATATATCAATTCCAAAACTTAACACCATTCTTCTAAAAATATAAGTTCTCTGGTATATTGTTGTCCCTCATGGCACCCGAATTTGCTTCAAATCTCCTCAACCATTAATTAATCCGAAATATTTCTCTATTATACTTCAAAATAATTTATGGCAAAGTCAATCCCGTGGTTGGCAACCATAATAATAACTTTTAAATTTCACACAATCTCTTACTAAGTGTCTTAGAAATAAGATTCAATCAAGAAGTTCTTTACTGCAATCGCCCCTCCACCTGAATGACTACAGTCTTTGATCCAACTATCCTTAACTACTTATGTAGAAACTGACTCTCAAGCCGAATCACACTAAATTAGACATATCCATAATGCTCACCAATACGTTCTCGAACCAAGCATACAATATAATCCATCATTGAATCAAAATCTATGAACAAAAAGTCTTAATTCATTCCAATCAGAACAACATACGTCTTGAATTTTTCGAAAAAGACAAATACTTGCATCATAAGATGAATTTCTTATGTTTAGAAATACGGAGGCCCTCACACGGACCAAGAAAAGTGATCATACTCATATTTCATATCTTCTATTAATTTACGAAGCGTACACCTAACACTTATCCATTCACTTCTAACTAGTCTAAATACCATGTACGGATAGAGAATATTCATTCTCTAGCGAACAATTCTCAGGATATTTTTCAAACTGTACATTGACCCAATCGGTTCTTGTATTACGTCCTTTTGCATAATAATAATTCTTGTATATCATCACATCATTTATCTTATAAGTGTCACTTTTCAAGATGGGCAACCTGAGCTCTGATACCAAATTTTCTGTCATGCCCCAAAGGGAACCCGTTACAGAACGGGGAACGACCCGGCTCGAAAAGGACTAGATCGTCCTAACACCAAATTTCACCAATCACAGCGGAATATTAATCAATTAAGATAAGCCAGGTGATGTAATAATGTATATCCAACAAAGTAACATGGTAAAATAAATAGAACAAAGCTTACACATCCACAGTAGTGTCTCACCTTAAAAATATAAGATACTTCTACAAGAAAAATTTATTAAAATAGGAAATTTCTGCAAAGTGATTGTTCCCGTGCCGATAATTAAATTCTCCTTTATTGAATCCTAAAAAAAAATAGTAGTCGTTTGGGGTGAGTCGACTAAACTCAATAGGAGTAGAGTTTATTCCCAGCAGTAATAAAATATATCACGACCTGAAACCCAACAGGCCGCGACTTACATAATCTTGAACGTAAACCTATTCTTGAATCGGATATTTTTTTTTTATACATAATATAAAGGAAAAACTACCTGGAAGAAACTTTGCTAAATCAATTGAGAGCTGTGTTTAAAACTCATTTGAAATCCCTTAAAAATAACTACTTAAAACAATAAATGATATTGAAGAGAAAATTTAGAAAGAAGTGGCTCAGTATTAAAGTAAAAGAATCATAGCAGGGTGAAAAACAAAAGAGCGCCGATCGATCGCCCCTCCAAACTTTGCATAGCCGATCGATCGCTCAACCATTGAGCGATCTATCGCCCAACTATATTACACAGCCGATCGATCGGCTACTCCTCTGGAATAACCAATTCCATTCTTCCATAATGTCGAACGATCGCATCCTCTACCGATCGATCGACAAGCATTCTGTTTCCTGCTAGAAAATAATATGCCGAGAACTTCATCAACTTCCTACACCCAATTTTCTCCTACACCAAAATACATACAACGAACTCATCCCAATTCCTCTCAAATTCATCAATCAAAACTCAACTTAAATCATTCAATCGAGAGGTTTTAAATCCTGAAACTATCCATCATTGAAAATCATACGAAAACAAGACGAGTAAATCATAGCGAAAGACAAAACGACAGAAAATCCCTTAGTCATAAAATCTCCTTTAATCTAGAAAAGACTCCAACCATCCTAATACTTGTCAACATATGAGATCTTATGAAAGTTCATTTCTACATAAAATCACTATGATAAACTTTTACCAAACTTGCTAAGAGCACCGCCCTCGGGTCAAATCGCCGCCCAGCCACAAATCCCGCCACGAGCACCATCCAGCAACTCAACTTAAACTTCGTCATTCGGTTTGAGGTCCTCACCTTCAAACTCGTCACCTACATCATAAGGTTCAAACTATAAGCCTAATACTTAGTAAGGAGTGCAACAAACACATAAAAGCTCATGAATGCATACTTCACAAAATCATATTCGTGTTCGTAATCATACTCTTACTCATCTTTTACTTGGCATGAATTAAGGGAGGACACGGGGAGAATAGGGCAAAAACATCATAATCGTGGTCCCAACAGACAATGTTTGTAACGATCAGCCCGACCCACACCAACGGCGGGATCCGCGAACTGATCGTGCAGTATCAACCCGGCCCCCACTGGCGGAAGGATCCGCGAGTCTTCCTGCCAGTCTGACCCCCACCACTGGGAGGATCCGAGAACCGTACCTGCCAGTCCAGCCCCCACCACCGGGAGGATCCGCGAACCGTACATATCATCTTAATAACATAATCATGGCCCATTCAACCCGTTCCACACTTAATCATACTTACATATACATTTCATATTCTTATCTTGATTATATAACACATATACATAATGCACAGACATGGATACACATAAGAATGACATATTATAAGGACGAACAATACATTGCGTATCATAACATCACTCTACTCAAATTCATCATAACATAGCACATGACAAGTCATAATCGTAAAACAACCACCCAAACAAACCTCCTTAGTATCCTTGAGATGCAGTGCCCTAAAAGCCAGAATCCTAACACACTCACTTACTTGGATTCCTTAGCGAGCCGTGCCTTCACTTTAAGCCTTTAACACCTAAGACGTTTCACATTTCAATATTAAAAATCAACCCTAAATAATCTAAATTCAAAAGTAGAGAAATCCTAGCTAAGGAAGTTTCCTAAAAATCTAACTTAACTCATTCGAACAATTTAACGAACACTTGGCATGCATAACTAAACTAACCTATCATTATTAGCATTTACTCCTCCCAACCACCAAAATTAAGGCAACATTCATTATTTCTCAACCTACTAACAACAATATCCTTAGTTCCTCCATTATTACTCATTAAAACACAACCTCATCGATTTCTAACTAAACCCAAAAAATTACAACCCTAAATCAATAACTCTAACGAAATAATAACCACTAGAATCGAAACTAACATAACAAAACACTTAAAACTTACCTATAACTCTAACGAAATAATAACCACTAGAATCGAAACTATCATAACAAAGCACTTAAAACTTACCTAGGGCTTTGAATGTTGAAGAGGGTGAAGAAGAAATCGTGGCTTGGCGAAGGAGAAACAAGAAAATGTGGAAGAGGAGAAGTCCGCCGCCAAGGGGGTAGGGAAGTCGTGAGAATGAGAGGAAATAAAGAGGGATTTAGGTTTTAATTAAATTTTAACTCACAAAATTACCTTATTGTCATTCCACGTAATTCTTTACTTAATTCCACCAAATAACCTATTATTTGATTTACTCCAAAATAATTAAAACTCACCAAAATTTCTCATAAATCCTTGGAGCTCCAATAAAACTTCCTGCTCGCGAAACGGCTTAATTTCCTATTTCTACGAATTAAAGACACTATACGGCAAAATTGGAGATCTAAAAACAAAACTCTAAATCCTAAAAAATCCGGGTGTTACAAAATATGTATGATTATGCTCAACAATATGAAAGAGATTAAAAACATTGACGCTCGGCAGTGGTAGCCATGATTTAAAAACATCGACGATCGACAGTCGTAGTCATGATTTAAAAATATCGAAGCTCGACGGTCGTAGCCATGATTTAAAAACATCGACTATCTGTGGTCGCACACCAAAATTACCCTAATTAGGTTTAGGATTTTTCGCCCAATGACATGGCTCATTCAGATGTCCTATTACTTATAGTTAAAACCACAGTTTGCATCAATTGATATAAGTATGTAATTGATAAAAATGAATGAGAGTAAAACAATGACATGAAATTAGATAGATATTTTATGCTTTAAATATACTTAACCGAAAATAAAATAAACTCCTACCTCGAGTGATCTTACAATAAGTCAAACCCAATAATTTCAAGTCTCAATAATCAGTGATCCAAAAGTCTAAAATCAATGAATCCTGTCTTTTAATTTGATAAATTTGTACCTTCAGCTTGCTGCTTTCTATTCCATGGATAATTGAATTTCTGAAAATGAGTTTAGGAATAAAAGTTGCTTCTGACTGTAGAAAACTTTTTCCTTCTTAGATCTCTTCTGCAATATTCCAATAGTAGCCCCAATAATCAATACATATGTATTCTTTTCAAAATTACTCAGACATAGTCGATAATTGTAACAATGTAGGGTTCCAGATTGAAATTTTTATGTTCAAATTGGAAATTCTAAAAATCAAAATAAATCTGTAACCTAATTTTTGGATAAAAATAAGATAAAATCAAGGTAAATTGGATGAATCTAACCCGAAAAGTCAACCAAAGACAGAAGAGGTTTGGATTTGAGGTTCAACAAATCCGAATTGGAATCGAATTTTCAGAGAACCAGTCGGATTCTCCTTTGAAAATCTGACGTTCAATATGTATGTATATAGTCTGGAAATCGTCCAGAAACTGAGAAGGGATATCTGAATGGCACAGCTGGAATTCCGAGCTGAGTGACTTACAGCTCGAAAAATTCGAGAAATGGCTGATTTCCTGGCAGACGTTGAGTGAACCTCCCCCTATAAATTAAGGCTTTCGGTGGAGGAGGAAACTCACACCAAAAGCTTTCCTCTCCCTCTCGAGTTCTCTGAAGTCAGAAAAGAGAACTTACCTCGGACTTCTGAAGCAGCGAGAAACCGAGCTCCGACAAACTCCTCTTCTTTTAGTCGAGCTCTCCGACGAAGCTCTCTCTCTCTTGCCCTCCACCGACAAACACCGTAGAGTAAGGACTCTCTCTCTATCTCTCTCGCTCTGATTCCTCTCGCTCGATCGCTCTCTGTTCTCACTCTCCCTCTCCGAATCTCTCTCTGCCCTCAGAACTCGACAGAATGCGTGGAGAAGGAGAAGATCGATTTTTCCTTTTAAGCCAAACCGGTCCAGCAAGTCAAGAACCAAATCGGTTCACTTATTTCGGTCCGAATAGAACCAGGCTGACCCGACTCGACCTGGATCGACACTGTTCACCCGACCTGGCACTATTCACCCGGATCGGACCCGAACCAAATTTTAACCCGAATCGAACCGGATTGATCGGAGATTTAACCAATAAGGAATTTCTGCCCAAATTCTTCTAAAGTTGGAATAATTTAAGTGATATTTTAATATTAGTATTCGAATTAGGCAGGAAAGATTTTGGAACCGTCCAATTCAATCCAAATCGATCTAACCGATCCAATCTGACCTAAGATTTCAACGATATTATTTTGGAATTTGGAATATCCCGATATAAACATTTGTTGCTCGGAATCCAAGTAAGTGTAAATACAAGTTTTACAAGGTTTTGGCTACTGTAACGCCCCGAATTATTCTTTTACCTGGTTCGCTACTCATAACGCTGAACAGAACTAAGACAATCTGGGAAGATTTTAAAACTTCACTCACGGTCAAAATTTGACATTTATTTAAAAAAAAAAAATAAAACTTGCAGCGGAAAATTATTTGTGTAAAACAGGGTTAAAACAAAACACTAAAACAATACTTATATAACAATAAAAATAATAGAAACAATCGGTCAAAAGAACCGAGGGCATAAATGTGTTGAATATTTAAATGTCTTAAATTTGAATACACCTTCTGCCAAATAGCCTCGGCGGTAGAAGCAGAAACATAAGACATCTTCCGCTAAATAGTTTCAGCGGTAGAAGCAGAAACAGAAGACATCTTCCGCTAAATAGTCTCAGCGGTAGAGACAGGAACATAATACATCTTCCGCTAAATAGTCTCAGCGGTAGAAGCAGAAACAGAAGACATCTTCCGCTAAATAGTCTCAGCGGTAGAAGCAGAAACAGAAGACATCTTCCGCTAAATAGTCTCAGCGGTAGAAGCAGAAACAGAAGACATCTTCCGCTAAATAGTCTCAGCGGTAGAAGCAGAAACAGAAGACATCTTCCGCTAAATAGTCTCAGCGGTAGAAGCAGAAACAGAAGACATCTTCCGCTAAATAGTCTCAGCGGTAGAAGCAGAAACAGAAGACATCTTCCGCTAAATAGTCTCAGCGGTAGAAGCAGAAACAGAAGACATCTTCCGCTAAATAGTTTCAGCGGTAGAAGCAGAAACAGAAGACATCTTCCGCTAAATAGTCTCAGCGGTAGAGACAGGAACAGAATACATCTTCCGCTAAATAGTCTCAGCGGTAGAAGCAGAAACAGAAGACATCTTCCGCTAAATAGTCTCAGCGGTAGAAGCAGAAACAGAAGACATCTTCCGCTAAATAGTCTCAGCGGTAGAAGCAGAAACAGAAGACATCTTCCGCTAAATAGTCTCAGCGGTAGAAGCAGAAACAGAAGACATCTTCCGCTAAATAGTCTCAGCGGTAGAAGCAGAAACAGAAGACATCTTCCGCTAAATAGTCTCAGCGGTAGAAGCAGAAACAGAAGACATCTTCCGCTAAATAGTCTCAGCGGTAGAAGCAGAAACAGAAGACATCTTCCGCTAAATAGTCTCAGCGGTAGAAGCAGAAACAGAAGACATCTTCCGCTAAATAGTCTCAGCGGTAGAAGCAGAAACAGAAGACATCTTCCGCTAAATAGTCTCAGCGGTAGAAGCAGAAACAGAAGACATCTTCCGCTAAATAGTCTCAGCGGTAGAAGCAGAAACAGAAGACATCTTCCGCTAAATAGTTTCAGCGGTAGAAGCAGAAACAGAAGACATCTTCCGCTAAATAGTCTCAGCGGTAGAAGCAGAAACAGAAGACATCTTCCGCTAAATAGTCTCAGCGGTAGAAGCAGAAACAGAAGACATCTTCCGCTAAATAGTCTCAGCGGTAGAAGCAGAAACAGAAGACATCTTCCGCTAAATAGTCTCAGCGGTAGAAGCAGAAACAGAAGACATCTTCCGCTAAATAGTCTCAGCGGTAGAAGCAGAAACAGAAGACATCTTCCGCTAAATAGTCTCAGCGGTAGAAGCAGAAACAGAAGACATCTTCCGCTAAATAGTCTCAGCGGTAGAAGCAGAAACAGAAGACATCTTCCGCTAAATAGTCTCAGCGGTAGAAGCAGAAACATAAGACATCTTCCGCTAAATAGTCTCAGCGGTAGAAGCAGAAACATAAGACATCTTCCGCTAAATAGTCTCAGCGGTAGAAGCAGAAACAGAAGACATCTTCCGCTAAATAGTCTCAGCGGTAGAAGCAGAAACAGAAGACATCTTCCGCTAAATAGTCTCAGCGGTAGAAGCAGAAACAGAAGACATCTTCCGCTAAATAGTCTCAGCGGTAGAAGCAGAAACAGAAGACATCTTCCGCTAAATAGTCTCAGCGGTAGAAGCAGAAACATAAGACATCTTCCGCTAAATAGTCTCAGCGGTAGAAGCAGAAACATAAGACATCTTCCGCTAAATAGTCTCAGCGGTAGAAGCAGAAACATAAGACATCTTCCGCTAAATAGTCTCAGCGGTAGAAGCAGAAACAGAAGACATCTTCCGCTAAATAGTCTCAGCGGTAGAAGCAGAAACATAAGACATCTTCCGCTAAATAGTCTCAGCGGTAGAAGCAGAAACATAAGACATCTTCCGCTAAATAGTCTCAGCGGTAGAAGCAGAAACAGAAGACATCTTCCGCTAAATAGTCTCAGCGGTAGAAGCAGAAACAGAAGACATCTTCCGCTAAATAGTCTCAGCGGTAGAAGCAGAAACATAAGACATCTTCCGCTAAATAGTCTCAGCGGTAGAAGCAGAAACATAAGACATCTTCCGCTAAATAGTCTCAGCGGTAGAAGCAGAAACAGAAGACATCTTCCGCTAAATAGTCTCAGCGGTAGAAGCAGAAACAGAAGACATCTTCCGCTAAATAGTCTCAGCGGTAGAGACAGGAACATAATACATCTTCCGCTAAATAGTCTCAGCGGTAGAAGCAGAAACATAAGACATCTTCCGCTAAATAGTCTCAGCGGTAGAAGCAGAAACAGAAGACATCTTCCGCTAAATAGTCTCAGCGGTAGAAGCAGAAACAGAAGACATCTTCCGCTAAATAGTCTCAGCGGTAGAAGCAGAAACATAAGACATCTTCCGCTAAATAGTCTCAGCGGTAGAAGCAGAAACAGAAAACATCTTCCGATTTCGAACATCCACCGATCACCTTTGCCGAATGACATCTGCCGACCGACATCTGCCAATCACATCTGCCGAACGACAACATCACAACACATTAACCATTACATTCTAAACAAATGAACAATTATGACTACTAAAAGAACTTATAAATTTTACTGTAATCATTCAAAACAACTTGACTCCATGAAATGCTCGAAATCCAGTAAGAACCACAGTTAAAACCAACAATGTATCACTATCAGAGTAACTAAAGAAAAAAAAAACATAACAATAATATTAAAACAACCACTGTCATAAAAATTCTCAGCACACTTCGACAAAACATCTATCCATTTAGACTTCTCATACTGACATTAGTTAAACCGCCTCATCAGTGCACCAAACCGCGGCATAGATGTGCTCCATCAACTTCACCTATCCTTCTGTAAACTCAGAGAAATCACCTGTTGAAACCTTAGCACCTACATCACAAAACTCATCTGTTAGCCTAATGCTAAATAAGTAGAGCAAATATGAAATGAAATGCTAAATTCATAAATCCTAATCATGCAGTTTCTACTTTCACATCTCAGTTGCATTTGTGTTCGTTCTCTGATCTGATCCCTCTGTTCGATGGGAAGTGGATCAGTTTTTCCAAAGTCATACATCCTCTTACTCGATTAAGGGGCAGATTAGTTCCCTTAATAGTTGATCTGATCCCTCTGTTTGATGAGAAGTGGATCAGTTTTCCCAAAGTCATACATCCTCTTACTCGATTAAGGGGCGGATTAGTTCCCTTAATAGCTGATCCGATACAAATTCTGTTCTTTCCTTACCATGCCCTTACATGTAAATTTATTTTCGTATTCTTTCAAAACATGATGCATGACATACTGAAAACATTCAAACATGCATAAACCTACTGTTTTGTGATGTAGTCCCGAAGGCATACACATACTCCAGTTACATGGCTTCCTGGAACAGCTTGGTTGCAAACTACTTCGGATTTTGCTCAAACCTAAAACCGTAGACAGAGTATTAGTTAGATCTTTGCTAAACTTTATTCTAAACTATCCAGAAATCTAAGGAAACTAGTTGGAAACTCTGTTCCTTGAGCATTCCCGATTCATCACAAAACCCGAACTCAGCTCTCACTCACAGCATTCCTAAAACACTCATTCTACCGTAAACCAATCATCGAATGTATATTCATCCTAAATCATCAGCAAGAAGAAATCAGGGAAGAACTCACCTAAGTTGAAGAAGATTCAGAGAGAAAAATTGCCGGAGGAGTCGGCTGAGCTGAGCTGAAAAAGGAAAGTGATGAAACCGTGGCGGCTATCCTTCACTAAACCCTCCATTTATATCACATGCTTCACAAATTACACTTATGCCATTGACTAACAAACTTTAACCTATTTAAGCAACCAATCAAAATCACTTAATTCCTTAAAATAAAAAACACGTACCGGTTGCTACAATCTACCCTCCTTAAAAGAATTTTATCCTCAAAATTCAGTGCTTAAACAACTCATGATATCGGCTCATCATGTCTTGCTGGCTTTTTCAAGTTGCCTCCTCTACATTCTGATTACACCATAACACCTTCACTAACTGAACTTCCTTGTTACGTAGCACTTTTGTTGCATAGTCCAGAATTTCCACTGGTTTCTCTTCATAGGTAAGGGTAGAATGAACTTCAATGTTCTGCTGTTCCACAACCTGAGTTGGATTCCGCATACATTTCTTCAGCATAGAAACATAGAACACATTGTGAACTCCTTCCATAGAGACTGATAACTGTAATTAATAAGCTGTCTTCTCAATCCTCTTCAAGATTGAGAAAGGTCCGATGTATTTGGGATTCAACTTGCCTCTCTTCCCAAATCTTACAACTCCTTTGAATGGTGAAACTTTAAGAAAAACTTCATCACTAACTTAAAACTCTAATTATCTACATCTTCTATCGGCATAGCTTTTCTGCCGGCTTTGAGCTGACAAGATCCGCTGTCGGATAAGAGCAATCTTCTCCACTGTCTGTTGCACAATGTCAGGACCAATCAATCGTGCTTCTCCAACTTCATCCCAGTACAATGGAGATCTGCATCTTCGTCCATATAATGGCTCATATGGTGCCATGCCTATTGTTGCCTGAAAACTGTTGTTATAAGAGAACTCCACCAATGATAAATACTTACTCCAAGAAGCTCTGAAATTCTAATATACATGCACGAAGCATATCCTCTAATGTTTGAATAGTCCTCTCGGATTGTCCATCTGTTTGAGGGTGAAAAGCTGTACTAAAGTTGAGCTATGTACCCATGGCCTTATGTAAACTCTTCCAAAAATTAGATGTAAATCTAGAATCTCGGTCTGAAACTATATTGATTGGAACTCCATGTGTAACGACCCCTTTTTCCCAGCAAGATATTGTCCGCTCTGGGGATTGGACTGTAACCCAATATCCTACCCTCACGGCTTTGTTTGGCGAGGACTTCCCAGTCGGTCACCCAACCTAGTACTGCTCTCATCGAAGCACTTTTAACTTTGGAGTTCTTATGGGATCCGTTGTCAATTGTGCTCCAAAACGCGTCTTGCTATCTTGGGAGGGTTTCTTTACATATGTTTCATTTCCACATACTTCCCCAAGCGATGTGGGATTGTGACGACCCCCTTTTTATGACCCGGGATTCGCCTATACTCGAGTCTGAGATTCGCTTACACTCGGCTTAGGTCCCGAGGTTTGCCCCGCAGTCGTACTCATACGTGCACATTCGGGTCATCACACCATTTAATCTAACAATCTCATGCACATACAATTCAGCGAGTTAATCCATCGAGTATGTCATCTTTATGGGCAGGAAATGGGCAGATTTGGTTAGACGATCAACTATCACCAAAATTGCATCATGTCCCCTTGCTGTTCTAGGCAATCCCACAACAAAGCCCATCGTTATTTGTTCCCATTTTCATTCAGGAACTGGTAAAGGTTGTAATGTTCCTGCAGGTCTTTGATGTTTAGCTTTAATCTGTTGGCAAATCAAACACGATCCAATGTACTCCGCCACACTTCTTTTCATATTTGGCCACCAATAATGTTGTTTAAGATCTCTGTACATTTTTTTACTTCCAGGATGAACAGATAATCTAGAAAAATGAGCTTCCGAAAGGATCTCATTTCGAAGTTCTTCATTTGTCGGAACAAACCGTCTATTCTGAAACTTGATAATTCCATCAATAGAATAGTTGAAATCTGATTTATCAGAAGAATCCATGCTGAACTTGTACTTATTGCATTCAGCATCATTCACCTGAACTTCTTTTATTCTCTCTAAAATAGTAGGTCTCAAGGATATGGCAGAAAGCATGGCTGACACGCTGGACACAGCTTCCATGTTAAATCTTTAGAATTCTGTCTCTAAGTGTAACGACCCGGGGAGGATCGCCACGAAATTCTTGACTTTACATAAAACTTTAATTCATATTTGAACTCTTTTCTCCTTCTCTGTTTTTTTTTATAACAGTATACCTAACAGGCTTAAAGACTTCAACTTAACGGATGGATAATTAGTCCCTCGTACATACTTCCAATCGACGTACAAGTTGCATGGGTCTGTATGCATCAACCGATAGACATTGCGTCTTCCGGATGGCACGTGCACCCCACATGACTCGTTTAAAACACCTATCGACAGATACGAATACTCGCATCGACCGACGATCACGTGCATCTCGTGTGACCAATTAAAACATCTACCGATAGACATGTGAAATTCACGGTTCATCTAAGACCTTCCGATAGCTTACAAGCTCTATATCATCCGATCACTAGATGACAAATTATCACTTACATCATCCGGTCACTAGACGACAAAACATAAACCATGGTTTATATCATCCGGTAAAAGACTCCTTAGATCATCCGGTGACTTTATTACACTACATCTGCCGATCGCTAACGACAATATAGTACTTACAATCATCCGTGAAGGAATACACTTCATCCACCGAATGCTAGAACGACAACTTAACATTTACATCATCCGGCGAGGGAACATATTTACATCTTCCGGTGACGTCATACTACATCTTCCGGTGACGTCATACTACATCTTCCGGTGACGTCATACTACATCTTCCGGTGACGTCATACTACATCTTCCGGTGACGTCATACTACATCTTCCGGTGACGTCATACTACATCTTCCGGTGACGTCATACTACATCTTCCGGTGACGTCATACTACATCTTCCGGTGACGTCATACTACATCTTCCGGTGACGTCATACTACATCTTCCGGTGACGTCATACTACATCTTCCGGTGACGTCATACTACATCTTCCGGTGACGTCATACTACATCTTCCGGTGACGTCATACTACATCTTCCGGTGACGTCATACTACATCTTCCGGTGACGTCATACTACATCTTCCGGTGACGTCATACTACATCTTCCGGTGACGTCATACTACATCTTCCGGTGACGTCATACTACATCTTCCGGTGACGTCATACTACATCTTCCGGTGACGTCATACTACATCTTCCGGTGACGTCATACTACATCTTCCGGTGACGTCATACTACATCTTCCGGTGACGTCATACTACATCTTCCGGTGACGTCATACTACATCTTCCGGTGACGTCATACTACATCTTCCGGTGACGTCATACTACATCTTCCGGTGACGTCATACTACATCTTCCGGTGACGTCATACTACATCTTCCGGTGACGTCATACTACATCTTCCGGTGACGTCATACTACATCTTCCGGTGACGTCATACTACATCTTCCGGTGACGTCATACTACATCTTCCGGTGACGTCATACTACATCTTCCGGTGACGTCATACTACATCTTCCGGTGACGTCATACTACATCTTCCGGTGACGTCATACTACATCTTCCGGTGACGTCATACTACATCTTCCGGTGACGTCATACTACATCTTCCGGTGACGTCATACTACATCTTCCGGTGACGTCATACTACATCTTCCGGTGACGTCATACTACATCTTCCGGTGACGTCATACTACATCTTCCGACATCTTCCGGTGACGTCATACTACATCTTCCGGTGACGTCATCCGGAAGACTGAGTCGTTTAACTCTCATCTATTGACATCCGCCGATGACGTCAGCCGGATGATTGCCTCATCCAGCTTCTATCATACGGCAGTAAAACACTATAATCATTAAACGACCTCATCCAACAAAAAATACTACAACTCACCCAAATCTTAACCTGGAAATTATAAACCCTAATGAGTAAAAACCATGTCCCATACAAGATACACATAGCGGAAGGCTTAAGCAAAACAGACCATTCAATAATCCTTAAAATCGTTAACAGACTCTGTAGTCAAACCATTCAAAAATCCGAATCTCGTTGTTATAAGAAAACTCTATTCTACTTAGTCATCTGTTTATCATAAACTTCTCTGACTTACTATGGGTATAACCAGGGAACTTGATCGCCTATCCAGCCTTCACTGTCACACTGAGCATCCTCCAGCAACCAAGCTTAGACATCTTCATTGACCTTGAGTTCCTCACCTGAAAACTCGTCACCTACATCATAAGGTTTAAACTATAAGCCTAATGCTTAGTAAGGAATGCAACACTAACATGGATGCATGAATGCATAATTTGGGAAAATCACAAGCTCATAGGTCTTTTCTTGTTCATGTCTTTGCTCGTAATCATCATTCATAGTCATTGATCATATTCATCATTCATAGTCATTGATCATATTCCTTGTTTAGGTTGTGTGGATCAAGAGAGGATTTGTGCTGGTAAAGGGGGTTCGACAGTGAGTTTGATCTTGTTCCCTACTGCGGGTCGTATTCATATGTCCTTCTTTGGACTGTGACATACGCCGAACCGCCCCCAACCCTCACTTAATCCACGTTGCATAAATCTTATACATATACATATATACATACATATCTTGTTCATGGAAAACATGCGTTAAAACATTTTCTTATGCTTGAGAAACATTCATGATGCATGAACATGAGAGCTTTTAGCTCATCAAACTATGACAAGGATCATACCAGAACAGACAACTTCACATTCACTAACAGGTCATCACATGGTATAATTCGCAACATACATAAATCCTTCAAGTGCAGACAAGCTCATAATCATAAGGTAAACATTAGACATCTCAACCTAGTACTCCCACGATGTAGGGCTCTATTAGCCGGAAATCTTAATACATTCACTTACCTGGTCTCCTTAGCACTTGAGCTCCTTTCTCTTCAAACTTCTTCACCTAAACATTTACATTGCAGTAGTTAAAACAAAATCCTAATAGTTCTAATCTCGAGTTATCCTAAGATCTAATAGCTAAGAGTCCTTCCCGAGTTCTTAGTTTAATACTCAATGTAACCCGAAATCCCAAAATCAAAACAAACAGATTCGATAATGATAACTCAAGGTTGGTTGTTTTAAATGTCCAGAATCGATTCGGAATGACATTACTAATCTCGGGTTTCAAAATGTTCTTATTAATATTCGGCCATTGAAGAATCCAAACTTCAATACAGAGCTGAAAACAGGGCTAATAAACTAACAGATAACCACATTGTCAAACCTGTACCTCGAGCACAAAGTAGCCGAGAAGCAGCAAGGAAACCGATCGCCGAAGGAGGGATTTCCAGCTGACAGAGAGCGAGAGCTTGGGAGAGAAGAAATCGCCGGAAGTTGGGGATGTCGGCTACAGTGGTTTAAATGAGGTTTGAATCCTTTCCTTTTTCCTTAAATACTGGCCTCAATCCTCCATTATTACAACTTTGCCACACAACCTAGTTTAGATCCACATGTAATTAATTAAGCTTGGCATAAATCCTAAACTACGAAGATTAAATATTTATGACCGTTAATACAGTTAAGAAAATCACCTGGCCGTTAACTTGGGTGTTACACTAAGGCTAACGGTATGTCAAGAATCAATGTTGAGGCTGATGTTGTCACTCTACTCAATGCATTAGCCACTACATTTGCCTTGCTGGGGTGGTATTTGATTTCAAAATCGTAATCCTTGACAAACTCTAACCATCGTCGTTGCCTCATGTTTAGCTCTTTCTGTGTGAAAATATTTTTCAGACTTTTATGATCTAAGAATATTTCACAAGATTGTCCATACAAGTAATGCCTCCAAATCTTCAATGCAAAAACCACCGTAGCTAGATCCAAATTATGTGTAGGATAAGTCTTCTCATGTGTTTTCAGCTGTCTAGAAGCATAAGCTATTACCTTTCCATCTTGCATCAAGACACAGCCAAGTCCAACTTTGGAAGCATCACAATAAATGCTAAACTTTCCATTCTCAACAGGGAGTGTTAGTATTGGGGCATTGGTCAATCTCTGTTTCAAGGTTTGAAAACTAAACTAACATTCATCAGTCCATATGTACTTCATGTTTTTCCTCGTTAACCGAGTAAGGGGTGTGATAATCTTTGAGAATCATTCAATAAACTTCTTGTAATATCCTGCTAATCCAAGGAAACTCTGAATATCTGAAGTACTCATCGGTTGGGGCCACTCCTTAACTGCTTGAACCTTGGCTGGATCGACAGATATCCCATCTCCCGAGATAACGTGACCCAAAAAGTGAACTTGGTCCAACCAAAACTCACACTTGGAAAACTTGGCATAAAGTTAGTGCTGCTTAAGTACTCCTAATACCAAGTTCAAGTCTTTTGCATGCTCATCCTTAGTACGTGAATAAATGAAAATATCATCAATAAACACTATGACAAATTTATCTAGATATTCGTGAAACACTCTATTCATGAGATCCATGAAAGCTGCTGGTGCATTTGTTAATCCAAAAGACATAACCAAAAACTCATAATGTCCATACCTTGTGCGAAAGGCTGTCTTAGGGATATCTTCAGATTTGACTTTCAATTGGTAATAACCGGACCTAAGGTCAATCTTAGAGAAGACTCACGCACCATTAAGTTGGTCGAATAGATCATCAATCCTTGGTAATGGGTACTTGTTCTTGATAGTTAATTTGTTCAATTCCCGATAATCAACATACATACGCAATGATCCATCCTTCTTCTTAACAAAAAGAACAGGTGCACCCCACGGTGAATAACTCGGGCGTATGAATCCTTTTTCCAACAGTTCTTCCAACTATTTCTTTAACTCCCTAAGCTCTGTTAGTGCTAATATGTAAGGATTCTTATATACAGGCTCTGCGCTTGGGTAAACATCTACAACAAACTCGATTTCTCTATCTGGCGGCAAGCCAGGAAGGTCATCTAGAAATACTTCTGGGAAGTCTTGGAAAACTAAGACATTTTGAGGACTCGATTTTCCTACAACCTGTGTGTCTATAGCACTGGCCAAAAAGCATAAATACTTCCCGCATGGAGAAGGTCTAGCATCGATAGGGGCAATAACAGACATTTCCTTACACTTCTTCAAAGCTTGGAAGGTACGTTTCAAACCACCAGGGGGTTGAAAACTAACTATTCAAGTCCTACCATCGATTGTGGCATAATGCTTAAACAACAAGTCCATCCTTAGGATTACATTAAATCTCATTATCCCAATGATAATGAGATCAGCAGGCAGATTCACGCTTCCCACTGACACCACACTATTAAGCATTACTCGGCTAGAGTGCATGCATTCTCCAAAGGGTAACGTGACATTAAACACATGTTTAGTTGGCATAGGCTGTACATCTAACTTAACAGCAAATGCAGACGCTATAAAAGAATGTATTGCACCAGAATCTATTAAAGTGAAAGCAGGCATAGAGTTGATCAATATAGTACCTGACACTACCGCGGGCTGATCATCATCACCCGACTCCATCATGGAGAATATCCTCGGCTTTATCTTAGTAGGGCCACTCTTAAAAGCTGGACAGTCCCTGTTAACATGACCAACCTTATTACAGTTGTAGCATCGGATGACCCTGGGCTTCGGGCAATCCCTGAACGTGTGTCCAACTTCTTCACAGTTGAAACACTTTCTCGACCCAAATCTTCACTCTCCCGGGTGATTCTTCAAACATATCGAGCATTGGGGAAACTTCCTAGCATTATGTACTTTCTTTCCTGCTCTCTGACTACCCTGGCCTTCACTAGGCCTCTTCATCCCACTCTGTTGGTGTGGTTGAATAAACTTTCGTGGGGCTTCTCTTGCTTCAGTACACTTCATTTCTGCTTCTTCCACTTCCAATGCCGTGGACACAACTTCACCGTAAGACAAACCTTTAATACCCGAAAACTTGACTCCTCTGTAAATCTCTGGCTTCCGTCCATGCATAAATTGAAATACCTTATCCTCATTCCTGTGGACAAGGTATCCAGCAAACCTGGACAGGGACTTAAACTGTCTATTGTACTCAGACACGGACCCCGTCTGCTTCAAGTTCAGAAACTCCACCTTCTTTGTAGTCTGAACGGTGCTGTTAAAGTATTTCTCATAAAAAGTCTCCTTGAATTGCGTCCAAGACATTTCCAGAACATCAGTGGTGGTCTCCACTGTTTCCCACCAAAGTTGAGCATCCCCAGCCAAATGGAACGTTGCCAAAGTGACTTTGTCTCCTTCTCCAATATTGGCCCATCTGAACATACTCTCGATCTTCCTAAGCCATCCCTCAGCAACAATCGGATTGGATGACTGTCCATCAAATGTGGGCGGTTGTAATCTTCAGAATCTGTCTCCTGATTGCTCATTGTTGGAACACGAGTTGGCACTCCCTTGCGTATCTCGGTTCATAAGTAGTCCCAATTGCTCAGACTGCTGACGCACCAAAGCTGTCAACTCCCGAAGCACACTAGGATCTCTCACTTCTCAATTTGGCATCTCTCTCTTACTCTTAGTCTTCCGGTCGTAGCAGAAACATAAGACATCTTCCGCTAAATAGTCTCAGCGGTAGAAGCAGAAACATAAGACATCTTCCGCTAAATAGTCTCAGCGGTAGAAGCAGAAACAGAAGACATCTTCCGCTAAATAGTCTCAGCGGTAGAAGCAGAAACAGAAGACATCTTCCGCTAAATAGTCTCAGCGGTAGAAGCAGAAACATAAGACATCTTCCGCTAAATAGTCTCAGCGGTAGAAGCAGAAACATAAGACATCTTCCGCTAAATAGTCTCAGCGGTAGAAGCAGAAACATAAGACATCTTCCGCTAAATAGTCTCAGCGGTAGAAGCAGAAACATAAGACATCTTCCGCTAAATAGTCTCAGCGGTAGAAGCAGAAACAGAAGACATCTTCCGCTAAATAGTCTCAGCGGTAGAAGCAGAAACATAAGACATCTTCCGCTAAATAGTCTCAGCGGTAGAAGCAGAAACATAAGACATCTTCCGCTAAATAGTCTCAGCGGTAGAAGCAGAAACATAAGACATCTTCCGCTAAATAGTCTCAGCGGTAGAAGCAGAAACAGAAGACATCTTCCGCTAAATAGTCTCAGCGGTAGAAGCAGAAACATAAGACATCTTCCGCTAAATAGTCTCAGCGGTAGAAGCAGAAACAGAAGACATCTTCCGCTAAATAGTCTCAGCGGTAGAAGCAGAAACATAAGACATCTTCCGCTAAATAGTCTCAGCGGTAGAAGCAGAAACATAAGACATCTTCCGCTAAATAGTCTCAGCGGTAGAAGCAGAAACATAAGACATCTTCCGCTAAATAGTCTCAGCGGTAGAAGCAGAAACATAAGACATCTTCCGCTAAATAGTCTCAGCGGTAGAAGCAGAAACATAAGACATCTTCCGCTAAATAGTCTCAGCGGTAGAAGCAGAAACAGAAGACATCTTCCGCTAAATAGTCTCAGCGGTAGAAGCAGAAACATAAGACATCTTCCGCTAAATAGTCTCAGCGGTAGAAGCAGAAACAGAAGACATCTTCCGCTAAATAGTCTCAGCGGTAGAAGCAGAAACATAAGACATCTTCCGCTAAATAGTCTCAGCGGTAGAAGCAGAAACATAAGACATCTTCCGCTAAATAGTCTCAGCGGTAGAAGCAGAAACAGAAGACATCTTCCGCTAAATAGTCTCAGCGGTAGAAGCAGAAACAGAAGACATCTTCCGCTAAATAGTCTCAGCGGTAGAAGCAGAAACATAAGACATCTTCCGCTAAATAGTCTCAGCGGTAGAAGCAGAAACAGAAGACATCTTCCGCTAAATAGTCTCAGCGGTAGAAGCAGAAACATAAGACATCTTCCGCTAAATAGTCTCAGCGGTAGAAGCAGAAACATAAGACATCTTCCGCTAAATAGTCTCAGCGGTAGAAGCAGAAACATAAGACATCTTCCGCTAAATAGTCTCAGCGGTAGAAGCAGAAACATAAGACATCTTCCGCTAAATAGTCTCAGCGGTAGAAGCAGAAACATAAGACATCTTCCGCTAAATAGTCTCAGCGGTAGAAGCAGAAACAGAAGACATCTTCCGCTAAATAGTCTCAGCGGTAGAAGCAGAAACAGAAGACATCTTCCGCTAAATAGTCTCAGCGGTAGAAGCAGAAACATAAGACATCTTCCGCTAAATAGTCTCAGCGGTAGAAGCAGAAACATAAGACATCTTCCGCTAAATAGTCTCAGCGGTAGAAGCAGAAACAGAAGACATCTTCCGCTAAATAGTCTCAGCGGTAGAAGCAGAAACATAAGACATCTTCCGCTAAATAGTCTCAGCGGTAGAAGCAGAAACAGAAGACATCTTCCGCTAAATAGTCTCAGCGGTAGAAGCAGAAACATAAGACATCTTCCGCTAAATAGTCTCAGCGGTAGAAGCAGAAACATAAGACATCTTCCGCTAAATAGTCTCAGCGGTAGAAGCAGAAACATAAGACATCTTCCGCTAAATAGTCTCAGCGGTAGAAGCAGAAACATAAGACATCTTCCGCTAAATAGTCTCAGCGGTAGAAGCAGAAACATAAGACATCTTCCGCTAAATAGTCTCAGCGGTAGAAGCAGAAACATAAGACATCTTCCGCTAAATAGTCTCAGCGGTAGAAGCAGAAACAGAAGACATCTTCCGCTAAATAGTCTCAGCGGTAGAAGCAGAAACAGAAGACATCTTCCGCTAAATAGTCTCAGCGGTAGAAGCAGAAACATAAGACATCTTCCGCTAAATAGTCTCAGCGGTAGAAGCAGAAACATAAGACATCTTCCGCTAAATAGTCTCAGCGGTAGAAGCAGAAACATAAGACATCTTCCGCTAAATAGTCTCAGCGGTAGAAGCAGAAACAGAAGACATCTTCCGCTAAATAGTCTCAGCGGTAGAAGCAGAAACATAAGACATCTTCCGCTAAATAGTCTCAGCGGTAGAAGCAGAAACAGAAGACATCTTCCGCTAAATAGTCTCAGCGGTAGAAGCAGAAACAGAAGACATCTTCCGCTAAATAGTCTCAGCGGTAGAAGCAGAAACAGAAGACATCTTCCGCTAAATAGTCTCAGCGGTAGAAGCAGAAACAGAAGACATCTTCCGCTAAATAGTCTCAGCGGTAGAAGCAGAAACATAAGACATCTTCCGCTAAATAGTCTCAGCGGTAGAAGCAGAAACATAAGACATCTTCCGCTAAATAGTCTCAGCGGTAGAAGCAGAAACAGAAGACATCTTCCGCTAAATAGTCTCAGCGGTAGAAGCAGAAACATAAGACATCTTCCGCTAAATAGTCTCAGCGGTAGAAGCAGAAACAGAAGACATCTTCCGCTAAATAGTCTCAGCGGTAGAAGCAGAAACATAAGACATCTTCCGCTAAATAGTCTCAGCGGTAGAAGCAGAAACATAAGACATCTTCCGCTAAATAGTCTCAGCGGTAGAAGCAGAAACAGAAGACATCTGATCCCTCTGTTCGATGGGAAGTGGATCAGTTTTTCCAAAGTCATACATCCTCTTACTCGATTAAGGGGCAGATTAGTTCCCTTAATAGTTGATCTGATCCCTCTGTTCGATGGGAAGTGGATCAGTTTTTCCAAAGTCATACATCCTCTTACTCGATTAAGGGGCAGATTAGTTCCCTTAATAGTTGATCTGATCCCTCTGTTCGATGGGAAGTGGATCAGTTTTTCCAAAGTCATACATCCTCTTACTCGATTAAGGGGCAGATTAGTTCCCTTAATAGTTGATCTGATCCCTCTGTTCGATGGGAAGTGGATCAGTTTTTCCAAAGTCATACATCCTCTTACTCGATTAAGGGGCAGATTAGTTCCCTTAATAGTTGATCTGATCCCTCTGTTCGATGGGAAGTGGATCAGTTTTTCCAAAGTCATACATCCTCTTACTCGATTAAGGGGCAGATTAGTTCCCTTAATAGTTGATCTGATCCCTCTGTTCGATGGGAAGTGGATCAGTTTTTCCAAAGTCATACATCCTCTTACTCGATTAAGGGGCAGATTAGTTCCCTTAATAGTTGATCTGATCCCTCTGTTCGATGGGAAGTGGATCAGTTTTTCCAAAGTCATACATCCTCTTACTCGATTAAGGGGCAGATTAGTTCCCTTAATAGTTGATCTGATCCCTCTGTTCGATGGGAAGTGGATCAGTTTTTCCAAAGTCATACATCCTCTTACTCGATTAAGGGGCAGATTAGTTCCCTTAATAGTTGATCTGATCCCTCTGTTCGATGGGAAGTGGATCAGTTTTTCCAAAGTCATACATCCTCTTACTCGATTAAGGGGCAGATTAGTTCCCTTAATAGTTGATCTGATCCCTCTGTTCGATGGGAAGTGGATCAGTTTTTCCAAAGTCATACATCCTCTTACTCGATTAAGGGGCAGATTAGTTCCCTTAATAGTTGATCTGATCCCTCTGTTCGATGGGAAGTGGATCAGTTTTTCCAAAGTCATACATCCTCTTACTCGATTAAGGGGCAGATTAGTTCCCTTAATAGTTGATCTGATCCCTCTGTTCGATGGGAAGTGGATCAGTTTTTCCAAAGTCATACATCCTCTTACTCGATTAAGGGGCAGATTAGTTCCCTTAATAGTTGATCTGATCCCTCTGTTCGATGGGAAGTGGATCAGTTTTTCCAAAGTCATACATCCTCTTACTCGATTAAGGGGCAGATTAGTTCCCTTAATAGTTGATCTGATCCCTCTGTTCGATGGGAAGTGGATCAGTTTTTCCAAAGTCATACATCCTCTTACTCGATTAAGGGGCAGATTAGTTCCCTTAATAGTTGATCTGATCCCTCTGTTCGATGGGAAGTGGATCAGTTTTTCCAAAGTCATACATCCTCTTACTCGATTAAGGGGCAGATTAGTTCCCTTAATAGTTGATCTGATCCCTCTGTTCGATGGGAAGTGGATCAGTTTTTCCAAAGTCATACATCCTCTTACTCGATTAAGGGGCAGATTAGTTCCCTTAATAGTTGATCTGATCCCTCTGTTCGATGGGAAGTGGATCAGTTTTTCCAAAGTCATACATCCTCTTACTCGATTAAGGGGCAGATTAGTTCCCTTAATAGTTGATCTGATCCCTCTGTTCGATGGGAAGTGGATCAGTTTTTCCAAAGTCATACATCCTCTTACTCGATTAAGGGGCAGATTAGTTCCCTTAATAGTTGATCTGATCCCTCTGTTCGATGGGAAGTGGATCAGTTTTTCCAAAGTCATACATCCTCTTACTCGATTAAGGGGCAGATTAGTTCCCTTAATAGTTGATCTGATCCCTCTGTTCGATGGGAAGTGGATCAGTTTTTCCAAAGTCATACATCCTCTTACTCGATTAAGGGGCAGATTAGTTCCCTTAATAGTTGATCTGATCCCTCTGTTCGATGGGAAGTGGATCAGTTTTTCCAAAGTCATACATCCTCTTACTCGATTAAGGGGCAGATTAGTTCCCTTAATAGCTGATCCGAACAAATTTGTTCTTTCCTTACCAGCGGTAGAAGCAGAAACAGAAGACATCTTCCGCCAAATAGCCTCAGCGGTAGAAGCAGAAACATAAGACATCTTCCGCTAAATAGTTTCAGCGGTAGAAGCAGAAACAGAAGACATCTTCCGCTAAATAGTCTCAGCGGTAGAGACAGGAACAGAATACATCTTCCGCTAAATAGTCTCAGCGGTAGAGACAGGAACAGAATACATCTTCCGCTAAATAGTCTCAGCGGTAGAAGCAGAAACATAAGACATCTTCCGCTAAATAGTCTCAGCGGTAGAAGCAGAAACAGAAGACATCTTCCAGTTTCAAACATCTACCGATCGCTAAATAGTCTCAGCGGTAGAAGCAGAAACAGAAAACATCTTCCGATTTCGAACATCCACCGATCACCTTTGCCGAATGACATCTGCCGACCGACATCTGCCAATCACATCTGCCGAACGACAACATCACAACACATTAACCATTACATTCTAAACAAATGAACAATTATGACTACTAAAAGAACTTATAAATTTTACTGTAATCATTCAAAACAACTTGACTCCATGAAATGCTCGAAATCCAGTAAGAACCACAGTTAAAACCAACAATGTATCACTATCAGAGTAACTAAAGAAAAAAAAACATAACAATAATATTAAAACAACCACTGTCATAAAATTCTCAACACACTTCGACAAAACATCTATCCATTTAGACTTCTCATACTGACATTAGTTAAACCGCCTCATCAGTGCACCAAACCGCGGCATAGATGTGCTCCATCAACTTCACCTATCCTTCTGTAAACTCAAAGAAATCACTGTTGAAACCTTAGCACCTACATCACAAAACTCATCTGTTAGCCTAATGCTAAATAAGTAGAGCAAATATGAAATGAAATGCTGAATTCATAAATCCTAATCATGCAGTTTCTACTTTCACATCTCAGTTGCATTGTGTTCGTTCTTGATCTGATCCCTCTGTTCGATGGGAAGTGGATCAGTTTTTCCAAAGTCATACATCCTCTTACTCGATTAAGGGGCAGATTAGTTCCCTTAATAGTTGATCTGATCCCTCTGTTCGATGGGAAGTGGATCAGTTTTTCCAAAGTCATACATCCTCTTACTCGATTAAGGGGCAGATTAGTTCCCTTAATAGCTGATCCGAACAAATTTGTTCTTTCCTTACCATGCCCTTACATGTAAATTTATTTTCGTATTCTTTCAAAACATGATGCATGACATACTGAAAACATTCAAACATGCATAAACCTACTGTTTTGTGATGTAGTCCCGAAGGCATACACATACTCCAGTTACATGGCTTCCTGGAACAGCTTGGTTGCAAACTACTTCGGATTTTGCTCAAACCTAAAACCGTAGACAGAGTATTAGTTAGATCTTTGATAAACTTCATTCTAAACTATCCAGAAATCTAAGGAAACTAGTTGGAAGCTCTGTTCCTCGAGCATTCCCGATTCATCACAAAACCCGAACTCAGCTCTCACTCACAGCATTCCTAAAACACTCATTCTACCGTAAACTAATTATCGAATGTATATCCTATATTCATCCTAAATCATCAGCAAGAAGAAATCAGGGAAGAACTCACCTAAGTTGAAGAAGATTCGGAGAGAAAAATCGTCAGAGGAGTTGGCTGAGCTAAGCTGAAAGAGGAAAGTGATGAAACTGTGGCGGCTATCTTTCACTAAACCCTCCATTTATATCACATGCTTCACAAATTACACTTATGCCATTGACTAACAAACTTTAACCTATTTAACCAACCAATCAAAATCACTTAATTCCTTAAAATAAAAACCACGTACTGGTTACTACAGCTACAACCCTACATCCCATGATAGATTACTTTCCTTATTACTGTTTTATTTTGTAACACGTTTTCGATGATTGAGCACGTATGTTAGAACATCGACATAAAATTGTTTAAAAGATAAAAAGAATAGGATATTTGCATGTGTATGAAAAAGTAAAAGAGAATTGACGGAAAATACATGATAGCAAAAGCCTGAACGACAGTGAGATGGTGAGCTTGAACGTTAAAAGTAAAAGGAATTGACGGAAAATACATGATAGCAAAAGCCTGAACGACAGTGAGATGGTGAGCTTGAACGTTAAAAGTAAAAGTAAAAGTAAAAGTAAAAGTAAAAGTAAAAGTAAAAGTTTTGTAACTTGCACGTATTTTCGCTTACTGAGTTTTCTTATAGTTTTAATTTGTGATATAGGTGAATTTTTATCTAAGGAAGAATTAGCTGCGATTGAGAACCCTCCAGTGGCAAGCAAGCATACAGAAGAAGAACATATTGTTGAGTTTGAAGAAAATGATTTAAATTAGTATGCTTTAGTTTTTTCAAATAATATTTAAAGTTTTATTCGATTTAAGATTTGAATATTATGAAAATAAGATTTTAACGCTCGATTTTAAATCAACTTTTGCTCACATCATCCGGTCACAAACGACAAATCACTTTTGCTCACATCATCCGGTCACAAACGACAAATCACTTTTGCTCACATCATCCGGTCACAAACGACAAATCACTTTTGCTCACATCATCCGGTCACAAACGACAAATCACTTTTGCTCACATCATCCGGTCACAAACGACAAATCACTTTTGCTCACATCATCCGGTCACAAACGACAAATCACTTTTGCTCACATCATCCGGTCACAAACGACAAATCACTTTTGCTCACATCATCCGGTCACAAACGACAAATCACTTTTGCTCACATCATCCGGTCACAAACGACAAATCACTTTTGCTCACATCATCCGGTCACAAACGACAAATCACTTTTGCTCACATCATCCGGTCACAAACGACAAATCACTTTTGCTCACATCATCCGGTCACAAACGACAAATCACTTTTGCTCACATCATCCGGTCACAAACGACAAATCACTTTTGCTCACATCATCCGGTCACAAACGACAAATCACTTTTGCTCACATCATCCGGTCACAAACGACAAATCACTTTTGCTCACATCATCCGGTCACAAACGACAAATCACTTTTGCTCACATCATCCGGTCACAAACGACAAATCACTTTTGCTCACATCATCCGGTCACAAACGACAAATCACTTTTGCTCACATCATCCGGTCACAAACGACAAATCACTTTTGCTCACATCATCCGGTCACAAACGACAAATCACTTTTGCTCACATCATCCGGTCACAAACGACAAATCACTTTTGCTCACATCATCCGGTCACAAACGACAAATCACTTTTGCTCACATCATCCGGTCACAAACGACAAATCACTTTTGCTCACATCATCCGGTCACAAACGACAAATCACTTTTGCTCACATCATCCGGTCACAAACGACAAATCACTTTTGCTCACATCATCCGGTCACAAACGACAAATCACTTTTGCTCACATCATCCGGTCACAAACGACAAATCACTTTTGCTCACATCATCCGGTCACAAACGACAAATCACTTTTGCTCACATCATCCGGTCACAAACGACAAATCACTTTTGCTCACATCATCCGGTCACAAACGACAAATCACTTTTGCTCACATCATCCGGTCACAAACGACAAATCACTTTTGCTCACATCATCCGGTCACAAACGACAAATCACTTTTGCTCACATCATCCGGTCACAAACGACAAATCACTTTTGCTCACATCATCCGGTCACAAACGACAAATCACTTTTGCTCACATCATCCGGTCACAAACGACAAATCACTTTTGCTCACATCATCCGGTCACAAACGACAAATCACTTTTGCTCACATCATCCGGTCACAAACGACAAATCACTTTTGCTCACATCATCCGGTCACAAACGACAAATCACTTTTGCTCACATCATCCGGTCACAAACGACAAATCACTTTTGCTCACATCATCCGGTCACAAACGACAAATCACTTTTGCTCACATCATCCGGTCACAAACGACAAATCACTTTTGCTCACATCATCCGGTCACAAACGACAAATCACTTTTGCTCACATCATCCGGTCACAAACGACAAATCACTTTTGCTCACATCATCCGGTCACAAACGACAAATCACTTTTGCTCACATCATCCGGTCACAAACGACAAATCACTTTTGCTCACATCATCCGGTCACAAACGACAAATCACTTTTGCTCACATCATCCGGTCACAAACGACAAATCACTTTTGCTCACATCATCCGGTCACAAACGACAAATCACTTTTGCTCACATCATCCGGTCACAAACGACAAATCACTTTTGCTCACATCATCCGGTCACAAACGACAAATCACTTTTGCTCACATCATCCGGTCACAAACGACAAATCACTTTTGCTCACATCATCCGGTCACAAACGACAAATCACTTTTGCTCACATCATCCGGTCACAAACGACAAATCACTTTTGCTCACATCATCCGGTCACAAACGACAAATCACTTTTGCTCACATCATCCGGTCACAAACGACAAATCACTTTTGCTCACATCATCCGGTCACAAACGACAAATCACTTTTGCTCACATCATCCGGTCACAAACGACAAATCACTTTTGCTCACATCATCCGGTCACAAACGACAAATCACTTTTGCTCACATCATCCGGTCACAAACGACAAATCACTTTTGCTCACATCATCCGGTCACAAAGCGACAAATCACTTTTGCTCACATCATCCGGAATCACTTTTGCTCACATCATCCGTCACAAACGACAAATCACTTTTGCTCACATCATCCGGTCACAAAGCGACAAATCACTTTTGCTCACATCATCCGGTCACAAAGCGGCAAATCACTTTTGCTCACATCATCTGGTCACAAACGACAAAAGAAACTATACACACTTCATCCGAAAACAAGATCTACATCTACCGATTGACATGTGCATCTCGCATGTCTCATTAAAACTTCATCCGATCGCTAAACGACAGAACTTATACACACATAATCCGATAAAATAAACAACATCATCCGATGGAAGACATGATCCGATGGAAGACATCATCTGATAGAAGACATCATTCGATAGAAGACATCATCTGACAGAAGACATCATCTGGTGGAAGACATCATCCGATCGACAGAAACCTTAACTTACCAACAGAAACATCCATCGACAGACATGAACCCCTGACTTTTACCTACAGAGGACATCCTGAATTTCTCAACTCCCAACATGACTAACACAAACTTGTATTGACATAAACCATAGACTTATTCTGAGTATGTATAGCGGAAGACTTAAATAAACAGATCATTCACAACCCAGAAATCAGTCAGACAAGTTTACTAGTATTCAACATTTTTAAGAAAAATCCCTCCTACTTAAACTTCAATATTCATAAACCTTACTAATATCTTAAAGGTAGTAACCAGAGATCATAATCGCCTTTCCAGCCACACACTGTGACCCTGAGCACCATCCAGCAACCAGACTTAGGCATCTTCACTGAATTTGAAATCCTCACCTGATTGTTCTTCATCTACATCATAAGGTTTAAACTATAAGCCTAATGCTTAGTAAGGAGTGCAATGCTAACATGTATGCATGAATGCACAAATTAAAGGAAACACATGTTCATGATCTTTTCGTGTTCTTGTTTTTGTTCATGTTCATCATTTTCATCATATGGATTAAGGGAGGATTTGTGCCGAAAAGGAGGTTGACAGTGAGAGTGTACATAGTCCCTTTCGGGTCGTATTCATGGTCCTCCTTTTGGACAGTGACATACGTCAAACTGCCCCCAACCCTCTCTTAATCCTTGTTGCATAAGTTTCATATTCATTTCTTGTTCATAGGGAAAATCATGCTTTTAAAACATTTTCATATGCATGAGAAAGATTCGTGATGCATGAGCATGAGCATTCTAAAATCATCAGGCTACAGAGCAAGTCATTCATTCGTTAAAGATCACAACATCAATTCGAGTACCATAACCCACCAGATATTAGCACAGATACATTTAACATCACAAACAACACCTTTACTTAGTACCCTTGAGATGTAGGGCCCTAATGGCCAGAAATCTTACTCACTCACTTACCTGGTTTTCTTAGCAAAACTTGAGCACCTCTCTTCAAACTTCTTCACCTAGAAACATTTCACATTACAGTGTTAAATCAAAATCCTAAAAGTTCTAACTGAAAGTCATCCTAGATTCTAACTTATATATTTTTAAATCTTCCTAGTCGAGCGCCTAATGCGTACAGATTAAGCTTCCAAAATATCTAAGTAACTAGATTCAACTTAGCAGATAAACACAGATTATAAATGTTACTACAATAACCCAACCATTGAAGAATCCGAAACCCACAGTTCTAGCTGAAAACAGAGCCCTAAGAAACTATCCAGTAACTACATTGTCTAAGTCTTACCTAGAGCGTGGATTGTAGAAGTGAATACTGAAGAATCGATCATTGGTGGAGGAGTAGCTGGCCGAGAGAGAGAAGAAGAGCTTTGGAGAAAATGGGAAATCGCCGCGAGAGGAAATGTCGGCTACAGTGGGGTTTAATGAGGTTTAAGGATTTTCATTTTCTATATATATTAACTAAAATCCAACTTAATTACAAACTTGCCACCCAACCTAATTTCACTCAACTTGTATTAAATATGTCTTGACATTAAATTTAAAATCATAAAGGTTAATAAAAATAGTGACAATCAAAATGGTTAAGAAAATCACCTGGCCAAAATTGTCGGGTGTACACAAGCTAACACTTGTTTTAAATGTGGACAACCTGGACACTATATTAGTAATTGCCCAAAGAATGTCGGGGAGCAACCCAAGATAACTACTAGAGTATTCGCCATGACTAAAGATGAAGCTGAAGGAAATGCATCTGTGCTGACAGGTTTGATATTTATTTCTGGCATTTCTTCTAGCATATTAATTGATTCTGGAGCTACGCATTCATTTATATCCCTTGAGCATGCTAAGAAGTTTGATATTAAAGTAGAGTCTCTACAATGTAATATGGGAGTAGCTACACCTTCGGGCAAAGTTATGATTGTCGATTCTATTATTAGAAGGTGCGAAGTGTGCATTGGGGAAAATCAACTAGAAGTTGATTTAATTATTTTAGCAATGCACGATTACGACGTAATCCTTGGAATGGATTGGCTTACCAATCACTATGCAACTATCGATTGTCGAAAGAGAATGGTAAAGCTTCAACTCCCTGGAGCAAAGCCATTTTTATTCTATGGGAATTCTAAAGGTTCAAGAGTTCCAGTAATTTTAGCTATGCAAGCTCGGAGCTTATTAAATTCTGGATGAGTTGGAATTCTTGCCATCGTTATATGTACTGAACCTGACAGAGCAACAATATTGGATATGGTGCCGATAGTTAATGAATTTTCTGACGTCTTTCCCGATGACCTGACAATGTTACCACCTGTGAGAGATGTGGAATTTAGTGTTGAGCTGCTACCTGGAACGACACCGATCTCTAAAGCTCCTTACAAAATGGCGCCAAGTGAACTAAAGGAGTTAAAGACTCAACTGGACGATTTGCTGGAGAAATGATTTATCCAACCGAGTTTCTCACCATGGGGAGCTCCGGTTTTATTTGTGAAGAAAAAGGATGGATCGATGAGAATGTGTATCGACTACAAGAGAGCTCAACAAAGTCACTATCAAGAACAAGTATCCACAGCCAAGAATCGATGACTTATTTGATCAATTGAAAGGATCGGCTGTTTTCTCGAAAGTTGATCTAAGGTCTGGATATCATCAACTGAAAATTAAGGAGGACGACGTGTTCAAGACGGCGTTTCGTACTAGATATGGCCACTTTGAATTCCAAGTCATGCCATTCGGATTAAGTAATGCACCAACCGCATTTATGGATCTGATGAATCATACTTTCAAGGCCTTTTTGGATGACTTTGTGATAGTCTTTATTGACGACATCCTTATTTACTCAAAGAGCAAGAAGGAACATGAAGAACACTTGAGGATTATTCTTTCTACTTTGAGACGTGAGAAGTTATATGCAAAGTTCTCCAAGTGTGAATTTTGGATGGAGAAAGTGGCTTTTCTTGGCCACTTTATTTCAAAAGAGGGCGTAGCAATGGACCCATCAAAGATTGAAGCTGTTAGTTAATGGCCTCAACCAAAGAACGCATCTGAAATAAGGAGTTTTCTTGGTCTTGTGGGATATTATCGAAGATTCGTAGAAGGTTTTTCAACCTTAGCCAATCCGCTTACAAAGTTAACAAGGAAAGGTGCCAAGTATTCATGGACTGATGAGTGCGAGCAAAGCTTTCAGGAGCTGAAGAAAAGGTTAATCACAACACCTATACTTACTATACCATCCGGATCAGGAAAATTTGTTGTATATAGTGACGCTTCGAAGTATGGATTGGGATGTGTCCTCATGCAAGAAGGAAAAGTAGTCGCCTATGCCTCAAGACAGTTGAAGGAACACGAGAAGAACTACCCGACACATGATTTGGAGCTTGCAGCGGTAGTTCATGCGTTAAAGATTTTGAGGCATTATCTTTATGGAGAACGGTGCGAGATTTATACGGATCACAAGAGTTTGAAATAATTTATAACCCAGAAGGATCTGAATATGAGGCAGCGCAGATGGTTAGAATTGGTAAATAATTACGACTGCTAAATTATTTATCACCCTGGTAAAGCTAACGTCGTAGCTGATGCTTTGAGTAGAAGTGCATCATCTCAAATTTCTTCATTGCGGCTAATTCCAGAACAGTTAACCGAAGAGATGCAGAAATCCAACATCAAAGTTGTGCCGTTTGGGCTACTGGAGAGATTATCTGCTATGACGCTTCAACCAAGTTTGCGAGCAGATAAAGGAGAAACAACGAGGAGATGCTTATATTTGCAAAGTTAAAAGCGATTTGGAGGCGGGAAAAATTTCTGAATTTTCTGTATCTGATAGTGAGATTATCCAGTTCAAAAAGAGATGGTGTATACCAGATGATGCTGAATTGAAGAAGACTATAATGGAAGAAGCACACTCAACCCCTTACTCGGTACATCCTGGGTCAACAAAAATGTATCGAGATTTGAAGCAGCATTATTGGTGGCGTGGTTTGAAATTGGACGTAGCCAAGTTTGTGGAAAAGTGTCTCACTTGTCAACAAGTCAAAGCATAGCACCAACGACCTGCTGGTACTTTGCAACCACTTATGGTGCCTCAATGGAAGTGGGAGCATATTACTATGGACTTTGTAGTGGGACTTCCTATGACGTTTAAGGGTCACGACTCCATTTGGGTGATAGTTGATCGATTGACCAAATCAGCACATTTCCTTCCTGTAAAGACTACCTATACCATGGATCAGTATGCTCAGCTTTATGTTCAAGAGATTATCAGACTGCATGGTACGCCTGTTTCTATCGTGTCTGATCGAGATCCTCGTTTTACCTCGAAATTTTGGAAGAGTATGCAGAAAGCTATGGGTACTTAGTTGAATTTCAGTACAGCTTTCCATCCTCAGACAGATAGACAATCAGAAAGGACGATTCAAACCTTGGAGGATATGTTACGGGCATGTGCTATCGACTTTCAAGGAAATTGGAGTAAGAATTTGCCATTAGTGGAATTTGCCTACAACAACAGTTACCAAGCTTCGATTGGGATGGCACCTTATGAAGCTCTATATGGTAGAAAATACAGATCTCTAGTGCATTGGGACGAAGTGGGCAAAGGAGTACTGGTTGGGCCAGATATATTGAGGCAGACTGCTGAGATCGTTACATTAATCCGGAAGAGAATTCTTACGGCTCAGAGTAGACAGAAAAGTTATGCTGATAGGAGAAGAAGAAAGTCAGAGTTTGCTGTGGGAGATCAAGTTTTCCTGAAAATCTCGCTAATGAGAGGTGTAATGCGTTTTGGAAAGAAAGAAAAGTTAAGCGCAAGATTCACAGGCCCATTTGAAATCTCAAGAATGATAGGAGAAGTTGCCTACCAATTGGAATTACCAGATTCATTCAAGCATGTGCCCAATGTCTTTCATATCTCGATGTTGAAGAAGTACGTTCCAGACTCCTCACATGTCTTACCATCAAGATCTCTTGACTTCGCAATCAACCCTGATTTATCATATGAAGAAAGACCCATTCAAATACTAGAGGCAAAAGAAAGAGGATTAAGGAATAAGAAGGTCTCACTTGTCAAAGTGATTTGGAAGAATCGTAGCATTGAAGAAGCAACTTGAGAAAGAGAAGATGACATGAGGAAGACCTACCCTGAGTTATTTATGTAATTGTTTTAAATTTCGAGGACAAAATTTGTTTTAAGGAGGGAAGATTGTAACAATGTAGGGTTCCAGATTGAAATTTTTATGTTCAAATTGGAAATTCCAAAAATCAAAATAAATATGTAACCTAATTTTTGGATAAAAATCAGATAAAATCAAGGTAAATTGGATGAATCTAACCTGAAAAGTCAACCAAAGACAGAAGAGGTTTGGATTTGAGGTTCAACAAATCCGAATTTGAATCGGATTTTCAGAGAACCAGTCGGATTCTCCTCTGAAAATCCGACGTTCAATTTGTATGTATATAGTCTAGAAATCGTCTAGAAATTGAGAAGGGATATCTGAATGGCACAACTTGAAATCCGAGCTGAGTGAGTTACAGCTCGAAAAATCTGGGAAATAGCTGATTTCCCAGCAGACGTTGAGTGAACCTCCTTCTATAAATTGAGACTTTTGGCGGAGGAGGAAACTCACACCAAAAGCCCTCCTCTCCCTCTCGAGTTCTCTGAAGTCAGAAAAGAGAACTTACCTCAGACTTCTGAAGCAGCGAGAAATTGAGCTCCGAAAAACTCCTCCGCTTGTAGTCGAGCTCTCTGACGAAGATCTCTCTCTCTCTCCCTCCACAGACGAACACCGTAGAGTAAGGACTCTCTCTCTCGCTCTGATTCCTCTCGCTCGATCGCTCTCTGTTCTCACTCTCCCTCTCCGAATCTCTCTTTGCCCTCAGGACTCGATATAATGCGTGGAGAAGGAGAAGATCGAGTTTTCCTTTTAAGCCCAAACCGGTCCAGCAAGTCAAGAACCAAACCGGTTCACTTATTTTGGTCCGAACCAAACTGGGCTAACCCGACCCTAACCGGACCGACACTGTTCACCTGACTCGACCCGGTACTGTTCACTTGACTCGAATCGACACTGTTCACCCGATCCGACCTGGCACTATTCACCCGAACTGGACCCGAACCAAATTTTGACCCGAATCGAACTGGACCGATCAGAGAATTAACCGATAAGGAATTTCTGCCCAAATTCTTCTAAAGTTGGAATAATTTAAGTGATATTTTAATATTAGTATTCAAATTAGGCAGGAAAGATTTTGGAACCGTCCAATTCAATCCAAATTGATCCAACCAATCCAATCCGACCTAAAATTTCAACGATATTATTTTGGAATTTGGAATATCTCGATATAAACATTTGTTGCTCGGAATCCAAGTAAGTGTAAATACAAGTTTTACAAGGTTTTGGCTACGGTCCTACATCATATGATAGATTACTTCGCTTATTACTGTTTTATTTTATCACACGTTTTCGATGATTGAGCACGTATGTTAGAACATCGACATAGAATTGTTTAAAAGATAAAATGAATAGGATATTTGCATGTGTATGAAAAAGTAAAAGGGATTTGACGGCAAATACGTGATAGCAAAAGCCTAAACGACAGTGAGATGGTGAGCTTGAACGTTAAAAGTAAACGTAAAAGATGACGAAGCCATAATGGCCAAGTCTTAAAAGATGGTTCAGGAATGAGTTCCAACCGGTTTGTAACAGTTAACAAGATTTGGTAAAAGTAAAAGTAAAAGTTTTGTAACTTGCACGTATTTTTACTTACTGAGTTTTCTTATAGTTTTAATTTATGATGTAGGTGAATTTTTATCTGAGGAAGAATTAGCTGCGATTGAGAACCCTCCAGTGACACGCGAGCATACAAAAGAAGAAGATATTGTTGAGTTTGAAGAAAATTATTTAAATCAGTATGCTTTAGTTTTTCAAATAATATTTAAAGTTTTATTTCGATTTAAGATTTGAATAATTATGTTTAATTTTATTGTTAAATAAAGTTTTATAAAATTGCTTTAAATATGCAATTATTTCAAGTTTCCGACAAATTTATTATAGTTTGATAAAACTTCCACGCATTTAAGAGTTTCCAGTTATTATTATGTTTTTAATATTATGAAAATAAGATTTTAACGCTCGATTTTAAATCAATTTTGGAGAAAATTTTAGGTTGTTCAAAATTAGGGCTTCAAATTGGGAATTTTTAAATTTTAGCGTTACAATAATGCTTTTTCCAAACAGCGAAGAAAGGTGATGTAAAAATTCAGGTGTTTGGCAGCCCTAGAAGCTAAAGAGTGTGGGAAAAAAATTTACCTCTAATTGATCTTCTTTCATGTCAAGGTTGAAAACAGATACTTCAATTTTTGGTCTCTGAAAATTCTAGAGAAAACCTTCTATCCGTTGAGAAATTATCTCCTTTTCTGTTGGGAAACTTTCACAGAAGGAAGATTTTATGGAGAGAGAGAGAGAGTTCTGCTCTCTTTAGTAAATCACCGGCAACTAGGGAGATGGATCTTTAATGTTAGGTGGGGAAGCTTTTAAGAAAAGAAGATTTATGGAAGGTGGTAGGAAGAGGCAGGTGGTTTTAAATAGTGGTTGTCTAAAGGAGAGACAAGAGTGCATGTGTGATCATTAAAGAGAGGAAATTAACGCGTTTGTTGTTTTCTTCTTCCCTACTTCTTGGTGTCCTCCCTCGAGAAAAATGGTGGGTCTTACACATTAGTTTTGTGGGTTTCACAGGATTCAAAGTTGTTCTTCATCCAATTGTCGACTGCGTTCAAGTTTCTCTTCCTTGTGCCTGCTTTGAACTGGATCGCTTGGTTCCCATGCCTGTTGTTTGACACAGGACTGGATGGGTCTAGAAGTGTACGGAGGAAAGGCAAAGGGGACAACAGATGAAGTGAAGATTTATGATCTGGGTGTGCGAGCTGGGACCCTAAGCTTGATGATTAACTCCATTGTTCTGGCTCTTGCATCATTTGCCGTTGAACCCATTTGTCGGGCTTTGAAGAGCGTGAAGAACTGGTGGGTGATTGTTAACATTCATTATCTTGGCCATCCCTATTGGTATGACTGTTATTGTGACCAAGGCCGCTAAAAATGGGAGGTCTGCCAATGCCCTTCATCCTCCTCCCTCTAATATCAAAGCCGGAGCATTGCCCATCTTTGCTGTTTTCGGCATTCCTCTTTCTTTTTCGATTAGTGAAATAACCCAAAAATTTAATTTTAATTTTTTTTCCGATTTTAAAATTCTAAAAAATTTTCTTAATTTGATTTGCAAATTATATTAAATTAAATCGTTACAAAACTATAATTTTCTTAATTCAAAAATCATTGCAAATAACAAAAATAATTTAATAAGCAGAAATTTGAAATTAATATAAATAAATATTTATAAAATTAAATGCTAAACAAACATTAAATAAAACTTCATTCATAAATTTTTTAAAAAATAATAGCGTTCTTAATAAAAATTCAACAATTGATACAATAAATTATTCAAACTTAAAACAAAACAAATTTAAATGCAACTAAATATAAAAATATTTTTTTAAAACGATATAAAAACATAACTTTAAATTTTTTTTCAAAACCGACGACCACATCCTCCTCTGTATGCTCGCTTGCCTCAAGAGGACTCTCGATCACAGCTATTTCTTCCTCAGATAAAAACTCACCTACATCAAAAAATTAAAAACTAAGAAAACTCAGTAAGCGAAAATATGTGCAAGTGTCAACATTTACGTTTTTCGAATCCCGTCTTATCAGTTACATTTTGGTTAGAACTTGTTCTAACTTTCGGTCAAATATTACATCTAGTTAGAATTTGTTCCAACCTTCGTTAAGATGTACATACTTGTTATAACTTGTTCCAACCTTCAATCAAGCTCACCATCTCATTGTCATTCAGGCTTTTGCTATCACATATTTTTCGTCAATTTCGTAATTTTCATACACATACAAATGTCTTATCAATTTTATATTTTAAATAATTCTATGATAATATCTAAACATGCGTGCTCAAATATCATAAATATGAAATAAAACAGTAATAAAAAAATATAGATTTTGTGATGTAAGGTCATAGCGTTGGATTTTCGAATCGATTTTGGGCGTCCTTAACGATCTAAAATATTCAGTTGAACAGTTTTGGGTTTGGACCAGTTCTGGTCAATCGGGCCGTTTCGATTTGGTCCAGAATTTATTCTGAACCAATGTTTTTTTTTTCTTCTTCCTTTGCCGTGTTGCGTTCTATCGAGAGAGTGTATGAGATACAAAGAGAGAGTTAGCGAAACAGAGAGAGAGTGAGAGCGAGAGACATAACGAAAGAGAAAGATCTACTTACGAGAAGAATGGTTTGGCCTAGAAGAGTCAGTTCACGTGAAGAAAGGTTTGGCCGAGAGAGGAAATTTGCGTTGACACAAAAATGACTTCAACCGAGAAAGAGGAATTCTTCGGAGGAACGTTTGGCCGTTTAGAGCGAGGTTGATGCTTCCTCCGAGGATTTTGGCTGGGTCGGAGCAACTTGCTGTGGTCGGAGGTTAAGTACAGCGATTCTGCAAGGTAGGGGCGTTCTCTTGTTTCTCTTTGGTTTACAGAACGAGAAAGAGATTTGTTGTGTTCTTGAGTGTGATTTCTCCTTCCTATAGAGCATTTTAATATTCTAGAGAAGGATCTCAATTCTTTTCCTTAGAAGAATTATACGAATCTGACCACCCAATTTGATCAGATTCATCAAATAGTTTAGGAAGGAATTTCGTTTGTGATTATTTCCTTAATGGTTGTATATAGAGGTTTTGGTATTAGGAAATGAAATATTTTTCATATTCTTCAGGTTGTGATACACTGAAGATCAAGGTGTTGTTTGGAAATAAATTTTTGATTTTGTATTAAAAATTCTAAAATAATGTAATGACCCCATAATTTAATTTCAATTTTTCTCCAATTTGAAAACTCTAAAAAATTTTCCCAAATTGATTTCTAAATTAGGTTAAATTGGATTGTTATAAAACCCTAATTTTCTTAATTCAAAATCAATAAAAATAACAAAAATCATTTAATAAGCGAAAACTTTGAAATTAATATCAATAAATGTTTAGAAAATTAAATGCTAAACAAACATTAAATAAAACTTGATTCATAATTTTTTTAAAAACAATAGAGTACTTAATAAAAATCCAACAGTTGATACAATAAATTATTCAAACTTAAAACAAAATAAATTTAAATGCAACTAAATATAAAAATATCTTTTTAAAACGATATAAAGTATAACTTTAAATTTTTATTCAAACCCGACGACTAGATCCTCCTCTGTATGCTCGCCTGCCTCAAGAGGATTCTCGATCACAGCTAGTTCTTCCTCAGATAAAAACTCACCTACATCACAAAATTAAAAACTATGAGAAAACTCAGTGTGCTAAAATATGTGCAAGTGTCAACATTTACTTTTTCCCGGATCCTGTCTTATCAGTTACATTCTAGTTAGAACTTGTTCCAACTTTCGGTCAAATATCACATCTAGTTAGAACTTGTTCCAACCTTTGGTCAAATATCACTTATAGTTAGAACTTGTTCCAACCTTCGGTCAAACATATCATCTAGTTAGAACTTGTTCCAACCATCGTTCAAATATCACCTCCAGTTAGAACTTGTTCCAACCTTCGGTCAAATATCACATCTAGTTAGAACTTGTTTCAACCTTCGGTCAAATATCACTTCTAGTTAGAACTTGTTCCAAAATCGTTCAAATGTCACATATTGATTAGAACTTGTTCCAACTGTAACACCCGAGAACTTCCTATTACGTGCGTAGCCTACGATTAGATGTATTAGGAGAGTTTAATTATACAAGGGTGTTGTTATGTTTTGTAGTGTATTAGAAGAAGTGAAATGAGAATTGAGAGTTGACAAGTCAAACTCCAAGATGATTGGTGGAGAGTTGAGTTGACTTTGTCAATATGTATGTTGACCAATATAAAGGTAGAAGTGTGATGGAATTTTGGTGAATTGTTAATGCTTTTTGCGTTGGTTTTAATGAAGTAAAAGGTGGGGGTAAAAGTTTAATTTTTGAAAGCTTGGAGGGAGAAATTAAAAAGTGAATGAAAGTTATAGTTTAAATGTTGTTCTTTCTCATTTTCTCTCCATTTTCATCGACTTCTTCTTCATCCTCCATTGTTGGCGATTCTTCTCCCTCTTTCTTCATTTCTTCAAGTGATTTCAAGGTAAGTTTACATGGGTTTTGTTTTATATGCATGTGGATGAAGTTTGTGGGAGTTTGGAAGTGTTTTAGGTGGTTTTTATGAGAGTTTGAAAACCCTAGATGGATGAGCCCGAATTTTGGGGTTCCAAATGGGGGTTTCTCTTCCTCTTTTGCTTAGTGAGCCTTAGATATGTTAGAATAGGCGGTTAGGAGGTTAGATTGAAGAGTTGAAAGTAAATTGGTAAAAACCCGATTTTATACATTGACGGCCGATTCTGTATTTGTGCAATCTGGATTGGTTAAGTGATTTATTTGGTTGATTTAAGCATTTCAATGGATAGTAGACGTGTAGAGATTTCTGAGTTGGGGTGGCACGTCGAAATCCGTTGAAAAACGAGGAAGTTATGGCCGTTTAAAGTTGGACGTCGGTAATTTGTACAAAAACCGGGTTTAGGTGTTTAGACGTGAGGGTTGTTTAGTTGTTGGTTAGTTTTAGTTTTAGTTTTAGTTAGAAAATCTTTTAGAGTTTATTGAAAGCTTATCGATTGGAGTTTCCGTGATTTTAGGTCGTCGGACGAGTGATTTAGACGGTAATTGGACGAGTGATTTGGACGAGCATTCAGGTAAGTAATGGTAGCTTTCTCTTCGCCTTCGGGCCTACACCATAGAATGGTAGGGCTATTTACTTCGTGTTGCGTTGTGTTGGTTGTTTCATTTGGCGTTGTGTTGGTTGTTTCATTTGGCGTTGTGTTGGTTGTTTTGTTCGGTACTGCATATTTAAAGCATGCATCATTGTATAGCACGTTAGGTACGAGCATTGGCATAGTTGGCATTGTGAGTATGAATGTAATCAGATAAGAAAACTTTAATGCATCTCGAATAGGTGCCTTGTCAGGATGAGGTTGCTGGTAGTAGCACCCCGAGGGGTACCCTATGAGAGAGGGCCTGTTAAAACTTGTATTGCATCTCGAATAGGTGCCTTGTCGGGATGAGGTTGCTGGTAGTAGCACCCCGAGGGGTACTCTATAAGAGACGGTTGGCTAAGACATATAATTCTGAATAGTGTGCCTTGTCGGGATGAGGTTGCTGGTAGTAGCACCCCGAGGGGTACTCTATGAAGGATGGTGGTTTGAGTGTGGCCATCCTAGACGGTTATGGGATGTGTGCCAACTCGTTCCACACGGCTTAAGAAAGATTAAAGCAAGAGTAAAGCAATGAACAGCAAAGAAGCACAACTGAGTGATAGAAATTGCATGTGTTAGGTTGATTGCATCGTGTTGTCGCATTTGTATGCCCTACTTGCTAAGCATTAGGCTTATGTTTTGTGTTTTATGGTGTAGGTGACGGAGCGTTTCCAGGTGAGCTCGAGAGTGAGGATCAGGACTAGGATCAGTCGGGGACCCACGGAGCTCGCCGGTGCAGGCCATTTGTCGGGGCGCTTCGACCTAGTTCTCGGTGTGTTGCTTGTATTGGAGGTTTTGAGGTTTTGTGGTTAGTGTTGTGGATATGTTTGGTTAGTATTGGTTAGTATTAGTTGTTAAGGGGATGGAAATGTTTTGGTTATGTTTTAGTAGTTTTGGTGGATTTATGTGATGTTGTCGGGATTAGATTTTAATGTTCATTTGGTTGGATTTCGTTTTGGTGAATATAGAACTCGTTGATTCTGGCTTGAATTGGTTTAAATGAGGTTTTAAACGTATTGTTTTTCAGGTTTTGGATTTCGAAACTTTTAGCCGTTATATTGTTGTTTTTTTTAGAGAAAGTCAATAATGTCGGGTATTTTTGCTAAATATTTTCGTCATCCATTTTAAGTCGGTTTTCAGTGATTTTTAAGGGTAATGACCATTTGGGTGTCGGGAATGAGTGGTAAAAATTTCAGAATTTTTGGAAGTGTTTAGTCTGGGAAAGATTAAAGGAAAAGTGAAGTAGGTCGTATTGCCTGCGATCGGGTGCGCATCAGCAGGCCTTCGGGCGCGCGCCAGAGCTCTTGGGTACTGTAGCACCCGAGAGTTCTGCATTCAAACGCGTAACAGGCTGCGTTCGGGCGCGTGAACAGTTCCCAAGTGTAAAAAAAAAAAAAAAAAAAAAATTATTTTTCCTATTTCTAAATTTTTTTAACCCGACATTTTTTGAGGTATTTTAAACGTATTTTAGGCCCGTTTCCCATCAGATTTTGAGTGTTCGCAAAACTCGAAAATTTTACAAAAATCATTTTAAATTACGTTCTAAAAGCGAGGTTGGCTAGCAAAGTAGCACACCGGACCCGGGGCGGGTTCGGGGGCGTTACACCAACATTCGATCAAATATCACATATTGGTTAGAACTTTTTCCAACCTTCGATTAAGCTCACCATCTCATTGTCGTTCAGACTTTTGCTATCACGTACTTTCTGTCAATTCCATCGTTTTCATACACATACAAATGTCCTATCAATTTTATCTTTTAAACAATTCTATGACAATGTCTAAACATGCGTGCTCAAATATCAGAAATATAAAATAAAACTGTAATAAAATAATATAGATTTTCTGATGTAGGGCCATAGCCAAAAACGTTGAAAAAATGTGATATTTTCACTTACCTGGATTCCGAGCGATTAAGGTTTCAAGAACTTTTCTTGAGCATTGGATTGATGTTATTTGCCTAAAAATTAGAGAGTTTTAAATTTCTTCGTTCATCCCTTAAAATAATCCTTTTTAAAACAATTAGAGTAGAAATTTCTTACCAATAAAATCCCAGCATTACGGATTGATTTGGGCATTCTTAACGATCCAAAATATTTGGTTGAATGATTTTGGGTTTAGGCCGGTTCGGTCACTGGTCCGGTTCAACTTTAAAAATGGGTTGGGTAGTCTGGTTTGGTTTAGAATAAAAATTCTGAACCAATAATCTGCCTTTCTTCTCCTTCGTTCACGCTGCTTTCTGCCGAGAGAGTGAGATACATAAAGAGAGAGTTAGTGAAACAGAGAGAATGAGAGCGGAAATAAGAAAGAGAGAGAGATCTATCTTATGTCGAGGGTGGTTGTCGAAGGAGTTGCGAGGATTTTTGTTGCGCAGAAAAGGATTCGGCCGAGATAGGTTTTTTCCAGATGAACGTTCGGCCGAGTGAGAGAGAGTCATCGGTGGAGTGCTCGGAGTCAAAGCTGTGATTCTTTTTCCTCAGAGACATTCGCCCTGTCACGACCCTAATACTGTACCCGTATTTCCCGTACTATATATATATATATTTTTTTTTATTTTTTTTTTACTTAAGCAGAAATTGAAGTCTACATTTTAAACCATTTAAAACAAAACCATTTATAACCTTAAAACTATTTAAAACAATTAATAAAACAATTAAAACATTTATCAAATCGGTCAAGGGCAAAGCCGGAAGGCAAAGGAAAAGAGAAGCAGCGATTGGTCGCTGCAAGCGCTGCATTATGCAGCGACTAATCTTACTCTCTAGAATTGGATTCCAGAGAGCAAAACTTCACATCTCCTGCACAATTCTTTACTTAAACATGCACTCTAATTCTTCATTTCATATATCCTGAAACATATAAACTTCACCAATTATCAGCTCAATTATTCGGCTTAAACGCAATTTAAACTTTTGTAAAAACAAATGGCGTGGGTATGTTTGAAAGTGTATCTTTCCTCCTGATTTAAAACACCCAAGCAGTTTATAAAAACAGATTTTCAAAACGTTTAAAACCCCAAAACGTAAACCTATTAACTACCAGAACCAAGCCTTACGGCCCATTTTAACTGTATGCCTTACGGCCCATTTTAACTGTATGCCTTACGGCCCATTTTAACTGTATGCCTTACGGCCCATTTTAACTGTATGCCTTACGGCCCATTTTAACTGTATGCCTTACGGCCCATTTTAACTGTATGCCTTACGGCCCATTTTAACTGTATGCCTTACGGCCCATTTTAACTGTATGCCTTACGGCCCATTTTAACTGTATGCCTTACGGCCCATTTTAACTGTATGCCTTACGGCCCATTTTAACTGTATGCCTTACGGCCCATTTTAACTGTATGCCTTACGGCCCATTTTAACTGTATGCCTTACGGCCCATTTTAACTGTATGCCTTACGGCCCATTTTAACTGTATGCCTTACGGCCCATTTTAACTGTATGCCTTACGGCCCATTTTAACTGTATGCCTTACGGCCCATTTTAACTGTATGCCTTACGGCCCATTTTAACTGTATGCCTTACGGCCCATTTTAACTGTATGCCTTACGGCCCATTTTAACTGTATGCCTTACGGCCCATTTTAACTGTATGCCTTACGGCCCATTTTAACTGTATGCCTTACGGCCCATTTTAACTGTATGCCTTACGGCCCATTTTAACTGTATGCCTTACGGCCCATTTTAACTGTATGCCTTACGGCCCATTTTAACTGTATGCCTTACGGCCCATTTTAACTGTATGCCTTACGGCCCATTTTAACTGTATGCCTTACGGCCCATTTTAACTGTATGCCTTACGGCCCATTTTAACTGTATGCCTTACGGCCCATTTTAACTGTATGCCTTACGGCCCATTTTAACTGTATGCCTTACGGCCCATTTTAACTGTATGCCTTACGGCCCATTTTAACTGTATGCCTTACGGCCCATTTTAACTGTATGCCTTACGGCCCATTTTAACTGTATGCCTTACGGCCCATTTTAACTGTATGCCTTACGGCCCATTTTAACTGTATGCCTTACGGCCCATTTTAACTGTATGCCCCAAGTAAACCTATAACTACCAGAACCAAGCATCCTAAATATTCTATACAATCATCAGCCCAACATCCAAATAACCCCAAAATCTATACATACTTCCCCACGGGTCGGTTAAGCATCGACTGCGCCAACACACTCCGCGAGCATCCCCGTTAATGCATCATGCCTCAGGAGGAGGGACATCGGCCTCACCTGCCTCGATGTCTAGGTCACCTACACCATACAACACACTATGAGATAAAAATCTCAGTAATACTCGTAAATGCAAATGCTATGCAATGCTATGCTATGCACTGTAGGTGTCACCGAGATCCTATCCTTATGGCCATTTTAACTGTATGCCTTACGGCCCATTTTATCTTTGCATACCTTTAAAACATTGTGCAAAAATTCACTTTCATGCTTTTCTTTAAAACACGTGATGCATGAACAGTTCTATATCATAAAGTAAACAAGCAATAACGTTTACCATCAAGACTATAAATGCATAACCTATAACCTATAGAACAACTAAACCTGTCTACCCAACCAAAGCAAATAAACATACACATCTCCAAAACTCCTCGAGACGACTTTGATATACGGTGTAGGCCTATCGGCCAAAGAAGATCACGAGAACTTACCTCGTGTCCAAAGCAGCTCAAGCTCCGTCTACGAGCGTTGTTTGTCTGAGGCAAAAACATAATATCGAAGTTAAAACGAGTTTAAACTATCGATCATCCAAATTTACAAAACCTTAACTAAGAAACTTCCTAAAGTTCTAATCCAATTTATTGAGCTATTTATTCGAGCAAATTACGCTCGGCACCACAATTCCTAATTTACGAGTTTTCCCTAAAATCTCAAAATTTCACAAATTATAACATTTTTCTTAAATCAACTAGATTAGTCCAATAACGTCCAATATATCCTTTAAACACGATAAACTTATTAATTACGAACTCTAAATCGACATTTTTATCGAAACCCTAAACGAAAACCCTAACGATAAACTCTACGAAACTCGGAATTTAACGCTCTAAAACTATAGAATCATACCTAGGGTTGTGAGAGGAGGAGAAATCACGAAGAATGGAGGAGAAACGGAGGAGAACGGAGGCCGGAATCGTCGGATCGCCGCGGCTGGCAGAGAGCTTTTCTCTCTGGCGTTCGCGGGAAGCAGAGAAGAAGAAAGGAAAATGAGGGGAAAGAAGTTTTTGGTTATTTTATAAATTTACTTTGCAAATTACCATTTTGCCCTTCTTTAGTTTATATATTTGTTTCGTCATTCGTTTCGTTAATCGGCACAGATTCGGTTTCACCAAATCTCCTTATTTTACCAATAAGTCCAACTTATTATTTGGGTCCTAACAAAACTGTCCGTTTGCAAAACGGACCTCGTTTACTATTTTTACTAAAACGTCCTTTATATTACGAGAAACTCAATTACTCGGAATTAAACGTCTAAACTCCGAAAATTCTCATAAATTCCTTAAAATCCATATTAATAATTAGGATCATAATGGCGCCTTCTTTTTGCAAAATGGACATGATTTGACATATTTACGAAATGCCATTATATATTAAAATAATAATATCCATAAAAGCTGGATGTTACATTCCATCCTCCTTATTTAAAATTTTGTCCTCAAAATTTGTCCTAACTTATATTCTTTGATACTAATGTTTCATGTCATACGGCCTTATACTTCGATTATCATCTGTACTTACGGTCATTCTTCGTGGTTCTCAACCAAAACTCTACACTTTACTCTCTAATATCCACCTTAAATTTGTATTCTCTACCTTCTATATGACCATACACTTCCTTACTAAAGTACTGAGCTTAGTTAAGTTCTTAAATCTCCAATCAATTTGCCCAAACTTCTCCACAACTTCGTTGGCTTCGTCTGTAGTCGAAACTCATGTCGACCCAAATTTCTATATTCGCTTGGGTAACGATTCCTTGTAACTGTATCACTCATAGGATTTCCCTGGTCACCTATCTTCTTGGGCAACCCATTGACCTTTGGAGACTATTTCAGTGTGGTTTCCTAATTAAGTCCTCATTGTTATACTCTGCAACTATACGACTATAACACCACTTGGTCTATGTGAGTCAAACTAGGAGCTATGTGAGTCAAACTAGGAGCTACCGTCGCTACTTACTTAAGATCCTATCTCTTTTATAAATAACATCCTACGAACGTCATTCGTCATTTTAACTACGTTGACAAACTTTCCTCGTTATTTTTCTAACTGAATTCTTCATACTATCTAAATTATGTTGGTTTATCTAACTTAAATCTCTATTTGCTCTGAGCACGGTCAAGTCTCTAAATCTCCTCATTGATGCAGTCTAACCTAACCTCTCATTTCGTCCAACGATCTACTTCACCTTTCTCTAATTTCCTCAAGGCTACTTCGAGTTCGCCGCCTAGTCTGCTATCATTCGCTCTTTCCAGTCAGGTCCCAACTATTCTACTCAACATTTACTCTAAGTTTAACTCTTGAATTCTATCTTAATCTAGACACTTTTAACTTCACACGAATCCCCAATATACGAGTTCTACGGTACTTCATCTATTCAACACACTCCAAGTATTACAACAATCTATGGTATTCCTTAATAGGTTTATATCTAAACCTTCATCTTTCTTGATTAATCGTATTCTAATACTCCAAGGGGGTTGTCGATTAGACACAATCTCTACCTACTTAAAAACCATATTTCATAGGGTGTATTCCCCTAATTGTCACTAAACCTGTAGTGCGCAAACTCCGTTGATTACATTAAACTAATCCTACTAATGTATAACTATATTTCTATTTGGTCTTTATTGTCCTATATGCAGTCTACCGTTTTCTCTTTGAGGTCCACCTAATAATTCTTCTTACCCACCTTCTATTTTCTTACTTTTCTATTTTCAAGCCTATCATTATCATCATTATTATTGTTATCTATTTAACATAAACTGTGATGACCCGAATCTGTAAGTCCCGAATCTGTACTGGTACGATGGCTGCACGAACCGGAACCCGGATGGCGGTACGTCCGCGCGGGCGAGCCGGAAGGTGACAGGTCGTAAAGAGGGGGTCGTCACAATCCCACAGCGCTTGGGGAAGTATGTGGAAATGAAACATATGTAAGAGATCCCTCCCAATATAGCAAGACGCGTTTTGGAGCACAATTGGCAACGGATCCCATAAGAACTCCGAAGTTAAAAGTGCTTCGGCGAGAGCAATTCCAGGTTGGGTGACCTTCTGGGAAGTTCTCGCCAAACAAAGCCGTGAGGGGAGGATATTGGGCTGCGGCCCAATCCCCAGAGCGGACAATATCTTGCTGGGAAAGGGGTCGTTACAAATGGTATCAGAGCCTGTACCCAACCGGAATTGTGGCCAACGAGGACGTTGGGCCCCCAAGGGGGGGTGATTGTGATGACCCGAATCTGTAAGTCCCGAATCTGTACTGGTACGATGGCTGCACGAACCGGAACCCGGATGGCGGTACGTCCGCGCGGGCGAGCCGGAAGGTGACAGGTCGTAAAGAGGGGGTCGTCACAATCCCACAGCGCTTGGGGAAGTATGTGGAAATGAAACATATGTAAGAGATCCCTCCCAAAGTTTAACGTGGTCGGCGAGCGCACTTCCAGGTTGGCGTGACCATTCTGGGAAGTCTCGCGCAAACAAAGCCGTGAGGGGAGGATATTGGGCTGCGGCCCAATCCCCAGATGCGGACAATATCTTGCTGGGAAAGGGGTCGTTACAAATGGTATCAGAGCCTGTACCCAACCGGAATTGTGGCCAACGAGGACGTTGGGCCCCCCAAGGGGGGGTGATTGTGATGACCCGAATCTGTAAGTCCCGAATCTGTACTGGTACGATGGCTGCACGAACCGGAACCCGGATGGCGGTACGTCCGCGCGGGCGAGCCGGAAGGTGACAGGTCGTAAAGAGGGGGTCGTCACAATCCCACAGCGCTTGGGGAAGTGTGTGGAAATGAAACATATGTAAGAGATCCCTCCCAATATAGCAAGACGCGTTTTGGAGCACAATTGGCAACGGATCCCATAAGAACTCCGAAGTTAAAAGTGCTTCGGCGAGAGCAATTCCAGGTTGGGTGACCTTCTGGGAAGTTCTCGCCAAACAAAGCCGTGATGGGAGGATATTGGGCTGCGGCCCAATCCCCAGAGCGGACAATATCTTGCTGGGAAAGGGGTCGTTACAAAAACATATTGTCATACAAGCAATTAAGACAGTACCTGTAATAAGAGAAGGCTGTGCCCCGTCATCAACGTCACCAGGCTCGATAAATGCGAAGATCCTCGGCATAACTCTCCTCTGATCACCACCTAACTGATCTCTGCCGGGCTTCGGGAAATCTCTAGCAAAATGGCCCGGGTCTCCACACCGATAGCACACACCCGTGCCCAATCTGCACTGGCCACTGTGCTCTCTCTGACACTTAGGGCAAATAGGTATTTGAGAAGCCACTTGTACTTGCTTCCCCTTACTTCGATCATTACCTCCCTCAAGAGGCCTTTTGACGCCTCTCTGCTGCTGCGCTCTAGACTGCCAACCACGGTTCAGAGACTGAGGACATATCTCCAGGAAGAAGCCCTTAGATGGTCCCTCGGTTTGGCAGAATCTCTGTCAACTGCCTCAATGTCAAGCGCCCTGGCCACAATCTCGTCATAGGATACATTCCGTACCCCAGATATAGTAAGGCGCATCCGGAACTCCTGGCTAAGTCCCTATAAGAATCGGCGTACCTTGTCCTCGTTAACGCTGACCTGACGTGGCGCAAATCGAGAAAGGGCTTCGAATTTCCTCACATACTCGGCAATAGAACCAATCTGCCGTAACTGCATAAATTCAACCATCTTTGCCTCCCGTACGGTATGGCTGAAATACTTATCATAAAACAACTCTCTGAATCGCTCCCATCCCATAATCGTCACATCGGTGGTCGTCTTGATGGAATCCCACCAAAATCGAGCGTCCAGTGCCAAATGATAGGTCACCAATTCGACCTTCTCTCCGTCCTCTATGCTAGCATACACCAGCATGTCTTCCATAGTGCGAATCCACTCCTCGGCTGAAGAGGGATCTGTGGACTGTCTGTTAAATATAGGGGGTTGGAGCTTCTGAAACCTCTCCATTCCCCGGTTACTCGGAATAGCTGCCTCCCGAGCTCTAGTGCCCTCTTGGTCTATAAGAGTACTCAGCTGTTGAGACTGTCTCTCCATTTGCTGAGCCTGTCGCTCCATATGCTGAGACTGCTGGGCGATAAAATCCTTGAGGGTGTCGATCGTATCATCTCGGTCGTCTCGGTCATTTCGTGGACGCACCATTTTCTATATACTCCTATATAAAAGTTAAAACAAATATTTTAAGAAACTAGAAATCAGATAAAGCGGTAAACATACTTACAGTTGATGAAGAATGTCCGCGTAGTGGCTGTGCAGTCAAGTAGTCTACAGAACTGATTTTAAAACCCGGGGGCTCTGATACTATAAATGTTACGACCCTAATACTGTACCCGTATTTCTCGTACTATATATATATATTTTTTTTTTATTTTTTATTTAAGCGGAAATTGAAGTCTACATTTTAAACCACTTAAAACAAAACCATTTATAACCTTAAAACTATTTAAAACAATTAATAAAACAATTAAAACATTTATCAAATCGGTCAAGGGCAAAACTGGAAGGCAAAGGAAAAGAGAAGCAGCGATTGGTCGCTGCAAGCGCTGCATTATGCAGCGATCAGTCGCTGCATAAGGCAGCGCCCGATCGCTGCATAATGCAGCGACCAGTCGCTGCATATTGCAGCGATTAATCTTACTCTCTAGAATTGGATTCCAGAGAGCAAAACTTCACATCTCCTGCACAATTCTTTACTTAAACATGCACTCTAATTCTTCATTTCATATATCCTGAAACATATAAACTTCACCAATTATCAGCTCAACTATTCGGCTTAAACGCAATTCAAACTTTTGTAAAAACAAATGGCGTGGGTATGTTTGAAAGTGTATCTTTCCTCCTAATTTAAAACACCCAAGCAGTTTATAAAAACAGATTTTCAAAACGTTTAAAACCCCAAAACGTAAACCTATCAACTACCAGAACCAAGCATCCTAAAATATTCTATACAATCATCAGCCCAACATCCAAATATGTAACGCCCCGAATTATCTAAACCCGGTTCGCTACACTTCACTCTATCATGACTAAGAAATTTCAAATAAATTTTTAAAACTTCATTCGACATTCAAAATTTGACATTTTCTAAACATTCAAAACATTTGAAAACTTTGCAGCGGAAAATCATTTAAAACAACAATGAAGTTAGACAAACTGTAGAAAATATTGTTGGGGTGTTTAACGGAAATGTTGAAGTCATCTGCCGACGACAAGGTCAACGAAAGAAGCAGAAATAGAAAACCGAAGACTTCTGCCGATGACGTCAGCCGGAAGGAATGAAAACAAAAGACATCACTCGGTAGGCTTCATATACCGATGACGTGTACAACAACGCAACACCTTCTGCCGATAATGTCTACACAGCTTCCCTCTCGACTTCATCTGCCGATGAAGTCAACATGACTTCATCTGCCGATAAAGTCAGCACAATTTCATCTCCCAACAGACAAGTGCACGACATCTACCGATAACGACAATATGACCCTTTCCGATAGAATTAATATACACACTACATCTTCCGATTCTCTAAACGACAAAATCACTTAACTCTCTCGGACTGCACCTGCCGATCACTAAACAACAAACTTAATACTCTACATCTTCCGATCGAATAGACTACATCTGCCGACACGTGCTACCCACGTGACCCCTTAAGACATCTACCGATAGACATCAACACAACTTCCTTCAACAGAACGCAATAAACCTCTACGCATATCCACTGATACAAAATTATTCGACTCCTACCAATGGACTAAACAACATATATATAAACCAAGAAAACTTCGACTATCAACCGGACTTAAAACATTTTACCAAAAATCCATTCATAACACTCCAAGTCATTGTATTGATAAAAATCAGTAAGAACATGAAAATCAGAAATTCTAAAAAAAAATACGAAATCAAACAGCTGTAGCCTCGTTTACTAAAAACTCAATGTACTCAGATTAAATCATTAATCACTAAACCTCCTCATCTGTAGACAACATGCTAAACCGCCTCATCTGTAGACAACATGCTAAACCGCCTCATCTGTAGACAACATGCTAAACCGCCTCATCAGTTACCAAGTTGAAGCCTGAATGCACTCCTTCAACATCCTCTACTCCTCAACATGGTCAGGGTACACACCTGCTAACTCTTCTTCGCCTACATCACAAAACTCATCTATTAGCCTAATGCTAAGCAAGTAAAGCAATATATTTATATATGTAAAGTAATGCTGAACTTAAACTCCTAAACATGAAGTTTCTACTTTCTCATCTCAGTGGCATACACGTTCATTCACAACTTGATCTGATCCCATGGTTCCCTTGGGAGTGGGATCAATTCTCCCAATGTCTACATCCTCCTACTTAATTAAGGGGCAGATGAATTCCCTTAACACTTGATCTGATCCCATGGTTCCCTTGGGAGTGGGATCAATTCTCCCAATGTCTACATCCTCCTACTTAATTAAGGGGCAGATGAATTCCCTTAACACTTGATCTGATCCCATGGTTCCCTTGGGAGTGGGATCAATTCTCCCAATGTCTAAATCCCTTCATAAGTTAAGGGGTGGATTAGCTCCCTTAATAGTTTGTCTGTCGCATACAGTTCATACCTTACCATTCCTTACATGAAAATTCATTTTCGTAGTTTTAATAAATCATGATGCATGGATAACAGAAACATACAATCACGCACAAACCTACTGTTTTGTGATGTAGGCCCGAAGGCACAAGTAATACTTTACTTACCTGGATTCCTAGCAAATGCTCGGTTAAGAGCTACTTCGGGGGTTCGTTCACCTATATTCATAAACAGAATGTTAAACCTTAATTTAAGCTATTCAGAAATCTAAGGAGTTGGTTTGACATTTCTATTTATCTAACATTCCCGATTCTGCTCTAACCCTCAAGCAGAATCTCTCACTCGCAACATTATCAAAATTCATACATTGGGATCCTTAAGCTACCTAGGTACCAAAATCAGCAATTAATCGAATCTAAACTCACCTTGGTTGGAGGAATCGGTGAGGAAATCGCCTAAAGAGTTCTGCTGGGTTGAGCTGAAAACCGAGAGTGAAATGAGTATGACGGCTATACCTCATTCAATCTTTCCTTAAATATGTTATCCATAACATAAATTGACAATTACCCTTATGCCCTCACTTAGTTACTTATTAACCTAATTGATTTTTACCCCGAATTTTATGCTATAAAATTCACACTTAGAAGATTAATAGGTTATTTTAATTCTAATAAACCGGGTGTTACAATCTACCTTCCTTAAAAGAATTTTGTCCTCAAAATTCAGTACCTGAACAATCTTGGATGCTGGTCCATCATGTCTTGCTGGCGTTCCCAAGTTGTCTCCTCTATATTCTGATTATGCCATAAGACTTTCACTAGCGAAACTTCCTTGTTGCGTAATACTTTCACTGCATAATCCAAGATTCTTACTGGTCTCTCCTCATAGGTCAGTGTAGGTTGAATTTCAATGTTCTGCTGTTCCACAATCTGAGATGGATCCCTCAAGCACTTCTTAAGCATAGAAATATGGAACACATTGTGGATTCCTTCCATAGAGTCTGGCAATTGCAGCTCATATGCTGATTTTCCATTCCTCTTCAAGATTGAGAAAGGTCCAACGTATCTTGGGTTAAGCTTCCCTCTCTTCCCAAATCTCACAACTCCTTTGAATGGTGATACCTTAAGAAAAACCTCACTACCAACTTCAAACTCTAACTCTCTGCGTCTTCTGTCAGCATAGTTTTTCTGTCGACTTTGAGCTGTTAAGATCCTCTGACGGATGAGAGCAACCTTCTCAACAGTTTGCTGCACAATATCAGGACCAAGTAACTGTGCTTCACCAACTTCATCCCAGTACAAGGGTGATCTGCATTTTCGTCCATACAATGCTTCATACGGTGCCATTCTTATTGTTGCCTGAAAGCTGTTATTGTAAGAGAACTCTACCAGAGCTAGGTACTTACTCCAAGAGCCTTGGAAATCTAAAACACATGCACGGAGCATATCTTCTAGAATCTGAATAGTTCTCTCGGATTGTCCATCAGTTTGAGGGTGAAAGGCCGTGCTAAAGTTAAGTTGTGTTCCCATAGCCTTATGCAAACTTTTCCAAAACTTAGATGTAAATCTAGAGTCTCGGTCTGAAACTATAGTGCTTGGAACTCCATGCAATCTAATGATTTCTTGCACATACAACTCTGCAAGTTGATCCATCGAATGTGTTATCTTTATAGGCAGAAAATGGGCGGATTTGGTCAAACGATCAACTACTACCCAAATTGCATCATGTCCTTTTGCTGTTCTAGGCAATCCTGTAACAAAATCCATTGTCACTTGATCCCACTTCCATTCCGGAACTGATAGGGGTTGTAATGTCCCTGCAGGCCTCTGATGTTCAGCCTTAACTTGCTGGCAGATCAAGCATGACCCTACGTGCTCTGCCACATTTCTTTTCATATTAGGCCACCAGTAATGCTGCTTAAGGTCTCTGTACATTTTAGTACTTCCAGGATGAACAGAGAGCCTAGAAAAGTGTGCCTCGGATAGAATTTCCTTTCTAAGTTCAGTATCAGCCGGAACAAACCATCTATTTTGAAACTTGAGAATTCCATCAACCGAGCAGCTGAAATTCGTCCTGTCAGTAGAATCCATGCACAATTTATACTTGTTGCATTCAGCGTCATTCATTTGAACTTCTTTTATTCTTTCCAAAATAGTAGGCCTCAAAGATATGGCCGAAAGCATGGCTGACACACTAGATACTGCTTCAAGGTTAAACCTTAAGAATTCAGTCTCTAAGGCTATCGGTATGTCTAGAATCAACGTAGCAACCGATGGAGTCACCCTACTCAAAGCGTCTGCCACAACATTCGCCTTACCGGGATGATACTTAATCTCAAAGTCATAGTCCTTTACAAATTCCAACCATCTACGTTGCCTCATGTTTAGTTCCTTCTGTGTGAAAATGTACTTTAGACTCTTATGATCTGAAAATATTTCACACGATTGTCCATATAAATAATGCCTCCAAATCTTGAGTGCAAATACTACAGCAGCTAATTCCAAGTCATGTGTAGGGTAATTCTTCTCATGAGTTTTCAACTGTCTGGAAGCATAGGCTATCACTTTTCCTTCTTGCATCAAGACACAGCCAAGACCAATCTTGGATGCATCACAATAAATACTAAATTTACCATTCTCAGCAGGAAGGGTCAGGATTGGAGCATTGGTCAGTTTCTGTTTCAAGGCTTGGAAACTATGCTCACATTCATCGGTCCATAAATACTTCACATTTTTCCTTGTTAACTTAGTAAGAGGTGTAGCAATCTTTGAAAATCCTTCAATGAACTTTCTATAATACCCTGCAAGTCCAAGAAAACTTCTAATATCAGTAGCATTCTGTAACACCCGACATTTCGGCCAGGTGATTTTCTGACCATTTTCATTGTCACCCTCTTATTTAACCGTTATGATTTAAATTTAATGTTAAGACAAATTTATTACAAGTTGATTAAAACTAGGTTAGGTGGCAGTTTTGTAATTAAAATTGATGGATTAAGTATAAATAGGAAATGGAAACCTTAAACCTCATTTACTACCACTGTAGCCGACATTTCCTCTCGGCGATTCCTTCTTTCCCAAGTTTTGCTCTCGGCTACCAGAACTTCCCTTACCGACGGCTGGTTTCGAGCTTGCTCTTCTCTGCAAATCCACACCCGAGGTATGAAATGGACAATGTAGTCATTCATTAGTAAATAGAGCTCTGTTTTCAGCTCGGCACTGAGTTCGGATATTTCTAGCAGTGGCCGAGTAGTTTAAGACTTTTCAAAATCTGAGAGTAAAGATGTCATCCTGAATCGATTCCGAACATTTTAAGTAACCAACTCGGATTTAACCAATGGTAAAACCTGTCCACCTAGTTTCGGATTTCAGACTGCAGTGTGCCAAACAGAGTAATCGGAATGACTTTAGCTATTAGATCCTAGGATGGTTTATGATTAGGACTTTGTTTTAACCACTGTAATGTACATGTTTTAGGTGAAGAAGTTTAAAGGAAAGAAGCTCGGATTACTGAGGAATCCAGGTAAGTGAATGTGTTAAGATTTCCGGCCACTAGGGCCCTACACTGCAAGGGTATTAGGAAATCACTGAAATGTTAACTTGTTGACTATGATTTGTTATTTCCACGACATGAAGAAGTTGTGTAAGTAAATGTAAAGTTACAGGATGTTCTACTTGTCCTTATGGTATGACTTTTCTCTGTGAACCTCATGTCTATGCATTATGCCCACGTTTATGATTAAGTAGAGAACATGAAAAGTAAATGTAACCATGATTAAGTGCAGAACGGGGAAAAGACTACGCTATGTATGACTCGCGAATTCTCCCACTGGTGGAGGCCGAGTAGTGATATGTATGACTCGCGAAATCTCCCACTGGTGGAGGCCGAGTAATGATATGTATGACTCGCGAAATCTCCCACTGGTGGAGGCCGAGTAATGACATGTATGGCTCGCGAATTTTCCCACTGGGGAGGCCGAGTGATGTATCATGGTTGCCGCGATAGGCAAATGATTATGTATGATTGCCGCGATAGGCAAATGACTATGTACCCCTGTCTTCCTCCCTCGTTCCCTGCCTTAATACATGTTATGTAAAAGATAAAGATGAACACGAATGATGAATGGTTTATGAACTTATGTCTCTTTAAATTGCGTACTCATGTATATCTGACAGCATGCATTCCTTACTAAGCATTAGGCTTATAGTTAAACCTTATGGTGTAGGTGAAGAAGGTTCAGGTGAGGATGTTATGTTCAAGGAGGATGCTTAAGGCTGGTTGCTGGAGGATGCTCAAGGTGACAGTGCGGGACTGGAGAGGCGATTTATGACCCCTGGTTAAGACTCTTATGTTACAGTATGTTAAAGAATATGGTAGTTTAAGTAGGATGAGATTATTTTAAAACGTTGAGCTTTGAAACTGTCTAGTGGATCACTGAGTCAGGGAATGATTATATAGATTTATAAATGGTCTGTTGCTTAAGTCTTCCGCTATATGCATTTTGAATGAGTTGTGTTTTCTTTCTGTTGGAAAGAGTTATTTGATGATTTAGAGTTCTCTACCGTAAGACGGAAGCTGGAAGGGGTAGTCTTCCGGCTGACGTCATCGGCAGATGCCAAAAGAGTAGTTGTTGATGGTTTAGTCTTCCGGCTGACGTCATCGGCAGATGCCGAAAGAATAGTTGTTGATGGTTTAGTCTTCCGACTGACGTCATCGGCAGATGCCGAAAGAATAATTGTTTGATGGTTTAGTCTTCCGGCTGACGTCATCGGCAGATGCCGAAGGGTAATTGTTTGATGGTTTAGTCTTCCGGCTGACGTCATCGGCAGATGCCGAAGGGTAGTTGTTTGATGGTTTAGTCTTCCGGATGACGTCACCGGAAGTTGTAAAATGTGTTTTGTCGATTAGCGACCGGAAGATGTAAAATGTGTTTTGTCGATTAGCGACCGGAAGATGTAAAACGTGTTTGTCGATTAGCGACCGGAAGATGTAAAGTGTGTTTTGTCGTCTAGCGACCGGATGATATTTTAAATTAGCACGCGAGGCCCACGTGCCCACCGGAAGATGTCTTCTTTTAGGCGATGTTAAGCGAGTCACGCGTAATGCACGTGATGACCGGACGACTAAATTACTGAGGGTTGTCAACGCATGCAACCCATGCAAACCCGAGTGGTATTAAGTTAAGAAAATTGAGGGCACCTCCTCTTTTCCCGAAATTGTCAAGAAGCCAATGACCGAGTCTAGTCGCTCGACTCTGTGAAGGTTGAGCCGACGAGGCGTGGGAAGTCGGGCACGAGAGGGTTCGTCTTCCTTAATGGTTCTGCGTCTCTATTACCAGTTTAGAAAAAAAAAAGTATATGTAAAATGTGAAAGTCTGTTGAGAGATAGTAAGTGAATGTAATATTAGTAAAAGTCAAGCAAACGATTAATGAAAGAATATGAACACGTGACGGCTCCTGGCCGGGGTCGTTACACATTCTTCGGTTGGGGCCATTCCTTGACTGCTTGAACTTTAGTCGGGTCGACAGATAATCCTTCTCCAGAGATGACATGTCCTAGAAAGTGAACTTGGTCTAACCAAAATTCACACTTAGAAAACTTGGCGTATAGTTGGCGCTGCTTCAATAATTCTAATACTAAGTTTAAGTGTCTTGTGTGCTCCTCCTTGGTCTTAGAATAAATTAGAATGTCATCAATGAATACAATAACAAACTTGTCCAAATACTCGTGAAACACCCTATTCATAAGATCCATAAAGGCTGCCGGTGCATTTGTCAAACCAAAAGACATAACCAAAAACTCATAATGTCCATACCTAGTACGAAAGGCAGTCTTTGGGATATCTTCGGATTTAACCTTCAGTTGGTAATAACCGGATCTAAGGTCAATCTTAGAGAAAACTTTTGCACCTCTAAGCTGGTCAAATAAGTCATCAATTCTCGGTAGGGGATACTTGTTTTTGATAGTTAGCTTATTTAATTCCCTATAGTCTATGCACATACGCATTGATCCATCTTTCTTTTTGACAAAAAGGACAGGTGCACCCCACGGCGAAAAGCTTGGGCGTATGAACCCTTTCTCTAATAGTTCTTCCAACTGTTTCTTTAATTCTTTAAGCTCAGTAGGTGCTAGTCTATAAGGATTCTTAGATACAGGCTCGGCGCCTGGGTAAATATCCACAACAAATTCAATTTCCCTATCTGGTGGCAAGCCAGGAAGGTCATCTAAGAATACTTCAGGAAAATCTTGAACAACCAAGACGTTTTGGGGACTTGATCTTCCTAAATGTTGTGTGTCTAAAACGCTGGCCAAAAAGCACAAATACTCCCTGCATGGGGTGGGTCTACTATTTATAGAAGACATCACGGTCATTTCCTTGCTCTTCTTCAGAGCTTGAAAGGTGTGCTTCAAACTACCAGGGGGTTGGAAACTAACTATTCCAGTCCTACAATCGATTATGGCGTGGTGATTAAACAACCAGTCCATTCCTAGGATTACATCAAATCCCGTTATATCCATAACAATTAAATCAGCAGGTAGGTTTTTGTCCCCTACTAATACCATGCAATTATGCAATACATGATTGGAATGCAAATGCTCGCCAGAGGGTAAAGCAACATTGAATACATGCTTAGAAGGGGTGGATTGTACTTCCAACTTATCAGCAAAAGTAGACGCAACAAAGGAATGCGTTGCGCCTGAATCTAGCAAGGTAAAAGCAGGCATAGAATTAACCAATATAGTACCTGACACAACAGCAGGCTGGTCTCCTTCTCCCGACTCCATCATAGAAAATATTCTCGGCTTTATTTTAGCAGGGCTACTCTTCAACGTTGGGCAGTCTCTGATGACGTGGCCAGTCTTATTACAGTTGAAACATCGAAGGACTCTGGGCTTCGGGCAATCCTTAAACGAATGTCCAAACTCCTCACAGTTATAACACTTACCAGTCCCAAACCTACACTCGCCCAGGTGATTTTTCATACATTTCATGCACTGAGGAAACTTCTCGGCATCCGGTACCTTCTTTCCAGAACCCTGACTACCCTGGCCTCCAGCAGGCCTCTTTATCCCTCTCTGCTGGTGAGGCTGAAAGAACTGTCGCGGGGCTTCCTTTGGTCCAGCACACTTCATTTCAGCTTCTTCTGCCTCCAATGCAGTAGACACTACTTCGCTGAATGACAAGCCTTTAATGCCTGAGTACTTCACTCCTCTGTAAATCTCTGGCTTTAGACCTTGCAGGTATTGAAACACTTTATCCTCATTTCTATGAACGAGGTATCCAGCAAACCTTGACAGAGACTCGAATTGCCTGTTGTACTCTGCCACAGACCCAGTCTGCTTCAAGCTCAAAAACTCAGCCTTCTTTGCGTTCTGGACAGTGGTGCTAAAATATTTCTCATAGAAGACTTCCTTGAATTGCGACCAGGACATGGTTGCAATATCGGGGGTGATCTCCAGCGACTCCCACCAAAGTTGTGCATCCTCTGCTAGATGAAACGTTGCCAAAATGACTTTCTCGCCGTCTCCAACATTGGCACATCTGAACATGCTCTCAATCTTTCGAAGCCATTCCTCAGCAACAATCGGGTTAGATGACTTTCCATCAAATGTGGGTGGTTGCAGCCTACGAAATCTATCCCCTGAATGCTCATTGACGTGACCTGAATTGGCACTTCCTTGTGTTTCCCGACTCAATAACACACCTAACTGGTCAGATTGTTGTCGCACAATGTCTGTCTGCTGACGCATCAACTCCGTCAGCTGTCTAATTACACTTGAATCTTCTTCATTCCTCAAGTTCGGCATCTCCCTAGGTACTCTTGGTCTCCCTGGTCGTCTAGCCATTTGTCTAAGGTTCTGCACAAAGCTATCTATACTCATAAACATCTTATAACTAAAGCTAACATAAACACTTACAGTTGTTGGAGTACTTTCATGCGACGATTGGCACTGATGAGTAATCTTCTTAACGGTTTAGCAGCATGTCTCTGATACCATACTGTAACGCCCCGAATTATCTAAACCCGGTTCGCTACACTTCACTCTATCATGACTAAGAAATTTCGAATAAATTTTTAAAACTTCATTCGACATTCAAAATTTGACATTTTCTAAACATTCAAAACATTTGAAAACTTTGCAGCGGAAAATCATTTAAAACAACAATGAAGTTAGACAAACTGTAGAAAATATTGTTGGGGTGTTTAATGGAAATGTTGAAGTCATCTGCCGACGACAAGGTCAACGAAAGAAGCAGAAATAGAAAACCGAAGACTTCTGCCGATGACGTCAGCCGGAAGGAATGAAAACAAAAGACATCACTCGGTAGGCTTCATATACCGATGACGTGTACAACAACGCAACACCTTCTGCCGATAATGTCTACACAGCTTCCCTCTCGACTTCATCTGCCGATGAAGTCAACATGACTTCATCTGCCGATAAAGTCAGCACAATTTCATCTCCCAACAGACAAGCGCACGACATCTACCGATAACGACAATATGACCCTTTCCGATAGAATTAATATACACACTACATCTTCCGATTCTCTAAACGACAAAATCACTTAACTCTCTCGGACTGCACCTGCCGATCACTAAACAACAAACTTAATACTCTACATCTTCCGATCGAATAGACTACATCTGCCGACACGTGCTACCCACGTGACCCCTTAAGACATCTACCGATAGACATCAACACAACTTCCTTCAACAGAACGCAATAAACCTCTACGCATATCCACTGATACAAAATTATTCGACTCCTACCAATGGACTAAACAACATATATATAAACCAAGAAAACTTCGACTATCAACCGGACTTAAAACATTTTACCAAAAATCCATTCATAACACTCCAAGTCATTGTATTGATTAAAATCAGTAAGAACATGAAAATCAGAAATTCTCAAAAAAAATACGAAATCAAACAGCTGTAGCCTCGTTTACTAAAAACTCAATGTACTCAGATTAAATCATTAATCACTAAACCTCCTCATCTGTAGACAACATGCTAAACCGCCTAATCTGTAGACAACATGCTAAACCGCCTCATCTGTAGACAACATGCTAAACCACCTCATCAGTTACCAAGTTGAAGCCTGAATGCACTCCTTCAACATCCTCTACTCCTCAACATGGTCAGGGTACACACCTGCTAACTCTTCTTCGCCTACATCACAAAACTCATCTATTAGCCTAATGCTAAGCAAGTAAAGCAATATATTTATATATGTAAAGTAATGCTGAACTTAAACTCCTAAACATGCAGTTTCTACTTTCTCATCTCAGTGGCATACACGTTCATTCACAACTTGATCTGATCCCATGGTTCCCTTGGGAGTGGGATCAATTCTCCCAATGTCTACATCCTCCTACTTAATTAAGGGGCAGATGAATTCCCTTAACACTTGATCTGATCCCATGGTTCCCTTGGGAGTGGGATCAATTCTCCCAATGTCTACATCCTCCTACTTAATTAAGGGGCAGATGAATTCCCTTAACACTTGATCTGATCCCATGGTTCCCTTGGGAGTGGGATCAATTCTCCCAATGTCTAAATCCCTTCATAAGTTAAGGGGTGAATTAGCTCCCTTAATAGTTTGTCTGTCGCATACAGTTCATACCTTACCATTCCTTACATGAAAATTCATTTTCGTAGTTTTAATAAATCATGATGCATGGATAACAGAAACATACAATCACGCACAAACCTACTGTTTTGTGATGTAGGCCCGAAGGCACAAGCAATACTTTACTTACCTAGATTCCTAGCAAATGCTCGGTTAAGAGCTACTTCGGGGGTTCGTTCACCTATATTCATAAACAGAATGTTAAACCTTAATTTAAGCTATTCAGAAATCTAAGTAGTTGGTTTGACATTTCTATTTATCTAACATTCCCGATTCTGCTCTAACCCTCAAGCAGAATCTCTCACTCGCAACATTATCAAAATTCATACATTGGGATCCTTAAGCTACCTAGGTACCAAAATCAGCAATTAATCGAATCTAAACTCACCTTGGTTGGAGGAATCGGTGAGGAAATCGCCTAAAGAGTTCTGCTGGGTTGAGCTGAAAACCGAGAGTGAAATGAGTATGACGGCTATACCTCATTCAATCTCTCCTTAAATATGTTATCCATAACATAAATTGACAATTACCCTTATGCCCTCACTTAGTTACTTATTAACCTAATTGATTTTTACCCCGAATTTTATTCTATAAAATTCACACTTAGAAGATTAATAGGTTATTTTAATTCTAATAAACCGGGTGTTACAAAATAACCCTAAAATCTATACATACTTCCCCACGGGTCGGTTAAGCATCGACTGCACCAACACACTCCCACGAGCATTCCCCGTTAACTGTATCATGCCTCAGAAGGAGGGACATTGTAGCACCCCGTTCCATTGAACCACAATTTTAATCTATTATTAATGATGAACTTTTATAGAAGGGTTGGGGAGAGTCATTGAGTAGGTTAATAAATGAACATGTGAGGGTATGATGGTAATTAGCATTTTTACTTAGTGGATAACATATTTAGGGAAAAGTCCAGTGTGGGTAGCCGCCACTATCCCCTATTTTTCCTCTTTCGGCGTTCAGCTCGAGCAGTAGAACTCTCTAAGCGATTCTCTCGCCCGATTCTCCTTCAACCTAGGTAAGTCTTTTTTTCCTGCATTTTAGTGATTAGTTTACTTAGAGAATACAATGAGGAGATTTTGAGGTTGCTGTGATTAAGGGTGGGTTCGGGTTCCTGATGGTAAATAGGAATGCACGAAGATCTAAGATTCCAAACTAATTTCCTTAGACTCTTGGGAAGTTTAGAATGAAGTTTAACTAATACACTATCAACGGTTTTAGGTTGAGCAATACCCGAAGTGGTTAGCAACCCAGACAATCCCCGGGAACCCAAGTAAAGTATGCATGTGCCTTCGGGCATACATCACAAAACAGTAGGGTTATGCATGTTGTGAATGATTTTGTATGTCATGCATCATGTTTTTGAAAGATTACGAAAATGAATTTCCATGTAAGAATGGTGAGGTATGAACTGAATGTGACAGAACAGTTATTAAGGGAATTCATCCGCCCCTGAATCGAGTAGAGGATGTATGACATTGGGAGAATTGATCCCACTCCCAAGGAAATAGAGGGATCAGAACAGCTATTAAGGGAGTTCATCCGCCCCTTAATCGAGTAGAGGATGTATGACATTGGGAGAATTGATCCCACTCCCAAGGGAACCGAGGGATCAGATCAGTTTATGAACATATGTGTATGCAACTGAGATGAGAAAGTAGAAATTGCATGTTTAGGAATTTATGTTTCAGCAATGCATTTCATTACTGCTTTACTTACTTAGCATTAGGCTAATAGATGAGTTTTGTGATGTAGGTGTTGAGGATACTGCAGGTGAATTCTCCGAGTTCATTGAGGGATAGGCTGGTTGGTGGAGCACATTCATGTTTCGGCCTGGTAAACTGATGAGGCGGATTAACTGATGTCTGTAGGTGTGAAAGATTAGTTGTCAGTGTTTCAAATTAAATATGTTGAGTTTTCATAACAGTAGTGATTTCAATGTTTTGAATTCGTTTTTAAGTCCCTCTTCTGATACTAGTATTCTGTAGGGGTTTGATTAACTGATGTCTGTAGGTGTGAAAGATTAGTTGTCAGTGTTTCAAATTAAATATGTTGAGTTTTCATAACAGTAGTGATTTCAATGTTTTGAATTCGTTTTTGAGTTCCTCTTCTGATACTAGTATTCTGTAGGGGTTTGATGTTAGTACTTGCTGTTTTTTTTTTTTTTTAGTAATGCATTGGCTTGAGTTGTTTTCTGGTTAGTTTCAGCAAAATGAGTAAGTTCTTTCTGTAATAAGAGTTGTCTTGTGTAGTAAGTAGTTGATGGTGCATTGCTCTGCTCTCTGCCGGTAGATGATGTCTATCAGCAGAGGTTGGGTTATAGTTTTATTTCCATCGGAAGATGTCTTCAGATAAGTCATCGGATGATGTAGGCTTATTTCTATCGGAAGATGTCTTCAGATAAGCCGTCGGATGATGTAGATTTTACGCAATCGGTATGAGCTGGCAACATGTTTTGTCATTAGTTACCGGAGGATGTCATTGTTAAACACACCGGATGATGTAGAATAGGTTTTTATCGTTTAGTAACCGGTGGATGTCGTGTGTTAATCCACCGGAAGATGTAGGAAATGTTTTGTCGTTTTGTGACCGGTGGATGCTGTATAGCGTCGATCATCCGGCTGACGACACCGGAAGGTGTAGAGCGTATTTTGTCGTTTTGCCACCGGATGATGTCTTCTATTTTCTGCTTCAGCCCCTTTTTGTTGACTTGGTTCAGCGGCAGATGTGTTTGACTTTCGCCACCTTTAAAGTAACTCGCGATTTAAACTTTATTTTCTCTTGGTCAACTATTTCTAATATTTCATCCAATTACCAAAGCATTATTTTTTTATTTATTTTGTTTAACTCTAATTTTATTCAAATGAATTCCGCTGCAAGTTTTAAAAATATGGGTGAAATATTTAGTCATGTACGGAGTTTGTGTGACAAACCGGGTTTAGATAACTTGGGGCGTTACAGACATCGTCCTCACCTGCCTCGATGTCTAGGTCACCTACACCATACAACACACTATGAGATAAAAATCTCAGTAAGACTCGTAAATGCAAATGCTATGCTATGCTATGTAATGCTATGCTATGCTATGCAATGCTATGCTATGCTATGCACTGTAGGTGTCACCGAGATCCTATCCCTCTAACCGGAGAGAGCTCATCCAGCGGGCAGACTACTCTTTCCAGCTAGAGGCGGGGGGTACACGCTTATAACACGTACAGCCGTGCCTGAGCCCCACCTCGCGTGACCTATAAACAGTATGCCTTTCGGCCTGTTTTAACTATATGCCTTACGGCCCATTTTAACTGTATGCCTTACGGCCCATTTTATTCTTTGCATTACCTTTAAAACATTGTGCAAAAATTCACTTTCATGCTTTTCTTTAAAACACGTGATGCATGAACAGTTCTATATCATAAAGTAAACAAGCAATAACGTGTACCATCAAGACTATAAATGCATAACCTATAAAACAACTAAACCTGTCTACCCAACCAAAGCAAATAAACATACACATCTCCAAAACTCTTCGAGACGACTTTGATGTACGGTGTAGGCCTATCGGCCAAAGAAGATCACGAGAACTTACCTCGTGTCCAAAGCAGCTCAAGCTCCGTCCACGAGCGTTGTTTGTCTGAGGCAAAAACATAATATCGAAGTTAAAACGAGTTTAAACTATCGATCGTCCAAATTTACAAAACCTTAACTAAGGAACTTCCTAAAGTTCTAATCCAATTTATTGAGCTATTTATTCGAGCAAATTACGCTCGGCACCACAATTCCTAATTTACGAGTTTTCCCTAAAATCTCGAAATTTCACAAATTATAACATTTTTCCTAAATCATCTAGATTAGTCCAATAACGTCCAATATATCCTTTATATCCTTAAACACGATAAACTTATTAATTACGAACCCTAAATCGACATTTTTATCGAAACCCTAAACGAAAACCCTAATGATAAACTCTACGAAACTCGGAATTTAACGCTCTAAAACTATAGAATCATACCTAGGGTTGTGAGAGGAGGAGAAATCACAAAGAATTGAGGAGAAACGGAGGAGAACGGAGGCCGGAATCGTCGGATCGCCGCGGCTGGCAGAGAGCTTTTCTCTCTGGCGTTCGCGGGAAGCAGAGAAGAAGAAAGGAAAATGAGGGGAAAGAAGTTTTTGGTTATTTTATAAATTTACTTTGCAAATTACCATTTTGCCCTTCTTTAGTTTATATATTTGTTTCGTCCTTCGTTTCGTTAATCGACTACAGATTCGGTTTCACCAAATCTCCTTATTTCACCAATAAGTCCAACTTATTATTTGGGTCCTAACAAAACTGTCTGTTTACAAAACGGACCTCGTTTACTATTTTTACTAAAACGTCCTTTATATTACGAGAAACTCAATTACTCGGAATTAAACGTCTAAACTCCGAAAATTCTCATAAATTCCTTAAAATCCATATTAATAATTAGGATCATAATGGCGCCTTCTTTTTGCAAAATGAACATGATTTGACATATTTACAAAAATGCCATTATATATTAAAATAATAATATCCAGAAAAGCTGGATGTTACACGCCCGATTCTGTACAACTCGCGGTGATTGGAGCAAGCTTCAGCGGCCAAAAGTCGGGTAAGGCGGTTCTGCGTGGTAGGAATTTTTTTTTCTATTGCTTACTGTTTTATAGAGCACGAGGGAGGTTTATTGTGTCTGTGTGATTTTTCTTCATCATAGAGTGGACTTAAATTGTAGGGAAGAATTTCAATTCTTTCCTTAGAAGAATGGTACGAATCTGATCAGATTCATAGATGAGTTTTAGGAAACAGTTTCCTCTGTCATAATTTCTTTATGTTCGTAGAATATTGACTTAAGATTAGGGATGAATTGGGTAACAATTTTCTGCTGAAATTGGGGATTTTCTTATCGAATGCAATTTAGAGTTTAATTCATTTTCTTAAGTGGAATTACGAAGTGAATTTGATTCCTTAATTTGGGGATAAAATCTTGATATGTTACAATCTTCCTTCTTTAAAAGAAATTTCTTACTCGAAATTTAAGCAATTACTTGAAAAGTTCTGGGTAGACCTTTCTTATTTCTTCTTCCCTTTCCCAGGTTGCTTCCTCAACATTTCGATTCTTCCATAGAACTCTTATAAGTGAGACTTTCTTATTTCACAGCTCCCTTTCTTCTGATTCTAGAATCTGAATTGGCCTCTCTTCATAGGATAAGTTACGGTTGAACACAATTTCTTCGGGATTCATCAGCAAAATATTTGAGGGATCTAGTACGTATTTCCTCAACATCGAGATGTGAAACATGTTGTGAACTTGCTTGAATGACTCAGGTAAATTTAGTTGGTAAGCAACTTTTCAAATTCTTACTGAAATTGCAAATGGGCCTATGTATCTTGGGCTTAGTTTTCCCTTCTTTCCAAATCGCATTACACCTCTCATTGAAGAAACTTTCAAAAATACTTGAGCACCTTCGGCAAATTCTAATTTCCTCATTCTTTGATCTGCATAGCTTTTCTGTCTTCTTTGGACTGCAAGGATCTTTTTCTGAATTAGAGTAACAATCTCAGCAGGGTGTCTTAAAATATCAGGTCCAACAAGAATACCTTCACCGACTTCGTCCTAATGTAATGAAGATCTGTACTTTCTTCCATAAAGTGCTTCATAAGGCACCATTCCAATTAAAACTTGATAACTATTGTTGTAGGAAAACTCTATCAGTGGCAAATTCTTACATTAATTTCCCAGAAAATTTATTACACAAGCTCTTAATATGTCCTCCAAGGTTTGAATTGTTTTTTCTGACTGTCCATCTTTTTTAGAGTAGAAAGTTGTACTGAAATTTAACTGAGTGCCCATTTCTTTTTGTAAACTCTTCCAGAACTTTGACGTGAAACGAGTATCTCGATCCAAAACTATAGAGATAGGCGTACCGGGAGGTCTAACGATTTCCTTAATATATAGTTAGGCATATTGATCCATAGTGAAAGTAGTCCGTACAGGAATGAAATACGCAGATTTTGTCAGCCTATCAACTATTACCCAAATAGAGTCAAAATTTTTATTTGACCATGGGAGTCCACTTACGAAATCCATCGTGATATGTTCCTATTTTCACTGAGGTACAAATAATGGTTGTAAAATGTCAGAAGGTCGTTGATGCTCTTCTTTGACTTGCTGACATGTAAGACATCTCTCAACAAATATGGTTACATCCAATTTCAATTCTTGTCACTAATAATGCTGCTTCAAATCTTAATACATTTTGGTTACCCTAGGATGTATCGAGTATGGAGTTGAATGTGCTTCATTTAATGTCACTCTCTTTAATTCTGTATCATTAGGTATACACTATCTTTTCTTAAATTTAATAATTCCATCTTCCGACATAGAGAATTCTGATACCTTTCCACTTTTCAATTGATCTCTTATCTTATTTAAGAAAATATCGTCATGTTGTTTGTCCTTAATCAGTTCGATCAAGCTTGGTTATAGTGTCATTGTAGATAATCTTTCAATCAGTCCGGAAGGTACAATCTCAATGTCAAATTTCTGCATCTCTTCCACTAACTTTTTCGGAATCAGAGTTAATGCTGAAACACTTGGAGAAGCTCTTCTACTTAATGCGTCAGCCACCACGTTTGCTTTTCCAAGGTGATATATAATTTCGCAATCATAATCCTTTACTAACACCAACTATCTGCGTTGCCTCATATTCAAATCTTTTTGCGTTAGAAAATATTTCAAGCTTTTATTATCAGTGTAAATCTTACATCTTTCTCTATATAGATAGTGTCTCCAAATTTTAAGAGCATAAATTACTGCTGCCAGCCCCAAATCATGAGTCGGATAATTCTTTTCGTGATCCTTCAGTTGTCTGGAGGCATAGACTACAACTTTTCTTTCTTGCTGTAACGCCCCGAATTATATAAACCCGGTTTGTTACACATACTACTGAACCGAACTATGACTCTTGAGAAAAATTTAAAATTTCATTCAATGGTCAAGATTTTGACTCTTAAAACGTTAAAACTTGCAGCGAAAAAATCATCATATAAAAACAATCTTTACTAAAAATTAAAATATTCAAGGCAGTTGGTTGAAAGAGAAAGAGAAAACTGATCACGTTGTCTGGTCACTAAACGACAAAAGAAAGTCTTCTAATCACAAACAAAATAGAGCACATCATCCGGTCACTAAACGACAAATTACTTCCTACATGTAACGCCCCCGAACCCACCCTGGCTCGGAGCGCTACTTTGCTAACCCAAACCCACGTTGAAACGTGATTTAAACTAAGTCTAGACTCGCTAATTTCCCTTAATCTTAACCTTTAAGCACCACGGCGTCCTTCCCGAAAATTTCGGCAAAGTAACGCCTGTAAATGGCGCCTCCAAAATGCTAAATACCTGCAAACGAATAAACCCCAACCAATCCAGAATATTCCTAACCATCTAACCAGCATACAAATTCACCAAATAGCAGTAAAGAGGAATCTAAAATACTAACATCCCTAGGATAAGAAAGTCCACAGTATAGGGAGACACATCACCCTTAACTATGACTCTATACAACAATTACCAAAACTATCCCATAACTATCAAAACATCAACTAAAAAGAAAGCTACACATTCCTATCATTTCTACAAACAAACATTTACAGCCCACATTCCCGAAGACCATGGTCGAGGCGCCCCGACAATAGCCTGCACCGGCATACTCCATGCATCACCAACTGCTGCCTAGTCCTGGCTGTCACATCCACCTCACCTGAATAAAGTACTCGTCACCTACACCATAGAACACAAAACGTAAGCCTAATGCTTAGCAAGTAGGGAAATAATGCACATCAACACACTAAATGCTCGACTCAACCCTAACATGCAGTTTCTACACACTCAGTTGCTTTCTTTTCATTTCAGTTGCATTTATCTTTCACTTTCAGGTGAATCAAGTAGGCACACGCCCCCACACAGTCCAGGACGGCCACGCCTTGATCCACGGAGCTAGACCGGAGGCACACGTCCCAACACAGTCCAGGACGGCCAACACGAATCTCCCCCAATCGATCGTAGAATCCTCATTGTGCACTTCAAGCACGAACAGGTCGAGGAATTCATACTCACGACACATTACGTACATTAGCAGGGCATCTCGAATAAAATCCCTCGCGGGGTGCTCAACGAGCCACTTGCCCAACGAAGCTATTCTACTCGAGACCAAGTTGCAATCAATTCTTATCTTTCATTACGTCATCCTCACCACTCAAACATGCAAAACACGTGATTTCGTAGTTTTAGAAAACAATGATGCATGACACCCAATGCAAGACACAAAGCAAAACATAACAAAAAGCAAAGCACAGCAAACAAGCAACCAATCCCTACCGTTCTATGGTGTAGGCCCGAAGACAACAAACACACATTCCACTACTTACCTGGCGTCCTAGCTCACTGAGGGTACTCGATTACCTTTCCATCTACAGCTCGACCTACGATAAATATTCATCAAACCATTAAAATCAAGCCTACATCTACTAATTACTCTCAAACTCCTATTTCTAGCCTAATCCAATGAAAGCCTAACTAAATGGGCCACCAATTTGGGTTCGGTAAAAACTGACCCAAAACTTCAAACGTACATAACTTTCACGTCGGTTATCGGAATCGAACGATTCCAGTGGCCACGTACTCCTCTAATAACCTATTTTAACCTGCCAAAAGAAATTTGAAAACAAACGACTCAAGCTAGGTCAAATTGACAAAAACCCGAACTGCCCTAAGTCGGAAATTTTCCGCTTTTCGGTTTTTCATCAATTCCCATCAATTTCCTCACCAATCCATCACCCTCACACCCAATTAGCCTAAACTAATCAAAATTCCGAGCTACACACATCAAAACCCGAAATCCCCAAATCGGGTTCTCTGATTTTTCACTCAATTCGGGCTCATCACAGCCAGGCGATGGAAGCCGGTCCAAGGGTTGGCAAACCCACGCCGGAAGCAGCCCATTTCGGCCGGCGATCGGAGCTCAAAGTCGCTCCTCACCCTCGGCCACGACCGAACCAAAACAGGGCACAAAAAGGGGACTTACCGTTCAAATCGTGCGCGGAGAAGGGCCGGAGTTTGCTTGTCGCCGTCGTCTGGCCGGAAATCATCGGAAGGTTCTGAAGACATCATCCGATGGCTTTTACTGAAGACATCATCCGATGGCTTTTACTGAAGACATCATCCGATGGCTTTTACTGAAGACATCATCCGATGGCTTTTACTGAAGACATCATCCGATGGCTTTTACTGAAGACATCATCCGATGGCTTTTACTGAAGACATCATCCGATGGCTTTTACTGAAGACATCATCCGATGGCTTTTACTGAAGACATCATCCGATGGCTTTTACTGAAGACATCATCCGATGGCTTTTACTGAAGACATCATCCGATGGCTTTTACTGAAGACATCATCCGATGGCTTTTACTGAAGACATCATCCGATGGCTTTTACTGAAGACATCATCCGATGACTTTACCTGAAGACATCATCCGATGGCTTTTACTGAAGACATCATCCGATGACTTTACCTGAAGACATCATCCGATGGCTTTTACTGAAGACATCATCCGATGGCTTTTACTGAAGACATCATCCGATGGCTTTTACTGAAGACATCATCCGATGGCTTTTACTGAAGACATCATCCGATGGCTTTTACTGAAGACATCATCCGATGGCTTTTACTGAAGACATCATCCGATGGCTTTTACTGAAGACATCATCCGATGGCTTTTACTGAAGACATCATCCGATGGCTTTTACTGAAGACATCATCCGATGGCTTTTACTGAAGACATCATCCGATGGCTTTTACTGAAGACATCATCCGATGGCTTTTACTGAAGACATCATCCGATGGCTTTTACTGAAGACATCATCCGATGGCTTTTACTGAAGACATCATCCGATGGCTTTTACTGAAGACATCATCCGATGGCTTTTACTGAAGACATCATCCGATGGCTTTTACTGAAGACATCATCCGATGGCTTTTACTGAAGACATCATCCGATGGCTTTTACTGAAGACATCATCCGATGGCTTTTACTGAAGACATCATCCGATGGCTTTTACTGAAGACATCATCCGATGGCTTTTACTGAAGACATCATCCGATGGCTTTTACTGAAGACATCATCCGATGGCTTTTACTGAAGACATCATCCGATGGCTTTTACTGAAGACATCATCCGATGGCTTTTACTGAAGACATCATCCGATGGCTTTTACTGAAGACATCATCCGATGGCTTTTACTGAAGACATCATCCGATGGCTTTTACTGAAGACATCATCCGATGGCTTTTACTGAAGACATCATCCGATGGCTTTTACTGAAGACATCATCCGATGGCTTTTACTGAAGACATCATCCGATGGCTTTTACTGAAGACATCATCCGATGGCTTTTACTGAAGACATCATCCGATGGCTTTTACTGAAGACATCATCCGATGGCTTTTACTGAAGACATCATCCGATGGCTTTTACTGAAGACATCATCCGATGGCTTTTACTGAAGACATCATCCGATGGCTTTTACTGAAGACATCATCCGATGGCTTTTACTGAAGACATCATCCGATGGCTTTTACTGAAGACATCATCCGATGGCTTTTACTGAAGACATCATCCGATGGCTTTTACTGAAGACATCATCCGATGGCTTTTACTGAAGACATCATCCGATGGCTTTTACTGAAGACATCATCCGATGGCTTTTACTGAAGACATCATCCGATGGCTTTTACTGAAGACATCATCCGATGGCTTTTACTGAAGACATCATCCGATGGCTTTTACTGAAGACATCATCCGATGGCTTTTACTGAAGACATCATCCGATGGCTTTTACTGAAGACATCATCCGATGGCTTTTACTGAAGACATCATCCGATGGCTTTTACTGAAGACATCATCCGATGGCTTTTACTGAAGACATCATCCGATGGCTTTTACTGAAGACATCATCCGATGGCTTTTACTGAAGACATCATCCGATGGCTTTTACTGAAGACATCATCCGATGGCTTTTACTGAAGACATCATCCGATGGCTTTTACTGAAGACATCATCCGATGGCTTTTACTGAAGACATCATCCGATGGCTTTTACTGAAGACATCATCCGATGGCTTTTACTGAAGACATCATCCGATGGCTTTTACTGAAGACATCATCCGATGGCTTTTACTGAAGACATCATCCGATGGCTTTTACTGAAGACATCATCCGATGGCTTTTACTGAAGACATCATCCGATGGCTTTTACTGAAGACATCATCCGATGGCTTTTACTGAAGACATCATCCGATGGCTTTTACTGAAGACATCATCGATGGCTTTTACTGAAGACATCATCCGATGGCTTTTACTGAAGACATCATCCGATGGCTTTTACTGAAGACATCATCCGATGGCTTTTACTGAAGACATCATCCGATGGCTTTTACTGAAGACATCATCCGATGGCTTTTACTGAAGACATCATCCGATGGCTTTTACTGAAGACATCATCCGATGGCTTTTACTGAAGACATCATCCGATGGCTTTACTGAAGACATCATCTGATGACGTCAGCCGGACGATTTACCAGTCTACATCTACCGGTAGACAACGTCTTCCGACAGACAACATAAACAACAACTCAGCATAACAACATATTTCACTCTAAACACAGAGAAACTCCGACTACCAAGGAACCTGAGCATTTTACAAAAAAAATCATTCAAAACTACTTAAATCCGTGTATTACTCCAAAATTTGGTAAAGGCCACTTTAAAAGAACTAACAGAGTATCATTATTAGAAAAAAAAAAGCTCAGATTGTATCCAAAACATCCAAAACTACTACTGTCACTAAAACTCCCAATATATTTAAATTGTATAATGATTCACTAAACCTTCTCATCTACTGACACCAGTTAAACCGCCTCATCAGAATCACCAATCCGTAGCATTGAAGTGCTCCCCCAACAGCCTAATCCTCAACATGTTCAGAGAACACAACTTCTGATGCTTCTTCACCTACATCACAAAATTCATCTATTAGCCTAATGTTAAGTAAGTAAAGCAATAATGAAATGGAATGCTGAAACATAAATTCCTAAACATGTTGTTTCTACTTTCTCATCTCAGTTGCATATGCATTAATTTCTGATCTGATCCCCCTGTGAAATTGGGAGTTAGATCACTTCTCCCAAAGTCATACATCCTCTCTCTTGATTAAGGGGCGGATTAGTTCCCTTAACAACTGTTCAGATCCCCCTGTGAAATTGGGGTTTGGATCACTTCCCCCAAAGTCATACATCCTCTCTCTTGATTAAGGGGTGGATTAGTTCCCTTAACAACTGTTACAGTCTGTTCAATCTTTACCATGCCATTTCATGTAAATTCATTTTCGCATAATTTTCAAAATATGATGCATGACATACAAACATATTCAAGCATGCACAACCCTTCTGTTCTGTGATGTAGGCCCGAAGGTGTAACACCCGACATTTTGGCCATGTAATAGTCTGTTGAATTATTGTGTGGATTTAAATTGCCATAAATACGATAACAACTTTATTGTAAAATGCTAGAAGCATTTAGTAAGGGGAGAACCAAACTATTGTGTAACTAAACTAAACACTAAGTTTAAAATGCATGGAAGGGTAAATTAGGGAGAAATTAAGGTTGGTGGGAGATAGCCAATGGTTGAGTGACATCTGGCGACTTGGTGAAGAAGCTAAGTTCTCCCTCCTGCGTGAAACCCTCTTCACTTCTCTACTCTGCTCTCTCTCCATTTCTCTTATCGACATTCTCCTTTCCTGTATACAAAACAATCGTCGAAGCTACTTCGATCTCCTCGGTTCCTTTCTGTTTCTCCGCTAAGGTAAGCCTCTTTTATTGCTAATAAGTTTGGACAAGTTTAATGTGAGTTTTTACTGAAGTTTAGGGTTATGGTATTTGGAGAAAACTCATTGTTCTTGGATGAAAACACACCGGTTTGTTTTCTAAGAGTTTGAATGAATTTGGAAGAAATTCTTCTAACTTATTTGTTAGCATTTGCAGCTTGTTTATTTTCTGAACGTGCATGTACAGGTTCGAGCATTTCTGAGATGTCTAGGACTATCAACTCCACAGCAACAGGTAAGTTCATACCCGTAGGTTGGCCCTTAAGGCCATACATCTCGGAGGTACTAGGTTTTACATTCTGTTGGCTAGCTTCAGGTAGAAAGGTTAGAGTTAAGCTCTGTGGCTTCTGTTCAGGTTTCTGTTGTTTTATCTTCTTGTTCTCTGCTGTATCAACTGTAAGCACTGTAAGCGTCCATGCATACACGATTTTCTGAAAGTTCATGCAAAACTGTTCTCTGTACACTGTTTGAAACTAAACAAGATAAAATCTGACTGAAATGTACTGGTTAGGTGTGGGACGGGGACTGGCCCTCTGGTTTTATCCCTCCCTGGGAATCTGAAAATTTATTGTCCCTAACAAGGACCCTCTGGTTTTATCCCTCCCTGGGATTCTGAAATCTGCTGTGCCTGATAGTGCACCCTCTGTTTGCCAGTTCCCCTATAAGCCCCACTTATACCCCTCTGCCACTATAACGTAAAGTTCTGTCCTGCCACTGTATTCTGAAAACTGCATGCATAGCATCTTGCATCACTGCATTTATAATATGTTCTTACTGAGCTTTAGGCTCATAGATGAACTCTCTGATGTAGGTACCAAACCCGAAAACGAGGACTTTGTGCCTCAGTCTAATCATTAGGTTGTTGGTGATTCTATCTCTCGGGGTGGTTGCTGCAACTAGAAATGTCTCTGATTTAAGGTTTAAGTTTTCTGAAGTTTTTTTTTTTTTTTTTTTTTTTTTTTTTTTTTTTTTTTTTTTTTTTTTTTTTTTTTTTTTTTTTTTTTTTTTTTTTTTTTTTTTTTTTTTTTTTTTTTTTTTTTTTTTTTTTTTTTTTTTTTTTTTTTTTTTTTTTTTTTTTTTTTTTTTTTTTTTTTTTTTTTTTTTTTTTTTTTTTTTTTTTTTTTTTTTTTTTTTTTTTTTTTTTTTTTTTTTTTTTTTTTTTTTTTTTTTTTTTTTTTTTTTTTTTTTTTTTTTTTTTTTTTTTTTTTTTTTTTTTTTTTTTTTTTTTTTTTTTTTTTTTTTTTTTTTTTTTTTTTTTTTTTTTTTTTTTTTTTTTTTTTTTTTTTTTTTTTTTTTTTTTTTTTTTTTTTTTTTTTTTTTTTTTTTTTTTTTTTTTTTTTTTTTTTTTTTTTTTTTTTTTTTTTTTTTTTTTTTTTTTTTTTTTTTTTTTTTTTTTTTTTTTTTTTTTTTTTTTTTTTTTTTTTTTTTTTTTTTTTTCTTTGAAGAAATTCTGCAAGTATATGTCATGTTCTGTACTGACCTTCAGATTTTAAAACAATGTATAGGTTTGTTGTCTAAGTTTTAGAAGCCACTGTATTTGACAGTTAAGTTTATATACTAAAGTATTCAGAAATTTGCTTGGAATGTTTCTATTAGTTCATGCATGGATGAATTCTGGTTTTGGAACTGTCCATGTAATTTATTTCCTTGAACCTGTCAATTCTAAAGTACGTCTTACTGATCTCCAGATTTCGAAATACTGCATAGATTCTGTGTCAAAGTTTTCAAAACTGCTGTATTTGACAGTTGAACTCATGTTCTGAATGTTCTGAAATGTTTTAGAATATTTTCTTGTTTTAAGATTTGCATGGATGGTCTCGAATTTTAGAGTTATCCATGTAGTCTGTTTTTCTTAAATCTGTCAGTTGAGATCTGTCATCTGCAAAGTGTGTTTCAAAAATCTTATTTTTGAATCGGGTTTCGAAGGTCTGAAACTCTTATGTCTTCTGATTGATGCTCCCTGCCCGTATGTCTCCCTGTAAAAGCAGTAAATTTTGTCTTTAAAACTATGTCTTCCGGCTGACGTTGTAACACCCAGTTTCCATTAACCGATTTACCTTTTTCCATTTATAGAGCATGTTTTATAATTGAAATATGGGTGATTTAGTGATTAGGTTAACAAGTGATTGAGCAAGGATAAAATGGTAAATTGCAATTTATTGTGGATAACGCATTTAAGGGAGGGTTTAATGAGGTTTAGCCGCCACTGTTCCCTCATTTTCCTCTTTGGGTTTTCAGCTCAGGCAGTCGAGCTCTCTAGGCGATTTTCCCTCGCCCGATTCTCCTTCAAACTAGGTAAGTTTTCCTTTCGTTATCTTGAGATTTTAGTGGCTATATAGCAGAGAAAGTACAATGCGTGTATTTTTGATAAGGCTGCGAGTGTGTTGAGTTCGGGTTTAGTGTTGAGAATGTTCGATAACCAGAGTTTTCCAAACTAGCTCCTTAGGTTGCTGAACGATATAAGGTTAAGGTTAGTGATGATCTAATCGGTATTCTGCTTATGACATTAGGTGTACAGAGCTTCCCGAGTAGTGGTAACCGAACAATTTTCAGGAATCCAGGTAAGTAAAGTATGCATGTGCCTTCGGGCCTACATCAATAAACAGTAGGGTTATGCATCTTGTGAATGATTTTGTATGTCATGCATCATGTTTTTGAAAGATTACGAAAATGAATTTCAATGTAAGAATGGTGAGGCATGAACTGAATGTGACAGATCAGCTATTAAGGGAATTCATCCGCCCCTTAATCGAGTAGAGGATGTATGACATTGGGAGAACTGATCCCACTCCCAAGGGAACTAAGGGATCAGATCAGCTATTAAGGGAATTCATCCGCCCCTTAATCGAATAGAGGATATATGACATTGGGAGAATTGATCCCACTCCCAAGGGAACCGAGGGATCAGAACAGTTTATGAATATATGTGTATGCAACTGAGATAAGAAAGTAGAAATTGCATGTTTAGGAATTTATGTTTCAGCAATTCATTTCATTCCTGCTTTACTTACTTAGCATTAGGCTAATATATGAGTTTTGTGATGTAGGTGTTGAGGATACTGCAGGTGAATTCTCTGAGTTCACTGAGGGATAGGCTGGTTGGAGGAGCACATTCATGTTTCGGCCTGGTAAACTGATGAGGGGGTTAACTGGTGTCAATAATCTGAAGTTTAGTTGACAGTGTTCAATTTAAATTTGCTGAGTTTTCATGACAGTAGTGATTTCGATGTTTTGAATACGTTTTGAGTTTCCTTTTTCTGATAATAGTGTTTTGTTGGGATTTAATGATGGCACTCACTGGAATTTAGTAATGTAATGGTTTTGAAATGTTTTTGAATGGTTTTATTGAAGTGAGTAAATTCTTTTCTGTAGGTTGAGTTGTTGTTCTGTTGTCTATCGGAAGATGTCTTCAGTGGAAGCCATCGGATGATATAGAACGAAATTTGTCGTTTTAACGATCGGCGTGTTGCAGTTTACTCAATCGGAAGGTGTAGGTTTAAGTCTATCGGATGATGACTCAGTAAACTCATCGGCAGATGCGTGCTGACGTCATCATAAGGTGTAGGTTTAAGTCTATCGGATGATGTCTCAGTAAACTCATCGGCAAATGCGTGCTGACGTCATCGGAAGGTGTAGGTTTAAGTCTATCGGATGATGTCTCAGTAAAATCATCGGCAGATGCGTGCTGACTGATGAAGGCGGGTTAACTGGTGTCAAGAAATCTGAAGTTTAGTTGACAAGTGTTCAATTTAAATTTGCTGAGTTTTCATGACAGTAGTGATTTCGATGTTTGAAATACTTTTGAGTTCCTTTTTCTGATAATAGTGTTCTGTTGGGATTTAATGATGGCACTCACTGGAATTTTAGTAATTATGGGTTGAAATGTTTTTGAATGGTTTTATTGAAGTGAGTAAATTCTTTTCTGTAGGTTTGAGTTGTTGTCTGTTGTCTACGGAAGATGTCTTCAGTGGAAGCCATCGGATGATATAGAACGAAATTTGTCGTTTAAACGATCGGCGTGTGCAGTTTACTCATCGGAAGGTGTAGGTCTAAGTCTATCGGATGATGTCTCAGTAAACTCATCGGCAGATGCGTGCTGACGTCATCGGAAGGTGTAGGTTTAAGTCTATCGGATGATGACTCAGTAAACTCATCGGCAGATGCGTGCTGACGTCATCAGAAGGTGTAGGTTTAAGTCTATCGGATGATGTCTCAGTAAACTCATCGGCAAATGCGTGCTGACGTCATCGGAAGGTGTAGGTTTAAGTCTATCGGATGATGTCTCAGTAAACTCATCGGCAGATGCGTGCTGACGTCATCGGAAGGTGTAGGTCTAAGTCTATCGGATGATGTCTCAGTAAACTCATCGGCAGATGCGTGCTGACGTCATCGGAAGGTGTAGGTTTGAGTCTATCGGATGATGTCTCAGTAAACTCATCGGCAGATGCGTGCTGACGTCATCGGAAGGTGTAGGTCTAAGTCTATCGGATGATGTCTCAGTAAACTCATCGGCAGATGCGTGCTGACGTCATCGGAAGATGAAAAGTGCATTTTGTCGTTTAGTGACCGGTGGATGTCGAGTGTAAATCCACCGGATGATGTAGAAAGTCTTTTGTCGTTTTGCCACCGGATGATGTCTTCCATTTTCTGCTTCAGTCCCATTTTGTTGACTTTGTTCAGCAGGCGATGCGTTTGACTTTTGAAACTTATGAAGTGTTCTGCGATTTAAACCTTCATTCCTTTTTGCCGATTATTCCCCAAAATTCTAACTAAGTATTCAAGCATTGTACAATAGTTTTGTTTAACTCTATTTTACTTAAATGATTTCCGCTGTAAGTTTTTAAAAAAAAAAATAATACGGTTGAAATTTTTAGTCATGTACGGGCATGATGTGACGAACCGGTTTCAGACAACTCAGGGCGTTACAGTATGGTATCAGAGACATTCAGTTAAACCGTTCAAAAGATTACTCATCAGTGCCAATCGTCGCATGGAAGTACTCCAACAACTGTAAGTGTTTATGTTAGCCTCAGTAATTAGATATTTATGAATATAGTTAACCTTGTACAGGAAGTGAGTTTAATGGCCAGACGCCCAGGAAGACCTAGGATACCGAGGGAAATGCCAAACTTGAGGAGTGAGGAGGAACCTAGTGTTATTAGGCAATTAACAGACTTGGTACGTCAGCAAACAGATTTAGTGCGTCAGCAGTCTGATCAGTTGGGGGTGTTACTGAACCGAGAGGTACAGGGGAGTGCCAACTCAGGTTCTAGCAATGAGCATTTAGGAGATCGATTCCGAAAGCTTCAGCCGCCCACGTTTGATGGAAAATCATCTAACCTGATTGTTCCTGAAGAATGGTTGAGGAAGATTGAAAGCATGCTCCGATGTGCCAACGTCGGAGAAGGAGACAAGGTCACCCTGGCGACCTTTCATTTTGCTTGAGACGCCCAGCTTTGGTGGGAGACAATTGAGACCACCACTGATATTCTGACTATGACTTGGTCACAGTTTAAGGACATCTTCTATGAGAAATATTTTAATAGCACAGTCCAGGCAGCAAAGAAGGTAGAGTTTTTGAACTTGAAGCAGACGGTGTCTGTGGCTGAGTACGTTAGACTAGAGTTTTTGAACTTGAAGCAGACGGGGTCTGTGGCTGAGTACGTTAGACAATTTGAGTCCCTGTCCCAATTCGCTGGGCACTTTATTCACCGAAATGAAGATAAGGTGTTTCAGTTCATGAATGGAATGAAACCAGAAATGTATAGAGGGGTCAAGTTTTCGGGTTATAAAGGTTTGCCCTTCAGTGATGTTGTGTCCACAGCATTGGAGGTGGAAGAAGCCGAATTGAAATGTACAGGACTAAAGGAAACCCCGAGGAAGTTTGTTCAACCACCGCCGCAGAGGGGAGTGAAGAGGTCCAATGAAGGCCAGCACAGCCAAGGGGTAGGAAAGAAGGCACCAATACTAAGACGTTTCCTCAGTGCTCAAAGTGTTCGAAGAATCACTCGGGCGGGTGTAGATTTGGATCGGGTAAATGCTTCAACTGCGAAGAGGTTGGACACTTGTACAAGGATTGCCCAAAGCCCCGGATCGTTCGATGCTTCCATTGCAATAAGGTTGTCCATGTCATCAGAGACTGCCCAACTTTGAAGGGTGGCCCTGCCAGGATTAAGCCAAGAATATTCTCCATGATGGAGTCAGGTGATGAGGACCAGCCTGCTGTAGTGTCAGGTACTGTATTGATTAACTCTGTACCTGCTTTTACTTTGATAGATTCGGGTGCAACTCATTCTTTTATAGCCTCTGCATTTGCTGATAAGTTAGATGTACGGTTTACTCCTTCTGAGCATGTGTATAACGTAGCATTACCTTCTGGTGAGCACATGCACTCCAGTCAAATGATGCCTGATAGTGTGGTGTTAGTAGGGAATATGAATTTGCCTGCTGATCTTATTGTTATGGACATAATGGGATTTGATGTGATCCTAGGAATGGATTGGTTGTTTAAGCATTATGCCACAATAGATTGTAGAACTGGAATTGTTAGTTTTCAACCCCCTAGTGGTTTAAACCATACCTTCCAAGATCTGAAGAAGAGTAAGGTGATGACTGTAATGACTTCTGTTAGTTGTAGACCCTCCCCTTGCAGAGAGTATTTGTGCTTTTTGGCCAGTGTTTTAGACACACAAACAGTGGAAAAATCAAGCCCCAAAAATGTTTTAGTTGTCCAAGATTTTCCAGAAGTATTTCTAGATGACCTTCCTGGTTTGCCACCAGATAGGGAAATTGAATTTGTGGTAGATGTTTACCCCGGCGCTGAGCCAGTATCTAAGAATCTATATAGACTAGCACCCACAGAACTTAAAGAGTTGAAGAAACAGTTAGAGGATTTGTTGGAGAAGGGGTTCATACGCCCTAGCTTTTCACCATGGGGTGCACCTGTCCTTTTTTGTCAAAAAGAAGGATGGATCAATGCGTATGTGCATAGACTATAGAGAATTGAATAAGCTAACTGTCAAGAACAAGTATCCACTGCCGAGGATTGATGATTTATTTGATCAGCTTAAAGGTGCGAGAGTTTTCTCTAAAATTGACCTTAGGTCCGGTTATTACCAGTTGAAGGTTAAATCTGAAGATATCCCAAAGAGTGCCTTTCGCACAAGGTATGGACATTATGAGTTTTTGGTTATGTCTTTTGGTTTGACAAATGCGCCAGCAGCCTTCATGGATCTCATGAATCGGGTGTTTCGCGAGTATCTGGACAAGTTTGTCATTGTATTCATAGATGACATTTTAATCTATTCTAGAACTAAGGATGAGCATGCAGAACACCTAAACTTGGTGTTAGGATTGCTGAGGCAGCACCAACTTTATGCCAAATTTTCTAAGTGTGAGTTTTGGTTGGACAGAGTTCACTTTCTTAGTCATGTGATCTCTGGAGATGGGATATCTGTTGATCCAGCCAAGGTTCAAGCTGTTAAGGAGTGGCCCCAACCGAAGAATGCTACGGATATCCGGAGTTTTCTTGGATTAGCAGGATATTATAGGAAATTCATCGAGGGATTTTCAAAGATTGCCACACCCCCTTACTATGTTGACAAGGAAAAATGTGAAGTATAATTGGACTGATAAATGTGAATCCAGTTTCCAGACCTTGAAGCAGAAACTGACCAATGCCCCAATTTTAACCCTTCCTGTCAAAAATGGTAAATTCAGTATTTATTGTGATGCTTCCAAGGTTGGACTTGGTGGTGTTTTGATGCAAGATGGAAAGGTTATAGCTTATGCTTCTAGGCAGTTAAAAGTACACGAAAAGAATTACCCTACACATGACTTAGAATTAGCTGCTGTGGTTTTTGCATTAAAGATTTGGAGGCACTACCTGTATGGACAAACCTGTGAGATATTTTCGGATCATAAAAGTCTGAAATACATTTTCACGCAAAAGGAACTGAATATGAGGCAACGTAGGTGGTTAGAGTTCGTCAAAGATTATGATTTTGAGATTAAGTACCACCCTGACAAGGTAAATGTAGTGGCTGATGCTTTGAGTAGAGTAAGTCCTTCAGTCTCTGCATTGATTCTAGAAATACCAATAGCTTTAGAGACAGAATTCTAAAGATTTAACCTGGAAGCTGTGTCTAGTGTGTCAGCCTTGCTTTCGGCCATATCTTTGAGGCCAACTATTTTGGAGAAAATAAAAGAAGTTCAAATGAATGACGCTGAATGTAATAAGTATAAGTTGTTCATAGATTCTACTAATAAGTCGGATTTCAACTGCTCAGCTAATGGAATTCTCAAGTTTCGAAATAGATGGTTTGTTCTGGCTGATACTGAACTTAGAAAGGAAATCCTATCTGAGGCACATTCCTCCAGACTTTCTGTTCATCCTGGAGGTACGAAAATGTACAGAGATCTCAAGCAACATTATTGATGGCCAGGTATGAAGAGAAGTGTGGCGGAGTATGTGGAGTCATGTCTGGTCTGCCAGTAAGTCAAAGCTGAACATCAGAGGCCTGCTGGAACATTGCAACCCTTACCAGTTCCCGAATGGAAATGGGAACAAATAACTATGGATTTTGTTATAGGGTTACCTAGAACAGTAAAAGGTCACGATGCAATTTGGATAGTAGTTGATCGTTTAACCAAATCACCTCACTTTCTGCCAATGAAGATAACATACTCGATGGATCAATTGGCTGAGTTGTATGTGCACGAAGTTGTTAGACTGCATGGTGTTCCAAGCACCATAGTTTCAGACCGAGACTCCAGATTTACATCTAAGTTTTGGAAAAGTTTGCACAAGGCTATGGGGACACAGCTTAGTTTTAGCACAGCCTTTCATCCTCAAACAGATGGACAATCCGAGAGAACTATCCAAACGTTGGAGGATATGCTTCGGGCTTGTGTGCTGGAATTTCAAGGTTCTTGGAGTAAGTATTTACCATTGGTTGAGTTCTCTTATAATAACAGTTTTCAGGCAACAATAGGCATGGCACCATACGAGGCATTGTATGGACAGAAGTGCAGATCTCCAATGTATTGGGATGAAGTTGGAGAAGCACAGTTAATTGGTCCTGACATTGTGCAACAGACAGTGGAGAAGATTGCTCTTATCCGACAAAGAATCTTAACAGCTCAAAGCCGGCAGAAAAGCTATGCAGACAAAAGACGAAGAGAATTAGAATTTGATGTTGGTAATGAAGTCTTCCTTAAGGTGTCACCTTTCAAAGGAGTTGTGAGATTTGGGAAAAGAAGCAAGTTAAACCCCAGATATATTGGACCTTTTCAAATCGTGAAGAGAATTGGGAAGTCAGCATATCAACTTCAGTTACCAGCCTCTCTGGAGGGAATTCATAATGTGTTTCACATTTCCATGCTAAAGAAATGTGTTAGAGATCCTTCACAGATTATGGAACAGCAGAACATTCAAGTCCTTCCTACTCTTACTTATGAGGAGAAACCAGTAAGGATCTTAGATTATGCAGTAAAGGTATTACGCAACAAGGAGGTTCCACTGGTAAAAGTCTTATGGCACAACCAGAATATTGAGGAGACAACTTGGGAGCGCCAGCAGGACATGATGGATCAATATCCAGAACTATTCAGGTACTGAATTTTGAGGACAAAATTCTTTTAAGGATGGTAGATTGTAACACCCGGTTTCCATTAACCGATTTACCTTTTTCCATTTATAGAGAATGTTTTATAATTGAAATATGGGTGATTTAGTGATTAGGTTAACAAGTGATTGAGCAAGGATAAAATGGTAAATTGCAATTTATTGTGGATAACACATTTAAGGGAGGGTTTAATGAGGTTTAGCCGCCACTGTTCCCTCATTTTTCTCTTTGGGTTTTCAGCTCAGGCAGTCGAGCTCTCTAGGCGATTTTCCCTCGCCCGATTCTCCTTCAAACTAGGTAAGTTTTTCTTTCGTTATCTTGAGATTTTAGTGGCTATATAGCAGAGAAAGTACAATGCGTGTATTTTTGATAAGGCTGCGAGTGTGTTGAGTTCGGGTTTAGTGTTGAGAATGTTCGATAACCAGAGTTTTCCAAACTAGCTCCTTAGGTTTCTGAACGATATAAGGTTAAGGTTAGTGATGATCTAATCGGTATTCTGCTTATGACATTAGGTGTACAGAGCTTCCCGAGTAGTGGTAACCAAAAAATTTCCAGGAATCCAGGTAAGTAAAGTATGCATGTGCCTTCGGGCCTACATCACAAAACAGTAGGGTTATGCATCTTGTGAATGATTTTGTATGTCATGCATCATGTTTTTGAAAGATTACGAAAATGAATTTCCATGTAAGAATGGTGAGGCATGAACTGAATGTGACAGATCAGCTATTAAGGGAATTCATCCGCCCCTTAATCGAGTAGAGGATGTATGACATTGGGAGAACTGATCCCACTCCCAAGGGAACCAAGGGATCAGATCAGCTATTAAGGGAATTCATCCGCCCCTTAATCGAGTAGAGGATGTATGACATTGGGAGAATTGATCCCACTCCCAAGGGAACCGAGGGAATCAGAACAGTTTATGAATATATGTGTATGCAACTGAGATGAGAAAGTAGAAATTGCATGTTTAGGAATTTATGTTTCAGCAATTCATTTCATTCCTGCTTTACTTACTTAGCATTAGGCTAATAGATGAGTTTTGTGATGTAGGTGTTGAGGATACTGCAGGTGAATTCTCTGAGTTCACTGAGGGATAGGCTGGTTGGAGGAGCACATTCATGTTTCGACCTAGTAAACTGATGAGGTGGGTTAACTGGTGTCAATAATCTGAAAGTTTAGTTGACAGTGTTCAATTTAAATTTGCCTGAGTTTTCATGACAGTAGTGATTTCGATGTTTTGAATACGTTTTGAGTTTCCTTTTTCTGATAATAGTGTTCTGTTGGGATTTAATGATGGCACTCACTGGAATTTTAGTAATGTAATGGTTTGAAATGTTTTTGAATGGTTTTAGTGAAGTGAGTAAATTCTTTTCTGTAGGTTGAGTTGTTGTTCTGTTGTCTATCGGAAGATGTCTTCAGTGGAAGCCATCGGATGATATAGAACGAAATTTGTCGTTTAACGATCGGCGTGTGCAGTTTACTCAATCGGAAGGTGTAGGTTTAAGTCTATCGGATGATGACTCAGTAAACTCATCGGCAGATGCGTGCTGACGTCATCGGAAGGTGTAGGTTTAAGTCTATCGGATGATGTCTCAGTAAACTCATCGGCAGATACGTGCTGACATCATCGGAAGGTGTAGGTTTAAGTCTATCGGATGATGTCTCAGTAAACTCATCGGCGGATGCGTGCTGTCGTCATCGGAAGGTGTAGAGAGTATTTTGTCGTTTAGTCACCGGTGGATGTAGAACAAAGTCGATCGGATGAAGGAAATCATCTGGCTGACGTCATCGGAAGATGAAAAGTGCATTTTGTCGTTTAGTGACCAGTGGATGTCGAGTGTAAATCCACCGGATGATGTAGAAAGTCTTTTGTCGTTTTGCCACCGGATGATGTCTTCCATTTTCTGCTTCAGTCCCATTTTGTTGACTTTGTTCAGCGGGCGATGCGTTTGACTTTTGAAACTTATGAAGTGTTCTGCGATTTAAACTTTCATTCCTTTTTGCCGATTATTCCCCAAAATTCTAACTAAGTATTCAAGCATTGTACAATAGTTTTATTTAACTCTATTTTACTTAAATGATTTCCGCTGTAAGTTTTTTTAAAAAAAAATAATACGGTTGAAATTTTTAGTCATGTACGGGCATGGTGTGACGAACTGGGTTCAGATAACTCGGGGTGTTACAGACGTCATCAAAGTCATCCGCCCAGTGTATTTACATCTTCCGGCTGATGTCAGCATAAGTCTTCCGCCCAGTTTAAAACTCCGTCTTCCGGCTGACGTCACCCAAGTCTTCCGCCAGTGTAATTATGTCTTCCGGCTGACGTCATCCCAGTTTTTCCGCCAGTATAATGCTTATATCTTCCGCTTGACGTCATCCATCTTCCAGCTGACGTCATCTCCTCATCCGATTTCAGTTACTGTCTGTGTCTTCCCCCTGACGTCATCCTTACTTCTGTCTTTGCATTTACATCTTTCGACTGACGTCATTCAAGTCTTCCGCCCAGTTTTAAACTAAGTCTTCAGCCAGTCTTTTACCTAAGTCTTCCGACTTCACATTCTATTTTCTGCCCCGATCTTCTACTAATATTTGTTTTTCCTTCCGATTGTAGATATGTTTACGGTGTTTTCCAGTTTTGCTTTCGGATACAGGGGGTGTTTTTCCCTTCCTCTGAAAAGTTTATGAGTTTACTTCTATAAGCTCATCTTATTTATGTTCAACTAAAATATATATAAATTAGTCACTGTTTTCTGCAAATGACCCGGAGTGACGGCTCGGTTCTCGGGTTCTGATCGGGATCCGGTTTCAGGCTGTCACAGAAGGCACAAGCATACTCTACTTACCTAGTCTCCGGGAAATTGTTCGGCTGTAAGTTGTCTTAGAAGCTCGCACACCTAGAGTCACAACAGAGCATCAATCAAACTCTCACTAAGCTCCACCAGAAATCAACCAGAAATTTAAGGAAACTAGTTTGAAACCCTGCTACTCGTGCATTCCCATTTATCACCAATAACCCGAACCTACTCTCACTCGCAGCATCCTAGAAATCCTCACATTGCACTCCCTTGGTCATCTAACTACTAAAACATAAGAAAATGAGGAAAACGTACCTAGGTTGAAGGAAAATCGGGCGAGGAGATCGCCTAGAGGGTTCTGCTGCAGAGCTGAAGGCTGAAAGAGAAATGGTAAGCAGGATAGTGGCGGCTATAGTGTATTAATCACAAAGCCTCTTTCCTTTAATAGGTTATCCATTATAAGCTCTCAATTTACCACTATACCCTTACTTAGTCACTCATTAACCTAATTAATATTTCCCTCAATTTTCTCCACAACATGCTTACTATTAAATAACGGAATAGAAATTGGTTTAATAGAACCGGGTGTTACAATCTACCTTCCTTAAACGAATTTTATCCTCAAAATTCAGTACCTGAATAATTCTGGATGTTGGTCCATCATGTCTTGCTGGCGCTCCCAGGTTGTCTCCTCTATGTTCTGGTTGTGCCATAAGACTTTCACCAGAGGAACTTCTTTGTTGCGCAACACCTTCACAGCATAGTCTAGGATCCTTATTGGTTTCTCCTCATATGCAAGGGTAGGATGAACTTCAATACTCTGCTGTTCCACAATCTGTGATGGATCTCGTACACACTTCCTCAACATAGACACATGGAACACATTATGGATTCCTTCCATAGAGGTGGGTAGCTGTAACTCGTAAGCTGCCTTCCCAATCCTTTTTAAGATTGAAAAGGGTCCAATAAATCTGGGGTTCAACTTGCCTCTCTTACCAAATCTCACAACTCCCTTGAATGGTGATACCTTAAGAAAGACTTCATCACCTACCTCAAACTCCAATTCTCTACGTCTTTTATCAGCATAGCTTTTCTGTCGGCTCTGAGCTGTCGAAATCCGCTGGCGGATGAGGGCAACCTTCTCAACAATTTGTTGCACAATGTCAGGACCAAGCAACTGTGCTTCACCAACTTCATCATAGTACAAAAGTGATCTACATTTTTGCCCATACAAGGCCTCATAAGGTGTCATTCCTATTGTTGCCTGAAATATGTTATTATAGGAAAACTCCACCAATGACAAATATTTACTCCAAATCCTTGAAAATCTAAAACACATGCACGGAGCATATCTTCTAAGGTCTGAATAGTTCTCTCGGATTGTCCATCTGTTTGACGGTGAAAGGCTGTGCTAAAGTTGAGCTGTGTTCCCATAGCCTTGTGCAAACTTTTCCAAAACTTAGATGTGAATTGAGAATCTCGGTCTAAAACTATGGTACCTGGAACTCCATGTAACCTAACAATCTCTTGCACATACAAATCAGCAAGCTGATCCATCGAGTATGTCATCCTCATTGGCAGAAAGTGGGCAGATTTAGTTAATCGATCAACTATCACCCAGATTGCATCATGTCCCTTTGCTGTTCTAGGCAATCCCACAACAAAGTCCATCGTTATTTGTTCCCATTTCCATTCAGGAACTGGTAAAGGTTGTAATGTTCATGAGGGTCTCTGATGCTCAGCTTTAATCTGCTGACAACACAAACATGATCCTACATACTCTGCCACACTCCTTTTCATACTTGGCCACCAATAATGCTGTTTAAGATCCTTCTACATCTTTGTACTCCCAGGGTGAACAGAGAATCTAGAAGAATGTGCTTCAGAAAGAATTTCATCTCGAAGTTCTTTTATGGCAGGAACAAACCATCTATTTCTAAACTTAAGGATTCCATCAGCAGAATAGTTAAAATCTGATTTGTCCGTAGAATCCATGCTTAACTTGTACTTGTTGCACTCTACATCATTTATATGGGCTTCCTTTATTCTTTCAAGAATGGTAGGTCTTAAGGATATTGCAGTAAGCATGGCTGACACACTGTGCACTGCTTCTAAATTAAACCTTTGGAATTCGGTCTCTAAGGCTAATGACACGTCAAGAATCAAGGCTGAGGCTGAAGTTGTCACTCTACTCAAGGCACCTGCCACAATATTTGCTTTGTCGGGATGATATTTGATCTCAAAATCGTAATCCTTTACAAATTCCAACCATCGACGTTGCCTCATATTTAATTCCTTTTGTGTGAAGATATATTTCAGACTTTTATGGTCCGAGAATATATCACAAGTTTGTCCATACAGGTAATGCCTCCAAATCTTAAGTGCGAATACTACTACAGCTAATTCCAAGTCATGAGTAGGGTAATTCTTCTCCTGTGTTTTCAACCGCCTAGAGGCATAAGCTATTACCTTCCCCTCTTGCATCAAGACACAGCCAAGTCCAATCTTGGATGCATCACAGTAAATGCTGAATTTACCATCATCAACAGGAAGGGTCAAAATTGGAGCATTGGTCAGTTTCTGTTTCAAAATCTGAAAACTATGCTCATAATCCTCAGTCCACACATACTTCATATTTTTCCTAGTTAACCGAGTGAGGGGTGTTGCAATTCTTGAGAATCCTTCAATAAACTTCCTGCAATATCCTGCAAGTCCAAGGAAACTCCAAATATCTGCAGTATTCTTCGGTTGGGGCCACTCCTTGACTGCTTGAACATTGGCTGGGTCGACAGATATTCCATCACCAGAGATCACATGACCAAGGAAGTGAACTCTGTCCAGCCAAAACTCACATTTGGAAAACTTGGCATAGAGTTGGTGCTGCCTTAGCACCCCTAACACTAAGTTCAAATGTTCTGCATGTTCTTCACTAGAACGTGAATAGATTAAAATGTCATCTATAAACACAATAACAAACTTGTCTAAATACTCGTGAAACACTCTATGCATAAGATCCATGAAGGCTACCTGTGCATTTGTCAATCCAAAGGACATAACCAAAAACTCATAATGTCCATACCTTGTGCGAAAGACAGTCTTTGGAATATCTTCGGTTTTGACTTTTAGTTGGTAGTAACCTGACCTCAAATCAATCTTAGAGAAAACTCGTGCACCACGGAGTTGGTCAAATAGGTCATCAATCCTCGGTAATGGATACTTGTTCTTGAAAGTTAACTTATTCAATTCCCTATAATCAATGCACATACGCATCGATCCATCTTTCTTTTTGACAAAGAGAACAGGTGCACCCCACGGTGAAAAGCTAGGGCGTATGAACCCTTTCTCCAATAGATCCTCTAACTGCTTCTTTAATTCTTTAAGTTCTGTTGGTGCTAATCTATATAGATTTTTCGACACAGGCTCAGCGCCGGGATAAACATCTACAACGAATTCAATTTTTCTATCTGGCGGCAAACCAGGAAGGTCATCTAAGAATACTTCAGGAAAGTCTTGGACAACTAAGACATTTTGTGGATTTTCCTCCCCTACAAGTTTTGTGTCTAAAACGCTAGCTCAGAAGCACGAATACTCTCCACATGGGGAAGGTCTAGTGTTAATAGAAGTCATCACAGACATTTCCTTACTCTTCCTTGAAGCTTGAAAGGTATGTTTCGAACTACCAGGGAGTTGGAAATTAACTATTCCAGTCCTACAATCAATTGTGGCATGGTGCTTAAACAACCAGTCCATCCCTAGGATTACATCAAACCCCATTATATCCATAATAATGAGATCAGCAGGTAGATTTACGTTCCCTACTAACACATCACTATCAAGTATCACTTGGTTAGAGTGCATGCGTTCACCAAAGGGTAATGCAACATTAAACACATGCATGGAAGGGGTAAACGGTACATCTAATTTAACAGCAAATGCATATGCTATAAATGAATGAGTTGCACCAGAATCTAATAAGGTAAAAGCAGGCACTGAGTTAATCAATATAGTACCTGACACAACAGCGGGCTGTTCCCCACCCGATTCCATCATGGAGAATATCCTCAGTTTAACCATAGCAGGGCCACTCTTAGGAGCTGGGCAGTCTCTGCTAATATGGCCGACCTTGTTACAATTGTAGCATCTGGTGATTCTAGGCTTCGGGCATTCTTTGATCGTGTGTCCAATCTCCTCACAGTTGAAACACTTCCCAAAGCCCAATCTGCACTCGCCCGGGTGGTACTTCAAGCACTTAGGACACTGGGGGAATTTCCTGACATTCTGTACCTTCCCTCCTGTTCCTTGGCTACTTTGGCCTTCACTAGGCCTCTTCATTCCCCTTTGTTGGTGTGGCTGGACCAATTTTTGTGGGACCTCTTTTGGTCCAGCACACTTCCTTTCAGCTTCTTCCACTTCCACTTCCACTTCCACTTCCTCGTCCCTGTGAGCAAAATGTCTAGCAAACCTGGACAGGGACTCGAACTGCCTACTGTACTCGGCCACAGACCCTGTCTGCGTCAAGTTCAGAAATTCCAACTTCTTTCCAGTTTGGACAGTACTGTTGAAATACTTCTCATAAAAAATGTCCTTGAATTGTGACCAAGGCATCGCCAAAACATCAGTGGTGGTCTCTATTGTTTCCCACCAGAGTTGAGCATCACCAGCCAAATGAAACGTTGCCAACGTGACCTTGTCTCCTTCTCCAATGTTGGCGCACCTAAACATACTCTCAATCTTTCTAAGCCACCCTTCAACAATAAGCGGATCAGATGACTATCCATCAAACGTAGGTGGTCGTAGCCTCCTGAATCTATCTCCAGAATGTTCATTGCTAGAACTCGAGTTGGCACTTCCTTGTACCTCTCGGTTCAATAGCACTCCTAACTGATCAGACTGCTGACGCACTAGGTCTGTTTGCTGACGCACCAATTCTGTCAGCTGCCTAATCATGCTAGGATCTTCTTCAGTTCTCAAGTTAGGCATCTCTCTTGGTACTCTTGGTCTTCCTGGTCGTTTAGCCATTTTCTATACTCCTGTTCAAGGTTAACTACTCTCATAAACATCTAATAACTAAGGTTAACATAAACACTTACAGTTGTTAGAGTACTCCCATGCGACGATCGGCACTGATGAGTAATCTTTTGAACGGTTTAACTGAATGTCTCTGATATCATACTGTAACGCCCTGAATTATATAAACTCGGTTTGTTACACATACTACTGAACCGAACTATGACTCTTGAGAAAAATTTAAAATTTCATTCAATGGTCAAGATTTTAACTCTTAAAACGTTAAAACTTGCAGCGGAAAAATCATCATATAAAAACAATCTTTACTAAAAATTAAAATATTCAAGACAGTTGGTTGAAAGAGAAAGAGAAAACTGATCACGTTTTCCGGTCACTAAACGACAAAAGAAAGTCTTCTAATCACAAACAAAACAGAGCACATCATTCGGTCACTAAACGACAAATTACTTCCTACATCTACCGATCACTAAACGACAACACTTCTACTACATCTTCCGAAAGGTCTTATACACGACATCCACCGATCACTAAACGACAAAACTCATTATACACATCTACCGATAGCTTTTACTAAGGCATCATCCTATGGCTTTTTCTGAATACATCATCCGATGACTTTACCTGAAGACATCATCTGATGGCTTTTATTGAAGACATCATCCGATGGCTTTTGTAACGCCCCCGAACCCACCCTGGCTCGGTGCGCTACTTTGCTAACCAGTCCCACGTTAAAACATAATTTTCTTACACCCAAAAACATTAAAGCTAAACTGACACAGCTGAATTTAAAACTAAATCTCTCAAAACTCTCTTACGTCATACCTAGCTGCAAAGACTCACTAATTCCCTTATTCCTAACAATTAAGCACCACGGCGTCCTTCCCGAAAATTTCGGCAAAGTAACGCCTGTAAATGGCGCCTCCAAAATGCTAGGTACCTGCAAACGAATAAACCCAACCAAACCAGAACATTCCCACATCTAACCAACCTACAAAATCCCCAAATAACAGTAAGGAGGGAACTAAAATGCTAACATCCCTAAATGAAGAAAGTCCACAGTACAGGGACAGCCCGCACCGAAGTGCCTTACACATTGCCCGCACCGAAGTGCCTTACACATTGCCCGCACCGAAGTGCCTTACACATTGCCCGCACCGAAGTGCCTTACACATTGCCCGCACCGAAGTGCCTTACACATTGCCCGCACCGAAGTGCCTTACACATTGCCCGCACCGAAGTGCCTTACACATTGCCCGCACCGAAGTGCCTTACACATTGCCCGCACCGAAGTGCCTTACACATTGCCCGCACCGAAGTGCCTTACACATTGCCCGCACCGAAGTGCCTTACACATTGCCCGCACCGAAGTGCCTTACACATTGCCCGCACCGAAGTGCCTTACACATTGCCCGCACCGAAGTGCCTTACACATTGCCCGCACCGAAGTGCCTTACACATTGCCCGCACCGAAGTGCCTTACACATTGCCCGCACCGAAGTGCCTTACACATTGCCCGCACCGAAGTGCCTTACACATTGCCCGCACCGAAGTGCCTTACACATTGCCCGCACCGAAGTGCCTTACACATTGCCCGCACCGAAGTGCCTTACACATTGCCCGCACCGAAGTGCCTTACACATTGCCCGCACCGAAGTGCCTTACACATTGCCCGCACCGAAGTGCCTTACACATTGCCCGCACCGAAGTGCCTTACACATTGCCCGCACCGAAGTGCCTTACACATTGCCCGCACCGAAGTGCCTTACACATTGCCCGCACCGAAGTGCCTTACACATTGCCCGCACCGAAGTGCCTTACACATTGCCCGCACCGAAGTGCCTTACACATTGCCCGCACCGAAGTGCCTTACACATTGCCCGCACCGAAGTGCCTTACACATTGCCCGCACCGAAGTGCCTTACACATTGCCCGCACCGAAGTGCCTTACACATTGCCCGCACCGAAGTGCCTTACACATTGCCCGCACCGAAGTGCCTTACACATTGCCCGCACCGAAGTGCCTTACACATTGCCCGCACCGAAGTGCCTTACACATTGCCCGCACCGAAGTGCCTTACACATTGCCCGCACCGAAGTGCCTTACACATTGCCCGCACCGAAGTGCCTTACACATTGCCCGCACCGAAGTGCCTTACACATTGCCCGCACCGAAGTGCCTTACACATTGCCCGCACCGAAGTGCCTTACACATTGCCCGCACCGAAGTGCCTTACACATTGCCCGCACCGAAGTGCCTTACACATTGCCCGCACCGAAGTGCCTTACACATTGCCCGCACCGAAGTGCCTTACACATTGCCCGCACCGAAGTGCCTTACACATTGCCCGCACCGAAGTGCCTTACACATTGCCCGCACCGAAGTGCCTTACACATTGCCCGCACCGAAGTGCCTTACACATTGCCCGCACCGAAGTGCCTTACACATTGCCCGCACCGAAGTGCCTTACACATTGCCCGCACCGAAGTGCCTTACACATTGCCCGCACCGAAGTGCCTTACACATTGCCCGCACCGAAGTGCCTTACACATTGCCCGCACCGAAGTGCCTTACACATTGCCCGCACCGAAGTGCCTTACACATTGCCCGCACCGAAGTGCCTTACACATTGCCCGCACCGAAGTGCCTTACACATTGCCCGCACCGAAGTGCCTTACACATTGCCCGCACCGAAGTGCCTTACACATTGCCCGCACCGAAGTGCCTTACACATTGCCCGCACCGAAGTGCCTTACACATTGCCCGCACCGAAGTGCCTTACACATTGCCCGCACCGAAGTGCCTTACACATTGCCCGCACCGAAGTGCCTTACACATTGCCCGCACCGAAGTGCCTTACACATTGCCCGCACCGAAGTGCCTTACACATTGCCCGCACCGAAGTGCCTTACACATTGCCCGCACCGAAGTGCCTTACACATTGCCCGCACCGAAGTGCCTTACACATTGCCCGCACCGAAGTGCCTTACACATTGCCCGCACCGAAGTGCCTTACACATTGCCCGCACCGAAGTGCCTTACACATTGCCCGCACCGAAGTGCCTTACACATTGCCCGCACCGAAGTGCCTTACACATTGCCCGCACCGAAGTGCCTTACACATTGCCCGCACCGAAGTGCCTTACACATTGCCCGCACCGAAGTGCCTTACACATTGCCCGCACCGAAGTGCCTTACACATTGCCCGCACCGAAGTGCCTTACACATTGCCCGCACCGAAGTGCCTTACACATTGCCCGCACCGAAGTGCCTTACACATTGCCCGCACCGAAGTGCCTTACACATTGCCCGCACCGAAGTGCCTTACACATTGCCCGCACCGAAGTGCCTTACACATTGCCCGCACCGAAGTGCCTTACACGTTGCCCGCACCGAAGTGCCTTACACATTGCCCGCACCGAAGTGCCTTACACATTGCCCGCACCGAAGTGCCTTACACATTGCCCGCACCGAAGTGCCTTAGTTGCCCGCACCGAAGTGCCTTACACATTGCCCGCACCGAAGTGCCTTACACATTGCCCGCACCGAAGTGCCTTAGTTGCCCGCACCGAAGTGCCTTACACAACGACAAACACACAACGACAAACACACAACGACACGTTGCCCGCACCGAAGTGCCTTACACAACGACAAACTCACAACGACAAACTCACAACGACAAACACACAACGACACGTTGCCCGCACCGAAGTGCCTTACACATTGCCCGCACCGAAGTGCCTTAGTTGCCCGCACCGAAGTGCCTTAGTTGCCCGCACCGAAGTGCCTTACACATTGCCCGCACCGAAGTGCCTTACACAACGACAAACACACAACGACACGTTGCCCGCACCGAAGTGCCTTACACATTGCCCGCACCGAAGTGCCTTACACAACGACAAACACACAACGACAAACACACAACGACAAACACACAACGACAAACACACAACGACAAACACACAACGACACGTTGCCCGCACCGAAGTGCCTTACACATTGCCCGCACCGAAGTGCCTTAGTTGCCCGCACCGAAGTGCCTTACACATTGCCCGCACCGAAGTGCCTTAGTTGCCCGCACCGAAGTGCCTTAGTTGCCCGCACCGAAGTGCCTTAGTTGCCCGCACCGAAGTGCCTTAGTTGCCCGCACCGAAGTGCCTTAGTTGCCCGCACCGAAGTGCCTTACACATTGCCCGCACCGAAGTGCCTTACACAACGACAAACACACAACGACACGTTGCCCGCACCGAAGTGCCTTACACATTGCCCGCACCGAAGTGCCTTACACATTGCCCGCACCGAAGTGCCTTACACAACGACAAACTCACAACGACAAACTCACAACGACAAACACACAACGACAAACACACAACGACAAACACACAACGACAAACTCACAACGACAAACTCACAACGACAAACTCACAACGACAAACACACAACGACACGTTGCCCGCACCGAAGTGCCTTAGTTGCCCGCACCGAAGTGCCTTACACATTGCCCGCACCGAAGTGCCTTACACATTGCCCGCACCGAAGTGCCTTACACAACGACAAACTCACAACGACAAACACACAACGACAAACTCACAACGACAAACACACAACGACACGTTGCCCGCACCGAAGTGCCTTACACATTGCCCGCACCGAAGTGCCTTACACATTGCCCGCACCGAAGTGCCTTACACAACGACAAACTCACAACGACAAACACACAACGACAAACACACAACGACAAACTCACAACGACAAACACACAACGACACGTTGCCCGCACCGAAGTGCCTTACACAACGACAAACACACAACGACAAACTCACAACGACAAACACACAACGACACGTTGCCCGCACGAAGTGCCTTAGTTGCCCGCACCGAAGTGCCTTACACAACGACAAACTCACAACGACAAACACACAACGACAAACACACAACGACACGTTGCCCGCACCGAAGTGCCTACACATTGCCCGCACCGAAGTGCCTTAGTTGCCCGCACCGAAGTGCCTTAGTTGCCCGCACCGAAGTGCCTTAGTTGCCCGCACCGAAGTGCCTTAGTTGCCCGCACCGAAGTGCCTTAGTTGCCCGCACCGAAGTGCCTTAGTTGCCCGCACCGAAGTGCCTTACACATTGCCCGCACCGAAGTGCCTTACACAACGACAACCAACCAATGCAACACCACACGTCAACCAACCAATGCAACACCACACGTCAACCAACCAATGCAACACCACACGACAACCAACCAATGCAACACCACACGTCAACCAACCAATGCAACACCACACGTCAACCAACCAATGCAACACCACACGTCAACCAACCAATGCAACACCACACGTCAACCAACCAATGCAACACCACACGTCAACCAACCAATGCAACACCACACGACAACCAACCAATGCAACACCACACGTCAACCAACCAATGCAACACCACACGACAACCAACCAATGCAACACCACACGTCAACCAACCAATGCAACACCACACGACAACCAACCAGTGCAACGCCACACGACAACCAACCAATGCAACACCACACGACAACCAACCAATGCAACACCACACGTCAACCAACCAATGCAACACCACACGACAACCAACCAATGCAACACCACACGTCAACCAACCAATGCAACACCACACGACAACCAACCAATGCAACACCACACGTCAACCAACCAATGCAACACCACACGACAACCAACCAATGCAACACCACACGTCAACCAACCAATGCAACACCACACGACAACCAACCAATGCAACACCACACGACAAACACACAACGACAAACTCACAACGACAAACACAAAACGAAACCAAACAACCAACCACCCCAGGAGGCACACTCCCAATGTTAAACAATGCAACGCCTCAACAAAACAGCAACACATCACTAAGCAAAAACAATTAACCATTACGTACCGTTCTATGGTGTACTCCTCTAATTATCTATTTTAATCTGCCAAATCAGGCAAAACCCGAACTGCCCTAACCCGAAAATTCCCCTTTCTGATTTTCTATCAATTCTCCCCCAATTCCTTACTAATCAATCCCTCACATACCCAATTAGCATAACCTAACCTAAAATCGAAGTTCCAATTCAGAAAACCCAAAATCCCTGAATTGGAGCCCTCGGTTTTTAGCTCCTCCCGAGCTGCCCACTGCTCGGCATTCCTTGCCAGCACCGAGCTCAGCAATTCGACGTCGAGAGCAACCAAAAACGGCCGGCGATCAGAGCTCTAGCAGCTCGTCGCCGTCTGCCCTAAACAGAACCGAAACAGGGGAGAAAGATCGGTCTAACCTGTCGGTTCGTGCGCGGAGAGAACCGGGCCCAGCTCGTCGCCGTCGTCTGGCCGGAGAACGCCAGAGTCGCCGGTGCTCGCGCACGAAGATCCCTCGCGTCGCCTCCCTCCCTCTCCCCTGTTCCCCTCTCGGCCGTCGGGTTCAACGAACAACAGAATGCGATTCTGTTGTTTGTTTTGTTTTTTACTTTATTAATAATAATAATAATAATAATTTCTATTAGACATTAACAAATCATCAATTACCGATTTGCCCTCCCGTACTTTCGGCCTCATCGAATTTCGTTAATCTCGTTATTAATTTAACCTAACCCTCGGCTTAATTCAAATCAATTTATTTACTTTACATTTCAATTAATTAAAACTCAATTACTTAAAACAACATATTTTATTATTCTTTTAAATTTAATCTCGGCTGTTACAGCTTTTACTGAAGACATCATCCGCTGGTTTTACTGAAGACATCATCCGATGACGTCAGCCGGACGATTTACCTGTCTACATCAACAAAAAAAAAAAAAAAAAAAAAAAAAAAAAAAAAAAAAAAAAAAAAAAAAAAAAAAAAAAAAAAAAAAAAAAAAAAAAAAAAAAAAAAAAAAAAAAAAAAAAAAAAAAAAAAAAAAAAAAAAAAAAAAAAAAAAAAAAAAAAAAAAAAAAAAAAAAAAAAAAAAAAAAAAAAAAAAAAAAAAAAAAAAAAAAAAAAAAAAAAAAAAAAAAAAAAAAAAAAAAAAAAAAAAAAAAAAAAAAAAAAAAAAAAAAAAAAAAAAAAAAAAAAAAAAAAAAAAAAAAAAAAAAAAAAAAAAAAAAAAAAAAAAAAAAAAAAAAAAAAAAAAAAAAAAAAAAAAAAAAAAAAAAAAAAAAAAAAAAAAAAAAAAAAAAAAAAAAAAAAAAAAAAAAAAAAAAAAAAAAAAAAAAAAAAAAAAAAAAAAAAAAAAAAAAAAAAAAAAAAAAAAAAAAAAAAAAAAAAAAAAAAAAAAAAAAAAAAAAAAAAAAAAAAAAAAAAAAAAAAAAAAAGCTCAGATTGTATCCAAAACATCCAAAACTACTACTGTCACTAAAACTCCCAATATATTTAAATTGTATCATGATTCACTAAACCTTCTTATCTACTGATACCAGTTAAACCGCCTCATCAGAATCACCAATTCGTGGCATTGAAGTGCTCCCCCAACAGCCTAATCCTTAACATGTTCAGAGAACACACCTTCTGATGCTTCTTCACCTACATCACAAAACTCATCTATTAGCCTAATGCTAAGTAAGTAAAGCAATAATGAAATGGAATGCTGAAACATAAATTCCTAAACATGCTATTTCTACTTTCTCATCTCAGTTGCATATGCATTCGTTTCTGATCTGATCCCCCTATGAAATTGGGAGTTGGATCACTTCTCCCCAAGTCATACATTCTCATTCTTGATTAAGGGGCGGATTAGTTTCCTTAACAACTGTTCAGATCCCCCTGTGAAATTGGGGTTTGGATCACTTCCCCCAAAGTCATACATCCTCTCTCTTGATTAAGGGGTGGATTAGTTCCCTTAACAACTGTTACAGTCTGTTCATTCCTTACCATGTCATTTCATGTAAATTCATTTTCGCATAATTTTCAAAATATGATGCATGACATACAAACATATTCAAGCATGCACAACCCTACTGTTTTGTGATGTAGGTCCGAAGGCACAAGCATACTCTACTTACCTGGTCTCCGGGAAATCGCTCGACTGTAAGTTGTCTTAGAAGCTCACACACCTAGAGTCACAACAGAGCATCAATCAAACTCTCACTAAGCTCCACCAGAAATCAACTAGAAATTTAAGGAAACTAGTTTGAAACCCTGCTACTCGTGCATTCCCATTTATCACCAATAACCCGAACCTACTCTCACTCGCAGCATCCTAGAAATCCTCACATTGCACTCCATCGGTTATCTAACTACTAAAACATAAGAAAATGAGGAAAACGTACCTAGGTTGAAGAAAAATCGGGCGAGGGAATCGCCTAGAGGGTTCTGCTGTAGAGCTGAAGGCTGAAAGAGAAATGGTAAGCAGGATAGTGGCGGCTATAGTGTATTAATCACAAAGCCTCTTTCCTTAAATAGGTTATCTATTATAAGCTCTCAATTTACCACTATGCCCTTACTTAGTCACTCATTAACCTAATTAATATTTCCCTCAATTTTCTCCACAACATGCTTACTATTAAATAACGGAATAGAAATTGGTTTAATAGAACCAGGTGTTACACTTGCATAAGCACACATCCGAGTCCATATTTTAAGGTATCACTATAGACCATAAATTTCTCGGTTCAGAAGGTATAGTGAGAATTGGTGCTAAAATCAATATTTGCTTTAGTTCTTGAAAGCTTTGTTCGCATTCCTCAGTCCATAAATATTTAGTACACTTCTTGGTGAGTCTTGTGAGCGGTGTGGCTAGCTTCGAGAACCCTTCCACGAATCTCTAGTAGTAGCCCGCAAGACCAAGGAAGCTTCGTATTTCTGCTACATTTTTGGGTTGTGGCCACATATTAACTGCTTCAATCTTTCCTGGGTCTACCGACACACCCTCCTTTGAAATTACATGACCGAGAAAGGTTACTTCTTCCATCCAGAATTCGTATTTGAAGAATTTTTCATTTAACTTTTCATGCCTCACAGTTGATAAAACAATTTGCAGGTGCCCTTCATGCTCTTCCTTACTCTTCAAATAGATGAGAATATCATCGATGAAAACAATCACGAATTCATCTAAGAATTTCTTGAATATTCGATTCATTAAATCCATAAAAGCAACTAGGGCATTACTCAATCAAAATGGCATAACTCAAAACTCATACTGACCATATTTTGTTCAAAATGCTGTCTTGGATACATCATTATCCTTGATTCTTAGCTGATGGTAGCCAGATCTGAGATCTATTTTTGAGAAGATGCTTGCACTCTTTAATTGATCAACCAAGTCGTCGGTTCTTGGGAGTGGGTATTTGTTCTTTATGGTGACATTGTTCAGTTCCCGATAATCGATTCACATCCTCATAGATCCATCTTTCTTCTTTACGAATAACACTAGAGCTCCCCATGGTGAAAAGCTTGGTCCAATGAATCATTTTTCTAGTAATTCGTCCAGTTGAACCTTAAACTTCTTTAATTCAATTGGTGTCATCCGGTATGGGGCTTTAGAGATTGATGTCGTTCCAGATAGAATATCAATGCTGAATTCTACGTCTCTAGCTGGTGGAAAACTTGTTAATTTGTTTGGAAAGACATCTGGGTATTCACGAACTATCAGCACATTTTCTAAGGCCCTTGCTTCCTCGGTTTGAGTGCACACAATGCTTGCCAAGAATGCAAAACATCCCGAGTTCAACAACCTCTGATCTCACAATGATGATATAACTGGAATTCTCGAACCTTTCTTATCGTCATGAAATTTTGAACGGTTCCGCTTCAGGCAATTGAAATCTTACAATCAACTTGCGTTAATCAATGGTTGCATAGTGTCTGTTTAGCCAATCCATGCCGAGAATTACATCGTAATCTTGCATTGCTAAAACGGTCAGGTCCACTTAGATCCTGCCCATTGTTGTTGCAGAGGCTTACCTTTTGTAGTCTGCGTTGGATGATTGTACCTCCTAAACTCTTGAGCTTTGATGACATCCTTCTTTTTTTGCACTGCACACAATGCTTTCTCCACCACTAATTCAAACGGAGAGTTCTTGGAGGTAATAAGATGGATATCCCTGAGTATCTCTGCTCTCAATCCTTGAATGAATCTTTTCACCTTTATCGTCTCATTAGCAGCAACATGAGGGGCATAACGAGATAGTTGTTCAAACTTCTGTAGATAATCTATTACACTTCCGGTCTGTAACGCCCCGAGTTTTCTGAACCCAGTTTATTACTCATAAACCCGAACTTGACTAAGAAACTTTGGACCAAATTTAAAATTTCACTCGAAAGTCTAAATTTGACATTTTTCTAAACCATCAAGAGACGTTTTGAGACTTGCAGCGGAAATCATTTGACAAAAACAGAGGTTAAACAAAACTATAGAACAATGTTTTGAATGATCGTTGAGACGTTAGGGGAACTTTCGGCCAAAAGAAATGAGGTTTAAATCGCGAAATACTTTGAAAGTTGCCAAAGTCAAACCCGTCTGCCCGCTGAGACAAAGTCAACAGAGGGCAGAAATAAAATTGAAGGATCTCTAACCGATGACGTCAGCCGAAGGATCATTCTTCCACAGCTTCAGCCGATCGCAAAACGCTAAAGTTTCGCTACTACATCTACCAGTGATGTCAGCCGATGATTCATTCATCCAGCCTCTGCCGACCATAAGACGACACAAGACTTTACTCACAAAAGTCTTTCCGCATCTTCCGATAGACATAATACACAATGTCCACCGATCACTAAACGACAAAAGTCTTTCCGCATCTTCCGATAGACATAATACACAATGTCCACCGATCACTAAACGACAAAAGTCTTTCCGCAACTTCCGATAGACATAATACACAATGTCCACCGATCACTAAACGACAAAAGTCTTTCCGCATCTTCCGATAGACATAATACACAATGTCCACCGATCACTAAACGACAAAAGTCTTTCCGCATCTTCCGATAGACATAATACACAATGTCCACCGATCACTAAACGACAAAAGTCTTTCCGCAACTTCCGATAGACATAATACACAATGTCCACCGATCACTAAACGACAAAAGTCTTTCCGCATCTTCCGATAGACATAATACACAATGTCCACCGATCACTAAACGACAAAAGTCTTTCCGCATCTTCCGATAGACATAATACACAATGTCCACCGATCACTAAACGACAAAAGTCTTTCCGCATCTTCCGATAGACATAATACACAATGTCCACCGATCACTAAACGACAAAAGTCTTTCCGCAACTTCCGATAGACATAATACACAATGTCCACCGATCACTAAACGACAAAAGTCTTTCCGCATCTTCCGATAGACATAATACACAATGTCCACCGATCACTAAACGACAAAAGTCTTTCCGCAACTTCCGATAGACATAATACACAATGTCCACCGATCACTAAACGACAAAAGTCTTTCCGCAACTTCCGATAGACATAATACACAATGTCCACCGATCACTAAACGACAAAAGTCTTTCCGCATCTTCCGATAGACATAATACACAATGTCCACCGATCACTAAACGACAAAAGTCTAAACTTTCTACCGATGAAATAAACTACACCATCCGATAGATTTAACACGCTACTCCTACCGGTAGAAAACAACCATCTTCTACCGATAAAAAACGGGGGGATTTTTTTTGTGGGTTTTTCTGTCTACAATAGATTACCACTGCCGGTAGAAAACAGAGCAATTTTTTCACAATTCATACTCTATACAAAAACAACTCTACTACGAAGGGACTTATTCGCTTCAATGAAACCTTTCGAAAACGACTCCAATCCCTACATTACTCAAATCCAGTAAAAACCAATGCTAAATCAGCAAGGTACTATTTTCAGAAGATTTCAAAATGTCTTTCAAAACATTGAAAACTATTGCTGTCATAAGACTCAACATACTTAAGTGAAAACATTGTCGACTGAACTAGAGAGTTTTCAAACCTAAGATCAGGACATTAAAAGTTGATTCTATCAGCGAAACTTAAACACAACTCAGCTATCCAGTTTTTCACTACAATGCACATGTACAAAACACTGGTTAAACCACCTCATCAGTTTACCAAGTCGTGGCCTGAACGCGCTCCTCCAACATCATCTATTTGTTTGTGAACTCAGGGAAATCACCTGCAGTAACCTTAACACCTACATCACAAAACTCATCTATTAGCCTAATGCTAAGCAAGCAAAGCAATAATGAAATGATATGCTGAAATATAAAACCTAAACATGCAGTTTCTACTTTCTCATCTCAGTTATACATTTGCTCGTTTACTGATCTGATCCCTCGGTTCCCTTGGGAGTGGGATCAGTTCTCCCAATGTTATACATCCTCTACTCGATTAAGGGGCGGAAGAATTCCCTTAATAGCTATTCTAATCCCTCAGTTCCCTTGGGAGTGGGATCACTTCTCCCAATGTTATACATCCTCTACTCGATTAAGGGGCGGATGAATTCCCTTAATAGCTGATCTGTCACATTCGGTTCATGTCTTACCATTTTTTACATGAAAATTCATTTTCGTAATCTTTCATAAAAACATGATGCATGCCATACAAACTCATTCGCACAATGCATAATCCTAATGTTTTGTGATGTAGGCCCGAAGGCACATGCATACTTTACTTACCTGGATTCCTAGGGAAATGTTTGGTTGCTAACCACTTCGGGTTCTGCTCAAACCTAAAACTGTAGATAGTGTATTAGTTAAACTTCATTCTAAACTACCCAGGAGTCTAAGGAAATTGATTTGGAAGCCCAGATCTTCGTGCATTCCCGATTCTGCACTAAACCCGAAACTACACACATTCACAACACTCCCAAAAACACATACATTGCACTCCCTCTGCTATCTAATCGTCGAGTCATAAAGAAAATGAAGGAACTCACCTAAGTCAGAGAAATCATTGGAGAAGTCGGAGGAAAAATCGCCTGGAGCTCTGATGAGCTTGAGCTGAATATCGAAAAAAGAAAAATGAGGGGACAATGGCAGCTAAACTTCATTAAACCCTCCCTTAAATACGTTATCCACAATAAATTACAATTTACCACTTTGTCCTTACTCATTCACTTATTAACCTAATCACTAAATCTCCCAAATTTAAATTTTAAAGCATTATCAAAAAAAAAATTAAATCGGTTAATAGAAACCGGGTGTTACAATCTACCCTCCTTAAAAGAATTTTGTCCTCAAAATTCAGTACCTGAATAATTCTGGATGTTGGACCATCATGTCTTGCTGGCACTCCCAAGTTGTCTCCTCAATATTCTGGTTACGCCACAATACCTTCACCAATGGAACTTCCTTGTTGCGCAATACCTTCACTGCATAATCTAAGATATTTACTGGTTTCTCTTCATAGGCAAGGGTAGGATGAATCTCAAAGTCTTACTGTTCCATGACTTGGTTTGGATCCCTTATGCACTTTTTCAACATAGAAACATGGAATACATCATGTATCCCTTCCATAGAAGTTGGTAGTTGTAACTGGTAAGCTGTTCTCCCAATCCTCTTCAGAATCGTGAACGGTCCAATGAACCTGGGGTTCAACTTGCCTCTCTTTCCAAATCTCACAACTCCTTTAAATGGTGATATCTTAAGAAAAACTTCATCACCTAATTTAAACTCTAATTCTTTACGCCTCTTGTCGGCATAGCTCTTCTGTCGGCTTTGAGCTGTTAAGATCCTCTGGCGGATGAGGGAAATTTTCTCCACTGTCTGCTGAACAATGTCAGGACCAATCAATCGTGCTTCTCCAACTTTATTCCAATATAATGGAGATCTGCACTTTCGTCCATACAATGCCTCGTATGGTGCCATGCCTATTGTTGTCTGAAAACTGTTGTTATAAGAAAATTCAACTAAGGACAAATGTTTGCTCCATGAACCTTGAAATTCTAATACACATGCACGGAGCATATCCTCTAATGTTTGAATAGTCCTTTCGGATTGTCCATCAGTTTGAGGGTGGAAAGCTGTATTGAAATTAAGCTGCGTCCCCATAGCCTTGTGCAAACTCTTCCAAAACTTAGATATAAATCTAGAGTCTCGGTCTGAAACTATAGTGCTTGGAACTCCATGCAGTCTAACAACTTCATGCACATACAACTCAGCAAGTTGATCCATCGAGTATGTCATCTTTATCGGTAGAAAGTGGGCAGATTTGGTTAAACGATCAACTATCACCCAGATTGCATCATGTCTCTTTGCTGTTCTAGGCAATCCCACAACAAAATCCATCGTTAGTTGTCCCCATTTCCATTCAGGGACTAGTAGAGGTTGCAATGTTCCTGAGGGTCTCTGATGCTCAGCTTTAATCTGCTGACAACACAAACATGATCCTACATACTCTGCCACACTCCTTTTAATACATGGCCACCAATAATGCTATTTAAGATCCTTGTACATCTTTGTACTTCCGGGGTGAACAGAAAATTGAGAAAAATGTGCTTCAGAAAGAATCTCATCTCGAAGTTCCTTAATGGCAGGAACAAACCATCTATTTCTAAACCTAAGGATTCCATTAGCGGAATAGTTAAAATCCGACTTGTCTGTAGAGTCCATGCAGGACTTATACTTATTACATTCAGAGTCAATCCTTTGAGCTTCCTTTATTTTCTCCAAAATAGTAGGCCTCAAGGATATGGCCGAAAGCATAGCTGATACACTGGATACTGCTTCTAGATTAAACTTTTGGAATTTAGACTCTAAAACTAGTGGCATGTCTAAAATCATGGCTGAAGCTGATGTTGTCACTCTACTCAAGGCATCTGCCACAACATTTGCTTTGCCGGGGTGGTAATTAATCTCGAAATCATAATCCTTTACAAATTCCAACCATCGACGTTGCCTCATATTTAATTCCTTCTGTGTGAAGATATACTTCAGGCTCTTATGATCTGAAAATATCTTACAAGATTGTCCATACAAATAGTGTCTCCAAATCTTTAGAGTAAAAATCACAGCAACTAACTCTAAGTCATGCGTAGGGTAATTCTTCTCATGTGTTTTCAATTGTCTAGAGGCATAAGCTATTACTTTTCCATCTTGCATTAGAACACAACCAAGACCAATTTTGGAAGTGTCACAGTAAATGCTAAACTTACCATCTTCAACTGGAAGGGTTAAAATTGGAGCATCGGTCAGTTTCTATTTCAAAATCTGAAAACTATGCTCACATTCGTCAGTCCATATATACTTCACATTTTTCCTTGTTAACCTAGTAAGGGGGTAGCAATCTTCGAGAATCCTTCAATGAACTTTCTATAATATCCTTCTAGTCCAAAAAAACTCCTAATATCTGTAGCACTCTTCAGTTGGGGCCATTCCTTAACTGCTTGAACCTTAGCTGGATCAACAGATATACCATCCCCAGAGATAACATGTCCTAGAAAGTGAACTTGGTCCAACCAAAATTCACACTCAGAAAACTTAGCGTATAATTGGTGCTGTTTTAATACTTCCAACACTAAGGTCAGGTGCCTAGCATGCTCATCCTTAGTACGTGAATAGATTAAAATGTCATCTATGAACACTATGACAAACTTATCCAAATACTCATGAAACACTCTATTCATGATATCCATAAAGGCTGCTGGTGCATTTGTCAATCCAAAGGACATGACCAAAAACTCATAATGTCCATACCTTGTGCAAAAGGCAGTCTTAGGAATATCCTCATATTTGACTTTTAATTGGTAATAACCGGACCTAAGGTCAATCTTAGAGAAAACACGTGCACCATTAAGCTGGTCAAATAAATCATCAATCCTTGGCAATGGATACTTGTTCTTGATGGTTAACTTATTTAATTCTCTATAATCAATACACATTCGCATCGACCCATTTTTCTTTTTGACAAAAAGGATAGGTGCACCCTACGGTGAAAAGCTTGGGCGTATGAACCCTTTCTCCAACATATCCTCCAACTGCTTCTTTAATTCCTTAAGTTCTGTTGGTGCTAGCCTATATGGATTTTTAGACACAGGCTCAGCGCTGGGGTAAACATCTACAACGAATTCGATTTCCCTATCTGGTGGTAAACCAGGAAGGTCATCTAAAAACACTTCAGGGAAGTCTTGGACAATTAAGATATTTTGGGGTGTTGCCTTTCCTACGAATTGTGTATCTAAAACACTGGCCAAGAAGCATAGGTACTCTTTGCATGGTGAGGGTCTATAATTTATCGAAGTCATAACAGACATTTCCTCACTCTTCTTTAAAGCTTGGAAGGTATGATTTAAACCGTCAGGGGGTTGGAACCTAACTACTCCAGTCCTACAGTCGATTGTGGCATAACGTTTAAATAGCCAATCCATTCCTAGGATTACATCAAATCCCATTATATCCATAATAATGAGATCAGCAGGTAGATTCATGCTTCCTACTAACACATCACTGTCAAGTATCACCTGGTTAGAGTGCATGCGTTCACCAGAGGGTAAAGCAACACTAAACACATGCATAGAAGGGGTAAACTGTGTATCTAACTTAACGGCAAATGTAGATGCTATGAATGAATGTGTTGCACCAGAATCTATCAATGTAAAAGCAGGTATAGAGTTGACCAATATAGTACCTGACACAACAGCAGGCTGCTCGTCATCGCCCGACTCCATCATGGAGAATATCTTCGGCTTAATCATAGCAGGGCCATTCTTAGGAGCTGGACAGTCCCTAATGACGTGGCCAACCTTGTTACAGTTGAAGCATCGGGTGACTCTGGGCTTCAGGCAATCCCTGAATGTGTGTCCAATTTCCTCGCAATTGAAACACTTTCCCGAACCGAACCTGCATTCACCCAGGTGACTCTGAGCATTTTGGGCACATGGGAAACTTCTTGGCATCCGGCACTTTCTTTCCCGTTCCTTAGCTATGCTGGCCTTCACTAGGCCTCTTCATTCCCCTTTGATGATGTGGCTGGACCGGCTTTTGTGGGACCTCTTTTGGTCCAGCACACTTCCTTTCAGCTTCTTCCACTTCTAGAGCAGTGGACACAACCTCGCTGAATGTCAAGCCTTTAATACCACAAAATTTAACCCCTCGGTAGATTCTGGCTTCAGTCCATGCACAAATTTGAATACCTTGTCCTCGTCCCTGTGAGCAAAATGTCCAGCAAACCTGGACAGGGACTCGAACTGCCTACTGTACTCGGCTACAGACCCTGTCTGCTTCAAGTTTAGAAATTCCAACTTCTTTGCAGTTTGGACAGTACTATTGAAATACTTCTCATAGAAAATGTCCTTTGCGACCAAGGCATCGCCAAGACATCAGTGGTGGTCTCTATTGTTTCCCACCAGAGTTGAGCTTCACCAGCCAAGTGAAATGTCACAAACGTGACCTTGTCTCCTTCTCCTATGTTGGCACACCTAAACATACTTTCAATCTTCCTAAGCCACCCTTCAGCAATAACTGGATCAGATGACTGACCATCAAACGTGGGTGGTCATAATCTCCTGAATCTATCTCCAGAATGTTCATTGCTAGAACCCGAGTTGGCACTTCCTTGTACCTCTCGGTTCAACAGTACTCCTAGTTGATCAGACTGCTGGCGCACTAAATCGGTTTGCTGACGCACCAACTCTGTCAGCTGCCTAATCACAGTAGGCTCCTCTCCACCACTCAGGTTTGGCATTTCCCTTGGCACTCTAGGTCTCCCTGGGCGTCGAGCCATTATACTAAAGTCCTGTACAAGGTTAATTACACTTTTAAATATCTATTAGCTAAATTTAACATAAACACTTACAGTTGTTGAAGCACTTCCATGCAACGATTGCCACTGATGAGTAATTTTTTGAACGGTTTAACCGAATATCTCTGATACCATACTGTAACGGCCCGAGTTTTTTGAACCCAGTTTGTTACTCATAAACCCGAACTTGACTAAGAAACTTTGGACCAAATTTAAAATTTCACTCGAAAGTCTAAATTTGACATTTTTCTAAAACCTCAAGACGTTTTGAGACTTGCAGCGGAAATCATTTGAACAAAAACAGAGTTAAACAAAACTATAGAACAATGTTTGAATGATCAGTTGAGACGTTAGGGAACTTTCGGCCAAAAGAAATGAGGTTTAAATCGCGAAATACTTTGAAAGTTGCCAAGGTCAAACCCGTCTGCCGCTGAACAAAGTCAACAAGAGGGCAGAAATAAAACTGAAGGATCTCTACCGATGACGTCAGCCGAAGGATCATTCTTCCAGCTTCAGCCGATCGCAAAACGACAAGTTTCGCTACTACATCTACCGGTGACGTCAGCCGGATGATTCATTCATCCAGCCTCTGCCGACCATAAGACGACAAAAGACTTTACTCACAAAACAAAACAAACAGAATACATTGACCGGTCACTAAACGACAAAAGTCTTTCCGCATCTTCCGATAGACATAATACACAATGTCCACCGATCACTAAACGACAAAATCATTTCCTACATCTTCCGATAACTATAGCACTCGACATCCACCGATCGCTAAACGACAAAAGTCTAAACTTTCTACCGATGAAATAAACTACACCATCCGATAGATTTAACATGCTACTCTTACTGGTTGAAAACAACCATCTTCTACCGATAGAAAACGATGTCTTCTACCGATAGATTACCACTGCCGGTAGAAAACAGAGCAATTTTCCACAATTCATACTCTATACAAAAACAACTCTACTACGAAGGGACTTATTCGCTTCAATGAAACCTTTTGAAAACGACTTCCAATCCCTACATTACTCAAATCCAGTAAAAACCAATGCTAAATCAGCAAGGTACTATTTTCAGAAGATTTCAAAATGTGTTTCAAAACATTGAAAACTATTGCTGTCATAAGACTCAACATACTTAAGTGAAAACATTGTCGACTGAACTAGAGAGTTTTCAAACCTAAGATCAGGACATTAAAAGTTGATTCTATCAGCGAAACTTAAACACAACTCAGCTATCCAGTTTTTCACTACAATGCACATGTACAAAACACTGGTTAAACCACCTCATCAGTTTACCAAGTCGTGGCCTGAACGCGCTCCTCCAACATCATCTATTTGTTTGTGAACTCAGGGAAATCACCTGCAGTAACCTTAACACCTACATCACAAAACTCATCTATTAGCCTAATGCTAAGCAAGCAAAGCAATAATGAAATGATATGCTGAAACATAAAACCTAAACATGCAGTTTCTACTTTCTCATCTCAGTTGTACATTTGCTCGTTTACTGATCTGATCCCTCGGTTCCCTTGGGAGTGGGATCAGTTCTCCCAATGTTATACATCCTCTACTCAATTAAGGGGCGGATGAATTCCCTTAATAGCTATTCTGATCCCTCAGTTCCCTTGGGAGTGGGATCACTTCTCCCAATGTTATACATCCTCTACTCGATTAAGGGGACGGATGAATTCCCTTAATAGCTGATCTGTCACATTCGGTTCATGCCTTACCATTCTTTACATGAAAATTCATTTTCGTAATCTTTCATAAGAACATGATGCATGTCATACATAATCCTAATGTTTTGTGATGTAGGCCCAAAGGCACATGCATACTTTACTTACCTAGATTCTTGGGAAAATGTTTGGTTGCTAACCACTTCGGGTTCTGCTCAAACCTAAAACCGTAGACAGTGTATTAGTTAAACTTCATTCTAAACTACCCAGGAGTCTAAGGAAATTAATTTGGAAGCCCAGATCTTCGTGCATTCCCGATTCTGCACTAAACCCGAAACTACACACATTCACAACACTCCCAAAAACACATACATTGCACTCCCTCTGCTATCTAACCGTCGAGTCATAAAGAAAATGAAAGGAACTCACCGAAGTCGGAGAAATCACTGGAGAAGTCGAAGGGAAAATCGCCTGGAGCTCTGATGAGCTTGAGCTGAATATCGAGAAAGGAAAAATGAGGGGACAGTGGCGGCTAAACCTCATTAAACCCTCCCTTAAATACGTTATCCACAATAAATTACAATTTACCACTTTGTCCTTACTCATTCACTTATTAACCTAATCACTAAATCTCTCAAATTTAAATTTTAAAGCATTCTAAAAAAAATGTAAATCGGTTAATAGAAACCGGGTGTTACACGGTCTGTTTCAGGGCCATAAATTTCTCCGTATTCGCTTCCATCATAGAGTCTGTAAAATACTTTTCATTAAAAAGCTACTTGAATTTCTCTCAGGTCATGATGGTGACTAAATGCATTGCCTTCATAAAATCCCACCAGTAATGTGCCTCCATCCAGAATATAGAAGATGCGCAATTTACTTTCTCTTCCTCATAAATCTTGGCATGATAAAAAATCTTCATAGTAGTTCTGATCCAATTATCTGCGACTGCCATATCTGCCAAATTCCCATTAAAAGTTGGAGGGTTTAATTTTCAAAATCTGTCAAAATCAATGTCTGCATGTCGAGGTCTATTAAAGACCTAGGCATGCATATTAATTGCTTGTGTCGCGGCAGTAGCTTCCTGAACTGCTGCATTAGCTGCTTACGACATTTGTTCCATTTGTCTAACTTGCATCTCGATCATATTCATCATTCAATCGAGGACAGCATCTCGTTCATTTCTAATTCCTCTATGATTGACCATAAGTCTACATCACAAAGTCTCAATTTAAGAAATCTATCTTTATATACTTACTTTTAAAACGTGCTCCAAAATTATCTAACATACTTTTATATAAAATATAATTTTTTATACAGACTTACTAGCTGATAGACAATCTTCCAGGTGCATGTGAGTATACAGAGTAGTCTACATAATCGTTTAAAAACCTAGAGCTTTGATACAAACTGTAACGACTCCATAATTTAATTTCAATTTTTCTCCAATTTGAAAACTCTAAAAAATTTTCCGAAATTAATTTGCAAATTAAGTTAAATTGAATTGTTATAAAACCCTAATTTTTTTAATTCAAAATCAATGAAAATAACAAAAAATTATTTAATAAGCAGAAACTTTGAAATTAATATCCATAAATGTTTAGAAAATTAAATGCTAAACAAACATTAAATAAAACTTCATTCATAAATTTTTTAAAAATAATAGCGTACTTAATAAAAATCATACAGTTGATGCAATAAATTATTCAAATTTAAAACAAAATATATTTAAATACAACTAAATATAAAAATATCTTTTTAAAATAATATAAAAGTATAACTTTAAATTTTATTCAAAACCGACGACCACATCATCCTCTGTATGCTCGCCTGCCTCTGGAGGATTCTCGATCACATCTAGTTCTTTCTCAGATAAAAACTCACCTACATCACAAAATTAAAAACTATGAGAAAACTTAGTAAGCAAAAATATATGCAAGTGTCATTATTGACTTTTTCCCGAATCGTGTCTTATTTGTTATATTCTGGTTAGAACTTGTTCCAACCTTCGGTCAAATATCACCTCTTGTTAGAACTTGTTCCAACCTTCGATCAAACATCTCATCTAGTTAGAACTTGTTCCAACCATCGTTCAAATATCACCTCCAGTTAGAATTTGTTCTAACTTTCGGTCAAATATCACATCTAGTTAGAACTTGTTCCAATCTTCGGTCAAATATCACCTCTAGTTACAACTTGTTTCAACATTCGGTCAAATATCACCTCTAGTTACAACTTGTTTCAACATTCGGTCAAATATCACCTCTAGTTACAACTTGTTCCAACATTCGGTCAAATATCACATCTAATTAGAACTTGTACTAACCTTCGTTCAGACGTCACATACTGGTTAGAATTTATTCAAACCTTCGATCAAATATCACATATTGGTTAGAACTTGTTCCAACCTTCGGTCAAATATCACATCTAGTTAGAACTTGTTCCAACCTTCGGTCAAATATCACATCTAGTTAGAACTTGTTCCAACCTTCGGTCAAATATCACATCTAGTTAGAACTTGTTCCAACCTTCGGTCAAATATCACATCTAGTTAGAACTTGTTCCAACCTTCGGTCAAATATCACATCTAGTTAGAACTTGTTCCAACATTCGGTCAAATATCACATCTAGTTAGAACTTGTTAAAATATCACATCTAATTAGAACTTGTACTAACCTTCGTTCAGACGTCACATACTGGTTAGAATTTATTCAAACCTTCGATCAAATATCACATATTGGTTAGAACTTGTTCCAACCTTCGATTAAGTTCACCATCTCATTGTCGTTCAGGCTTTTACTATCACGTACTTTCCGTCAATTCCATCTTTTTCATACACATACAAATGTCCTATCAATTTTATCTTTTAAACAATTCTATGATAATGTCTAAACATGCGTGCTCAAATATCATAAATATAAAATAAAACTGTAATAAAATAATATAGATTTTGTGATGGAGGACCATAGCAAAAACGTGAAAAAGCATGATATTTTCACTTACCTGGATTCCGAGCGATTAGGGTTTCAAGTACTTTTCTCGAGCGTTGGATTGATGTTGTTTGCCTAAAAATTAGGGAGTTTTAAATTTCTTCGTTCGTCCTTTAAAATAATCATTTTAAAAACAATAAGGGTAGAAATTCCTTACCAATAAAATCATAACGTTGGATTTTTGGATTGATTTGAGCGTCCTTAACGATCCAAAATATTTGTTTGAATGATTTTGGGTTTGGCCCGATTTGGTCAATTGGGCCAGTTCAACTTTAAAAATGGGTTGGCTGGTCTGGTTCGGTTCAGAATAAAAATTTTGAACAAATCATCTGCCTTTCTTCTCCTTCGTTCACGCTGCTTTCTGCCGAGAGAGTGAGATACAAAGAGAGAGAGAGAGAGAGAGAGAGAGAGAGAGAGAGAGAGGTAGCGAAACAGAGAGAAAGTGAGAGCGAGAGACAAAACGAGAGAGAGATTTATCTTATGTCGAGGGTGGTTGTCGAAGGAGGTTGCGAAAAATGATTCGGCCCAGAGAGGTTTTTGCCGAAGGAACGTTCAGCCAAGTGAGAGAGAGAGGGTTCGTCGGTGGAGTGCTCGGAGTTGAAGTTGTGATTCTTCTTTCTCAGAGACATTCGCCCGAGTCTGTACAGCTCGCGGTGGTTGGAGCAAGCTTCAGCAGCCAAAAGTTGGGTAATGATTTTATGCTGAAATTGGGGATTTTCTTATTGAATGCAATTTATGGTTTAATTCATTTCCTTAAGTGGAATTAGGAAAGGAATTTGATCCCTTAATTTAGGGATAAAATCTTGATATGTTACAAATAATTTCTGAAATTAGGGTTTGGTTTGACTGAAATTGGGGATTTTCTTAATGAATGTAAATTAGGTGATTTGTTTCCTTAGGTGGGATTATGAAAGAAATTGATTTCCTTAATTTAGGAATAAAATCTTGATGTGTTACAATCTACTCTCCTTAAAAGAAATTTCGTACTCGAAATTTAAACAATTATTTGAAAAGTTCTGGGTAGATCTTTCTTATTTTTTCTTCCCTTTCTCAGGTTGCTTCCTCAATGTTTCGATTCTTCCATAAAACTCTTATAAGTGAGAATTTATTATTCCACAACTCCCTTTCTTCTGATTCTAGAATCTGAATCGGTCTTTCTTCGTAGGATAAGTTAGGGTTGAGCACAATTTCTTCGAGTCTCATCGGCAGAATATGTGAGGGATCTTGTATGTATTTCCTCAACATCAAGATGTGAAACACGTTATGAACCTGCTTGAATGACTCAGGCAAATTTAGTTGGTAAACCACTTCTCCAATTCTTGCTGAAATTGCAAATGAGCCTATATATCTTGGGTTTAGTTTTCCCTTCTTTCCAAACCACATTACACCTCTCATTGGAGAAACTTTCAAAAATACTTGATCATCTTCGGCAAATTCTAATTTCCTCCTCCTTTGATATGTATGGTTTTTCTATCTACTTTGGGCTTCAAGGATCCTTTTCCGAATTAGAGTAATAATCTCAGCAGTGTGTCTTAAAATATTAGGTCCAACAAGAATACCTTCACCGACTCCGTCCCAGTGTACTGGAGATCTACACTTTCTTTCATAAAGTGCTTCATAAGGCGTCATTCCAATTGAAGTTTGATAACTATTGTTGTAAGAAAACTCTATCAGTGGCAAATTCTTACACCAATTTCCTGGAAAATCGATTGCACAAGCTCTTAACATGTCCTTCAAGGTTTGAATTGTTCTTTCTAACTGTCCATCTGTTTGATAGTGGAAAGCTGACTGAAATTTAACTGAGTGCCCATTTCTTTTTGCAAACTCTTCTAAAACTTTGACGTGAAATGAGTATCCCGATCCGAAACTATAGAGATAGGTGTACCGTGAGGTCTGACGATTTCCTTAATATATAGTTGGGCATATTGATCCATATTGGAAGTAGTCCGTACAGGAATGAAATGCGCCAATTTTGTCAGCCTATCAACTATTACCCAAATAGAGTCAAAAATTTTATTTGACCTTGGAAGTCCACTTACAAAATCCATCGTGATATGTTTCCATTTCCACTGAGGTACAAATAATGGTTGTAAAATGCCAGAAGGTAGTTGATGTTTTGCTTTGACTTGTTGACATGTAAGACATTTCTCAACAAATTTGGCCACGTCCAATTTCAATCATCGCCACCAATAATGTTGCTTCAAATCGTGATACATTTTGGTTGCACCAGGATGTACCGAGTATGGAGTTGAGCTTCTTTTAATATAACTCTTTTCAGTTCGGTATCGTCAGGTGTTGACCATTTTTTCTTAAATTTAATAACTTCAACTTCCGACATAGAAAATTCTGATACCTTCCCACCTTTCAATTGATCTCTTATCTTACATAAGAAAATATCGTCATGTTGTTTGTCTGTAATCTATTCAAACAACCTTAGTTACAGCGTTATCGCAAATAATCTCTCAATCAATCTAGTAGGTAGTATCTCAATGTCAAATTTCTGCATCTCTTTAACTAACTTTTTCGGAATCGAACTTAGTGTCAAAACACTTGAAGAGGCTTTTCTACTTAATGCGTCAACCACCACATTTACTTTTCCAAGGTGATATATAATTTCGCAATCATAATCTTTTACTAATTCCAACCATCTACACTGTCTCATATTCAAGTCCTTTTGCGTTAGAAAATATTTCAAGCTCTTATGATCGGTGTAAATCTCACATCTTTCTCCATATAGATAGTGTCTCCAAATTTTGAGCACATATATAACTGCTGCAAGTTTCAAATCATGAGTCGGGTAATTCTTCTCGTGATCTTTTAATTGTCTTGAAGCATATGCTACAACTTTTCCTTCTTGCTTAAGTACACGTCTGAGTCCATACTTTGAGGCATCACTATAGACTACAAATTTCCCTGTTTCAGATGATATAGTGAATATTGGTGCTGAAATTAATCTTTCATTCATTTTTTGGAAGCTTTGTTCGCATTCATCAGTTCATAAATGTTTAGTACCTTCCTGGTAAGTCTGGTGAGTCTGGTGAGCGGCGTGACTAGTTTCGAGAATCCTTCCACAAATCTCTTGTAATAGCCCGCAAGACCAAGGAAGTTTCGTACTTCTGCCACATTTTTGGGTTGTGGCCATTTACTAACTGCTTTGATCTTTCCTAGGTCTACCAATACACCCTCTTTTGAAATCACGTGACCGATAAAAGCTACTTCTTTCATCCAGAATTCGCATTTTGAAAACTTAGCATACAACTTTTCGTGCCTCAGTGCGTCGATAAAAAAATTCGTAAGTGTCCTTCGTGCTCTTCCTCAATCTTTGAATAGATAAGAATATCGTCGATAAAAACAATCACAAATTCATCTAAGAATTTTCAGAATACTCGATTCATTAAATCCATTAAGGCAGCCGGGGCATTACTGAATCCAAATGACATAACTCAAAATTCATAGTGGTCATATCTTGTCCAAAATGTCGTCTTGGGTACATCATCATCCTTAATTCTTAGCTGATGGTAGCCAGATCTGAAATCTATTTTTGAGAAGACACCAGCATCCTTAATTGTCTTGAAGCATATGCTACAACTTTTCCTTCTTGCTTAAGTACACGTCTGAGTCCATACTTTGAGGCATCACTATAGACTACAAATTTCCCTGTTTCAGATGATATAGTGAATATTGGTGCTGAAATTAATCTTTCATTCATTTTTTGGAAGCTTTGTTCGCATTCATCAGTTCATAAATGTTTAGTACCTTCCTGGTAAGTCTGGTGAGTCTGGTGAGCGGCGTGACTAGTTTCGAGAATCCTTCCACAAATCTCTTGTAATAGCCCGCAAGACCAAGGAAGTTTCGTACTTCTGCCACATTTTTGGGTTGTGGCCATTTACTAACTGCTTTGATCTTTCCTAGGTCTACCAATACACCCTCTTTTGAAATCACGTGACCGATAAAAGCTACTTCTTTCATCCAAATTCGCATTTTGAAAACTTAGCATACAACTTTTCGTGCCTCAGTGCGTCGATAAAAAAATTCGTAAGTGTCCTTCGTGCTCTTCCTCAATCTTTGAATAGATAAGAATATCGTCGATAAAAACAATCACAAATTCATCTAAGAATTTTCAGAATACTCGATTCATTAAATCCATTAAGGCAGCCGGGGCATTACTGAATCCAAATGACATAACTCAAAATTCATAGTGGTCATATCTTGTCCAAAATGTCGTCTTGGGTACATCATCATCCTTAATTCTTAGCTGATGGTAGCCAGATCTGAAATCTATTTTTGAGAAGACACCAGCACCCTTTAATTGATCAAACAAGTCATCGATTCTTGGGAGTGGGTATTTGTTCTTTATGGTGACTTTGTTCAGTTCCCGATAATTGATGCACATCCTCATAGATCCATCTTTCTTCTTTACGAATAACACTTGAGCTCCCTATGGTGAAAAGCTTGGTCGAATTAATCCTTTTTCTAGTAACTCGTCGAGTTGAACCTTAAGCTCCTTTAATTCAATTGGTGTCATTTTGTATGAGGTTTTAGAGATTGCTGTCATTCCAGGTAGAATATCAATGCAAAATTCTACGTCTGTAGCTGGTGGTAAACTTGTTAATTTGTCTGGAAAGACATCTTGGTATTCACAAACTGTAACGACCCCTTTTCCCAGCAAGATATTGTCCGCTCTGGGGATTGGACCGTAGCCCAATATCCTCCCCTCACGATGACACGAATGAGGAGGAACCACCCAGTGCTCCGCGAATCTCGAGTGGGACTTGGGCCGGAGGGTGACGTGCTGGGTTAAAACTCCGCGGATCCCGGGTTGGATTTGGGCCGGAGGGTTCGGTCGTAGAAAAGGGGGTCGTCACAATCCCACATCGCTTGGGGAAGTATGTGGAAATGAAACATATGTAAAAGAGACTCTCCCAAGATAGTAAGACGCGTTTTAGAGCACAATTGGCAACAGATTCCATAAGAACTCCGAAGTTAAAAGTGCTTCGGAGAGAGTAGTACCAGGTTAGGTGACCGACTGGAAAGTCCTCGCCAAACAAAGTTGTGAGGGGAGGATATTGGGCTACAGCCCAATCCCCAGAGCGGACAATATCTTGCTGGAAAAAGGAGTCGTTACAAATAGTATCAGAGCCTGTACCCAACCGAAAATGTGGCCAACGAGGACGTTGGGCCCCCGAGGGGGGGTGATTGTGATGACCCAGATGTGTAAGTATGTGTACGATGGCTGCACGAACCGGAACCCGGATGGCGGTACGTCTGCGCGGGCGAACCGGAAGGTGACGGGTCGTAAAAAGGGGGTCATCACAATCCCACATCGCTTGGGGAAGTATGTGGAAATGAAACATATGTAAAGAGACCCTCCCAAGATAGCAAGACGCGTTTTGGAGCACAATTGGCAACAGATCTCATAAGAACGCCGAAGTTAAAAGTGCTTCAGCGAGAGTAGTACCAGGTTGGGTGACCGACTGGGAAATCCTTGCCAAACAAAGCTATGAGGGGAGGATATTGGGTTACGGCCCAATCCACAGAGTGGACAATATCTTACTGGGAAAAGGGGTTGTTACAAATGGTATCAGAACCTGTACCCAATCGGAAATGTGGCCAACGAGGACGTTGGGCCCCCAGGGGGGGTGATTGTGATGACCCGAATGAACACGTATGAGGAGGAACCACCCAGTGCTCCGCGAATCTCGAGTGGGACTTGGGCCGGAGGGTGACGTGCTGGGTTAAAACTCCGCGGATCCCGGGTTAGACTTGGGCCGGAGGGTTCGGTCGTAGAAAATGGGGACGTCACAATCCCAAATCGCTTGGGAAAATATGTGATATGCCCACGGTCCCGATCCATCGTGCACAAGTCAAGAGGTATGTAATTAATTATTTATTTTATCTATCTAATGGACTTGTAGAATTTTGTAGGTAAATGGTTTCTCAAGGCTTGGAGGAAATCATTGAAGAAGGAATTTGTTTTCCTTTAATTCAAATTATGTAACCGAGCCTTGTATTTAATTTATATATTTTTAGGAAATTTTAGTTTTGTTTAAAACTCATTAATTGACAAATTTTAGTCTTTTAGAATGTAGTTTTTTGTAATAGTCCTCAAAGGAAGGTGAACCGAGGCCTAAAAAATGCTGCACCAAGGCCGAACCAAGAGGAACCCAGCTGAACCGGATCAACCAAGGAGAACAAAGCTTGAACCAAAGCTGAACCAAGGGGCAAAGAAGTGAACCGGCCTGGAGTGCATTCTGCAGACCGAACCGCCCGAGCAGCTTCTTCTTCGCTGCCAACGGCTCTTTTTCTAGCCGTTGCCCGATGATTTTCCAAGCGCCTCTCTTCTTCTTCTTCCCCGATTCTCCCTCTTGTATTTAAGCTTTCCTTCCACCTCTGTAAAATTTTAGCCAGTTGAATGAATATTTGGAAATTTAAAGAAGAATTTTTCTTCTTGTTCGGAGCGACCTCCGCGAGCGACAGAGAGAGTTTCTCTCGGTGCTTCATCGGCGCGCAGCGCCTGGATGAAGCCCCTGATTGCACCCCGAGCTTGTGGCTGCTAGGGGGTGTTCTTAGTCCTTCCCTTCTTCTTCCAAGCCATGGAAGCGAGGAGAAAGGGCGAACGCCATAGTTCCCGCCGCCGAGAACTCCTTCGCTGGCAATGAAGGAATTCTGTCACCCGAAAACGCCGAGTCGTTATGGGGTCGGTTTCGGGCCTTCATTTCCCTCCTCCATCATTTCCGCAGCACTCTGAGCTACACCCACCTCCTCAAGTGCTCGGTAACTCTCTTTCCCTTCCTCGCCATTCTCTTTGTTCTTCCTCTGTTTTTTGTCTGTTTTAGCGTCTGTTTTGGGGTGATTTCGAGCACCTGATTGTTGTTTCGTTTTAATTGTCTTCCGCAAGCGTTTTCTAACCCCATTGCAGGCCGTAGCCTATCATTTGGTATCAGAGCCTAAGTGCTCTTTTGGTTTGCATTTCGGGTCTGTTTTCCAGCCCCTGTTTGTGTCTCTTGTGTCCTGTAACATGATTAATCATTTGAGGCATGTCTATTTTCTGTTTTGCAGGACTTAGGATGCTAGATTGAAAGCATGTTGTTTATTGTTTCTATTGTCTGTTTTATTTTCTGTTTGCTGGAATTGTTTAAGTTCTGTCAGCATGTTTTTACTTTTTGTGAATGTTTTAACTTGTCTAGTGTTCTGTTTAAATTGTTTAGAATGTTTTAGCATGAGTTGTGTTGCTATTCTGTTTTGTTGGATTTGTGCTCACTGTTTGTTGAAATTATTCTGCATCGTTCTTATTCTGTTTATTGTCGTTGATTTCTTGTTTCTGTTTAAGTGTTCCATATTCACCAATGTTGCACCCACAGTAAACCTCTTTCAAGTCATGTTTTCTGTTTGTTCTGATTAGTGTCAAATGTCAACATGTTTTTGTGATTTTCTGTTACTTTTTCTGTCGAGTTCTGCAGCAAGAGTTGCTGATCTATTTTCTTGTTGTTTCCTGTTTAGCTGCTCAGATTTGTCTCCTGTAAAGTCCCAGCTTGTGTTCTGTTTATGGTGTCACATGTTTAGGTGATTAATCGCATGGTTATTGTTTTGTTTTTGGCTAGTCTTTAGCTTGTTTTTGTTTCAGTTATGTTCTGTGTCTTTTTGTTGTCTGGTTTCTGCTTACGGTTTTGTTTGCAGCTTTCCTTGTGTGTTAAAAATTATCTGGGATTGCATTTTCATTCAAGTTTATATAGCTGCAAACTTTTACTCAAAACCGGGTGTGTTGCTTGTCAAGAAATCTGCTCTATAAATTTCCTGTGTAGTTGCTGTTTGTTGATGGCATGATCTGTTTTCTTGACTTAAAATCACTTCCAGCATGTTATTTGAGTTGTTAAACATCTGAGCATGGAAGTATAACATACAATTGTCATCTTCTTCATGGCTGCAGCTTATTTCCTAAATTAGTTGTCCATTTTGTTGCTCACTTGCTGTTCTTGTTGGTTTATATAATTGCAACCCTTATCTCAAATCGGTAATCATTGTTACAAGTTTGAAAGTGTTTGTTTGCTCATTATTTTAGCTTGCTGTTCTGTTATTGCTTGTGTGCTACTACATTGCTTAAATACTATTCCAGCACACTTATTATCATGTTAAGACTTGAGCTTAAAGATTTATCATCCTGGTTGTTGCGTTTAATTTGCTGATTTGGTGTTTAAAGCAAGTGAATTTTCTGTTTGCACAAAACCGAGAAGCTTGAAAATGTCTTGAACATTTATTGAGTTTTGTTTTTCTTTTCTTGAATGTTTGTCTTAGTTTCTAGGCTGTGTTTGTTTATGTTTAAAAACATTTTCTCTGCTGTCTTCTTGCTGTTTTTATTGTTCTTTTTCTATCTGTTTAGAAGCACGTTTAGGTATTTCATTTGGTATTCAAATTGCTAAGAGGTTTAGTAATTGAACCGTGCATTTTTTTTAATTCTAGATTGCTGTTTTTGCATATCTTAGTCTCTGTTTGTGTGCATTTTTCGTAACTGTTGTTGTGCATTTTTTGTACCCACCTCCCAAGGCAAGAGACCTCCTTAATTGGCAATTTTGGAGCTGTTAAATGCTTTGCTTAAAAGGTACTTTCCTGCCCTTTTAGTTTAGGACTGTTGGGAGACTCTTCGGAACTGTTGACCGAGAGCAACTTGTGTTTTGTGTTTGTATATGATTGAACTTGCTATTCGTGACAGTACATTGCTACGATAATTATCTGATATAATTTTGCCATATTAACCTCATGTTACTGATTAGCTAGCATGAATTAACCATGGCCCGTATCTGTTTAATTCTCATAATGTTTTCTTGAAAGCATGTTCTTTTTGTTTGTGATTTGTTTGTGTTTGAGCTTGCTATTCGTAAAAGTACATTGCTACGATAATTATCTGATATAATTTTGCCATATTAACCTCATGTTACTGGATAGCTAGCATGAACTAACCATGGCCCGTATTGGATTAATTTTCATAATGATATTCTTGAAAAGCATGTTCTATTTTTTTTTCTTTTGTTTTGTTTAGGACTGTGTTAACTTGAGGTCCGACCTTTTAACAAGAGCATGTCATATATTATCTTGTTAGTCACTTAGGATTCACTTGTACGTCGAGTGATCTGTGTTTGTGGCCAAGAGCTTTCCTCTGTGGGCCATTGATATTGTCCGAGGTTTACTGCTGGCCATTGGGCCCGACAGATCGCCGTGTGAGGCAGTCGCCTTTAAAGGGTGTGGGATAGTGTGACAATTTCCACAAAAGTTCTAGAGGGTTGCCTAGACCCCATAGCTTATCATTGATATTAGTTGCAAGTCTATTTTCTTTGATTAACTTGCTTGATTTGTTGTGCTGTTTGATTAAATGTTTAGGACTTTTAGGTTGAGTCTTGTGACTTAGTTGCTTGTGTTGTTTGTTTGTCTTTGTTTAGGAATTAAAATTTAGAGTCTCACTTTAAAGTCTAGTGCTTGGTCAATTAGTTTAATTGTTGTTGGCCAAGGTAAATGTAAAATCAAAATATATGCATATTGTTTTATCTTTTGAGGATTGTTTAGCTTTATACTCCAATTTTGAGCATTAGCTATGGACGAACCAAGGAGTTGGATATATTTTTGACAACAAGGTATGTACCCATGAAACCTTACTTGAATTTCTTTTGAAATTAGTTGAATAGTAGGTTGATTGGATGAACTATATGTTTGAGATCAACTTCTTGTATGTTCTTGCTATAATTGGATATCATGTTTAATTCTCCTTGTCTAAGCTTGATTTAATTTGTTGAAAGAACTAAAGAGTAATTTTGTGATCAAATTGTTGTTGCCTCTTGTTTATTAAATGATAAATCCTAACTCTATTGTTAAAGGAGAATTGTTTTCTTGAATTTTGGATTTAAGTTGAACTTATGCTAAGCTTGATATTAAACTCTTATTCTTTTGATGGATTTAAAATTTGGGTGAACCAAGTGTTGTTTATAAAATGGTAATTTTTATATTTATGGCTCACTATTGACTTGTTAGCTTAGCTAGAAAATGAAATTGTTCATTTATGCTTGTTTGAATCTTATGTCATTATCATGTATGTTTGCTTTTAAATTGTTTACATGAACATTTCAAATTTTTGGAATTAGTGAGACCACTGTGGATAGTGAAATGATTTTTAAACTTTAGGATAACTATGTTTTGTGCCTACTGTGGAATGTGCTTAAATATTTTTAGTAGAAATTTTATCCTAAGTGTTGTACCATCCCCCATGATATTCAACTGTTGGATTTGAGGTCAAATCCTCAAGAACCGGGAGGGGATGATATGCCCACGGTCCCGATCCATCGTGCACAAGTCAAGAGGTATGTAATTAATTATTTATTTTATCTATCTAATGAACTTGTGGAATTTTGTAGGTAAATGGTTTCTCAAGGCTTGGAGGAAATCATTGAAGAAGGAATTTGTTTTCCTTTAATTCAAATTATGTAACCGAGCCTTGTAATTAATTTATATATTTTTAGGAAATTTTAGTTTTGTTTAAAACTCATTAATTGACAAATTTTAGTCTTTTAGAATGTAGTTTTTTGTAATAGTCCTCAAAGGAAGGTGAACCGAGGCCTAAAGAATGCTGCACCAAGGCCGAACCAAGAGGAACCCAGCTGAACCGGATGTGTAACACCCGGCATTTTTGCCATGTAATAGTTTTTCCCGGATCGTTTAAACGGGATTAATATTATATTAATACAATGAATATTTTGGTTAAAATGATGGAATGTTTGAGGGAAAACCAAACTAAGTGTAATCAAAACAAGCCAATTAGGTCAAAAGCTAATGGAAGGGTAAATGTGGAAGTGATTGTGGTAGGTGGAAGCAAACCAATGGATGAGTGCCAAGTGGCAACTTGTTGAAGAAGATATGCCTCATCTTCCTCCTACGTGAAGCTCACTTCTACCTCCCATTTCTGTTTTCTCTCTTCCAGGCGATTGAAACAAAACTTCCACACTTTGTTTCTCCAGCATTTCTCCGTTTTTTTTTCAGCAAAGGTGAGCGTCTTTTAACGCTAACAAGTTTGGACAAGTTTAAAGTGAGTTTTTACCGAAGTTTAGGGTTTCAGTTTTGGGTGAAAACTCACTGTTTTGGATGAAAACACGTTGGTGTGTTTTCTAAAGTGTTTTAAGTGTGTTTGCTGCATTTCTTACGTGATATTAGTTAGCATTTGTAGCGTTTAAATTCTGTACATTCATGTTACAGATCCGAACTCTCCAGGGACGTTCGAGTACACTGCATTGCCGCAAACAAGTAAGTTCATAACCGTAGGTTGGCCCTTAAGGCCCTACATCATGGAGGTACTAGGTATTTCAGTTCTGTCAGGTTGTTTTGGGTAGAAAGGTTATAGTTTATGTTTCTGAGTTGTCTGTATTCTTCTTCATGGTATGTTCTGTTATTTCTGTTGTCTGCCATTTTAAGTTCAGGCACCGTTCATGCATACACGATTTTCTCTGAAAGCTCATGCAAAACTGTTTTCTGTACACTGTTTGAAATTAAACAAGATAAAATCTGACTGTCTGTAATGTACTGGTTAAGTGCGGGACGGGGACTGGCCATCTGGTTTTATCCCTCCCTGGGAATCTGAAAATAAATTGTCCCTAGCAAGGATCCTCTGGTTTTATCCCTCCCTGGGAGACTGAAAATCTGCTGTGCCTGATAGTGCACCCTCTGTTTGCCAGTTCCCCTATAAGCCCCACTTATACCCCTCTGCCACTGAAATGTAAAGTTCTGTTCTGTCACTGTATTCTGAAAACTGCATGCATAGCATTTTGCATCACTGCATCTGTATTATGTTCTTACTGAGTTTTAGACTCATAGGTGAACTCTCTGATGTAGGTACTGAACCCGAAACTGAGGACCTTGTTCCTCAAAATGACGATCTGATGTAGCTGGTGGTTTGAGCTCTCGGGGTGGTTGCTGCAGTCAGACATAGCTTTCTGTCTTGAGGTTTAAGTCTTTAAAGTAAAGGTCATAGTTGTAAACTCTTCTGGAAATTCTGCTGTGTTTGTTTTAAAAACTCTGTTAAGGCTCTGTGATTCGTTTTTAAAAAAAAAAAAAAAAAACCTGTAGGAAATTCTGGTGGATGTATATATATATTGTATAAGTTCTGATGGTCAAGATTTTGATCTCTGTCGACAGTTGATAGATGTCTCCTGAAATGTTCTGTATTAATGTCTTGAAATGTTTTGAAAACATTCTGTAATTGCTTGAGTTCTCCCTTTTCAGGTCATGCATGGATGGTCTCGAATTTTAGAGCTATCCATACAGTTTGTTTTCTTGAAATCTGTCATTTGTAATGAAGGTCTGAAACCTGTATGCCTTCTGTTGTGCTCGAGAACCATGTTTTGATGTGGTTTGAGAATCTGAGACGTTTAAGTCTTCTGTTTTTATGCCCTCTGTCTGTATGCTTTCCTGTCAAAAGTTGTAAATTCTGTCTTTAAAACTATGTCTTCTGATTACATCTACCGGTAGGAATTTTGCCTGCATCTACCGCCAAACAGTGTTTCTGCCTTAGGTTTTCATCTTCCGATTTAAATTGCTATCTTCATCTTCCGATGACGTCAGAACATCTTCCGGCTGACGTCATCACCTTCTGCCGATTACGTTCACTACCTGTATCTGCCGATGACATCATCACATCTTCCGATGACGTCATCACACATCCCGATTTCACCTGCCTGCCTTCATCTTCCGATGACGTCAGAACATCTTCCGACTGACGTCATACGATGATTTCTGCCTATATCTTCCGCTCAGTTTTACTCGTCTTCAGTTTCTTTTCTTCTGACGATTACGTTTAATGCTTGTATCTTCCGGTTGACGTCATCCATCTTCCGGCTGACGTCATCTCCTCTTCCGGCTGACGTCACCCACTGTTTACTTCTTCCGATTTCAGAGCATCATTTTGGTTTAATTTCATCTACAGCCCAATAGTATTCTGCCTCTTTGAAAAACTAAGTCTTCCGCCAAATTTCTGCCTATGCCTTCCGACTTCATTCCCTATTTTCTGCTGCTATTTATACTCTGTTACTCACTGTAGTTTCTTCTCCTGTGTAAAGTTATGCTCTTTTAGGGTTTGCATTGACAGTGCATGTTTTCTGTCATTCGGTTCTGTTTTCTGTTAAAGTTTTAAAAGTTCAGTTGGCTTTCATAAGTTGTTCCAGTAACGCTGTCTGTTCTGTTTATGTTAAAAAAAAAATAGTCACCGTTTTCTGCAAATGACCCAGAGTGACAGCTTGGTTCTCGGGTTCCGATTGGGATCCGGTTTCGGGCTGTCACAGGATGAACCAAGGAGAACAAAGCTTGAACCAAAGCTGAACCAAGGGGCAAAGAAGTGAACCGGCCTGGAGTGCATTCTGCAGACCGAACCGCCCGAGCAGCTTCTTCTTCGCTGCCAACGGCTCTTTTTCTAGCCGTTGCCCGATGATTTTCCAAGCGCCTCTCTTCTTCTTCTTCCCCGATTCTCCCTCTTGTATTTAAGCTTTCCTTCCACCTCTGTAAAATTTTAGCCAGTTGAATGAATATTTGGAAATTTAAAGAAGAATTTTTCTTCTTGTTCGGAGCGACCTCCGCGAGCGACAGAGAGAGTTTCTCTCGGTGCTTCATCGGCGCGCAGCGCCTGGATGAAGCCCCCGATTGCACCCCGAGCTTGTGGCTACTAGGGGGTGTTCTTAGTCCTTCCCTTCTTCTTCCAAGCCATGGAAGCGAGGAGAAAGGGCGAACGCCATAGTTCCCGCCGCCGAGAACTCCTTCGCTGGCAACGAAGGAATTCTGTCACCCGAAAACGCCGAGTCGTTATGGGGTCGGTTTCGGGCCTTCATTTCCCTCCTCCATCATTTCCGCAACACTCTGAGCTACACCCACCTCCTCAAGTGCTCGGTAACTCTCTTTCCCTTCCTCGCCATTCTCTTTGTTCTTCCTCTGTTTTTTGTCTGTTTTAGCGTCTGTTTTGGGGTGATTTCGAGCACCGATTGTTGTTTCATTTTAATTGTCTTCCGCAAGCGTTTTCTAACCCCATTGCAGGCCCGTAGCCTATCAGTATGTGGAAATGAAACATATGTAAAAGAGATTCTCTCAAGATAGTAAGACGCGTTTTTGAGCACAATTGGCAACAGATCTCATAAGAACTCCAAAGTTAAAAATGCTTAGGCGAGAGTAGTACCAGGTTGGGTGATTGACTGAGAAGTCCTCGCCAAACAAAGCCGTGAGGGGAGGATATTGGGCTACGGCCCAATCCCCAGAGCAGACAATATTTTGCTAAGAAAAGGGGTCGTTACACAAACTATCAACACATTTTCTAAGGTCCTTGCTTCCTCTGTTTGAGTGCACACAAGCAAAACATCTAGAGTTCAATAACCTTTGTGCTCGCAATGATGATATAACTAGAATTCTTAAATCATTTTTATCGCCATGAAATAAGAATAGTTCCGCTTCAGGCAATTGAAATCTTACAATCTTCTTGTGACAATCAATGGTTGCATAGTATCCGTTTAGCCAATCAATGTCAAGAATTACATCATAATCTTACTTGCATCTCGATCATATTCATCATCCGATCGAGTACAGCATCTCATTCATTTCTAATTCTTCTACGATTGGTCACAAGTCTACATCACAAAGTCTTAATTTAAGAAATCTATTTTTATATACTTACTTTTAAAACATGCTACAAAATTATCTAACATACTTTTATAAAAATATAATCTTTAATACAGACTTATTTGTTGATTGACAATCTGCCAGGTGCACGTGAGTATACAGAGTAGTCTACATAATCGTTTAAAAACCTAGAGCTCTAATACCAACTGTAACGACCCCAAAATTTAATTTCAATTTTTTCCCCAATTTGAAAACCCTAAAAAAAATTTCCAAATTGATTTACAAATTAGATTAAATTGGATCATTATAAAACTCAAATTTTTTTAATTAAAAAATATTGAAAATAATAAAAATCATTTAATAAGTAAAAATTTGGAAATTAATATCAATAAATATTTAGAAAATTAAATATTAAATAAAATGTCATTCATAAATTTTTTAAAAATAATAGCGTACTTAATAAAAATCCAACAGTGGATGCAATAAATTACTCAAAGTTAAAACAAAAAAAAATTTAAATGCAACTAAATATAAAAATAACTTTTTAAAACGATATAAAAGCATAACTTTAAATGTTTATTCAAAATCGACGACCACATCCTCCTCTCTATACTCGCCTGCCTTTAGAGGATTCTTGATCACAGTTAATTCTTCCTCAAATAAAAACTCACCTACATCACAAAATTAAAAACTATAAAAAAAAAAACTCAATAAATGAAAATATATATGAGTGTCAACATTTACTTTTTTCAAATCATGTCTTATCAGTTACATTCTGGCTAGAACTTGGTCTAACCTTCAATCAAATACCACATGTAGTTAGAACTTATTCCAACTTTCGTTCAGATGTCACATACTGGTTAGAACTTGTTCCAACCTTCGATCAAGTTCACCATCTCATTGTCGTTCAGGCTTTTATTATCATGTATTTTCCGTCAATTCTATCATTTTCATACACATACAAATGTCCTATCAATTTTATATTTTAAATAATTCTATGACAATGCTAAACATACGTGCTCAAATATCAGAAATATGAAATAAAACAGTAATAAAATAATATAGATTTTGTGATGTAGGGTCATAACTAAAATATTGAAAAACGTGATATTTTTACTTACCTGAATTCTAAGAGAGAGAGAGAATAAGGTTTTAGGTGTTTCTCTGAGCGTTCGAATAATTTTCCTGCTTAAAAATTTGGGAGATTTAAACTCTTATGTTCATCCTAAAATAATCTTTGAAATTAATATTGGTAAAAATTTCTTTACCAATAAAAATCCTAGCGTTGGATTTTTTAATCGATTTTGGGCGTCCTTAATGATCCAAAATATTTAGTTGAACAGTTTTGGGTTTGGACCGGTTCTGGTCAATTGGGCCGGTTCGGTTTGGTTCATAATTTAATTCTGAACCAATGTTTTTTTTTTTTTTTTGTTCTTCTTCCTTCGCTATGTTACGTTATGTCAAGAGAGTGAATGAGATACAGAGAGAGAAAGAGTTAGCGAAACAGCGAGAGAAAGAACGAGAGAGAAAGATCTACTTACGCGAAGAATGGTTCGGCTGAGAAGAGTCAATTCACGTGAAGAAAGGTTCGGCTGAGAGAGGAAATTTGCGTTGTCACAAAAATGACTTTGGCCGAAAAAGGGGAAATTCGTCGGAGGAACGTTCAGCCATTCAGAGCGAGGTTAATGCTTCCTTTGAGAATTTTGACCGGGTCGAAGCAACTTGCGGTGGTCAGAGGTCGAGTACGGCGATTCTGCAAGGTTGGGGTGTTCTCTGGTTTCTCTCTGGTTTACAGAACGAGAAAGAGATTTGTTGTGTTCTTGAGTGTGATTTCTCCTTCCTACATAGCATCTTAATATTCTAGAGAAGGATCTCAATTCTTTTCCTTAGAAGAATTATACGAATCTGACCACCCAATTTGATCAGATTCATCGAATAATTTGATCAGATTCATCGAATAGTTTAGGAAGGAATTTCTTTTGTGATTATTTCTTTAACGGTTGTTTATAGAGGTTTGATATTAGGAAATGAAATATTTTCCATATTCTTCAGGTTGTGATACACTGAAGATCAAGATGTTGTTTGGAAATAAATTTATGATTTTGTGTTAAAAATTCTAAAATAATTTTTAAAATTAGGGTTTGATTTTCCTGAAATTGGAAATTTTCTTAATGAATGTAAATTAGGGTTTGATTTGTTTCCTTAGGTGGGATTATGAAAGAAATTGATTTCCTTAATTTATGAATAAAATCTTGATGTATTACCGTTAGTTTCTTCTCATCTTTGCTGGTCTTCTACCATATTTTTCTTGAATATTCTCTGTCCATGGTATGATTAAACTACAAACATCATCTTTAAATAATTTTCTAAGAACAGGTGAATTACAATGTGCCATGGGCTTTGGCATCGTCCATCTACTCCGTCACGGACCAAGGTTTAATTTTTACTTATTAACTTGATAAATATTGATTAATATAATAAATTATAAATAATTTTAAAAAAAAATCACAAATGACTCATTAATAAGTAAAAATACAGTGTAAACAAAACATTATTATGTGCCATTGGCTTTGGCGTCGTCCATCTACTCCGTCACGGGCCAAGGTTTAATTTTTACTTATTAACTTGATAAATATTGATTAATGTAATAATTACAAATAATTTAAAAAAAAAAATCACAAATGACAAGTTACTAAGTAAGAATACAGTGTAAATAAAACATTATTCTAGTATAAAATTAAAAAATTGAGTCTATTTTTCCATTGCATGAGCATTTTAATGTCTGGTCTTAATTATCAAATTTACTGGTCAAAGCAGAGATGAAAAAACATAAAATCAAATGACATGGTCTCGATTCTCCGAGGTATTCACAACACAAAACTAAAGAAATTCTGTAAGAAACCCTACTAGATTCGAGCGAGTTGTCAGCTCAATCATTTGACTCGTTTATAAGGTTACGACTACAAAACTTTATGAACATATCTCATATAATCATATGATCTACAATAGTCCAATTATTTATGCAGTATGCATTGTGGTGATCCACTCCTTATGTGTCTTTGAACTTCTAATGAATACACTAAGCTTTTATTTTTTAAAAAATCTAACTCTCTGTTCAACAACCATTATTTTTCCATAGACGTGACTAAAATTGAAGCTTCTATTAAGTGAGCCCAAATCAGACTATCTAAGATGCATAAACTTCATCCATGACAGGCTAGGATATTTGGTGACCATCCTATAATTATATTTATTGTTAAGAGTAATCTGTAAATAATCACAATTGCATCACTCAAATCCCTTTGTGTTCTCAATAGACCCATAAAATAGAGCTCAAAAACCTTGCTTGCCGTTGCAGTATATTGGAAAGCATCACAGCAAGAAAGCGACAGACTATTTTCCCAGAAAAATGAAAACAAAGATCAGAAATTACAACCTACATTTGCCTCCCAGCGGCGTCGGCGACGAATGGTAAGTGAGGAGTCCGGCCAAGAACGCAGCAAACGAAACTGTAGAAGAAGCACAACACACTGAACAAAAACAATCCGTTATAGCCCAAGACCATGATCCGAAATCCCAACCCGCTCCGACCCGGACTGAATATCCGCTGGATCAGCAACGGCACCACCAAGAGCACATCCAGTGTAACTGCTTGCATCGAATTGAACCTCACGTAGTGGCTAAAGATAGGGTTTCGGACGATGCCTAAGTAGAGAGCGAAGAAAGCTACAAAGCTCGAGTAAGGAATCGACCTGTAAAGCCCTAAAATTGGGACCAATGGTTCGAAGAGAATGGCGAGATTGGGGTACTGAGCAAGAAGGTAGCGCCCGTACTGGAGGGAGTTGAAGAAAGGTAGAGTATAAGCGGCGGCGGAGATCAATCGTTCCGGCGCTGGAGTCGGATTGTAGGACATACGAATGGCGACTGACTTCGGAGATTTAATGGCCTTGGTGGTTGGAAATGGAAGTTTGACGCGTCGGAGCGGGTTAAGTATGGAAGGCGTAACGGCTATGGCATTACATATTGAATGACGGCGAGGTTCGGCTAGGGCTTTACGGCTGATGGTGGGAGCGAGGTGGAGGAGAGACAGAGAAGCCATTTCTGAGAGAGAAAGAGGTTCTTGCTTTCTAGTGCGCATTACCCTTTTATAGGTTCAAGATATAGCGTCTTTACATTTACAAATGTACATATTTTTATTAAATTAAGTAATTATCAAATTTACCCTAAATAAATATAAGATCATTAACCACTCGAATTTTAAGATAATTTCATTAATAAAATCGCTCTCAAAACATGATTTTGCTAACAAATTGCCCCTTTGCGACCCCATCCTCCAAGAACGGATTGGGGGGGCCGTTTGTCGTTTTGAGGACGATTTTATTAACAAAAAAATATTTTAAGAATTAATCACTCTATAGTTTTAAAATAAATTTTATAATTACCCTAGTAAATTTATAATAATAATTAGGCTAAATGTTAATTTGCCTGTTAAACGTATGGAGCTAATACTTCGAAAAATGTGAGACACATCGTATTTGACTACTGACACCCGGTTAGATTGTCCGTTTGCACATGACCCAAAGAGGGGAAGATTGTTGTTTCTTCTCTTGAAGATTGTTTGGTTTCTGAATTTTTCGATTTTGTTAGTGCTCAGTCGAGGGATTGAGAAGCCTTTTATGAATTCGTTGGAGAGTATTAAGAGCAAACTCAAACACTGGGCTACTGGACCATTCAATCGGGTTAAAACGTTAAGTGAATAAAGCTGCCCTTTTTGTCTGCAATGGCTTGACATACAAGCTCCACGATCAGTGATTTACGTGTCGTTTGGGACAACAATGGCCATGGAGGAGGAACAGATTGGGGAGCTTGCAATTGGATTGGAGAACAGCAAGCAAAAGTTTATCTGGGTACTGAGAGATACTGATTTAGGAAATGTTTTAAATAGAGAAGGTATGAGAAAAGCTAAGCTTACCGACGGGTTTGAGGAGAGCGTGAAAGAGAATGGGATTGTAGAGAGAGAATGGGCTCCACATCTGGAAATTTTAGGGCACGAAACTATTGGAGGGTTTATGAGTCACTGTGGGTGGCATTCATGTATGGAGAGCATGTCCTTGGGAGTGCCTTTAGCCGCCCGGCCGATGCATTCCGATCAGCCAAGAAACACGGTTTTGGTGGTGAAACTGCTCCGAGTTGGAGTGGTCATGAAGGATTGGAAGAGGAGATTCGAGCTTGTTTGATCGGATAGCGTAGAAAAGGCTGTGAAACCCATAATGGCATCAAAGGAAGGAGATGAAATAAGGAAGAGCGCAGCGGAGCTCGGCGGCGCTCTCAAGCGAGCAGTGGAAGTCGGCGGAGTTTCTCCACTCGGAATTGGACTCTTTCATTGCCCACATCACGAGGCCATGTTGATTAGCAAAACAATGTTGTTAATTACCATTTAAATCACGCGTCTTCTCAATTGTTTACTTTAGAAGATAGTTCTTCCTTTCTTTTTTCGTGCCATATGTGACAAAGTGTGAGCTGATAACCAGTCAAAATACAATGGACGAAATTTAACAGAAACAAATTAGTATTTACCTTAATAGTTACTTATATTTACTATAAAACAATTATTGTTGCTATAGAATTGAATCGAATCTCGAGTTCAACTCATTTAACTCAAAGTGAGTTAAACAAGTCAACTCATTTAGCTGGCGAGTTCAAATCTCATACTCAACTCGGTTCCCTTGCACCATCATCATACTATATGCCGATCAAGATCAAGTTCAACGTCACAACTTTATATCTTATAATTGGTAGGAAACAAAAATTAATATCAACAATTCTAGCTTAATAGAGAATTCATGTGTTGTTACGAAGATCCACAACACTCGATCATCGGCATTGATACGCAATGCATCTTGATCTTCGTTTTGATAAATTAAAAAAAAAAAAAAAAAAACTATGAACATTATTGCATTCAGCTCCTATTAGTAATCCCGAGCTTTCCTCCTCAGTTCGTTGAGCTCTTTTTCGATCTCAGAATCTCGGAAGGGAAATGGCGTGTTTGAGGAAACGGCTGTTCTACCGGGTGGAAGCTCTCCTTTCTGTTCAACCCAAACGACATAAAAAAAAAAAAAGAAAACTTCGAATAAAATCTCAATTTATGTAAGGTTAATAGTAAGTATTACGTTACCTTTGTGCTAGCTGATAGATCTCGGTACATGTTTTTGAGATCATCATCGACAGAAGAGCCCTCAAGCAAAGCAAACTGAACAAACGGGAAAATGTATAATTTCTGCAGAGTACCAGTTTCTTTCTGGGAAAAAGCCTAGTCTAGAAGAAAAGATTCGAATTGAATATCTTAATCGCACGTCAGTTCTAACTGTCGACGAATCCCAATATGTAACCAATTTTATTCGTTTGTGATTTGCATTTATAAGCATCATCCAGACACAAGAGGAAGTGTTTTCTCCCTCATCAATTGCACTGTGCTGGAAAGTAAAAGTGACCCATCTTAATTTTTCAATCAGCAAAAATACCCTTATTCTAATTTTTTGGATAAGAAACTAAATCCACATTAATCGAAAACGGAGAGTATAAGATGTTGTTTGATATGTTCTCTGTTTCCAGATAGCACAATGGATGTCAATAAATGTTGACATCGATGCTTAGTTTTGACGAGCCTAGAATTAGAATAAGCAAAAATAAACTTTTTGCTTATTTTCCCTTTTGATTCATGTCATATAGCAAACACAAATAGAATCAACGCACCAAGAAAAAAAGAGAATTATTTGAAAAACACAGCTTAAACAACACAAGTAAAGATCCGTACTCTTCCTTCGAGATCGTCGGATGTTAGTTGACTCAGAGCATCAGCTTGCGACTCCATAGCCAGCACTGTAATACAAACAAAAAATATGTTAACTTGCAAACTAGTTTGTCTTGGACAACTTTTCTAATGTAATGAATGATAAAAGTAAGGAACAAAAACTATTGGAAGAAAAGGGAAACTAATCCATATTGGAAAAACATCAATATGTTGAATTTAGTCAATAATCAAATGGATCGGTGAGAGGAGAGATTTGAGCAATTTATAGCAGATACCTCTCCAAAGACTGCATCTGGAATCTAGTAAGCCACTCAAGTTTAGATTCCACCACTATTTATCATGCGCCACAACCTCAAAAAGTTGAAGTTTTCCATAAGGTACTTGTCATGAAATAATCGTAAAAGTATTTTGAAAATTATATGATATGTTTGTAAAGTTAGTTTTTGTTAATTTCTTAAGAAGTCATGGGAAAAGTTAGAATTAGTAAGAAGGGGTTATTATAAATGGAAAAAAAGAGTGTGAAATAGAGTGACTATTATGATAATTGATGAAAAAATATTTTTGGTAGATCATTAAGGTTTTCAAATCTAACATTGTTGCTAAGATTTGTGGTTAGTTTTAGGATCTGTTTTTTGTAATTTTCGTTTATTTGGTATAATGGATTTTTATTCACACAGTACTGGAATTGAATTCTCAGAGGAAAGACGAGTGATAGACCAGAAAATTAGCCCGAGTGACCTTAATCAACATTATTCTTCCGCTCTAGAAAGAAAGTGACCTTTCCATTTAGCTAATCTCTTATCGACTGGATCCCACACTTTCTTGAAACTCCATGGCTGCTTTCTCCGTAGAGGGGTCAAGATAAGTTGAGGGATTACTCTTCTTTGCAGCCTGACAGCTAGGCCAACACATCCATATTTCTCAACATCCCCAGCAGGAATAATTTCAGACTTGGACAAAACCCAACAGTGATGCCAAAGCATCCATATTTCTAACATGCAAAGTAGAAATAATTCAGACTTGTACATATAACTTCATCCTCAACCCAGAGATAGCCTCACCCAAACAAGACAAGATTCCCTCAAAGATCACTCAACTGAATGTGATCTGCTTCACTTATAGAAGACATGGTTTCCAATACGGCACAAGACAAGCCTCTTGAACTCTCAAAGTATCACCAGAATTAGGAAGAGCAGGGAGAAAGGTTCCCTCTGTCGAAGACTTCTTGAACAAACAATAAATTGATAGTACCTCTGATCTTATTCATGAAAATCAAGCATCAATTACAACAATTGAAAGATTACTAGTACAGGACATAGACTTACCCATTCCCCCGGACTTTCGAGAACATCGTATCTCCACTGAGTTCTCCACACATCCCTAACTCCCCCCTTTTTAACTACTAACTTCAGTTCATCAACTACTATTTGGCAGTTACAATCAGCAATGACCACCAATTAGAAACTTACTCTATTCCTCCTGACATAAGTAAACTGTAAAGGAGGTTTAAAAAAAAAAAAAAAAAAAAAAAAAAAAAAAAAAAAAAAAAAAAAAAAAAAAAAAAAAAAAAAAAAAAAAAAAAAAAAAAAAAAAAAAAAAAAAAAAAAAAAAAAAAAAAAAAAAAAAAAAAAAAAAAAAAAAAAAAAAAAAAAAAAAAAAAAAAAAAAAAAAAAAAAAAAAAAAAAAAAAAAAAAAAAAAAAAAAAAAAAAAAAAAAAAAAAAAAAAAAAAAAAAAAAAAAAAAAAAAAAAAAAAAAAAAAAAAAAAAAAAAAAAAAAAAAAAAAAAAAAAAAAAAAAAAAAAAAAAAAAAAAAAAAAAAAAAAAAAAAAAAAAAAAAAAAAAAAAAAAAAAAAAAAAAAAAAAAAAAAAAAAAAAAAAAAAAAAAAAAAAAAAAAAAAAAAAAAAAAAAAAAAAAAAAAAAAAAAAAAAAAAAAAAAAAAAAAAAAAAAAAAAAAAAAAAAAAAAAAAAAAAAAAAAAAAAAAAAAAAAAAAAAAAAAAAAAAAAAAATTGAAAATAATAGTATTTGTAGAAGATAGGTAGCACTTTTGATTCCATCAAGAGCGTCTAAAGAACATAATTTCCACAATAATTCTGAATTAAAGAAATAAAAAGAAAAAATCACGCCTCTGTGATTAAAATCTATCAAAGTCTCGGTGACTAGAATAAAAAGGACCGGCTTTAAAGGATCTCTTTGATGACATCCTCTTGAACTATAAATAAATCTAAGAACCTTACCATTGAAAATTTAGCTACAATAGATCTCTTTATTGTTTTGTTGAAATTAAACGGTATTTGTAGGAGATAGGTAGCACTTTTCAGCATATCAAAAGCATCTATAAGACATAATTTCCCCAATAAAACCCAAATTAAACAAAATTAAGAACAATGTCTAACCTTTTTCCTCCATCTTGTTAAAAGCATCAAGTGCGCTACTCGTGTCAATATTTCCCAACAATTCGCTCACTTTTGTTGAAGTCCTAAAGAAAACAAACAAGTCTGTCTAACTTAGTATATATACAAAAAGATGACGACATAGTGGAGGAAGCTTAAAAAATCTTCAAAACAGAGGAACGACAAACTTTGCAGATTGGGCTCGAGCTTTAAGAGTATCTTTCTTTGACTTTGCTTCCTGCATCTTGCTCTCTAGAAGCTATCAAACAGAATATGCAATCAGATCAAACTCATAAGCTTATTCAATGTTTTCTATAATAAAAAAGTACATATTCATGAAGGCAAAAATTTCACCATGAAGAAGAAACACACCAATCAAAAGGTTGGGCAATTTCTTTACCATTGGAAGAACTAGCAAATGGGATACACCATTAAGCATTTAAAGAAATAGCACCCACTTTCCCATTGAAAATCTAATTTTATCCCTTTCCCAGAGTACATCACAAATAGGCAGTAATACATGAGTAGCAGCTTTAGACAGGTGTTCTTATTAAAAGCACCCCAACAATTTCAAACGACCATTTCACCTCCCTACTAAAATTTCCTAGTTCTATGATTCATGACCATGCAATACGGCTTAACGTACAACGTAAGGAAGGCATGGTTATAATATTCAACTTCCTTGCTACGTTTTTTATATATGCAAGTAGAAATGCAACATAAAAACCCAAGCAATGAATTTGATCAAAATATCCCCTGTGATAATTGGCCTTCAATGAGGATTATTATAGGAGATTAAGCAGGCTAATATATATAATAGGCAGATGGAGGCTGTTTAGACTCCTCTTACACTAACTTTCATTATAATTTTTTTACAATTAAAGGGACCATTCACGATTAACATAAACAAAAATTTTAAAGGGTGATAATATATATAGAGTAATCAATATACCATTCATCGACGGTACAAAAAAGAAAGTTCTGTACATTAAACAGATCATTCTAAAAATCCCAAATTCATTTCAAGGCTTACGGAAAGGTTAAAGCATGATTATGCTACTCAATTATAAGTTAACTGTTTACTATCCATTATTGCTGTTCATATCGTTATCATAATCAATATGAAAGTTGAAACTCTTAACTCATTGTTCAACATATGAGATGACGAGTTCTGGGATGTTAAATAAAAAGTCTCCAATGAAGAGATTTTCTAACCAATCTATGCGAATAGAACACGCTCTGGTTTTGAAGTAGCTTCCTCATTTGAGGATGACATGACTTTTAGGACACTCATTTACTGGTTTGATTGTACCAAACATGGTGATTCTAGTGGATGATTTTATCACATTTCTAATAATTGAAAAAAAAAAAAAAGAAGCTTCTGCCTACGGAGAATGAATAACACCAAAACTTACCCGTGTGTTGGAAACAAGATTATCAACTACTGCCTTCTGTTGATCAAGCTGAGTCTTCAAAGCATTTGCATTGTCCTGAGATGCAAAGGACCATGAATTAAAAAGTAGGATACTATGCTTCGTAAATATTACTTCATCTTTTTCTGGAAAGAAGAAAAAACAGCTGTAAAATCCATCTTTCCTCTTCACTGTCTTCATATATTATTAAGTAAAAATGTACAACATTTTCTCTCTCAAAGCATAATAAAAAATTGGGTAACAATTTTATAATGAGTCTTTCTATGTTCTCTTTCTCACTCACTATAATAGGCCTTCATACATATTGAATTTGAGAAATGAATGAAAAACACACCCAAAGACAACTCAGGACCATCAACTTTGAGAACGTATAGAAAACATGAAAGAAAGATTTTCTAAAGAATTTTTATATCAATCGATGAAAATCGCATACAAGATCAGTGCCTTCTAAAAAAATTTCTAATGGAGAATATTGAATATCCCACATTAAAAAATTGAAAGTGAAAGATCCTGTATATAATAAGAGGGGATTCCTTCAATCCTTGATCTAACTTTTGAAATGAGTTCTACCTCTCTCATTCTGTCATGGTATCAGAGCCAATACGATGTCAGGACCCCACGCGCACTAACACGCTAGACGTGGAGGAAAAACCTACCACGCTAGATGTGTGGGCGGATGTTGAATATCCCATATTGGAAAATTGAAAGTGAAAGATCCTGTATATAATAAGAGGGGATTCCCTCAATCCTTGAGTTAGCTTTTGAAATGAATTCTACCCCTCTCATTCTGTCAGAGACAATGATTCATCAAGTAACACAGATAATAGTGATGCCTTGGCACTCCATCCTTCTGTTAAACACAAAATTTTTAATAATTTTCCAATCCTTAACAGCAATCGAACACTCATGGAGGACTCGTCTCAGGTTTACCAAGTTATCTGACTTTCTAATCTTCTTAAGCAATTGCTAAGTTTTGTAAACAAAGCTACATATACCAGCATAATATTTTTGTATGGCTAATCTAAATATAAAACAGATAATACATCAATCAAAACAGTAGTAAAAATCACTAGTTCGAGGCTCCAACTTGTATTAGTCTCCATTTTATATATAGCTACCCATTATAGATAAATAACTTTCCTGTAGTTTCATTTTATTTGGAATTGAGGGATTTAAAATTGGTTGCAATGGTATACATGTTTCTCACTTACAATTTTCCGATGGAACTATCTTTTCTTGTGAAAATGATGACACTAAAGTTACAAGATTTAGTCAATGCGGTCAAGCGTTTTGGTCTTATCAAAAAATAAATCAAATAGACAAGTTTGCTTGACAAGTTGTAGCAAGGGGAGTTGGATGAAAAAAAAAGTTGTTCCAGTAGAAGAAGTAGAGTTACTCTTATCCTGTGGTATTCCAGCACACAACCTAGGGTCCTTCAAAATTTAAACTACCCAGCAAGGTTCAAAGGCTATGGATAAAATGGTGTGACTCTTCCATAGGGATGGCCGCGGGCGGGTAATGGAGGAAACGAAAGTTTGATGGGACAATGTGATTAATTCAAAATTTAATGGTAGGCTCCACATTGAGAACTTCCTAATTAAATCTAATTGGATGGACTTAGCTCCATCCTGAATGTAACCTTATTTTACATTTACCAGAAGAATTGCTTATCCTCCCCATCCTTAAGTATATTTTACACATTTCAAAACAGGCTGTTTTCTATAAAGAGAATTCATTTGGAAATAGAAAAGCCTTCATACTTGATGAAGACCATTTATAATATAGGAAATGAATAATATTCGCATTTCCTTTTTATCACTACTACTTACAGCAAAAGATTTTCTTCGCTTAAGGGCTTCACGTGCAAGGTCCTCGTCTCCTTTCCCAAGAGCAAGTTGTGCTCTCCGATACCTATGATCAAAACCAAAAACATAATGGAAACAAGTCCTATATTTTTTGCACCTAATATACAGCCAGCATTTTACCAATCTTCGGAAGCTTGTTGTGCTGTTTTATATTTGTTCTCTAGCTGTTTTTGAGACGCCAAAACCTGCAAGCGCCAACACCAAAAGCTTAAGTGCTTAGGTAGAAGTTACTCTAATCATTTAAATCATCTATAAACATGCCGCTAATAGGAAAAACAAACAAACAGGGGAGACAAAGATAGGATGAGAAAGGAAAATAAAATGGACCAACATTAGAAGATAACATACTTGGGCTGTAGCTTGACGCATCTTTGTCAAATCTTCATTCATTTCGTCAACAGCTTGGTCTAAGATCTTCTCCGGGTCTTCAAATGAGCTTAAAATTGCATTTGCATATGACTAAAATTGATACAAAAAAACATATAATTAATCGTATGGTCTAGAAGAAAAGTCTAAGAATATCATACCAAAACTTCCAATCCTTTTGGAAAAATACTACCTTAACTACTCTTGCAAATCGGCTGAAAAGATTCATCTGCGCGCCGAGACCACCGTTACGAAGACCGTTACATTTTAATCTATTTGAGTTTGTAATTCGTATCCCAGGAACTTTTAGTGGTCCAACTGCAGTTATTACAGAGTAATATTCATCCTATTGATAAAAAAAATGACAAATTTTTTGTATGGTACAAGAAATTATCACACTTCCACTTCATATGAGTATGGGAGTAGCACAACAATTAGAAATATAGTTCAAATTAGAAGTAACTACGAACCAAACTATTCTGTATTCAGTTGTTTTGTCCACTCCTTGAAGGCATTGTCAAAATATGGAAATACAGATAGAAACAATAAAAGAACATAAGATGAATGGAGATGAAACAGAAAAGCAAGTGTGTTCGCCAAAGATTAAAACCGCGATTTCTCCCCCAAAACATTCTTGAATCAAGCAACAAAAGCGAAACTTCTGCTTTTCTCAATTTCCACTACTTCAATCAACAACCATAAAATTCAAACTGAGGTAAACCCAGAGAGCAATAGAGTGAGAAATGAAAAGGGTAAGTACCGCCATAGCCGAGGAAGGAAGATTTGAGAAGTAAAGTTCCTTTTGAAGAAGAAGAAAACGAATTGAGCCGTACAGAAGGCAATCTTAACCCTGGTATCTGCGCTTTCACCGCCATTTTTCAACACCCCAAACCAGAAAACTTGTTCAAGCAGGAAAGGGAGACGAGAAACGAAACCGAGTTCTTTGGCTCAGCTATTATCGACCGCTCGATCAATGCTGCTGACTCGAACGGGCTGTGTGCAGTATTGAATTACCAAAAGTGGTGGAGATGTTTTGTGACTCTGATTTTAAAAGAAAGGTTAATTAAAAAAAATCATTTAAATTATAGGGCCATCAATAAATTTATCCTTAAATTATGTTAGTTAACAACCTCGTTTTTATACTATATTACGTTAATAAAACAACATTTTTTCATTCATATTCCGATAAAATTTACTCTGGAGAACATAGGAAAAAAAAAAAAAAAAAAAAAAAAAAAAAAAAAAAAAAAAAAAAAAAAAAAAAAAAAAAAAAAAAAAAAAAAAAAAAAAAAAAAAAAAAAAAAAAAAAAAAAAAAAAAAAAAAAAAAAAAAAAAAAAAAAAAAAAAAAAAAAAAAAAAAAAAAAAAAAAAAAAAAAAAAAAAAAAAAAAAAAAAAAAAAAAAAAAAAAAAAAAAAAAAAAAAAAAAAAAAAAAAAAAAAAAAAAAAAAAAAAAAAAAAAAAAAAAAAAAAAAAAAAAAAAAAAAAAAAAAAAAAAAAAAAAAAAAAAAAAAAAAAAAAAAAAAAAAAAAAAAAAAAAAAAAAAAAAAAAAAAAAAAAAAAAAAAAAAAAAAAAAAAAAAAAAAAAAAAAAAAAAAAAAAAAAAAAAAAAAAAAAAAAAAAAAAAAAAAAAAAAAAAAAAAAAAAAAAAAAAAAAAAAAAAAAAAAAAAAAAAAAAAAAAAAAAAAAAAAAAAAAAAAAAAAAAAAAAAAAAAAAAAAAAAAAAAAAAAAAAAAAAAAAAAAAAAAAAAAAAAAAAAAAAAAAAAAAAAAAAAAAAAAAAAAAAAAAAAAAAAAAAAAAAAAAAAAAAAAAAAAAAAAAAAAAAAAAAAAAAAAAAAAAAAAAAAAAAAAAAAAAAAAAAAAAAAAAAAAAAAAAAAAAAAAAAAAAAAAAAAAAAAAAAAAAAAAAAAAAAAAAAAAAAAAAAAAAAAAAAAAAAAAAAAAAAAAAAAAAAAAAAAAAAAAAAAAAAAAAAAAAAAAAAAAAAAAAAAAAAAAAAAAAAAAAAAAAAAAAAAAAAAAAAAAAAAAAAAAAAAAAAAAAAAAAAAAAAAAAAAAAAAAAAAAAAAAAAAAAAAAAAAAAAAAAAAAAAAAAAAAAAAAAAAAAAAAAAAAAAAAAAAAAAAAAAAAAAAAAAAAAAAAAAAAAAAAAAAAAAAAAAAAAAAAAAAAAAAAAAAAAAAAAAAAAAAAAAAAAAAAAAAAAAAAAAAAAAAAAAAAAAAAAAAAAAAAAAAAAAAAAAAAAAAAAAAAAAAAAAAAAAAAAAAAAAAAAAAAAAAAAAAAAAAAAAAAAAAAAAAAAAAAAAAAAAAAAAAAAAAAAAAAAAAAAAAAAAAAAAAAAAAAAAAAAAAAAAAAAAAAAAAAAAAAAAAAAAAAAAAAAAAAAAAAAAAAAAAAAAAAAAAAAAAAAAAAAAAAAAAAAAAAAAAAAAAAAAAAAAAAAAAAAAAAAAAAAAAAAAAAAAAAAAAAAAAAAAAAAAAAAAAAAAAAAAAAAAAAAAAAAAAAAAAAAAAAAAAAAAAAAAAAAAAAAAAAAAAAAAAAAAAAAAAAAAAAAAAAAAAAAAAAAAAAAAAAAAAAAAAAAAAAAAAAAAAAAAAAAAAAAAAAAAAAAAAAAAAAAAAAAAAAAAAAAAAAAAAAAAAAAAAAAAAAAAAAAAAAAAAAAAAAAAAAAAAAAAAAAAAAAAAAAAAAAAAAAAAAAAAAAAAAAAAAAAAAAAAAAAAAAAAAAAAAAAAAAAAAAAAAAAAAAAAAAAAAAAAAAAAAAAAAAAAAAAAAAAAAAAAAAAAAAAAAAAAAAAAAAAAAAAAAAAAAAAAAAAAAAAAAAAAAAAAAAAAAAAAAACCCTAATGTTACTAATTGTGTAAGTACAAACACGAGTGTCTAGTACAAGAATTCATGTGGCAATTGATGCATTAATTTATTTGAGTGACTATATACGTTTTTTTTTTTTTTTTTTTTTTTTTTTTTTTTTTTTTTTTTTTTTTTTTTTTTTTTTTTTTTTTTTTTTTTTTTTTTTTTTTTTTTTTTTTTTTTTTTTTTTTTTTTTTTTTTTTTTTTTTTTTTTTTTTTTTTTTTTTTTTTTTTTTTTTTTTTTTTTTTTTTTTTTTTTTTTTTTTTTTTTTTTTTTTTTTTTTTTTTTTTTTTTTTTTTTTTTTTTTTTTTTTTTTTTTTTTTTTTTTTTTTTTTTTTTTTTTTTTTTTTTTTTTTTTTTTTTTTTTTTTTTTTTTTTTTTTTTTTTTTTTTTTTTTTTTTTTTTTTTTTTTTTTTTTTTTTTTTTTTTTTTTTTTTTTTTTTTTTTTTTTTTTTTTTTTTTTTTTTTTTTTTTTTTTTTTTTTTTTTTTTTTTTTTTTTTTTTTTTTTTTTTTTTTTTTTTTTTTTTTTTTTTTTTTTTTTTTTTTTTTTTTTTTTTTTTTTTTTTTTTTTTTTTTTTTTTTTTTTTTTTTTTTTTTTTTTTTTTTTTTTTTTTTTTTTTTTTTTTTTTTTTTTTTTTTTTTTTTTTTTTTTTTTTTTTTTTTTTTTTTTTTTTTTTTTTTTTTTTTTTTTTTTTTTTTTTTTTTTTTTTTTTTTTTTTTTTTTTTTTTTTTTTTTTTTTTTTTTTTTTTTTTTTTTTTTTTTTTTTTTTTTTTTTTTTTTTTTTTTTTTTTTTTTTTTTTTTTTTTTTTTTTTTTTTTTTTTTTTTTTTTTTTTTTTTTTTTTTTTTTTTTTTTTTTTTTTTTTTTTTTTTTTTTTTTTTTTTTTTTTTTTTTTTTTTTTTTTTTTTTTTTTTTTTTTTTTTTTTTTTTTTTTTTTTTTTTTTTTTTTTTTTTTTTTTTTTTTTTTTTTTTTTTTTTTTTTTTTTTTTTTTTTTTTTTTTTTTTTTTTTTTTTTTTTTTTTTTTTTTTTTTTTTTTTTTTTTTTTTTTTTTTTTTTTTTTTTTTTTTTTTTTTTTTTTTTTTTTTTTTTTTTTTTTTTTTTTTTTTTTTTTTTTTTTTTTTTTTTTTTTTTTTTTTTTTTTTTTTTTTTTTTTTTTTTTTTTTTTTTTTTTTTTTTTTTTTTTTTTTTTTTTTTTTTTTTTTTTTTTTTTTTTTTTTTTTTTTTTTTTTTTTTTTTTTTTTTTTTTTTTTTTTTTTTTTTTTTTTTTTTTTTTTTTTTATTATTCACTTTTTGATTATTAGTAATTTAAACTTTGATGTTAATTTATTTATTAAATCTAATACATGTACATAATATTTCTCATTTAATAAAAGTATTTTAACCCGATTTTTAAGATTTTTACTCGATTTCAAACTCAATCGCATTATTTATGGAATATGAAATTGCCGAATGTGAAATTGACAGAATTTAAAATTGATTTAGAAATTAACAGACGAATTAAAATTTTATTTTAGTTAAAACATCTTATTAAGTGGAAAGTGTTGTATACACATATTAAATTTAATAAATAAATTGACGACAATGTATCAATGGTTAGTAACTAAAAATTTGATTTATTGGAAAAAATAACATAAAAGTCTAAATCATGTGAAACTACTAAACTAGGGTCTGAATTGAAATTAACCTGAAATAAATAATTAGATTCCCTAAAACTGCTGAAAACATCCAAATCCAAATCGGACAAGTTGTTCAGCTAATGGCAAGTACGATATGTCGAATCGGTTTCTAACACTGCCTCGTTGATTTGATCGCCATTAAAGGAGAAAAGAGCTCTCCCACCAGCCTCCCTCCCAGACTCACCAAGCTCTCTCTCTCTCGTCGCCTGCGATTACTTTCGCTATCTGTCTGTGTGATCTTTCTTTTTGAGAACAATGGCATCGACTCTCACCTCAGCCTCCGCTGCGACGAAGGCGACTGCGCTTTTTCATCACAACAAAAATCAAGAATGAGAATGCAATCATTCCGCAGTCTCTTTCTTTCTGTAAAATCCGCCAAAATTTAACGACCCCCCCCCCCCCCCCCCCCCCCCCCCCCCCCCCCCCCCCCCCCCCCCCCCCCCCCCCCCCCCCCCCCCCCCCCCCCCCCCCCCCCCCCCCCCCCCCCCCCCCCCCCCCCCCCCCCCCCCCCCCCCCCCCCCCCCCCCCCCCCCCCCCCCCCCCCCCCCCCCCCCCCCCCCCCCCCCCCCCCCCCCCCCCCCCCCCCCCCCCCCCCCCCCCCCCCCCCCCCCCCCCCCCCCCCCCCCCCCCCCCCCCCCCCCCCCCCCCCCCCCCCCCCCCCCCCCCCCCCCCCCCCCCCCCCCCCCCCCCCCCCCCCCCCCCCCCCCCCCCCCCCCCCCCCCCCCCCCCCCCCCCCCCCCCCCCCCCCCCCCCCCCCCCCCCCCCCCCCCCCCCCCCCCCCCCCCCCCCCCCCCCCCCCCCCCCCCCCCCCCCCCCCCCCCCCCCCCCCCCCCCCCCCCCCCCCCCCCCCCCCCCCCCCCCCCCCCCCCCCCCCCCCCCCCCCCCCCCCCCCCCCCCCCCCCCCCCCCCCCCCCCCCCCCCCCCCCCCCCCCCCCCCCCCCCCCCCCCCCCCCCCCCCCCCCCCCCCCCCCCCCCCCCCCCCCCCCCCCCCCCCCCCCCCCCCCCCCCCCCCCCCCCCCCCCCCCCCCCCCCCCCCCCCCCCCCCCCCCCCCCCCCCCCCCCCCCCCCCCCCCCCCCCCCCCCCCCCCCCCCCCCCCCCCCCCCCCCCCCCCCCCCCCCCCCCCCCCCCCCCCCCCCCCCCCCCCCCCCCCCCCCCCCCCCCCCCCCCCCCCCCCCCCCCCCCCCCCCCCCCCCCCCCCCCCCCCCCCCCCCCCCCCCCCCCCCCCCCCCCCCCCCCCCCCCCCCCCCCCCCCCCCCCCCCCCCCCCCCCCCCCCCCCCCCCCCCCCCCCCCCCCCCCCCCCCCCCCCCCCCCCCCCCCCCCCCCCCCCCCCCCCCCCCCCCCCCCCCCCCCCCCCCCCCCCCCCCCCCCCCCCCCCCCCCCCCCCCCCCCCCCCCCCCCCCCCCCCCCCCCCCCCCCCCCCCCCCCCCCCCCCCCCCCCCCCCCCCCCCCCCCCCCCCCCCCCCCCCCCCCCCCCCCCCCCCCCCCCCCCCCCCCCCCCCCCCCCCCCCCCCCCCCCCCCCCCCCCCCCCCCCCCCCCCCCCCCCCCCCCCCCCCCCCCCCCCCCCCCCCCCCCCCCCCCCCCCCCCCCCCCCCCCCCCCCCCCCCCCCCCCCCCCCCCCCCCCCCCCCCCCCCCCCCCCCCCCCCCCCCCCCCCCCCCCCCCCCCCCCCCCCCCCCCCCCCCCCCCCCCCCCCCCCCCCCCCCCCCCCCCCCCCCCCCCCCCCCCCCCCCCCCCCCCCCCCCCCCCCCCCCCCCCCCCCCCCCCCCCCCCCCCCCCCCCCCCCCCCCCCCCCCCCCCCCCCCCCCCCCCCCCCCCCCCCCCCCCCCCCCCCCCCCCCCCCCCCCCCCCCCCCCCCCCCCCCCCCCCCCCCCCCCCCCCCCCCCCCCCCCCCCCCCCCCCCCCCCCCCCCCCCCCCCCCCCCCCCCCCCCCCCCCCCCCCCCCCCCCCCCCCCCCCCCCCCCCCCCCCCCCCCCCCCCCCCCCCCCCCCCCCCCCCCCCCCCCCCCCCCCCCCCCCCCCCCCCCCCCCCCCCCCCCCCCCCCCCCCCCCCCCCCCCCCCCCCCCCCCCCCCCCCCCCCCCCCCCCCCCCCCCCCCCCCCCCCCCCCCCCCCCCCCCCCCCCCCCCCCCCCCCCCCCCCCCCCCCCCCCCCCCCCCCCCCCCCCCCCCCCCCCCCCCCCCCCCCCCCCCCCCCCCCCCCCCCCCCCCCCCCCCCCCCCCCCCCCCCCCCCCCCCCCCCCCCCCCCCCCCCCCCCCCCCCCCCCCCCCCCCCCCCCCCCCCCCCCCCCCCCCCCCCCCCCCACCCGAATTGGCTCGATTCAAACCAAACCCGAACCTGGCTGACTCGAACTGGTCCGACCCGACACGAACTGGTCATGTTAGTCTTTTTTTTTTTTTTTTTTTTTTTTTTTTTTTTTTTTTTTTTTTTTTTTTTTTTTTTTTTTTTTTTTTTTTTTTTTTTTTTTTTTTTTTTTTTTTTTTTTTTTTTTTTTTTTTTTTTTTTTTTTTTTTTTTTTTTTTTTTTTTTTTTTTTTTTTTTTTTTTTTTTTTTTTTTTTTTTTTTTTTTTTTTTTTTTTTTTTTTTTTTTTTTTTTTTTTTTTTTTTTTTTTTTTTTTTTTTTTTTTTTTTTTTTTTTTTTTTTTTTTTTTTTTTTTTTTTTTTTTTTTTTTTTTTTTTTTTTTTTTTTTTTTTTTTTTTTTTTTTTTTTTTTTTTTTTTTTTTTTTTTTTTTTTTTTTTTTTTTTTTTTTTTTTTTTTTTTTTTTTTTTTTTTTTTTTTTTTTTTTTTTTTTTTTTTTTTTTTTTTTTTTTTTTTTTTTTTTTTTTTTTTTTTTTTTTTTTTTTTTTTTTTTTTTTTTTTTTTTTTTTTTTTTTTTTTTTTTTTTTTTTTTTTTTTTTTTTTTTTTTTTTTTTTTTTTTTTTTTTTTTTTTTTTTTTTTTTTTTTTTTTTTTTTTTTTTTTTTTTTTTTTTTTTTTTTTTTTTTTTTTTTTTTTTTTTTTTTTTTTTTTTTTTTTTTTTTTTTTTTTTTTTTTTTTTTTTTTTTTTTTTTTTTTTTTTTTTTTTTTTTTTTTTTTTTTTTTTTTTTTTTTTTTTTTTTTTTTTTTTTTTTTTTTTTTTTTTTTTTTTTTTTTTTTTTTTTTTTTTTTTTTTTTTTTTTTTTTTTTTTTTTTTTTTTTTTTTTTTTTTTTTTTTTTTTTTTTTTTTTTTTTTTTTTTTTTTTTTTTTTTTTTTTTTTTTTTTTTTTTTTTTTTTTTTTTTTTTTTTTTTTTTTTTTTTTTTTTTTTTTTTTTTTTTTTTTTTTTTTTTTTTTTTTTTTTTTTTTTTTTTTTTTTTTTTTTTTTTTTTTTTTTTTTTTTTTTTTTTTTTTTTTTTTTTTTTTTTTTTTTTTTTTTTTTTTTTTTTTTTTTTTTTTTTTTTTTTTTTTTTTTTTTTTTTTTTTTTTTTTTTTTTTTTTTTTTTTTTTTTTTTTTTGCACCGGTTCGCAGTTTATATCATTTATAACCCCAATTGGATTTTAACGAGATTTCTTCCTTGTGTTAATTCTCAGATTCAGAGGATTTTGCTGAGTTGGAAATAATTCTTGAGAAGCTACAGTTTGTCGAGGATAGGAGGACTCACCATAGAGGTACGGGTAATTATACTTATTGCGTTATACCTAGCCTTGCATGCACGTATATTATTTTTGGTGGGATACCATTAGTATTGACGTCAGCATTTTTACTGGCATGAGCATTTTGCATTATTGTGGCATGTATACTTTTGATTGATTCATACTGTCTAGTGGATTTTTGATGCCATGTTTTACTCGCCTTTGCCGACGGGCTGTGTTTGAGATTTTCCATGAGATTTATCATGTTTGGCATGCAGATGGTTTTATACATGCATTTGATTTTGTTCATACATTTTGGTTTTCTGCTGTGCCATTTGAAGTTTGATACTGGAGATAACCATCTGACACTCTTAGCGGGGCCCAGCTAAGAGTATCAGGGGGTTTTGCCCAATTGCTGTGGTACTCCCCACACTTGTTTGGATATGGTACTCTCCCTGATAATAGGAGGAAGAGACTCTGAGCTCTGTTAGTCCTGTGCGATACTCCCCGTGAATGGAGGAACGGGCTCTGAGCTATGCTAGCCCTATTACCTGACCTGGCCAGTGTCTGTTCATTATTACCCCCGGTATGATAAGTCCACTGCGTGGTCCCCTTGGGCCCAGGGTTGAGTGGTTCGTCCCTCCTGGTAGTTGACCTTTTCTCTTCTCCCTATAAGGAACTGCCTAGTGTTATCGCAGCCTTTTTGTGTTGGTGTGGTTCGGAGGATCCGTGAGTGACCTCCCTTTTCACTGTACACCTGACTATGTATTTTAGTATGATTGATGCAGGCATATTTTTACTATAGCTATTTTATATTATAAAGCTAGCCCATCAATCGATTTAAAATGAGAAGAACGACTCCCCCTCTATAGGTAAAGGAAGGAAGAACCGAAAGTGAACTCAGGCTGTACTGGCTTTTCCTTGTTTCACAGTTTTCTTTCTTCTATTTGACATATGTAAGAACATATTCGAGATTGTACTGTACTTTGGCATGTAATTATATTCATTTATCTTGTATTCTTACTATTGCTTGTACTCTCATACTTGTTACTTTGATGAGGTTCTAGATCAGTGTTAAAACTTCCGCACAAGCCTTAGGTTAGACTGTGGATCTCCCCGAGGTTGATTGTTTAACCTGGTGTTTTTGTTAGGCCCCTCTCAGGGTGTGACAGAAATTTATTGGTATCAGAGCACAAGGTTCAATGACCTCTTAGTGACAAAGGTTTGAGAACAAGTAAGAGCAGTTAGTAGAATATATGGAATGATTGGGTAATGAAAAATGCTAATGTGGTACAATCTCATATTTTTCAGAAGTTGATGCAAACCTCAAGAAACTTGTTGTGAGACCCAACGTCAATAGATGGATTCAACTTCAGGATCGCCCAATAGTAGTTTCAAAGTTTAGGACTAATGACCCCGTGGTTATATGACAACTAGAAACCAATAGTATCAAGAAAGGAATATTGACCCCGTTGCTATGGAAGAGCAAGAAACCAATATTATAAGGGTTGGAAATCAAGTGGTTGCACTTGAAATTTTTACAAGTTCTACAGAAGAACAGTTTGGAGGAAATTCTCACAAGATAAATCTCATTCTAGTGTGTCTTACAATGAAGAACTCCAAAGTATTTATAGGCTTACAAGAATAGTCTAGAATAGACATTAAATAGCCTTGAAAATATAAGAAAAAACTTTGCTACTAATATGGACTAGGTTCAGCCTTCTTTGGAAACCATCAAAACACCCTTTGGCCTTCTCTATGACAATATTAAATGCCTAGTGGATGTCACTTCGAAATTACTCCTTCTAGAGCCTTCTTTGCTGAATTGGTGATCATTTGGGCCTAATCAAACTCCATTTGTATTTGTAACACATTAATAACTTTAAAGCCCATTTCTTCCAGTGGTCTTGGTTCTTGAAATAAGTTATTTTGGACTTCTTCTTGAAGCTTCTTAGCCCGAGCTCTAGTGATAGGTCTATTTGGTATTTTCAATTCCATTAAGTATTCTTCTTGGCCCAATTCTTCTTCAATGTCATCCTTTCCCACATCATTCTCCCTCTCTTGAAAAGGATTCGTCCTCGAATCTGGACCTACATAGAAAGAAGAGAGGTCAATTACATTAAAATTAGCACTCACTTGATAATCAGCTGGTAGATCAATGATATAAGCATTATCATTAATATTTTCCAAAACTTGGAATGGTCCATCTCCACGAGGATTGAGTTTACACTTTCTTTGTTGGGGAAAACGTTCTTTACGAAAATGAACCCAAACCAAATCTCCTTGTTGAAAAGTGATGTGCTTTCTTCCTTTGTTTGCATAGGCAGCAGCTTGCTCATTCCGTTTGATGATATGCTGACGTGCGTCTTCATGAAGTTTCTTTACCAATTCTGCCTTCTTCTTCCCATCTAGGCTAATGGTCTCATTAATAGGCAATGGAAGTAAATCCAATGGAGTTAACGGATTAAAACCATAAACAATTTCAAAAGGAGAATAAGAAGTAGAAGAATGCATTGTTCTATTGTAAGCAAACTCAATAAAAGGAATACAATCTTCCCATGATTTTAAATGGTTCTTTATTACTGCTTGTAAAAGAGTTCCCAGGGTCCTGTTTACTAGCTCGGTTTGTCCATCGGTTTGTGGGTGACAAGTAGTAGCAAAAACAAAGTCCCCCCCCCCCCCCCCCCCCCCCCCCCCCCCCCCCCCCCCCCCCCCCCCCCCCCCCCCCCCCCCCCCCCCCCCCCCCCCCCCCCCCCCCCCCCCCCCCCCCCCCCCCCCCCCCCCCCCCCCCCCCCCCCCCCCCCCCCCCCCCCCCCCCCCCCCCCCCCCCCCCCCCCCCCCCCCCCCCCCCCCCCCCCCCCCCCCCCCCCCCCCCCCCCCCCCCCCCCCCCCCCCCCCCCCCCCCCCCCCCCCCCCCCCCCCCCCCCCCCCCCCCCCCCCCCCCCCCCCCCCCCCCCCCCCCCCCCCCCCCCCCCCCCCCCCCCCCCCCCCCCCCCCCCCCCCCCCCCCCCCCCCCCCCCCCCCCCCCCCCCCCCCCCCCCCCCCCCCCCCCCCCCCCCCCCCCCCCCCCCCCCCCCCCCCCCCCCCCCCCCCCCCCCCCCCCCCCCCCCCCCCCCCCCCCCCCCCCCCCCCCCCCCCCCCCCCCCCCCCCCCCCCCCCCCCCCCCCCCCCCCCCCCCCCCCCCCCCCCCCCCCCCCCCCCCCCCCCCCCCCCCCCCCCCCCCCCCCCCCCCCCCCCCCCCCCCCCCCCCCCCCCCCCCCCCCCCCCCCCCCCCCCCCCCCCCCCCCCCCCCCCCCCCCCCCCCCCCCCCCCCCCCCCCCCCCCCCCCCCCCCCCCCCCCCCCCCCCCCCCCCCCCCCCCCCCCCCCCCCCCCCCCCCCCCCCCCCCCCCCCCCCCCCCCCCCCCCCCCCCCCCCCCCCCCCCCCCCCCCCCCCCCCCCCCCCCCCCCCCCCCCCCCCCCCCCCCCCCCCCCCCCCCCCCCCCCCCCCCCCCCCCCCCCCCCCCCCCCCCCCCCCCCCCCCCCCCCCCCCCCCCCCCCCCCCCCCCCCCCCCCCCCCCCCCCCCCCCCCCCCCCCCCCCCCCCCCCCCCCCCCCCCCCCCCCCCCCCCCCCCCCCCCCCCCCCCCCCCCCCCCCCCCCCCCCCCCCCCCCCCCCCCCCCCCCCCCCCCCCCCCCCCCCCCCCCCCCCCCCCCCCCCCCCCCCCCCCCCCCCCCCCCCCCCCCCCCCCCCCCCCCCCCCCCCCCCCCCCCCCCCCCCCCCCCCCCCCCCCCCCCCCCCCCCCCCCCCCCCCCCCCCCCCCCCCCCCCCCCCCCCCCCCCCCCCCCCCCCCCCCCCCCCCCCCCCCCCCCCCCCCCCCCCCCCCCCCCCCCCCCCCCCCCCCCCCCCCCCCCCCCCCCCCCCCCCCCCCCCCCCCCCCCCCCCCCCCCCCCCCCCCCCCCCCCCCCCCCCCCCCCCCCCCCCCCCCCCCCCCCCCCCCCCCCCCCCCCCCCCCCCCCCCCCCCCCCCCCCCCCCCCCCCCCCCCCCCCCCCCCCCCCCATGTGACTCTCGAACAAGCAATTCACGCAAAGAACATTGTGGAATGCAAAGTCTATTTTCTCGAAACAAATATCCTTCTTGTTTGTAAAATTTTTCAAAAGGTTTTGTTTCTGTGGCTTCAAACCAAGTTGAAAAATCAGGATCTTTTGGATATAATTCTTTGATGTGCTCAAAACCCAAAAATTTAGTGGAAAGGGTAGAAAGAAGAACATACCTTCGAGATAAAGGATCAGCTACAATATTGTCTTTACCTTGTTTGTATTGGATGGTATATGGAAACATTTCAATAAATTCAATCTAGCGAGCATGTCGTCGATTCAACTTACCTTGACCTTTTAAGTGCTTCAATGATTCATGGTCGGTATGAATGACAAATTCCTTAGACCACAAGTAATGTTGCCAAGTTTCCAGAGCTCTCACCAATGCATAAAGTTCTTTGTCATAGGTGGAGTAATTCAAAGCAGCTCCATTAAGTTTCTCACTGAAATAGGCAATGGGTCTCTTGTCTTGCATAAGTACGGCACCTATACCAATACCGGAAGCATCACATTCGATTTCAAAGGCTTTGGAAAAATCTGGTAAGAGCAGTAAAGGAGAAGTACTTAACTTTTCTTTTAAAGTGTTGAAAGCCTTCTCTTGTGAATCACCCCATTTGAACCTAACACTTTTCTTGATAATTTTCGTCAATGGAGCAGCAATGGTGCTAAAGTTTGGAACAAACCTTCGATAGAATCCAGCCAAACCATGGAAACTTCTAACTTCAGTGATGTTAGTGGGCGTAGGCCAATCTTTGATAGCCTTAACTTTCTCTTCATCTACTTCCACACCTTTGGAACTTACAACAAAACCAAGAAACTCAACCTTGTCTTTGCAAAAGCTGCACTTTTTAAAGTTAGCAAACAACTTTTCATGTTTCAAAACATTAAGTACACATCTCAGGTGTTCAATATGTTCATTCAAGTGTTTGTTGTAAACTAGAATATCATCAAAATAAATAACAACAAATTTTCCAATGTAAGCACGTAAAACATGATTCATTAAACACATAAAAGTACTTGGTGCGTTAGTCAACCCGAAAGGCATTACTAGCCACTCATACAAACCATGTTTTGTTTTGAAAGCAGTTTTCCATTCATCACCTTCTTGCATACGAATTTGATGATAACCACTTTTTAAATCAATCTTTGAAAAGATAATGGAACCATGCAATTCATCTAACATGTCATCTAATCGAGGTATGAGATGTCGATACTTTACCGTGATTTTATTGATTGCTCGGCAATCGACGCACATTCTCCAAGTTCCATCTTTCTTGGGGACCAACAAGACAGGAACCGCACATGGACTCATGCTTTCTCGAACATGTCCTTTGGCTAGCAGCTCTTCAACTTGCCTTTGAAGTTCCTTTGTTTCTTCTGGATTACTTCGATAGGCGGGTCGATTAGGAATGGTAGCTCCTGGAATGAAGTCAATTCGATGCTCAATGCCTCTTTTTTTTTTTTTTTTTTTTTTTTTTTTTTTTTTTTTTTTTTTTTTTTTTTTTTTTTTTTTTTTTTTTTTTTTTTTTTTTTTTTTTTTTTTTTTTTTTTTTTTTTTTTTTTTTTTTTTTTTTTTTTTTTTTTTTTTTTTTTTTTTTTTTTTTTTTTTTTTTTTTTTTTTTTTTTTTTTTTTTTTTTTTTTTTTTTTTTTTTTTTTTTTTTTTTTTTTTTTTTTTTTTTTTTTTTTTTTTTTTTTTTTTTTTTTTTTTTTTTTTTTTTTTTTTTTTTTTTTTTTTTTTTTTTTTTTTTTTTTTTTTTTTTTTTTTTTTTTTTTTTTTTTTTTTTTTTTTTTTTTTTTTTTTTTTTTTTTTTTTTTTTTTTTTTTTTTTTTTTTTTTTTTTTTTTTTTTTTTTTTTTTTTTTTTTTTTTTTTTTTTTTTTTTTTTTTTTTTTTTTTTTTTTTTTTTTTTTTTTTTTTTTTTTTTTTTTTTTTTTTTTTTTTTTTTTTTTTTTTTTTTTTTTTTTTTTTTTTTTTTTTTTTTTTTTTTTTTTTTTTTTTTTTTTTTTTTTTTTTTTTTTTTTTTTTTTTTTTTTTTTTTTTTTTTTTTTTTTTTTTTTTTTTTTTTTTTTTTTTTTTTTTTTTTTTTTTTTTTTTTTTTTTTTTTTTTTTTTTTTTTTTTTTTTTTTTTTTTTTTTTTTTTTTTTTTTTTTTTTTTTTTTTTTTTTTTTTTTTTTTTTTTTTTTTTTTTTTTTTTTTTTTTTTTTTTTTTTTTTTTTTTTTTTTTTTTTTTTTTTTTTTTTTTTTTTTTTTTTTTTTTTTTTTTTTTTTTTTTTTTTTTTTTTTTTTTTTTTTTTTTTTTTTTTTTTTTTTTTTTTTTTTTTTTTTTTTTTTTTTTTTTTTTTTTTTTTTTTTTTTTTTTTTTTTTTTTTTTTTTTTTTTTTTTTTTTTTTTTTTTTTTTTTTTTTTTTTTTTTTTTTTTTTTTTTTTTTTTTTTTTTTTTTTTTTTTTTTTTTTTTTTTTTTTTTTTTTTTTTTTTTTTTTTTTTTTTTTTTTTTTTTTTTTTTTTTTTTTTTTTTTTTTTTTTTTTTTTTTTTTTTTTTTTTTTTTTTTTTTTTTTTTTTTTTTTTATTTGAAGGCACTCTTAATCTCTCTCTCTCTTTTGCAAGGAAATTCACTGCCTTTTTTTCTTTTTCAAGTGGCACCTGACTCTTTTCCCTCTTCTTTTCACATTTTCTCTCTTCTCTCTCACTTTCTTTTGAACTCTCATGCTCACTCTCACATTGTTTTGTATTAGCTGTGACAGATTTTTTAATTTGGCATTGCTCTTCGAAAACTTGATGAGGTGGTAACGGAGCTAGAGTAATACTTCGTCCATCCTTGGTAAAACTGTACCGATTCTTGTATCCATCATGGGTGGTGCATCTGTCAAATTGCCATGGTCTTCCCAGCAATATATGACTTGCTTGCATAGGAACAACATCACAAAGAACTTCATCTGAATATTTGCCAATTGAAAATGAGACAAGAACCTGTTTTGTTACCTTCATTTCTCCACTTTCATTGAGCCATTGGAGACGATATGGTCGAGGGTGTTTTAGAGTCTTTAATCCAAGTCTGTCAACCATTATTTTACTTGCAACATTCACATAACTTCCTCCATCTATGATTAAACCACAAACCTTTTCTTTAACATGGCAGCGCATATAGAAAATGTTTTCACGTTGTTGACGGTCATCATCTTCTATAGTTTTAACTTGAAGTGATGAGAACGACGTGTATTGAGGACCCAACAACCTTCATGGACGCGAAACTAAGACTTAGTAATGCGCTTGATGAAGCATTAGAAACTTCACTTCAATCGATTTGTTCCAAAAGAGTTGAACGTATCAAGCAAATGAGGTTGAGTGTTACATGACTTGTGGTTAGAACCTAAGTTATCCATTTCACATTCAAGGTTTTAACTTGAAGTGATGAGAACGACGTGTATTGAGGACCCAACAACCTTCATGGACGCGAAACTAAGACTTAGTAATGCGCTTGATGAAGCATTAGAAACTTCACTTCAATCGATTTGTTCCAAAAGAGTTGAACGTATCAAGCAAATGAGGTTGAGTGTTACATGACTTGTGGTTAGAACCTAAGTTATCCATTTCACATTCAAGGTTTTAACTTGAAGTGATGAGAACGACGTGTATTGAGGACCCAACAACCTTCATGGACGCGAAACTAAGACTTAGTAATGCGCTTGATGAAGCATTAGAAACTTCACTTCAATCGATTTGTTCCAAAAGAGTTGAACGTATCAAGCAAATGAGGTTGAGTGTTACATGACTTGTGGTTAGAACCTAAGTTATCCATTTCACATTCAAGGTTTTAACTTGAAGTGATGAGAACGACGTGTATTGAGGACCCAACAACCTTCATGGACGCGAAACTAAGACTTAGTAATGCGCTTGATGAAGCATTAGAAACTTCACTTCAATCGATTTGTTCCAAAAGAGTTGAACGTATCAAGCAAATGAGGTTGAGTGTTACATGACTTGTGGTTAGAACCTAAGTTATCCATTTCACATTCAAGGTTTTAACTTGAAGTGATGAGAACGACGTGTATTGAGGACCCAACAACCTTCATGGCCATGTGGACAACCTCTTCAAGTTCCACGTAGTGCTGCAATTCTACAATATTTGCAATTTCACGATTGAGACCACAAATGAATCGAGCCATGGTTGCTTCTCGATCTTCCTCAACATTGGCACGAATCATGGATATTTCCATCTCCTTATGGTACTCCTCAACAGATTTTGAACCCTGTTTAAGGCTTTGCAATTTTAAGTGTAAATCTCTATAATAATGTGAAGGAACAAACTTCGTTCTCATCACTTCAAGTTAAAACCTTGAAGGTGAAATGGATAACTTAGGTTCTAACCACAAGTCATGTAACAGTCAACCTCATTTGCTTGATACGTTCAACTCTTTTGGAACAAATCGATTGAAGTGAACTTTCTTATACTTCATCAAACGCATTACTAAGTCTTAATTACGCGTCCATGAAGGTTATTGGGTCCTCAGTACACGTCGTTCTCATCACTTCAAGTTAAAACCTTGAAGGTGAAATGGATAACTTAGGTTCTAACCACAAGTCATGTAACAGTCAACCTCATTTGCTTGATACGTTCAACTCTTTTGGAACAAATCGATTGAAGTGAACTTTCTTATACTTCATCAAAATCCTCATACGCTCCAGCATAATCAACTTCTTTTTTTTTTTTTTTTTTTTTTTTTTTTTTTTTTTTTTTTTTTTTTTTTTTTTTTTTTTTTTTTTTTTTTTTTTTTTTTTTTTTTTTTTTTTTTTTTTTTTTTTTTTTTTTTTTTTTTTTTTTTTTTTTTTTTTTTTTTTTTTTTTTTTTTTTTTTTTTTTTTTTTTTTTTTTTTTTTTTTTTTTTTTTTTTTTTTTTTTTTTTTTTTTTTTTTTTTTTTTTTTTTTTTTTTTTTTTTTTTTTTTTTTTTTTTTTTTTTTTTTTTTTTTTTTTTTTTTTTTTTTTTTTTTTTTTTTTTTTTTTTTTTTTTTTTTTTTTTTTTTTTTTTTTTTTTTTTTTTTTTTTTTTTTTTTTTTTTTTTTTTTTTTTTTTTTTTTTTTTTTTTTTTTTTTTTTTTTTTTTTTTTTTTTTTTTTTTTTTTTTTTTTTTTTTTTTTTTTTTTTTTTTTTTTTTTTTTTTTTTTTTTTTTTTTTTTTTTTTTTTTTTTTTTTTTTTTTTTTTTTTTTTTTTTTTTTTTTTTTTTTTTTTTTTTTTTTTTTTTTTTTTTTTTTTTTTTTTTTTTTTTTTTTTTTTTTTTTTTTTTTTTTTTTTTTTTTTTTTTTTTTTTTTTTTTTTTTTTTTTTTTTTTTTTTTTTTTTTTTTTTTTTTTTTTTTTTTTTTTTTTTTTTTTTTTTTTTTTTTTTTTTTTTTTTTTTTTTTTTTTTTTTTTTTTTTTTTTTTTTTTTTTTTTTTTTTTTTTTTTTTTTTTTTTTTTTTTTTTTTTTTTTTTTTTTTTTTTTTTTTTTTTTTTTTTTTTTTTTTTTTTTTTTTTTTTTTTTTTTTTTTTTTTTTTTTTTTTTTTTTTTTTTTTTTTTTTTTTTTTTTTTTTTTTTTTTTTTTTTTTTTTTTTTTTTTTTTTTTTTTTTTTTTTTTTTTTTTTTTTTTTTTTTTTTTTTTTTTTTTTTTTTTTTTTTTTTTTTTTTTTTTTTTTTTTTTTTTTTTTTTTTTTTTTTTTTTTTTTTTTTTTTTTTTTTTTTTTTTTTTTTTTTTTTTTTTTTTTTTTTTTTTTTTTTTTTTTTTTTTTTTTTTTTTTTTTTTTTTTTTTTTTTTTTTTTTTTTTTTTTTTTTTTTTTTTTTTTTTTTTTTTTTTTTTTTTTTTTTTTTTTTTTTTTTTTTTTTTTTTTTTTTTTTTTTTTTTTTTTTTTTTTTTTTTTTTTTTTTTTTTTTTTTTTTTTTTTTTTTTTTTTTTTTTTTTTTTTTTTTTTTTTTTTTTTTTTTTTTTTTTTTTTTTTTTTTTTTTTTTTTTTTTTTTTTTTTTTTTTTTTTTTTTTTTTTTTTTTTTTTTTTTTTTTTTTTTTTTTTTTTTTTTTTTTTTTTTTTTTTTTTTTTTTTTTTTTTTTTTTTTTTTTTTTTTTTTTTTTTTTTTTTTTTTTTTTTTTTTTTTTTTTTTTTTTTTTTTTTTTTTTTTTTTTTTTTTTTTTTTTTTTTTTTTTTTTTTTTTTTTTTTTTTTTTTTTTTTTTTTTTTTTTTTTTTTTTTTTTTTTTTTTTTTTTTTTTTTTTTTTTTTTTTTTTTTTTTTTTTTTTTTTTTTTTTTTTTTTTTTTTTTTTTTTTTTTTTTTTTTTTTTTTTTTTTTTTTTTTTTTTTTTTTTTTTTTTTTTTTTTTTTTTTTTTTTTTTTTTTTTTTTTTTTTTTTTTTTTTTTTTTTTTTTTTTTTTTTTTTTTTTTTTTTTTTTCTTTTTTTTTTTTTTATAAACTAGCAATGGGAGCGAGAACAAAGATATGAAATTATGGATCAACAACAAAGAGGAAATTGAAATAAAAAGAATGGAAGCACTAGACGATAAAGAAAACCTCAATTGGATGTCTAGTCTCTGATACCAAATGATGCAAACCTCAACAAACTTGTTGTGAGACCCAACGTCAATAGATGGAATCAACTTCAGGATCGCCCAATAGTAGTTTCAAAGTTTAGGACTAATGACCCCGTGGTTATATGACAACCAGAAACCAATAGTATCAAGAAAGGAATATTGACCCCGTTGCTATGGAAGAGCAAGAAACCAATATTATAAGGGTTGGAAATCAAGTGGTTGCACTTGAAATTTCCGCAAGTTCTACAGAAGAACAGTTTGGAGGAAATTCTCACAAGATAATTCTCATTCTAGTGTGTCTTACAATGAAGAACTCCCAAGTATTTATAGGCTTACAAGAATAGTCTAGAATAGACATTAAATAGCCTTGAAAACATAAGAAAGAACTTTGCTACTAATATGGACTAGGTTCAGCCTTCTTTGGAAACCATCAAAACACCCTTTGGCCTTCTCTATGACAATATTAAATGCCTAGTGGATGTCACTTCGAAATTACTCCTTCTAGAGCCTTCTTTGCTGAATTGGTGATCATTTGGGCCTAATCAAACTCCATTTGTATTTGTAACACATTAATAACTTTAAAGCCCATTTCTTCCAGTGGTCTTGGTTCTTGAAATAAGTTATTTTGGACTTCTTCTTGAAGCTTCTTGGCCCGAGCTCTAGTGATAGGTCCATTTGGTATTTTCAATTCCATTAAGTATTCTTCTTGGCCCAATTCTTCTTCAATGCCATCCTTGCCCACATCATTCTCCCTCTCTTGAAAAGGATTCGTCCTCGAATCTGGACCTACATAGAAAGGAGAGAGGTCAGTTACATTAAAAGTAGCACTCACTTGATAATCAGCTGGTAGATCAATGATATAAGCATTATCATTAATCTTTTCCAAAACTTGGAATGGTCCATCTCCACGAGGATTGAGTTTACACTTTCTTTGTTGGGGAAAACGTTCTTTACGAAAATGAACCCAAACCAAATCTCCTTGTTGAAAAGTGATGTGCTTTCTTCCTTTGTTTGCATGGGCAGACCCCCCCCCCCCCCCCCCCCCCCCCCCCCCCCCCCCCCCCCCCCCCCCCCCCCCCCCCCCCCCCCCCCCCCCCCCCCCCCCCCCCCCCCCCCCCCCCCCCCCCCCCCCCCCCCCCCCCCCCCCCCCCCCCCCCCCCCCCCCCCCCCCCCCCCCCCCCCCCCCCCCCCCCCCCCCCCCCCCCCCCCCCCCCCCCCCCCCCCCCCCCCCCCCCCCCCCCCCCCCCCCCCCCCCCCCCCCCCCCCCCCCCCCCCCCCCCCCCCCCCCCCCCCCCCCCCCCCCCCCCCCCCCCCCCCCCCCCCCCCCCCCCCCCCCCCCCCCCCCCCCCCCCCCCCCCCCCCCCCCCCCCCCCCCCCCCCCCCCCCCCCCCCCCCCCCCCCCCCCCCCCCCCCCCCCCCCCCCCCCCCCCCCCCCCCCCCCCCCCCCCCCCCCCCCCCCCCCCCCCCCCCCCCCCCCCCCCCCCCCCCCCCCCCCCCCCCCCCCCCCCCCCCCCCCCCCCCCCCCCCCCCCCCCCCCCCCCCCCCCCCCCCCCCCCCCCCCCCCCCCCCCCCCCCCCCCCCCCCCCCCCCCCCCCCCCCCCCCCCCCCCCCCCCCCCCCCCCCCCCCCCCCCCCCCCCCCCCCCCCCCCCCCCCCCCCCCCCCCCCCCCCCCCCCCCCCCCCCCCCCCCCCCCCCCCCCCCCCCCCCCCCCCCCCCCCCCCCCCCCCCCCCCCCCCCCCCCCCCCCCCCCCCCCCCCCCCCCCCCCCCCCCCCCCCCCCCCCCCCCCCCCCCCCCCCCCCCCCCCCCCCCCCCCCCCCCCCCCCCCCCCCCCCCCCCCCCCCCCCCCCCCCCCCCCCCCCCCCCCCCCCCCCCCCCCCCCCCCCCCCCCCCCCCCCCCCCCCCCCCCCCCCCCCCCCCCCCCCCCCCCCCCCCCCCCCCCCCCCCCCCCCCCCCCCCCCCCCCCCCCCCCCCCCCCCCCCCCCCCCCCCCCCCCCCCCCCCCCCCCCCCCCCCCCCCCCCCCCCCCCCCCCCCCCCCCCCCCCCCCCCCCCCCCCCCCCCCCCCCCCCCCCCCCCCCCCCCCCCCCCCCCCCCCCCCCCCCCCCCCCCCCCCCCCCCCCCCCCCCCCCCCCCCCCCCCCCCCCCCCCCCCCCCCCCCCCCCCCCCCCCCCCCCCCCCCCCCCCCCCCCCCCCCCCCCCCCCCCCCCCCCCCCCCCCCCCCCCCCCCCCCCCCCCCCCCCCCCCCCCCCCCCCCCCCCCCCCCCCCCCCCCCCCCCCCCCCCCCCCCCCCCCCCCCCCCCCCCCCCCCCCCCCCCCCCCCCCCCCCCCCCCCCCCCCCCCCCCCCCCCCCCCCCCCCCCCCCCCCCCCCCCCCCCCCCCCCCCCCCCCCCCCCCCCCCCCCCCCCCCCCCCCCCCCCCCCCCCCCCCCCCCCCCCCCCCCCCCCCCCCCCCCCCCCCCCCCCCCCCCCCCCCCCCCCCCCCCCCCCCCCCCCCCCCCCCCCCCCCCCCCCCCCCCCCCCCCCCCCCCCCCCCCCCCCCCCCCCCCCCCCCCCCCCCCCCCCCCCCCCCCCCCCCCCCCCCCCCCCCCCCCCCCCCCCCCCCCCCCCCCCCCCCCCCCCCCCCCCCCCCCCCCCCCCCCCCCCCCCCCCCCCCCCCCCCCCCCCCCCCCCCCCCCCCCCCCCCCCCCCCCCCCCCCCCCCCCCCCCCCCCCCCCCCCCCCCCCCCCCCCCCCCCCCCCCCCCCCCCCCCCCCCCCCCCCCCCCCCCCCCCCCCCCCCCCCCCCCCCCCCCCCCCCCCCCCCCCCCCCCATGTGACTCTCGAACAAGCAATTCACGCAAAGAACATGTGGAATGCAAAGTCTTATTTTCTCGAAACAAATATCCTTCTTGTTTGTAAATTTTTCAAAAGGTTTTGTTTCTGTGGCTTCAAACCAAGTTGAAAAATCAGGATCTTTTGGATATAATTCTTTGATGTGCTCAAAACCCAAAAATTTAGTGGAAAGGGTAGAAAGAAGAACATACCTTCGAGATAAAGGATCAGCTACAATATTGTCTTTACCTTGTTTGTATTGGATGGTATATGGAAACATTTCAATAAATTCAATCTAGCGAGCATGTCGTCGATTCAACTTACCTTGACCTTTTAAGTGCTTCAATGATTCATGGTCGGTATGAATGACAAATTCCTTAGACCACAAGTAATGTTGCCAAGTTTCTAGAGCTCTCACCAATGCATAAAGTTCTTTGTCATAGGTGGAGTAATTCAAAGCAGCTCCATTAAGTTTCTTACTGAAATAGGCAATGGGTCTCTTGTCTTGCATAAGTACGGCACCTATACCAATACCGGAAGCATCACATTCGATTTCAAAGGCTTTGGAAAAATCTGGTAAGAGCAGTAAAGGAGAAGTACTTAACTTTTCTTTTAAAGTGTTGAAAGCCTTCTCTTGTGAATCACCCCATTTGAACCTAACACTTTTCTTGATAATTTTCGTCAATGGAGCAGCAATGGTGCTAAAGTTTGGAACAAACCTTCGATAGAATCCAGCCAAACCATGGAAACTTCTAACTTCAGTGATGTTAGTGGGCGTAGGCCAATCTTTGATAGCCTTAACTTTCTCTTCATCTACTTCCACACCTTTGGAGCTTACAACAAAACCAAGAAACTCAACCTTGTCTTTGCAAAAGCTGCACTTTTTAAAGTTAGCAAACAACTTTTCATGTTTCAAAACATTAAGTACACATCTCAGGTGTTCAATATGTTCATTCAGTGTTTGTTGTAAACTAGAATATCATCAAAATAAATAACAACAAATTTTCCAATGTAAGCACGTAAACATGATTCATTAAACACATAAAAGTACTTGGTGCGTTAGTCAACCCGAAAGGCATTACTAGCCACTCATACAAACCATGTTTTGTTTTGAAAGCAGTTTTCCATTCATCACCTTCTTGCATACGAATTTGATGATAACCACTTTTTAAATCAATCTTTGAAAAGATAATGGAACCATGCAATTCATCTAACATGTCATCTAATCGAGGTATGGGATGTTTTTTTTTTTTTTTTTTTTTTTTTTTTTTTTTTTTTTTTTTTTTTTTTTTTTTTTTTTTTTTTTTTTTTTTTTTTTTTTTTTTTTTTTTTTTTTTTTTTTTTTTTTTTTTTTTTTTTTTTTTTTTTTTTTTTTTTTTTTTTTTTTTTTTTTTTTTTTTTTTTTTTTTTTTTTTTTTTTTTTTTTTTTTTTTTTTTTTTTTTTTTTTTTTTTTTTTTTTTTTTTTTTTTTTTTTTTTTTTTTTTTTTTTTTTTTTTTTTTTTTTTTTTTTTTTTTTTTTTTTTTTTTTTTTTTTTTTTTTTTTTTTTTTTTTTTTTTTTTTTTTTTTTTTTTTTTTTTTTTTTTTTTTTTTTTTTTTTTTTTTTTTTTTTTTTTTTTTTTTTTTTTTTTTTTTTTTTTTTTTTTTTTTTTTTTTTTTTTTTTTTTTTTTTTTTTTTTTATGTCGATACTTTACCGTGATTTTATTGATTGCTCGGCAATCGACGCACATTTCTCAAGTTCCATCTTTCTTGGGGACCAACAAGACAGGAAACCGCACATGGACTCATGCTTTCTCGAACATGTCCTTTGGCTAGCAGCTCTTCAACTTGCCTTTGAAGTTCCTTTGTTCTTCTGGATTACTTCGATAGGCGGGTCGATTAGGAAAGGAATGGTAGCTCCTGGAATGAAGTCAATTCGATGCTCAATGCCTCTTATTGGCGGCAATCCTGGTGGCGTTTCCTCAGGAAAGATATCTTCAAATTCCTGCAAGAGAGCAGTTGCTACAGTAGGCAAAGAATTATCAGGATTAGTTGTTAAGAAATAAGCCGCTTTGTACAAGATCAACATCATTGTTTTTTTTTTTATTTGAAGGCACTATTAATCTCTCTCTCTCTTTTGCAAGGAAATTCACTGCCTTTTTTTCTTTTTCAAGTGGCACCTGACTCTTTTCCCTCTTCTTTTCACATTTTCTCTCTTCTCTCTCACTTTCTTTTGAACTCTCATGCTCACTCTCACATTGTTTTGTATTAGCTGTGACAGATTTTTTAATTTGGCATTGCTCTTCGAAAACTTGATGAGGTGGTAACGGAGCTAGAGTAATACTTCGTCCATCCTTGGTAAAACTGTACCGATTCTTGTATCCATCATGGGTGGTGCATCTGTCAAATTGCCATGGTCTTCCCAGCAATATATGACTTGCTTGCATATGAACAACATCACAAAGAACTTCATCTGAATATTTTCCAATTGAAAATGAGACAAGAACCTGTTTTGTTACCTTCATTTCTCCACTTTCATTGAGCCATTGGAGACGATATGGTCGAGGGTGTTTTAGAGTCTTTAATCCAAGTCTGTCAACCATTATTTTACTTGCAACATTCACATAACTTCCTCCATCTATGATTAAACCACAAACCTTTTCTTTAACATGGCAGCGCATATAGAAAATGTTTTCACGTTGTTGACGGTCATCATCTTCTATAGTTTGAACATGGAGGGTTCGAAGAACTACTAAGGCTTGGCCAACAACTGCATGTTCGGTATCACTAGCTTCTTCAAGTGGTGGCATAGCTTCATTGTCACTTTCTTCTTCAGAAACAATATCTCCATATTTAACAAGATCATAGTTCTTTTATTTGGGCATTGTGAAGAATATGACCAATTCCATGACATTTAAACACTTAATATCTCGATTTCTTTGGGTTGGGGTATAACTAGTACCTTTTTCAATCTGCTTGGCCATTACTTTTTCATCTTTTGGCTTGGAAGTCGACTGCTCTTCTTGTCTTATAGTAGAGTTCCATTTTGACTTCCCACTCAAAGAAATAAAAGTTTCGTGCTTGGAAGTTGATCTTCCTCCTCTTTTGAGCTGCCTTTCAACCTTCATGGCCATGTGGACAACCTCTTCAAGTTCCACGTAGGCTGCAATTCTCAATATTTGCAATTCATGATTGAGACCACAAATGAATCGAGCCATGGTTGCTTCCGATCTCCTCAACATTGGCACGAATCATGGATATTTCCATCTCCTTATGGTACTCCTCAACAGATTTGAACCCTGTTTAAGGCTTTGCAATTTTAAGTGTAAATCTCTAATAATGTGAAGGAACAAACCTTCGTCTCATGACAGCTTTCATGTCTTCCCAATTGTCGATTGAAATTTCTCTATTTCTTCGTTTGGTTAGGAGCACTTGGTCCCAACAAGCAATTGTGTAATCAGTGAAAGAAACAGCTGCAAGTTAACTTTTTTTTCCTCTGAATAGTTATGACAATCAAAAACAAGTTCAACCTTTCATTCCCATTCAATGTAACATCCGGGTCATTTTTACCTTGAATGATGGGATAGAGAGTTTGATTGCACCTGTGTTGTTGTCGGCACAAATTTCTTTCTCGGTTATGACGTCTTTGTCTTGGCCTATGATCTCTTTCTCTTCTTATGGAGGCTACTTCGTCTTTTTTTTCTTTTTTTTTTTTTTTTTTTTTTTTTTTTTTTTTTTTTTTTTTTTTTTTTTTTTTTTTTTTTTTTTTTTTTTTTTTTTTTTTTTTTTTTTTTTTTTTTTTTTTTTTTTTTTTTTTTTTTTTTTTTTTTTTTTTTTTTTTTTTTTTTTTTTTTTTTTTTTTTTTTTTTTTTTTTTTTTTTTTTTTTTTTTTTTTTTTTTTTTTTTTTTTTTTTTTTTTTTTTTTTTTTTTTTTTTTTTTTTTTTTTTTTTTTTTTTTTTTTTTTTTTTTTTTTTTTTTTTTTTTTTTTTTTTTTTTTTTTTTTTTTTTTTTTTTTTTTTTTTTTTTTTTTTTTTTTTTTTTTTTTTTTTTTTTTTTTTTTTTTTTTTTTTTTTTTTTTTTTTTTTTTTTTTTTTTTTTTTTTTTTTTTTTTTTTTTTTTTTTTTTTTTTTTTTTTTTTTTTTTTTTTTTTTTTTTTTTTTTTTTTTTTTTTTTTTTTTTTTTTTTTTTTTTTTTTTTTTTTTTTTTTTTTTTTTTTTTTTTTTTTTTTTTTTTTTTTTTTTTTTTTTTTTTTTTTTTTTTTTTTTTTTTTTTTTTTTTTTTTTTTTTTTTTTTTTTTTTTTTTTTTTTTTTTTTTTTTTTTTTTTTTTTTTTTTTTTTTTTTTTTTTTTTTTTTTTTTTTTTTTTTTTTTTTTTTTTTTTTTTTTTTTTTTTTTTTTTTTTTTTTTTTTTTTTTTTTTTTTTTTTTTTTTTTTTTTTTTTTTTTTTTTTTTTTTTTTTTTTTTTTTTTTTTTTTTTTTTTTTTTTTTTTTTTTTTTTTTTTTTTTTTTTTTTTTTTTTTTTTTTTTTTTTTTTTTTTTTTTTTTTTTTTTTTTTTTTTTTTTTTTTTTTTTTTTTTTTTTTTTTTTTTTTTTTTTTTTTTTTTTTTTTTTTTTTTTTTTTTTTTTTTTTTTTTTTTTTTTTTTTTTTTTGTTGCTGCATTGCTTGGATGATCAAATGCTATCCATTGGCGTTGCTTCACCTTCTTTTTCAGGACATGTTGTAAAATCTGTGTAAAAGTGTAAGTAAAAAAAAAAAAAAAAAAAGAACCTCACCTCTCCCTCACGTGTATACACTCAAATATGGTCTTGAGCACTCGTGTTTACTCACATGGATTTCGGCTTTTATCCTCTAATAAGCTCACCACTCTTGCCTTTTTCCACTCACTTTCCTCCTCAAAGTTCTTGAGAAAACTAAGTAAGGTAATATCAAGCAAAACAAATGAAAACCAACACACTTAAAATATGATTTCTTAGTGAAGATGAAAAGCAATGGGGATGCAAAATAAAGAAGGAATGGAAGAAATATGGTCACAATAAAATTGATACCACGGATTTTGAAACAAAAAAATATATATGATAACAGAATAAAGAAATTTCTTTTTCCTCTTTTCTTTTCTTCTTTTTTTTTTTTTTTCTTTCTTTTTTTCTTTCTTTCTTTCTTTCTTTCTTTCTTTTTTTGTTTTTTTATAAACTAGCAATGGGAGCGAGAACAAAGATATGAAATTATGGATCAACAACAAAGAGGAAATTGAAATAAAAAGAATGGAAGCACTAGACGATAAAGAAAACCTCAATTGGATGTCTAGTCTCTGATACCAAATGATGCAAACCTCAACAAACTTGTTGTGAGACCCAACGTCAATAGATGGAATCAACTTCAGGATCGCCCAATAGTAGTTTCAAAGTTTAGGACTAATGACCTCGTGGTTATATGACAACCAGAAACCAATAGTATCAAGAAAAGAATATTGACCCGTTGCTATGGAAAAGCAAGAAACCAATATTATAAGGGTTGGAAATCAAGTGGTTGCACTTGAAATTTTCGCAAGTTCTACAGAAGAACAGTTTGGAGGAAATTCTCACAAGATAAATCTCATTCTAGTGTGTCTTACAATGAAGAACTCCCAAGTATTTATAGGCTTACAAGAATAGTATAGAATAGACATTAAATAGCCTTGAAAACATAAGAAAGAACTTTGCTACTAATATGGACTAGGTTCAGCCTTCTTTGGAAACCATCAAAACACCCTTTGGCCTTCTCTATGACAATATTAAATGCCTAGTGAATGTCACTTCGAAATTACTCCTTCTAGAGCCTTCTTTGCTGAATTGGTGATCATTTGGGCCTAATCAAACTCCATTTGTATTTGTAACACATTAATAACTTTAAAGCCCATTTCTTCCAGTGGTCTTGGTTCTTGAAATAAGTTATTTTGGACTTCTTTTTGAAGCTTCTTAGCCCAAGCTCTAGTGATAGGTCCATTTGGTATTTTCAATTCCATTAAGTATTCTTCTTGGCCCAATTCTTCTTCAATGCCATCCTTGCCCACTTCAGAAGTGTTACAATGCCACCACGTATAGCTCCTCGGAATCCCGATCAGGACCCTAGCACTGTTTCCTCTCTATTGGAGGCTTTACGGAACTTGGTGAGGCTCCACCTCCAGCTCCAGTTTCCACCCATGATCCCACCCCTACTTCGACGACCTCGAGAGGGGTACACTTTCGAGATTTTAACCAACTCAACCCTCCAATCTTTGTGGGAGGCACTGATACAGCGGAGGCAGAGAACTGGCTCGAGGTTATGGAGCTCAACTTTGAGACTCTCTACTCCAGTTGAGTCCAGGGTTTTGATAGCTGCTTATTTTCTGAGGGAGGCAGCTAGGCGTTGGTGGACCACCGCCGCTATCTGGGTCTAGTGGTGGCTCGTTTGGAGCAACCAATACTTCTACTACATCTTCCGATAGGTCTAATACACGACATCCACCGATCACTAAACGACAACACTTCTACTACATCTTCCGATAGGTCTAATACACGACATCCACCGATCACTAAACGACAACACTTCTACTACATCTTCCGATAGGTCTAATACACGACATCCACCGATCACTAAACGACAACACTTCTACTACATCTTCCGATAGGTCTAATACACGACATCCACCGATCACTAAACGACAACACTTCTACTACATCTTCCGATAGGTCTAATACACGACATCCACCGATCACTAAACGACAACACTTCTACTACATCTTCCGATAGGTCTAATACACGACATCCACCGATCACTAAACGACAACACTTCTACTACATCTTCCGATAGGTCTAATACACGACATCCACCGATCACTAAACGACAACACTTCTACTACATCTTCCGATAGGTCTAATACACGACATCCACCGATCACTAAACGACAACACTTCTACTACATCTTCCGATAGGTCTAATACACGACATCCACCGATCACTAAACGACAACACTTCTACTACATCTTCCGATAGGTCTAATACACGACATCCACCGATCACTAAACGACAACACTTCTACTACATCTTCCGATAGGTCTAATACACGACATCCACCGATCACTAAACGACAACACTTCTACTACATCTTCCGATAGGTCTAATACACGACATCCACCGATCACTAAACGACAACACTTCTACTACATCTTCCGATAGGTCTAATACACGACATCCACCGATCACTAAACGACAACACTTCTACTACATCTTCCGATAGGTCTAATACACGACATCCACCGATCACTAAACGACAACACTTCTACTACATCTTCCGATAGGTCTAATACACGACATCCACCGATCACTAAACGACAACACTTCTACTACATCTTCCGATAGGTCTAATACACGACATCCACCGATCACTAAACGACAACACTTCTACTACATCTTCCGATAGGTCTAATACACGACATCCACCGATCACTAAACGACAACACTTCTACTACATCTTCCGATAGGTCTAATACACGACATCCACCGATCACTAAACGACAACACTTCTACTACATCTTCCGATAGGTCTAATACACGACATCCACCGATCACTAAACGACAACACTTCTACTACATCTTCCGATAGGTCTAATACACGACATCCACCGATCACTAAACGACAACACTTCTACTACATCTTCCGATAGGTCTAATACACGACATCCACCGATCACTAAACGACAACACTTCTACTACATCTTCCGATAGGTCTAATACACGACATCCACCGATCACTAAACGACAACACTTCTACTACATCTTCCGATAGGTCTAATACACGACATCCACCGATCACTAAACGACAACACTTCTACTACATCTTCCGATAGGTCTAATACACGACATCCACCGATCACTAAACGACAACAGTTTTTTAATCACAAAACAAAACAGAGCACATCATCCGGTCACTAAACGACAAGTTACTTCCTACATCTACCGATCACTAAACGACAACACTTCTACTACATCTTCCGATAGGTCTAATACACGACATCCACCGATCACTAAACGAAAATACTTCTACTACATCTTCCGATAGGTCTAATACACGACATCCACCGATCACTAAATGACAACACTTCTACTACATCTTCTGATAACATTTACTAAGGCATCATCCGATGGCTTTTCCTGAAGACATCATCCGATAGCTTTACTGAAGACATCTTCCGATGGCTTTTACTGAAGACATCATCCGATGGCTTTTACTGAAGACATTATCCGATGGCTTTACTAAAGACATCATCCGATGATGTCAGCCGGACGATTTACCCATCTAACATCTACCATTAGACAACGTCTTCCGACAGACAACAGAAACAACAACTCAGCATAGCAGCAAATTTCACTCTAAACACAGAGAAACTCCGACTACCAAGGAACCTGAGCATTTTACTAAAAATCATTCAAAACTACTTAAATCCGGAGTAGTAAACTACGACTAATACCAAATCATGTTCTCATACTCGAAAAGCACAATTCATAAATTTGAAGGAAACAACAAACTACCAATATGACTGACACTCTCTGCATACTTAAACGGAACCCTTGAAGACTACGCATCTCACCTACTGACATCAATTAAACCGCCCCATCAATTGCCAGATCAACGCATGAATGCAGCCCTCCAACCTGCCTAGCTCTCAGCAAACTCAGAGAACACACCTGCTGTCACTTCTTCACCTACATCACAAAACTCATTTATTAATCTAATGCTAAGTAAGTAAAGAAGTAACGAAATGAAATGCTAAAACATAAACTCTTAAACATGCAGTTTCTACTTTCTCATCTCAGTTGCATATGCATTCGTTTCTGATCTGATCCCCCTGCGAAATTAGGAGTTGAATCACTTCTCCCAAAGTCATACATCCTCTCTCTCGATTAAGGGGCGGGTTAGTTCCCTTAACAACTGTTCAGATCCCCCTGTAAAATTGGGAGTTGGATCACTCCTCCCAAAGTCATACATCCTCTCTCTCGATGAAGGGTCGAATTAGTTCCCTTAACAATTTATCTGTTACAGTCTGTTCATTACTTACCATGCCATTTCATGTAAAATCATTTTCGCATACTTTCAAAAATATGATGCATGACATAAAAACATTCAAACACACATAATCCTACTGTTTTGTGATATAGGCTCGAAGGCACAAGTAAACTTCACTTATCTGGCTCTCCTGGAAATGCTCGGTTTCAAACTACTTCAGAAGTTTTATTCACCTAAGTCATAAACAGAATATTAATCAGATTTCTACTAAGCCTCATTCTAATCTATCCAGAAATCTAGGAAAACTAGTTTGGAAGCTTAGTTCATTGTACATTCCCGATTTACCACAAAACCCGAACTAGCTTACCCATACGGCATTCACAAAACTCACACTTATACCCTCTCCAATCATCGATAGCTACCAGTATAGCAAGAAATCGAAGTAAGGCTCACCTAGTTTGGAGAAGATTCGAGTAGAAGAGTCACCTAGAGAGCTCTGCTGCTCGAGCTGAAGACTGAAAGAGAGAAAAGTGGGGAATGGTGGCGGCTACAGTTCATTAAACCCAAAACCTCTTTCCTTAAATACGTTATCCACTTTTAAATTTCCAATTACTTTTATGCCCTTGCCTAGTCATCCATTAACCCTACATTTATTATTGCCATGTAAAGTGTACCATTAATTAAAAGATTAAATAATTAGTTCTATCGAACAGGGTGTTACAATCTACCCTCCTTAAAAGAATTTTGTCCTCAAAATTCAATGCCTGAATAATTCCGGATGTTGGTCCATCATGTCTTGCTGGCGCTCCCAGGTTGTCTGCTCTATGTTCTGGTTGTGCCATAAGACTTTCACCAGAGGAACTTCTTTGTTGCGCAACACCTTCACAGCATAGTCTAGGATCCTTACTGGTTTCTCCTCATATGCAAGGGTATGATAAACTTCAATACTCTGCTGTTCCACAATCTGTGATGGATCTCGTACACACTTCTTCAACATAGATACATGGAACACATTATGGATTCCTTCCATAGAGGTGGGTAGCTGTAACTCGTAAGCTGCCTTTTCGATCCTTTTTAAGATTGAAAAGGGTCCAATAAATTTGGGGTTCAACTTGCCTCTCTTTCCAAATCTCACAACTCATTTGAATGGTGATACTTTGAGAAACACCTCATCGCCTACATCAAACTCCAATTCCCTACGTCTTTTATCAGCATAACTTTTCTGTCGGCTCTTAGCTGTCAAAATCCGCTGACGGATGAGGGCAACCTTCTCAACAGTTTGTTACACAATGACGGGACCGAGCAACTGTGCTTCACCAACTTCATCCCAGTACAAAGGTGATCTACATTTTCACCCATATAAGGCCTTATAAGGTGTCATTCCTATTGTTGCCTGAAAACTGTTACTATAGGAAAACTCCACTAATGCAAGTATTTACTCCAAGATCCTTGAAAATCTAAAACATATGCACAGAGCATATCTTCTAAGGTCTGAATAGTTCTCTCGGATTGTCCATCTGTTTGAGGGTGAAAGGCTGTGCTAAAGTTGAGCTGTGTACCCATAGCCTTATGCAGACTTTTCCAAAACTTAGATGTGAATCGAGAATCTCGGTTTGAAACTACGGTACCTGAAACTCTATGTAACCTAACAATCTCTTGCACATACAATTCAGTAAGCTGATCCATCGAGTATGTCATCCTTAATGGCAGAAAGTGGGCGGATTTGGTTAATCGATCAACTATTACCCAGATTGCATCATGTCCCTTTGCTGTTCTAGGCAATCCCACAACAAAGTCCATCGTTATTTGTTCCCATTTTCATTCAGGAACTGGTAAGGGTTGTAATGTTCCTGAGGGTCTTTGATGCTCAGCTTTAATCTGCTGACAACACAAACATGATCCTACATACTCTACCACACTCCTTTTCATACTTGGCCACCAATAATGCTGTTTAAGATCCTCGTACATCTTTGTACTCTCAGGGTGAACAGAGAATCTGGAAGAATGTGCTTCAGAAAGAATCTCATCTCGAAGTTCTTTAATGGCAGGAACAAACCATCTATTTCTAAACTTAAGGCTTCCATCAGCAGAATAGTTAAAATCTAATTTGTCCGTAGATTCCATGCTTAACTTGTACTTGTTGCACTCTACATCATTTATCTGGGCTTCCTTTATTCTTTTAAGAATGGTAGGTCTTAAGGATATTGCAGTAAGCATGGCTGACACACTATGCACTGCTTCTAGATTAAACCTTTGGAATTCAGATTTTAAGGCTAATGGTACGTCAAGAATCAGGGTTGAGACTGAAGTTGTCACTCTACTCAAAGCATCTGCCACAACATTTGCTTTGTCGGGATGGTATTTAATCTCAAAATCATAATCCTTTACAAATTCCAACCATCGACGTTGCCTCATGTTTAATTCCTTCTGTGTGAAGATATATTTCAGACTTTTATGGTTTGAGAATATATCACAAGTTTGTCCATACAGGTAGTGCATTCAAATCTTCAGTGCGAATACTACTGCAGCTAATTCCAAGTCATGTGTAGGGTAATTCTTCTCATGTATTTTCAACTGCCTAGAGGCATAAGCTATTACCTTACCATCTTGCATCAACACACATCTAAGACCAATTTTGGAAGCGTCACAATAAATGCTAAACTTGCCATCTTCAACAGGAAGGGTCAAGATTGGAGCATTGGTCAGTTTCCATTTCAAGGTTTGAAAATTATGCTCACAATCCTCAGTCCACACATACTTTATATTTTTCCTAGTTAACTGAGTGAGGGGTGTTGCAATCTTTGAGAATCCCTCAATAAACATCCTGTAGTATCCTGCAAGTCCAAGGAAACTCCAAATATCTGCAGCATTCTTCGGTTGGGGCCACTCCTTGACTGCTTGAACCTTGGCTGGGTCGACAGATATTCCATCATCAGAGATCACATGACCAAGAAAGTGTACTCTGTCCAACCAAAACTCACACTTGGAAAATTTTGCATATAGTTGGTGTTGTCTCAGTACTTCTAACACTAAACTCAAATGCCTTGCATGTTCATCATTATTACGTGAATAAATTAAAATGTCGTCTATAAACACGATGACAAACTTATCCAAATACTCATGAAACACTCTATGCATAAGATCCATGAAGGCTGCCGGTGCATTTTTCAATCCAAAGGACATAACCAAAAACTCATAATGTCCATACCTTGTGCGAAAGGCAGTCTTTGGAATATCTTTGGTTTTGACTTTTAGTTGATAGTAACCTGACCTTAGGTCAATCTTAGAGAAAACTCGTGCACCATTAAGCTGGTCGAATAAATCATCAATCCTTGGTAACAGATACTTGTTCTTGACAGTTAACTTATTCAATTCCCTATAATCAATGCACATACGCATTGATCCATCTTTCTTTTTGACAAAAAGGACAGGTGCACCCCATGGTGAAAAGCTTGGGCGTATGAACCCTTTCTCCAACAGATCCTCTAACTGCTTCTTTAATTCTTTAAGTTCTGTTGGTGCTAATCTTTATGGATTTTTAGACACAGGCTCAGCGCCGGGATAAACATCTACAACGAATTTAATTTCCCTATCTGGCGGCAAACCAGGAAGGTCATCCAAAAATAGCTCAGGAAAGTCTTGGACAATTAAGACATTCTGAGGATTTGCTTTTTCTACAAGTTGTGTGTCTAAAATGCTAGCTAAGAAACACAAATACTCTTTACATGGGGAAGGTCTAGTGTTAATAGAAGTCATCACAGACATTTCCTTACTCTTCCTTGAAGCTTAAAAGATATGTTTCAAACTACCAGGGGGTTGGAAACTAACTATTCCAGTCCTACAATCAATTGTGGCATGGTGTTTAAACAACCAGTCCATTCCTAGGATTACATCAAATCCCGTTATATTCATAATAATAAGATCAGCAGGTAGATTTACGTTCCCTACTAACACATCACTGTCAAGTATCACGTGGTTAGAGTACATGCGTTCACCAGAGGGTAATGCAACATTAAACACATGCATGGAAGGGGTAAACTGTACATCTAATTTAACAGCAAATGCAGATGCTATAAATGAATGAGTTGCACCAGAATCTAATAAGGTAAAAGTAGGCACAGAGTTCATCAATATAGTACCTGACACAACAACGGGTTGTTCCTCACCCGACTCCATTATGGAGAATATCCTCAGTTTAATCATAGCAGGGCAACTCTTAGAAGCTGGGCAGTCTCTGCTAATATGACCGACCTTATTACAATTGTAGCATCTGGTGATTCTAGGCTTCGAGAATTCTCTGATCGTGTGTCCAACCTCCTCACAGTTGAAACACTTCCCAAAACCCAACCTGCACTCGCCCGGGTGGTTCTTCAATCACTTAGGACACTGGGGAAATTTCCTGGCATTCTGTATTTTCCCCCCAATTCCTTGGCTATTCTGGCCCTCACTGGGCCTCTTCATTCCTCTTTGTTGGTGTGGCTGGACAAACTTTTGTGGGACCTCTTTTGGTCCAGCACACTTCCTTTCCGTTTCTTTCACTTCCAGAGCAGTGGATACAACTTCACTCAATGTCAAGCCTTTAATACCACAAAATTTAACTCCTCGGTAAATTTCTGGCTTCAGCCCATGCACAAATTTGAACACCTTATCCTCGTCCCTGTGAGCAAAATGTCCAGCAAATCTAGACAGGAACTCGAATTGCCTACTGTTTTCGGCCACAGACCCTATCTGCTTCAAGTTCAGAAATTCCAAGTTCTTTGCAGTTTGGACAGTGCTGCTAAAATACTTCTGTAACACTCGGTTTCTATTAACCGATTTACCTTTTTCATTTTTTGAGAATGCTTTAAAATTTAAATTTGAGTGATTTAGTGATTAGGTTAATAAGTGAATGAGTAAGGAAAAAATGGTAAATTGCAATTTATTGTGGATAACGTATTTAAGGGAGGGTTTAATGAGGTTTAGCCGCCACTGTCCCCTCATTTTTCCTTTCTCGATATTCAGCTCAAGCTCACCAGAGCTCAAGGCGATTTTCCCTCCGAATTCTCCAGTAATTTCTCCGACTTAGGTGAGTTCCTTCATTTTCTTTATGACTCGACGGTTAGATAGCAGAGGGAGTGCAATGTATGTGCTTTTGGAAGTGTTGTGAATGTGTGTAGTTTCGGGTTTAGTGCAGAATCAGGAATGCACGAAGATCTGGGCTTCTAAATTAATTTCCTTAGACTCCTGGATAGTTTAGGATAAAGTATAACTAATACACTGTCTACAGTTTTAGGTTCGAGCAAACCCGAAGTGGTAAGCAACCAAACAATTCCAGGAATCCAGGTAAGTAAAGTATGCATATGCCTTCGAGCCTACATCACAGAACATTAGGATTATGCATTGTGCGAATGAGTTTGTATGACATGCATCATGTTTTTATGAAAGATTACGAAAAATGAATTTTCATGTAAAGAATGGTAAGACATGAACCGAATGTGACAGATCAGCTATTAAGGGAATTCATCCGCCCCTTAATCGAGTAGAGGTTGTATAACATTGGGAGAATTGATCCCACTCCCAAGGGAACTGAGGGATCAGAATAGCTATTAAGGGAATTCATCCGCCCCTTAATTGAGTAGAGGATGTATAACATTGGGAGAACTGATCCCACTCCCAAGGGAACCGGGGGATCAGATCAGTAAACGAGCGAATGTACTACTGAGATGAGAAAGTAGAAACTGCATGTTCAGATCAGCTATTAAGGGAATTCATCCGCCCCTTAATCGAGTAGAGGATGTATAACATTGGGAGAATTGATCCCACTCCCAAGGGAACAGTGGGATCAGATCAGCTATTAAGGGAATTCATCCGCCCCTTAATCGAGTAGAGGATGTATAACATTGGGAGAATTGATCCCACTCCCAAGGGAACAGTGGGATCAGATCAGCTATTAAGGGAATTCATCCGCCCCTTAATCGAGTAGAGGATGTATAACATTGGGAGAATTGATCCCACTCCCAAGGGAACAGTGGGATCAGATCAGCTATTAAGGGAATTCATCCGCCCCTTAATCGAGTAGAGGATGTATAACATTGGGAGAATTGATCCCACTCCCAAGGGAACAGTGGGATCAGATCAGCTATTAAGGGAATTCATCCGCCCCTTAATCGAGTAGAGGATGTATAACATTGGGAGAATTGATCCCACTCCCAAGGGAACAGTGGGATCAGATCAGCTATTAAGGGAATGTTTTGAAACACATTTGAAATCTTCTGATAATAGTACCTTGCTGATTTGGCATTGGTTTTTACTGGATTTGAGTGATGTAGGGATTAGAGTCGTTTCCGAAAGGTTTCATTGAAGCGAATAAGTCCCTTCGTAGTAGAGTTGTTTTTGTATAGAGTATGAATTGTGGAAAAATTGCTCTGTTTTCTACTGACAGAGGTAGTCTATCGGTAGAAGACATCGTTTTCTATCGGTAAAAGGTGGTTGTTTTCTACCGGTAGGAGTAGCGTGTTAAATCTATCGGATGGTGTAGTTTATTTTATCGGTAGAAAGTTTAGACTTTTGTCGTTTAGCGATTGGTGGATGTCGAGTGCTATAGTTATCGGAAGATGTAGAAAATGATTTTGTCGTTTAGTGATCGGTGGACATTGTGTATTATGTCTATCGGAAGATGCGGGAAGACTTTTTTCGTTTAGTGTGTAGCACCCGGTTTCAATTAAACCGAATTTAACTTATCAATTCAATGATGTGCAAATTCATGGAAGAATTGGGAGAGTTATTGGTTAGGTTAAAGAGTGACTAAGCAAGGGCATTTATGTAAATTTGGCAAGTTAAAAGTAGATAACCTATTTAAGGGAAGGGGTTTAGAGATTTTTGCACTGTAGCCGCCATTGTTTTATCATTTATTCCTTTTCGGTGTCCAGCTCAAGCTCAGCTGAGCTCTCGACGAATCTTCCACCAGACTCTTCTTCCATCTAAGTAAGTTTTTCCCCATTTCTTATATTTTAGCAGTCTGATAACCGAGGGAGTCCAATGCGAGGGTTTCGAGGATGCTATAGACGAGTGTCGATTTCAATTTAGTGCAGTATCGGGAATGCATTATGACCAGAGTTCTCAATTAGTTTCCTTAGGTCTCTGGTTGAATAGGATGAAGTTTAGTGAAGGTTTAATTAATGATCGGTTTATGGATTTAGGTTCGAGCTAATTCCCAGAGGAGATTTCAACCAAACCATCCAGAAGGCTAGGTAAGTAAAGTATGCATGTGCCTTCGGGCCTACATCACAAAACAGTAGGGTTATGTATTTTGGAAATGGTTTTGTATGTCATGCATCATGTTTTTGAAAGATTACGAAAATGAATATCCATGTAAGAACGATAAGGTATGAACTGAATGTGACAGGTCAGCTATTAAGGGAATTCATCTGCCCCTTAATCGAGTAGAGGATGTATAACATTGGGAGAATTGATCCCAATCCTAAGGGAACAGTGGGATCAGATCAGCTATTAAGGGAATTCATCCGCCCCATAATCGAGTAGAGGATGTATAACATTGGGAGAATTGATCCCACTCCCAAGGGAACAGTGGGATCAGATCAGCTATTAAGGGAATTCATCCGCCCCTTAATCGAGTAGAGGATGTATAACATTGGGAAAATTAATCCACTTCCCAAGGGAACCGAGGGATCAGATCAACTTATGAACGTATGTGAATGCAACTGAGACGAGAAAGTAGAAATTGCATGTTTAGGAATTTTATGTTTCAGCATTTCATTTCATTACTGCTTTACTTACTTAGCATTAGGCTAATAGATGAGTTTTGTGATGTAGGTGAAGAAGTGACAGCAGGTGAATCCTCTGAGTTCATTGAGGGATAGGATGGTTGGGGGAGCACACTCATGCCACAGATCTGATACTTGATGAGGTGGGTTAACTGATGTCAATTGGTGTGAAAGTCTAGTTGACAGTGTTTCAATTTAAACTTGTTGAGTTTTCATAACAGTAGTGATTTCAACGTTTTGAATACGTTTTTGAGTTTCCTCTTCTGATAATAGTGTTCTATTTGGATATAGTGTTGGCACTCACTGGATTTTAGTAATGTAATGGTTGAAATGTTTTGAACGGTCTCAGTAAAGTGAGTAAATCCTTTTCGGTATTTAGAGTTGTGTTTGTAAACCAAAGAGTAGATGAAATGTGGTTCTGTTCTCTATCGTTAGATGAAGTCTATCGGCAGGAGTTGAGTTGTTGTTCTGTTGTCTATCGGAAGATGTCTTCAGTGGAAGCCATCAGATGATATAGAACAAAATTTGTCGTTTAGTGATCGGTATATGTAGCTTGTTTTATCAGAAGATGTTGTTTTGTTCACTATCGGTAGACGAAGTCTATTGGTAGATGTCGGGTTATAGTTATGTGTCTATCGGAAGGTGTAGGTTTAAGTCCATCGGATGATGTCTCAGTAAACTCATCGGCAGATGCGTGCTGACGTCATCGGTAGTTGTAGAAAAACTTTTGTCGTTTAGTCACCGGTGGATGTAGAGCAAAGTCGATCGGATGAAGGAAATCATCTGGCTGACGTCATCGGAAGATGTAGAGTGCATTTTGTCGTTTAGTGACCGGTGGATGTCGTGTGTAAATCCATCGGATGATGTAGAGAGCACTTTGTCGTTTTGCCACCGGATGATGTTTTTCATTTTCTGCTCCAGTCCCTTTTTGTTGACTTTGTCCAGCGGGCGATGCATTTGACTTTTGAAATTTATGAAGTATACTGCGATTTAATCCTTTATTCCTTTTGCCGATTATTCCTCAAAAATTCCAACTGAGTATTCAAGCATTGTACAATTGTTTTGTTTAACTTTATTTTTATTTAAACGATTTCCGCTGCAAGGTTTCGAAAAAAGAAATACGGTTGAAATTTTTAGTCATGTACGGGCATGGTGTGACAAACCGGGTTCAGATAACTCGGGGCGTTACAGTGTGGTATCAGAGACATTCAGTTAAACCGTTCAAAAGATTACTCATCAGTGCCAATCGTTGCATGGAGGTACTCCAACAACTGTAAGTGTTTACCTTAACCTTAGCTACTAGATATTTAAGAGTGTAATTAACCTTGTACAGGAATATAGCAAATGTCTAGACGACCAGGAAGACCAAGGTTACCAAGAGAGATACCAAGTCCGAGGCGGGAGGAGGACTCTAGTGTAATTAGGCAGCTGACAGAATTGATGCGTCAGCAGACTGATATAGTACGTCAACAGTCTGATCAATTAGGAGTGCTGTTGAGCCGGGAGATACAAGGAAGTGCCAACTCGGGTTCTAGCAGTGAACATTCTGGAGATAGATTCCGGAGACTAAGACCACCCACGTTTGATGGACAGTCAACTGATCCAGTTATTGCTGAGGGATGGCTTAGAAAAATTGAGAGTATGTTTAGGTGTGCCAATATTGGAGAAGAGGACAAAGTCACGTTGGCCACGTTCCATTTGGCTGGTGAAGCTCAACTCTGGTGGGAAACAATAGAGACTACCACAGATGTGTTGGCGATGCCTTGGTAACAATTCAAGGACATATTCTATGGGAAGTATTTTAACAGCACGGTCCAAACCGCAAAGAAGTTGGAGTTTCTGAGTTTGAAGCAGACAGGGTCGGTGGCAGAGTACAGTAGGCAATTTGAGTCCTTGTCCAGGTTTCCTGGACATTTTGCTCATAAGGACGAGGATAAGGTGTTCAAATTTGTGCATGGACTGAAGCCGGAGATTTACCGAGGAGTCAAATTCTGTGGCATTAAAGACTTGACATTTAGTGAAGTTGTGTCCACTGCTCTGGAAGTGGAAAAAGCTGAAAGGAAGTGTGCCGGACCAAAGGAGGTTTCGCGAAAGTTTATCCAGCCACACCATCAGAGGGGAGTGAAGAGGCCAAGTGAATGCCAAAATAACCAAGGATCTGGAAAGAAGGTACTAAATACCCAGAAGTTCCCTCAGTGCCCGAAATGTTCAAAGAATCACTTGGGGGAGTGTAGATTTGGATCGGGTAAGTGCTTCAACTGTGAAGAGGTTGGACACTTGTACAAGGATTGCCCAAAGCCCCGGGTCCTTCGATGTTTCCATTGCAACAAGGTTGGCCATGTCAACAGAGACTGCCCAGCTTTGAAGGGTGGCCCTGTCAAGATTAAGCTAAGAATATTCTCCATGATGGAGTCAGGTGACGAGGACCAGCCTGCTGTAGTGTCAGGTACTATATTGATTAACTCTGTACCTGCTTTTACTTTGATAGATTCGGGTGCAACTCATTCTTTTATAGCCTCTGCATTTGCTGATAAGTTAGATGTACGGTTTACTCATTCTGAGCATGTGTATAACGTAGCATTACCTTCTGGTGAGCACATGCACTCTAGTCAAATGATGCCTGATAGTGTGGTGTTAGTAGGGAATATGAATTTGCCTGCTGACCTCATTGTTATAGACATAATGGGATTCGATGTGATCCTAGGAATGGATTGGTTGTTTAAACATTATGCCACAATAGATTGTAGAACTGGAATTGTTAGTTTTCAACCCCCTAGTGGTTTAAAACATACCTTCCAAGCCCTGAAGAAGAGTAAGGAAATGACTGTAATGACTTCTGTTAGTTGTAGACCCTCCCCTTGCAGAGAGTATTTGTGCTTTTTGGCCAGTGTTTTAGACACCCAACAAGTAGAAAAATCAAGCCCCAAAAACATTTTAGTTGTCCAAGATTTTCCAGAGGTATTTCTAGATGACCTTCCTGGCTTGCCACCAGATAGGGAAATTGAATTTGTGGTAGATGTTTACCCCGGCGCTGAGCCTGTATCTAAGAATCCATATAGACTAGCACCAACAGAACTTAAAGAATTGAAGAAACAGTTAGAGGATTTGTTGGAGAAGGGGTTCATACGCCCTAGCTTTTCACCATGGGGTGCACCTGTCCTTTTTGTCAAAAAGAAAGACGGATCAATGCGTATGTGCATAGACTATAGAGAATTGAATAAGCTAACTGTCAAGAACAAGTATCCACTGCTGAGGATTGATGATTTATTTGATCAGCTTAAGGGTGCAAGAGTTTTCTCTAAAATTGACCTTAGGTCCGGTTATTACCAGTTGAAGGTTAAATCTGAAGATATCCCAAAGACTGCCTTTCGCACAAGGTATGGACATTATGAGTTTTTGGTTATGTCTTTTGGTTTGACAAATGTGCCAGCAGCCTTCATGGATATTATGAATAGGGTGTTTCGCGAGTATTTGGACAAGTTTGTCATTGTATTCATAGACGACATTCAAATCTATTCTAAAACTAAGGATGAGCATGCAGGACACCTAAACTTGGTGTTAGGATTGCTGAAGCAGCACCAACTTTATGCCAAATTTTCTAAGTGTGAGTTTTGGTTGGACAGAGTTCACTTTCTTGGCCATGTGATCTCTGGAGATGGGATATCTGTTGATCCAGCCAAGGTTCAATCAGTTAAGGAATGGCCTCAACCGAAAAATGCCACTGATATCCGAAGTTTCCTTGGACTAGCAGGGTATTATAGAAAATTCATCGAGGGGTTTTCAAAGATTGTCACACCCCTTACTATGTTAACAAGGAAAAATGTGAAGTATAATTGGACTGATAAATGTGAATCCAGTTTCCAGACCTTGAAACAGAAACTAACCAATGCTCCAATATTGACTCTTCCTGTCGAAAATGGTAAATTCAGTATTTATTGTGATGCTTCCAAGATTAGACTTGGTTGTGTTTTGATGCAAGATGGAAAGATTATAGCTTATGCTTCTAGGCAGTTAAAAGTACACGAAAAGAATTACCCCACACATGACTTAGAATTGGCTGCTGTAGTTTTAGCATTAAAGATTTGGAGGCACTACCTGTATGGACAAACCTGTGAGATATTTTCGGATCATAAAAGCCTGAAATACATTTTCACGCAAAAAGAATTGAATATGAGGCAACGTAGGTGGTTAGAGTTTGTCAAAGATTATGATTTTGAGATTAAGTACCACCCTGGCAAGGCGAATGTGGTGGCTGATGCTTTGAGTAGAGTGACTCCTTCAGTCTCTACATTGATTCTAGAAATACCGATAGCTCTAGAGACGAAATTCTAAAGATTTAACCTGGAAGCTGTGTCTAGTGTGTCAGCCATGCTTTCGGCCATATCTTTAAGGCCTACCATTTTGGAAAAAATAAAGGAAGTTCAAATGAATGACACTGAATGCAATAAGTATAAGTTGTGCATGGATTCTACTGACAAGTCGGATTTCAACTGCTCAGTTGATGGAATACTCAAGTTTTGGAACAGATGGTTTGTCCCGGCTGATACTGAACTTAGGAAAGGAATCCTATCTGAGGCACATTCTTCTGGACTCTCTGTTCATCCCGGGAGTACAAAAATGTACAGAGATTTCAAGCAACGTTATTGGTGGCCAGGTATGGAGAGAAGTGTGGCGGAGTACGTGGAGTCATGTCTGGTCTGCCAGCAAGTCAAGGCTGAACATCAGAGGCCTGCTGGAACATTGCAACCTTTACCAGTTCCCGAATGGAAATGGGAACAAATAACTATGGATTTTGTTGTAGGATTACCTAGAACAGCAAAAGGTCACGATGCAATTTGGGTAATAGTTGATCGTTTAACCAAATCAGCTCACTTTCTGCCAATGAAGATAACATACTCGATGGATCAATTGGCTGAGTTGTATGTGCACGAGGTTGTTAGACTGCATGGAGTTCCAAGCACCATAGTTTCAGACCGAGACTCCAGATTTACATCTAAGTTTTGGAAAAGTTTGCACAAGGCTATGGGAACACAGCCTAGTTTTAGCACAGCCTTTCATCCTCAAACTGATGGACAATCCGAGAGAACTATCCAAACGTTGGAGGATATGCTTCGTGCATGTGTACTGGAATTTCAAGGTTCTTGGAGTAAGTATATACCATTGATTGAATTCTCTTATAATAACAGTTTTCAAGCAACAATAGGCATGGCACCATACGAGGCATTATATGGACGAAAGTGCAGATCTCCATTATATTGGGAAAAGGTTGGAGAAGCACAATTGATTGGTCATGATATTGTGCAGCAGACAGTGGAGAAGATTGCTCTTATCCGACAAAGAATCTTAATAGCTCAAAGCCGGCAGAAAAGCTATGCAGACAAAAGACGAAGAGAATTAGAATTTGATGTTGGTAATGAAGTTTTCCTTAAGGTGTCACCTTTCAAAGGAGTTGTGAGATTTGGGAAAAGAGGCAAGTTGAATCCCAGATATATTGGACCTTTCCAAATCGTGAAGAGGATTGGGAAGTCAGCATACCAACTTCAGTTACCAGCCTCTCTGGAGGGAATTCATAATGTGTTTCATGTTTCCATGCTAAAGAAGTGTGTTAGAGATCCTTCACAGATGGTGGAACAGCAGAGCATCGAAGTTCTTCCTACTCTTACTTATGAGGAGAAACCAGTAAAAATCTTAGATTATGCAGTAAAGGTATTGCGCAACAAAGAGGTTCCACTAGTAAAAGTCTTATGGAACAACCAGAACAGAGAGGAGGCCACTTGGGAGCGCCAGCAAGACATGATGGACCAACATCCAGAATTATTCAGGTACTGAATTTTGAGGACAAAATTCTTTTAAGAAGGGTAGATTGTAGCACCCAGTTTCAATTAAACCGAATTTAACTTATAAATTAATGATGTGCAAATTCATGGAAGAATTGGGAGAGTTATTGATTAGGTTAAAGAGTGACTAAGCAAGGGCATTTATGTAAATTTGGCAAGTGAAAAGTAGATAACCTATTTAAGGGAAGGGGTTTAGAGATTTATGCACTGTAGCCGCCACTGTTTTATCATTTATTCCTTTTCGGTGTCCAGCTCAAGCTCAGCGGAGCTCTCGACGAATCTTCCACCAGACTCTTCTTCCATCTAAGTAAGTTTTTCCCCATTTCTTATATTTTAGCAGTCTGATAACCGAGGGAGTCCAATGCGAGGGTTTTGAGGATCCTATAGACGAGTGTCGATTTCAGTTTAGTGCAGTATCAGGAATGCATTATGACCAGAGTTCTCAATTAGTTTCCTTAGGTCTCTGGTTGAATAGGATGAAGTTTAGTAAAGGTTTAATTAATGATCGGTTTATGGATTTAGGTTCGAGCTAATTCCCGGAGGAGATTTCAACCAAACCATCCAGAAGACCAGGTAAGTAAAGTATGCATGTGCCTTCGGGCCTACATCACAAAAAAGTAGGGTTATGTATTTTGGAAATGGTTTTGTATATCATGCATCATGTTTTTGAAAGATTACGAAAATGAATTTCCATGTAAGAACGATAAGGTATGAACTGAATGTGACAGATCAGCTATTAAGGGAATTCATCCGCCCCTTAATCGAGTAGAGGATGTATAACATTGGGAGAATTGATCCCACTCGCAAGGGAACAGTGGGATCAGATCAGCTATTAAGGGAATTCATCCGCCCCTTAATCGAGTAGAGGATGTATAACATTGGGAGAATTGATCCCACTCCCAAGGGAACAGTGAGATCAGATCAGCTATTAAGGGAATTCATCCGCCCCTTAATCGAGTAGAGGATGTATAATATTGGGAAAATTGATTCACTTCCCAAGGGAACCGAGGGATCAGATCAACTTATGAACGTATGTGAATGCAACTAAGATGAGAAAGTAGAAATTGCATGTTTAGGAATTTTATGTTTCAGCATTTCATTTCATTACTGCTTTACTTACTTAGCATTAGGCTAATAGATGAGTTTTGTGATGTAGGTGAAGAAGTGACAGCAGGTGAATCCTCTGAGTTCATTGAGGGATAGGATGGTTAGGGGAGCACACTCATGCCACGGATCTGATACTTGATGAGGCGGGTTAACTGATGTCAATTGGTGTGAAAGTCTAGTTGACAGTGTTTCAATTTAAACTTGTTGAGTTTTCATAACAGTAGTGATTTCAACGTTTTGAATACGTTTTTGAATTTCCTCTTCTGATAATAGTGTTCTGTTTGGATATAGTGTTGGCACTCACTGGATTTTAGTAATGTAATGGTTGAAATGTTTTGAACGGTCTCAGTAAAGTGAGTAAATCCTTTTCGGTATTTAGAGTTGTGTTTGTATACCAAAGAGTAGATGAAATATGGTTCTGTTCTCTATCGTTAGATGAAGTCTATCGGCAGGGGTTGAGTTGTTGTTCTGTTGTCTATCGGAAGATGTCTTCAGTGGAAGCCATCAGATGATATAGAACGAAATTTTTCGTTTAGTGATCGGTATATGTAGCTTGTTTTATCGGAAGATGTTGTTTTGTTCACTATCGGTAGACGAAGTCTATCGGTAGATGTCGGGTTATAGTTATGTGTCTATCGGAAGGTGTAGGTTTAAGTCCATCGGATGATGTCTCAGTAAACTCATCGGAAGATGCGTGCTGACGTCATCGGTAGTTGTAGAAAAACTTTTGTCGTTAGTCACCGGTGGATGTAGAGCAAAGTCGATCGGATGAAGGAAATCATCTGGCTGACATCATCGGAAGATGTAGAGTGCATTTTGTCGTTTAGTGACCGGTGGATGCCGTGTGTAGATCCACCGGATGATGCATAAGGTCTTTTGTCGTTTAGTGACCGGTGGATGTCGTGTGTAAATCCATCGGATGATGTAGAGAGCACTTTGTCGTTTTGCCACCGGATGATGTTTTCCATTTTCTGCTCCAGCCCCTTTTTGTTGACTTTGTCCAGCGGGCGATGCATTTGACTTTTGCAACTTATGAAGTATACTGCGATTTAATCCTTTATTCCTTTTGCCGATTATTCCTCAAAAATTCCAACTGAGTATTCAAGCATTGTACAATAGCTTTGTTTAACTTTATTTTTACTTAAACGATTTCCGCTGCAAGTTTTCGAAAAAAGAAATACGGTTGAAATTTTTAGTCATATACGGGCATGGTGTGACAAACCGGGTTCAGATAACTTGGGGCGTTACATAGTGACCGGTCAATATATTCTGTTTGTTTTGTTTTGTGAGTAAAGTCTTTTGTCGTCTTATGGTCGGCAGAGGCTGGTTGAATGAATCATCTAGCTGACGTCATCGGTAGATGCGAGTAGCAAAACTCGTCGTTTGCGATTGACAGAAGTTGGAGGATTAATTCATCCGGCTGACGTCATCGGTGGAAGACTTCTGTTTGCTTTTGCTTTTTCGTTGACTTAGTTCAGCGGCAGATGAGTTTGACTTTTGCAACTTTCAAAGTATTTCGCGATTTAAACCTTTATTTCTTTTGGCCGAAAGTTCCCTAACGTCTCAACTGATCATTCAAACATTGTTCTATAGTTTTGTTTAACTCTGTTTTTGTTCAAATGATTTCCGTTGCAAGTCTCTAAACGTTTTGACGTTTTAGAAAAATGTCAAATTTAGACTTTCGAGCGAAATTTTAAATTTGGTCCAAAGTTCCTTAGTCAAGTTCGAGTTTATGAGTAACAAACTGGATTTAGATAACTCGGGGCGTTACAACTTCTCATAGAAAATGTCCCTGAATTGTGACCAAGTCATCGTCAAAACATCAGTGGTGGTTTCTATTGTTTCCCACCAGAGTTGAGTATCACCAGCCAAATGAAATGTTGCCAATGTGACCTTGTCTCCCTCTCCAATGTTGGCACACCTAAACATACTCTTAATCTTTCTAAGCCACCCTTCAGAAATAATCGGATCAAATGACTTTCCATCAAACGTGGGTGGTCGTAGCCTCCTGAATCTATCTCCAGAATGTTCATTGCTAGCACTCGAGTTGGCACTTCCTTGTACCTCTCGGTTCAACAGCACACCAAACTGATCGAACTGCTGACGTACTAAGTCTGTTTGCTGATGCACCAGATCTGTCAGCTGCCTAATCACACTAGGATCTTTCTCAGCTCTTAAGTTGGGCATCTCTCTTGGTACTCTTGGTCTTCCTGGTCGTCTAGCCATTTTCTATATTCCTGTTCAAGGTTAACTACTCTCATAAACATATAATAATTAAAGCTAACATAAACACTTACAGTTGTTGGAGTGCTCCCATGCGATGATTGGCACTGATGAGTAATCTTTTGAACAGTTTAACTGAATGTCTCTGATACCATACTGTAACGCCCCGAATTATATAAACCTGGTTCGTTACTCATACTACTAAACCAAACTATGAGACTTTGTAAACACTTTAAAATTTTATTTGATGGTCAATGTTTGACTCCTTGAAACGTTAAAACTTGCAGCGAAAAATCATCATATAAAAAAAACCAATCTTTATTAAATAATTAAAATATTCAAGGCAGTTGGTTGAAAAAGAAAGAGAAAACTGATCACGTCGTCCGGTCACTAAACGACAAAAGAAAGTCTTTTAATCACAAAACAAAACAGAGCACATCATCCGGTCACTAAACGACAAGTTACTTCCTACATCTACCGATCACTAAACGACAACACTTCTACTACATCTTCTGATAGGTCTAATACACGACATCCACCGATCACTAAATGACAACACTTCTACTACATCTTCCGATAGGTCTAATACACGACATCCACCGATCACTAAACGACAACACTTCTACTACATCTTCCGATAACATTTACTAAGGCATCATCCGATGGCTTTTCCTGAAGACATCATCCGATGGCTTTACTGAAGACATCTTCCGATGGCTTTTACTGAAGACATCATCCGATGGCTTTACTGAAGACATCATCCAATGACATCAGCCGGACGATTTACCCATATAACATCTACCATTAGACAACGTCTTCCGACAGACAACAGAAACAACAACTCAGCATAGCAGCAAATTTCACTCTAAACACAGAGAAACTCCGACTACCAAGGAACCTGAGCATTTTACTAAAAATCATTCAAAACTACTTAAATCCGGAGTAGTAAACTACGACTAATACCAAATCATGTTCTCATACTCGAAAATCACAATTCATAAATTTGAAGGAAACAACAAACTACCAATGTGGCTGACATTCTCTGCATACTTAAACGGAACCCTTGAAGACTACGCATCTCACCTACTGACATCAATTAAACCGCCCCATTAGTTGCCAGATCAACGCATGAATGCACCCCTCCAACCTGCCTAGCTCTCAGCAAACTCAGAGAACACACCTGCTGTTACTTCTTCACCTACATCACAAAACTCATCTATTAGCCTCATGCTAAGTAAGTAAAGAAGTAACGAAATGAAATGCTGAAACATAAACTCCTAAACATGCAGTTTCTACTCTCTCATCTCAGTTGCATATGCATTCGTTTCTGATGTGATCCCCCTATGAAATTGGGAGTTGGATCACTTCTCCTAAAGTCATACATTCTCTCTCTCGATTAAGGGGCGGATTAGTTCCCTTAACAACTGTTCAGATCCCCTGTGAAATTGGGAGTTGGATCACTCCTCCCAAAGTCATACATCCTCTCTCTCGATTAAGGGGCAGATTAGTTTCCTTAACAACTTATCTGTTACAGTCTGTTCATTCCTTACCATGCCATTTCATGTAAAATCATTTTCGCATACTTTCAAAAATATGATGCATGACATAAAAACATTCAAACACATATAATCCTACTGTTTTGTGATGTAGGCCCGAGGGCACAAGAAAACTTCACTTACCTGGCTCTCCTGAAAATGCTCGGTTTCAAACTACTTTAGAAGTTTTGTTCACCTAAGTCATAAACAGAATATTAATCAGATTTCTACTAAGCCTCATTCTAATCTATCCAGAAATCTAGGGAAACTAGTTTGGAAGCTTAGTTCATTGTACATTCCCGATTTACCACAAAACCCGAATTAGCTTACCCATACGGAATTCATAAAACTCACACTTATACCCTCTCAAATCATCGATAGCTACCAGTACAGCAAGAAATCGAAGTAAGGCTCACCTAGTTTGGAGAAGATTCGAGTAGAAGAATCGCCTAGAGAGCTCTACTGCTCGAGCTGAAGACTGAAAGAGAGAAAAGTGGGGAATGGTGGCGGCTACAGTTAATTAAACCCAAAATCTCTTTCCTTAAATACATTATCCACTTTTAAATTTCCAATTACTTTTATGCCTTTGCCTAGTCATCCATTAACCCTACATTTATTATTGCCATGTAAAGTGTACCATTAATTAAAATATTAAATAATTAGTTCTATATAACCGGGTGTTACAATTATCCAGTGCCTGACCAGCCGGCTGTTGTGGATGGTACTATTTTGATTTTCATACTTTTGCTCGGGTTTTGTTTGATACTAGGGCGTCACACTCTTTTATTTCTGTCGAGTTTGCTGAAATGTTGGAGTTACCTATCGAAGAGATGGACACTCATTTCTTTTGCAGGGCAGTTTGTGTTGTTATTGATAACTTTAAGTTTTCAGCCGATCTTATCGTCCTGCCTATGAGGCAATTTGACATTATTCTGGGCTGTGATTGGCTAATGAAGTATCGGGCAATAGTTGATTGCCATTTGAGGCGAGTCACTATTACCTCGAGGTCTGGCAGGGTTGTTGCCTACCTCCGAGGTCCTTGTGTGGGGATTGTGAACTCTCTAGTTTGGGTTTGTCTGCTAGGCAGGAGTGGATTGAAAAAGTATGGAGGACTTTGGTCGATAGACCTAGACATTGAGACTGCGGTACAGGAGAGTGATGTTTCAGTCATCAGAGAGTATGATGACGTCTTTCTTGATGAGTTACCGAGTTTACCTCAAGATCGGGAGATTGAGTTTTGTATCGATCTCGTTCTAGGGGCCACTCCAGTTTCTACTCCTGTCTACAATATGGCACCCGCCGAGTTAGTTGAGTTGCGTAAGCAATTGGATGATTTGCAGATTAAGGGATTCATCCGGGAGAGTATGTCACCCTGGGGCTCTCCCGTCTTATTTGCTAACAAGGTGGATGGATTGTTGAGGTTGTGTTTTGATAATCGGAGGCTGAACATGGTTACGGTTAAGAACAGGTACCCGCTTCCACGTATTGACGACCTTTTCGACCAACTCGGTGGTTCACGATATTTTTCAAAGATTGATTTGAGGACAGGATATTATCAGGTGAAGATTCGGGAAGAAGATATACCCAAGACTGCTTTCTGGACCAGATATGGGCATTTTGAGTTTTTGGTCCTACCATTCGTGCTTACTAATGCCCCAGCGGTGTTTATGGATCTTATGAACCGAATCTTTCGGCCGTATCTGGATCGATTTGTGGTAGTCTTCATTGATGACGTCCTGATTTATTCGAAGACTCACCGTGAGCATCGTGAACATCTGCGTATTGTCCTACAAACCTTGAGGGAGCACCAGTTATTTGCAAAACAGAGTAAATGTGATTTCTAGACTACCACGGTGAAGTTCTTGGGCCATATTGTTTCGTGGGATGGTATTTTTGTAGATTCTGCAAAGATTGAGGCTGTAGTGGACTGATAACAACCTAAGAATGTCTCCGAGGTTCGTAGCTTCTTGGGTTTAGCAGGATATTACTGGTGCTTTGTGGAGAATTTCTCTTCTATTGCCGCGCCGCTTACCAAACTCACCTGAAAGGATGTGCGGTTTGATTGAGGTGAGGACTGTCAAAATGCATTTGATGAATTGAAGCAAAGATTGACCAATGCTCTGATTCTGACCATTCCCGACGGAAACCTACCATAATCTGTGTATACTGATGCATCAGGGATTGGTCTGGGATGCGTTTTGATGCAGTAGGGTAAGGTAGTGGCGTATGCCTTCTGGCAGTTGAAGCCTCACAAGCAGAACTATCCTACCCACGATCTAGAGCTCGCCGCCATTGTCTTTGCTTTGAAGATATGGAAGAGTTATTTATATGGAGTCAGGTTCCAGGTTTTCTTCGATCACAAGAGTATAAAGTACTTATTCACTCAGAAAGACCTCAACTTGAGGCAGCACAGATGGATGGAGTATTTAGAGGATTATGATTTTAGCTTGGAGTATCATCTCAGCAAGGCTAATGCAGTTGCTGATGTATTGAGCCAGTATCCTCGAGCTTCCATATCCTGTATGATTCTGGATGAGTGGAAGAAGTCTATGACGATCAGAGATTTTCAATTGTATTATCATGATACTGGGAGCCAGGCTTATGCCTACCATGTAGCGGCTACACCTTCGATACTCACAAGAGTGAAGCAGCTGCAGCGGCAAGATGAGGAGTTAGTATTCAGGGTGGGACAGCTTCAGAATGGAGAACAGCTTAAGGGTTGGTCAGTGAACGCTGATGGTGATCTGTTCTATCATGGTAAGGTAGCAGTTCCCAACATCGCCAACTTGAGGCAAGCCATTTTGGATGAAGCTCACAGATCCAGTTTTGCCATTCATCTCGGTAGTACAAAAATGTATCAAGATCTGAAGCGTCAATATTGGTGGGTCGGCATGAAAAGAGAGGTAGCTGAATTTGTTGCCAGATGTATGACCTGCCAAAGAGTCAAGGCTGAGCGCCAGAGGCCAGCAGGGTTGCTCCAGCGGCCAGCAGGGTTGCTCCAGCCATTACCGATTCTAGAATGGAAGTGGGAGGATGTTACCATGGACTTCGTTACCCATCTTCCTATGACTCCTCAGAAATTGGATTCTATCTAGGTTATTGTGGATCGACTAATGAAGTAGTCACATTTCATCCCTATTCGGATGACTTTCTCTGTTGCCAAGCTCAGTCGGTTATATGTGTAGAACATTGTTCGTCTTTATGGGGTACCTTTGAGCATTGTGTCTGACCATGATCCTCATTTCACCTCGGAGTTGTGGAAAGGATTGCAGAAGGAGCTCGGTACGAAGACTCAGTTCAGCACGGCATATCATCCCCAGACAGATGGGTAGTCTGAGAGGACTATTTAGATCTTCGAGGATATGCTGAGGTCGTGTATTCTGGATTTTGATAGCAGCCGGATCAAGACCTGCCACTGGTGGAATTTGTGTATAATAACAGCTTCCAAACCAGCATCGAGATTTCTTCGTTTGAGGCATTGTATGGCTGGTCGTGTCGTTCTCATTTGTGTTGAGCCGAAAAGGAAGAACGACTTGCGCTTAGGCCTTATTTCATTAGAGAGACTACCAAGAAGATCCACCAAATTCGGGAAAGACTGAAGGTCGTGCAGAGTCGGCAAAAGAGTTATGCGGACCTGAAGAGGCGTGAGGTGGAGTTTGATGCTGGGGACTTTGTCTTTTTGAAGGTTCATCCTACTCGTAGTGTCATCAAGTTTGGGGTGAAGGGAGAGCTAGCTCCGTGGTACATTGGGCCATTCCAAATTGTCGAGAGGATTGGAGTGGTGGATTACCGGCTGGAATTACCTCCTCAGTTGGGGCATGTGCATAATGTTTTCCATATATCCCAATTGAGGAAGTACATTCCTGATCCTGTCTCACAATGTTTCGTGGGATGAGGTGTTCGTCCAGGCTGACACAACATACGATGAGGAGCCGGAAGAGATTTTGGGAAGTGAGATTCGGCTGCTTCGTCGTCGGGAAGTTCAGTACGTTTTGGTGAAATGGAGGAACTACAAAGACAAAGATGCTACTTGGGAGCTGGAGTTCGAGATGGCGGAGAGGTACCCCAACCTTTTCTATGATATGTAGTTGAGGCGAATTTTGGGGACGAAATTCATAAAAAAAGGGAAAAGATGTAAAATCCGCCAAAATTTAATAAAGATAAATTTTTGATTAAATTTTTCGCAAAATTTTACTTGTAAAATTAAGTCCGATTACGCAAATTTTCGAACAATGAGGGACGTACGAATTTTTGGTCAAGTATGGCCGTACAGAAAATTTAAGAAAAATTAATTAAAATTTTAAGTTGATGTCCGTGTGTTTCAAGTGAATTCAATTCACGGGTGAAAAACATCCGAATTTACCGAAGGTAATTATTCGGTAAGAATTGAACTCGAGAAACTGAATGTTAAATGAATTTATTGTAAATTAAATAAAAAGAATTAATTAAAATAAAATAAAATAAAATATTAAATAAAATAATTATTTTTTTATGAAAAGATAAGGTTTCATAATGAAACCTTATCGTTTCATTCTGTCGAAAGAAAAGAGGGAGAGAGTCGACGAGAGGAGAAAGTCGTCGACACTGGAACGACCTCCATTCGGTGCGATCTTGGTGTCAAAACGTTCGTCTTGAAGCGTAGATCAACGTTGGTGAAGGGCCTTTTTGAAGGTAAGCCTTGTTTACCTCGATTTTTGCCCGAGAGGGTTTCAGGATTTTTAGGTTTCGTCGATCTACGATTTAGGGTCGATTTCTTTGTGTTTTTGGTAGGAATCGACTGGAAAAGAGACAAGAAACGTGTAGGAAACGAGTTTTGACAAAAAAAACAGGTTAGAAAACATGTTTTTTCGACATTGTGGGGTCGCCGACGTTTGGCTGGGTGAAGGTCGATTCAACTCAGCTGTGGGTTGAGTCAACTCAGGCTTTGGGCCGAGTTGACTTAAGCCAAAGGCCGAGTTGGGCCCGGGTTGAGTCCAGCCAAGTCCAACCCGATTTCGGACCAGGCTGGGCCCAGACTCAATGGCCTTCTGGGCCGGGTTTGACATAGGTCCATCCGGCCGAGTCCGACCCGAGCCCATCCGGCCGGGTCAACCCAGACCATTCCGACCCGAATTGGCTCGATTCGAACCAAACCCCAAACCGATCCGACCAGACCCGAACCGGTCAGGTCAGTCAAAGTCAACTATTGACTTTGATGGTTGACTTTGACTGACAGTTGACTTTGACCTAACAAAACAGTCAACTTGAGCCATTTGGGCCCGTTTTTGCCCCGGTTCGCAGTTTATATCGTTTATAACCCCAATTGGATTTTTTAATGGTGTTTCTTCCTTGTGTTGATTCTCAGATTTAGAGGATTCTGCTGAGTGGGAAGTAATTCCTGAGGAGCCACGATTTGTCGAGAATAGGAGGACTCGCCATATGGGTATGGGTAATTATACTTATTGCGTTATACCTAACTTTGCATGCACATATATTATTTTTGGTGGGATACCACTAGTATTGATGTCAGCATTTTTACTGGCATGAGCATTTTGGATTATTGTGGCATGTATACTTTTGACTGATTCATACTGCCTAGTGGATTTTAGATGCCATATTTTACTCGCCTTTGCCGACGGGCTGTATTTGAGATTTTCCATGAGATTTATCATGTTTGGCATGCAGATGGTTTTATACATGCATTTGATTTTGTTCATGCATTGATTTTCTGCTGTGCCATTTGAATAGGAGGAAGGGACTCTAAGCTATGCTCGTCCTGTGTGGTACTCCCCGCGAATGGAGGAACGACCTCTAAGCTATGCTAGCCCTATTACCTGACCTGGTCAGTGTCTGTTCGTTGTTACCCCCGGTATGATAAGTTCACTGTGTGGTCCCCTTGGGCCCAATGTTGAGTGGTTCATCCCTCCTGGTGTGCCCTAGCGCGTGTGTCCCGGTGGCCCAAGGTTGAGTGGTACGTCCCTCCTGATGGTTGACATTTTCTCTTCTCCCTATGAGGCCCTGCTTGGTGTTATCGCGGCCTTTCTGTGCTGGTGTGGTTCGGAGGATCCATGAGTGACCTCCCTTTTCGCTGTACACCTGACTATGTATTTTAGTATTGTTGAAAAACCGAATCGAAACGGAAATAGGAAAAACGAAAATAGTGAACACCAAGATTTACGTGGAAAACCCTAAACGGGAAAAAATCACGGAGAGAGGAAAAATCACTAAAAATCAAAGGTACAATGAGTTTTGTGACTCAAACATCAATATATAGAGAAAATAAAACCCTAATATTGATATACGGGCCCGACCCGGCCCAACTAGAATTCGGGTCACACCAAATTCTAACAATCTCCACCTTGACACAAATTCCATATAAGAGATCCAACGGGCTACTCGGCCCAATCAAAAGCGAATTCAGAACACTGAACTCTGACAATCTCCACCTTCGAAATTCCGGTGCAAGGAAATAAATCTGCAAAATTCCATTAAAAAAGCTCCTCTACCACAAAGGCTCCAGATGGGCCAACTCAGTATCCGATACCGTTCAAGTTTAAGTCCCGCTTAAACTTGAGAGACTTACTTGAGAAGAAATCGTATCTCCTCCTCCATGGTATCACTAAACTATCAGGATTGTCGCAACGAACTGCATCTGAACATGTTGAAGACTCTACACAGGAATCGTTACCTTCGAACACATTCAATGCATAACCCATAGTTTCATCATATCATTCCGGAGTATTAACCTTCCACATGGTTTTGCTTTTGACGATACCATTCTGACGTGAAACTGAAACTGATGACTGAACATCTGTAATAGGTTGACTCACCGGCTCTGATGTTCCCTCAGATCCCAACCTGAACTTCACCCGAGAACCTGACTTCTTCCGAGTCTTCTCAACCTTTCTCTTAGAAGGTGAATTCACAAACTTTGCAGCCTTATTAATATCAAAATCAGACATAGATGAACTAGCGACAACGACATCACCTGTAACTGTAGAGCCCTGCAGAACATATAAACTGGCAGTTTTTCTAAACCCTTTCATCACGACAAGAGAACCTTTGCTGACCTTCACAACTCCACCTTCACCAGTGTACTTGTACCCTTTCGAATCAAAAGTACTCAAAGAGATCAGATTTCTCTTCATGTCAGGGACGTGCCTCACATTGTCAAGTGTCTGAATGGCTCCATCGAACATCTTAATCTTGACCGTACCAATGCCAGCAATTCTACAAGATGCGTTATTTCTCATCAACACAACACCTCTAGAAATCGTTTCATATGTTGAAAACCAGTCTCGATTAGGACACATATGAAACGTGCAGCCAGAATCAAGAATCCACTCCTCGCTCTGATTCGAAACCACGTCATACGCAACGAGGAGTTCACCATCCATGTGATTTTCAGAAACATCAGCTTCGCCAGTCTTCTCAGGTTGTTTTCCCTTCTAATCATCACCAGCTTTCTTGTTCGTATTCTGCAGTTTATAACAATCAGCAATAATATGACATTTCTTCTTGCAGTACTTGCATGTCTTATCCTTGTTATTCTTGGATTTCGACCTGCTTCGATTATCCCCACTAGTATTCCTCTCATGCGGTTTTCCCCGCAAAACAAGGCCCTCACCCTTAGCATCTGAGCCACCAACAAGCTTATCCATCTTCTCCTTAGAGAATAAAACATCATAAACCTCATTCAGAGTTAAAGAATCACGACTGTATAAAATAGTATCTGTAAAAGTAGCATACGAAGTAGGCAACGAACACAACAAAATCAAACCAAAATCCTCTTCGTCGTACTTAACCTCCATGGATTCCAAATCAGAGACAATTTCCTTAAAAATAGTTAAGTGATCATCTAGAGACGTATCGTCTGCCATACGATGAGAATATAGACGCTGTTTCAGATGTAGTTTGCTAGTGAGGGATTTAGTCATACACAACTGCTCCAACCTTAACCAAAGTGCCGCAATAGGATTTTTCTTTCAAACAATCTTGAAGAATCTGATTTGACAGATGCAAATGAATCTGAGATAGAGCTTTTCTATCCTTACGCTGCTTCTCCTCAGCAGTCCATGATGATGGCATCATTGCAATGCCCAACAATGCATCGTCTAAATCCATTTGTGCCAGAATTGCCCGCATCTTAACCTGCCACAATGAAAATCTGCTATTTCGATCTAACAGCGGAATGTCGTATTTTAACGATATCATCTCTCAAAAATTCAGAATATTTTCCCAGACAATATCTCCACTGATAATTACTCCGAAAAAGCACCAAACAATATCTCAACCCTTCAAAAAATTTCAGAGCCCCAATATTTCATAATCCAGAATTTCAGAATATATTCAAAAATTAACCGAAGATTCACGGAAAGCAAATAATCAATATGCGGCAAGCAAATAAACAATATGCAGAATTCTGAAATCCAGTGAAAAAATACCAACAAAGCAGAACAAACTGATGCTGCTCGGATCGGTTCTGAACGGAGATGGCAACACTGCTTGGTTGCTGAACGGTGATGGTTTGCTGACAGAAGATGGCGGCTAGGGCTCGGCGATGGAGGCGGGCGTTCGCAGCGAGCAGAACGGAGCGAACGGAGCGCGACGAAGGATTCTGAGCGCGCGACGACGGAGGAGCGTTCTGTGCACGACGGCGGCGAGATTCTGATCGGAGTGTGGCGGAGCGTTCTGTGCGCGCGGCGGCGAGATCGGAGAGGCGAGTGCGTGGGTTCGGCTCGGGCAGAAGCTCTGTTCTTCTCTGTCGAAGAAGAACAAAACCAAAGTTTCTCTTTTGTCTCTGTTTCTTCACGCAGAGAGCAAAAAAATAGAAAAGAAATTAACTTTTCTTTTCTAATTTCTAATTTCTTTTTCCTTCCAAATTTCAATTTCAATTACCGAAATTGTAAATCTGAAAAACGTTCGATACCTTCAAAAAATCAAAACTTTGATTTTCGGAAAAACTTTCAACTTGCTCTGATACCAATTGTTGAAAAACCGAATCGAAACGGAAATAGGAAAAACGAAAATAGTGAACACCAAGATTTACGTGGAAAACCCTAAACGGAAAAAAACCACGGGGAGAGGAGAAATCACTAAAAATCAAAGGTACAATGAGTTTTGCGACTCAAGCATCAATATATAGAAAAAATAAAACCCTAATATTGATATACTGGCCCGACCCGGCTTAACTAGAATTCGGGTCACACCAAATTCTAACAAGTATGATTGATGCAGGCGTATTTTTACTATAGATCTTTTATATTATAAAGATAGCCCATCAATCGGTTTAAAATGAGAAGAGAAGATAATAATAATGAAATCGATTTTGGTTTTTTTAAAACGTGCATTGATTTTTATGTGGGCATGCATCTTTTGAGTGGTAGGTATAATATCCATACTGAGTTTGTCATTCACTCCAACGACTCCCCCCCTCTACAGGTAAAGGAAGGAAGAGCTGTAAGTGAACTCAGACTGTACTTGCTTTTCCTTGTTTCATGGTTTTCTTTCTTCTATTTGACATATGTAAGAATATATTCGAGATTGTACTGTACTTTGGCATGTAATTATATTTATTTATCTTGTATTGTTACTATTGCTTGTACTATCATACATGTTACTTTGAGGAGGTTCTAGATCAGTGTTAAAATTTCCGCACAAGCCTTAGATTAGACGGTGGACCTCCCTAAAGTTGATTGCTTAACTTGGCGTTTCTGTTAGGCCCCTTCCCGAGACGTGACACTTTCTGTCCATCTCATAAGCCTGAGTTCAGAATATGCTCCAAGGTAGCTCAATTTCTCTCTCTCGATCGGTTCTTGAAATTTGTTTGATTGTTTTTTGAACTCTAAACGCAGATTTATCGCCATTTTCGAGTCATTTTATGTAATTAGTATTGTCTGATGTTAGAAGTGTTTGTTGTTTCTTTTAAGCAATTTTATTATCGCCATGGCAATTGTATCATGATTATTTTTCGATTTCATGGAGAGTGATGAGAATCAATTTATGGCCGGATGCTTCTAATATTGATAATACTCATGGACTACTGAACATGAGAATTTAGAATTCGGATTTGCACTTTTTTCATTTAAATGTTGAAATTTCAATAGATGCGTCCTATTGCTTTGAAGTTTAACTGAAGATCGTGTAATTGAGGTGATTTGTAATTAAGTGGAATCAGTTCAGATTCTCTGTCTTCTTTTTTGGTCTTCAAACTGATTAAAGTGCAACAAAAGATAACGACCACAAAATTAGGATGCACAGAGTTAAATCTTTGAGATTTTGCAAGAAAGGGGGATAATATAGCAAATGTTGGTACTATATCTCCTTATGATATCTACACTAAATAATTAGGAGAAAAGATGCAAGTTTTAATTCGTTCTTTTTTCTCCCTGTTTATAAGCATGAAATTCAGCTTGTAAATGCTTGAACTCTTAAAGATTCATGCTGATAAATTTGGTTTGCTTAATAATCATGTACTAACCTCTTTTTAGTTTGATTCAAAAAAAAAAAAAAAAAAAAAAACCTAATTTGGAGCTCACTAACGTTCTACTCTAGCTACAATTCAAATATGTGGCATAGGACAATTTAGATTTCTTGTCATCATTTTTATAAGCTCCTTTTTGCATTGACTAGTTTAACAATTTTTTTTTTTTATATTGTGAGGTCCACAGCCAAGACAAAATCATTCAACTGTGAGGCGAGCACAGTTAAAAGAGGTAAGAGTCTTTCATCACTTTTTCCTTTGAAAATATGTTTTCAAATGTACATTCCTTCCCTGATATGTTTTTGGTATCATCTGTCTCCTTCAAGGTCCCTGGAGATGGATCTATCACCGGTCCAAACACTCCAATCCAAATAGAAGGAACAGCTTCAGAAGTGAAGAATTCTAAACCATCAATGATTCCTTCCCCTGGAGTCTTGGCTACTGAAGAGTCAATCTCTGAGTTCATTAGTCAAGTAGCAAATCTTGTCAAGTAAAAAGAGTATTGTTTCTTTTCTGAGTGTTAATTAACTACATAAAACAGGAGGATAATGTTTCTTTTATAATCTTGTAGGCTTCTTGATTCAAGGGACATTGTAGAATTGCAGTTAAAACAGCTTGACTGTGAAGTAGTTATCCGTAAAAAGGAGGCTTTACCACAAGCACCTTTGCCTTTGCCACCCACCATGACATATTCACCCTCTCCACCCGTTGTGGCACCAGCCCACCTTTTCCTGGACCTCTAGCAGCCCCTGCTTCTTTCTCCAGTTCCAAGGCAGACTTCCTCTGCTTCTGCTGCCAAATCATCACTTCCACCTTTTAAGTGCCCCATGACAGGGACGTTCTATCGAAGTCCAGCACCTGGTGTGTAACACCTAGAATTTCCGTTTATACAATTTTCAGTTTTTCGTGCCGTTAAACGGCAGTGTTGTAGTCAGAATCGAGAGCTGAAATTTTCTACCAGGAACTAAGAAATTATTTTGAGGCTAATGAAAAAAAAAAATTTATGTAAATCCGACTGAAAACGGACTAATTAACTGATTTATTAAAAGATTAAAGATTGAGGGCGATATAGTAATTAGGTTTATTATTATTATTATTATTAAAATTTTATAAAAATGTAAACCCCCCTGCTTCTTCTTCCTCCCCGCGCTAAACCCTCCTTCTCTGAAAAGAGACCTTTCCCCTCTCGCTCTCTGTTTTCCTTCCTCACGCCGACGATCGACGCAACGCCGATTCCTTTCGTCTCTCTTCCTCCGTTTCAACGATTTGAAGTAAGTTTAAATTGTTTATGAGATTGTTTTTGAATTAGGGTTAGATTTTGAGGATAAATTGACGAATAGAGATTTAAGGTTTTAGGGTTTGAGTGTTTATTGGGTTTATTATTGATTGTTGTGGGTTATTGATGATAAATGGATAGAAATGGTAGGATTTTGATAGACTTTTGACGATTAGTTGAAAATTGGGTTTTTTGGTGTTTAAAAATTTGGGAAAAATGCATAATTCAGGGAGGTTATGTTCGATTTTCTAGGGATTGACCTTAGAAACCTAGATAGAACTTATCGGTGAATAGATAGGTCTTCGTAGCACTTCGAATCGTCAAAATTGGATGAGTATCGAGGGAGATGGATTTTCGAAGAAAAAAAAAAACTAGACAAATTTCGGGTTTAGCTGAATTAAGCTTTAAAATTGTTGGTTTTCTCTTTAGAAATTCATGAATTGGTTGGGAATGAAGTTAAAGTTGATGGATTTATGTTATTTTTCTACGTTCTCCAATTTTTCGATTTAGCGTACGGTTTACTGACGAGTGGCTAAGGAATCCAAGTAAGTAGTGTACGTAGGTACATTTGCCTTCGGGCCTACATCACAGTTCAGTAGGTTTGTTAGCATGCCAGTTTTATGTTTTTATGTATAGTAGAGCATGCATCATGGTTTTACGATACGAGAATGAATCGAAAACGAATTTTTATGTTTTTATGAAATGAAACAGTAGGATGTGAAACATGAGAACAAACAGTAAAATACGTAAGAAGATAATAAAGGTGGGGTTGAGTGGCCTTGTCCCATGAGGTGGACCGCGAGGTGCGTCACTTCTTCCCCCACTTTACGTGGTGGCCTTGTCCCGTGAGGTGGACCGCGAGGTGTGTTACTTTTACTAGGTCGAGGTTGACCTTGTCCTGTGAGGTGGACCGCGAGGTGTGCCGCCTTGACCTAGCACGTAAAGAAGAACCTAGTAGTAAGATAAAGAAAGAGTAAGAATGAGACGGAAACGAAAGTAGAAACGAAAGCAGGAACGACGGTAGAGACGAAACAGTAGAAATTGCATATGTTAGGATGTGTATGGTTTTCAGTATTTACCTTTATTATACACTCCTTACTTAGCATTAGGCTAATAGATGAGTTCTGTGATGTAGGTGACGAGGTGATTCCCGGTGAGTACTTAGAGCATGCCCAGGACTAGGTGGCAGTTGGAGGAGTGCGCTCGTGGGACGATCTGGCCGGCTATTAGAGTGTTTTGACCATGGTGTGTGGGTGAATAGTTTGGAGTCATTTTGGATTATATAGTTGGATTTCAACTTTTATTATTTGATTTTGATGTATATAAATGCTTTTGGTACTGGACGAGGATTTTATGGATGATAGCTTTGGTTAATTGATTTGAAAATAAAATTTGCAGGAAGTTTTGGTTTTCTAAGAGAATTAGGCGTTATGCTGCCCAAATTTTTAAAGGAAAGTCGTTTTGGATTTTACGAAGAGTGTTTACGTTTTGACTCAAAATTTTGGTTGGGAGAGTAGATTTAGGCATTGATTTGTTAAAATGGTACGTAGTGTATTTTTTGGGAGAGTTGAGTTTTAAGTTAGGAGATTTGTGAGGAAGTGTCGACCACTGGTCGACCAAAGTTACTCTTCATCGCTTTAAAAATTCAAAATTTTATTAAAGTTAATTTTTCTACAAAAGTCTTCTGCGGCAACGTTTTAAATTGTTTTTTTAACGAGTTTAAACGATGATATTTAATGTGTAGAATAAAGTTTTAAATTTTACGCGAATTTTTATGGTACGGCTTAGTAGTGAGTAGTGAGTAGTGAGTAGGTAGCGAACCGAGTTTGCAAGGTCCGGGGTGCTACATGGTAAACCTCCATTTGTTAAGGTGATTTTTTTTTTTTTTTTTTTTTATTTAGTAGTATGGTATTTAAAAAAATGACATGTTATGTGCGTAATTTAAGTTCACGTCGTGAATGTTAAATGGATGGCCTCATATAAGTAGTTTCTTTGGGTTGGAGACAAAGTAACGAAGGGACAGGTTTTGTGCATTATAAAAGCCATGAAACTGATGAATGAAATAGAGGTAAGCCATTTTGTTTCCTGAATTTCTAATAATGTGATGTACTATTGCATTTTACATCTTCATAGATCTGTTTGTAATACTTGCACATTCCTCACAAAAAAAGGGCAAAAAAGAAAACTACCACTTTTCCAGTACGATACTAAGCTTGTATGAATGTAAATGTAATTTGTGTTGATTTGATTACTGAATGATGTATAAAGTTTATTAGAATTTTGCTAATTTATTTTGTGGTTTGATGAATTTTGCTAATGTATGGATGGTGAAGCAAAAGTCTGTTGTAAAAGTCATGAGTTGGTGATCTCAACAGATCATTTAGCTTGATTTTTTAGATTAGAACCTGCGACTTGTTGATATGTGAAAATGACTGTGTACAAGTTATGTTTGCTTCATGTTAGGGCTAGGGTTATAATGAGAACAAAATTTATACTGCAGCAGCATCAGGCTAGTTTAATAGTTTAAACTAGAAGTGGGTGTTATCTCAGATCTTCACGTTTTTCTGGTAGAAAATTTAGTCATGCTGGTTGATGAAGTTAAATTGGGTTAGACATAGCCGAAACATAGATTTGTCCTTTACCAAACTTTTGAGAGAATTACTTATAATGTCCTTATATATTATAAATATTTCTTATAATATCATTGTTTTTTATGTCGTAGTCTTCCTAACAAATATTGGTCGTTGAGAATTGAACTACAATCATCATTTAAAAGATGATAAAAAATACTGTTATTAATCAATGCTTGAAGGAACAAAGAAGATAATCAACACAATACCCATAGAGAATGCCCTGGAGAATTAAAAATTTATCCTGTTGACCATTTTTTGCCCATGGATGAATCCTTTCCTTAGGCTGATCAATCAGGGACCATTATTGAGATCATTGCTGAAGACAGAAAGCCGGTAAGCGTTGACACGGTTAGTATTTTTTGGTGGTATGATCTGACTAGTAATGTAAATAAAATGCTCAAGTTAAATTTTGCTGATCTCTTTTGCCTATTTTGATGACAGCCTCTGTTTATCATCGAACCTTAGAGCCGTGTTTGTTTCATTCATAGACAGACCACATAATGTTCAGGGAGCATCTGTGAAAAATGCGGATATATTGTGGTAAAAGATGTGATGTTTGGAATGAGGTGGTGTAGGTACACGGGACAAAACTAATGTCTGAACCTTTTAGAAAACTTCACTGACTGCCATAGTAGTGTAGCACTTATTCTGTCCATACTTGAAGTGAGATGGTTGTTTTGATAACAATTTTGCTCAATTCTTTCATATTTGATCGAAGTAGAAGCTTTTGGGTTGATGACAATTTGTACTCATAATCCTCCCGCTCTCCATTTGGTAAAAATTTAAAGAGTTAATGTTTGATTTTGTATAAATATTTGAAGTTATCATTGATAATACGTTGCATTGCAATCAAGCTTCAAGAAGGCAACATCAACACATTTCTCAGATTATCCTCTTAATCCGGGTACCGCTACCTTGCCTATTATAATAAAAACGAAAAAACCTAGAGTGACAATGCTTATGCATGCACTCTATTCTTATTTTTTTAACGTGTAAAGTATTAATTGGTATAATTAATAATTTATTTTAACTATTTGTAATTTATTACGTTAATTGTACTGATTAATATTTGTTTTAATCAATCATGTGACCATATTTGTTTTTCAAATTTTCAAGAGCAACGTTAGATTTAACTTTTATTTTTACACTCTTATCTTTCCTTTTGAAGTAGCTCTTATTAATTAGTTCAATTAATGTTTTATTGTACCAATTAATAAATGACACATAACCTTCACATCAAGAGATAAAAATAGAAGATAAATTTAACACTACTCAATTTTAAAATAAGAAAAGGACAATTGGATCATCTGTTTTCAGAAACAGTTTTATTCTTAAAAACTCTTTTTTTTTTTTTCTCTCCACGAGAATTGAAATTGACGATATCACCTTTTCAATTGTCCTTCGTCCACAAAAATACCAGAAAACCAATACAATACTATCTCTCCTTGATGTTCATTCCGGCTAAAGCTTAAGCCTCATTTTCATGGATAGATACTTGCATTTTAAAAGATATGAAACAAAATAAGTCGAAGAGATGGTTGACATTATATTTGATAAATTAAACAACCAATATATAACATAAGAGAAGATCTCTTCTACACCTCTACGTTACAACAACAACTCAAGATTCTGTCTCAAAGTCTTTATTGTCTGTATTTTTCTTTAGATATTATTGCAATTTGATTATCACATATGTTGTTAGAACTGAGCTATTTATTCCCAACTCTTCTATCTGTCCTTGTAACCACATTGCTTTGTTAACGCATATTCTGCTTGACAATGCAAGTGTCCTTTCCAAGTATTAGTCAATAGTCATATATCTGGCTAGTAAGAGGCACAACATATGCAAGGTCAGGACGAGTGCATATAGTTGCATACTAATACTATCTGAAAGATTAAAATCAGTTATGTGATGTCACACAGAGTGTTTCGTGTGACGCCGATAATTAATGCAATGATGGACAATTATAAATATGCAGAAATTAAAAAGACAGGAGGTTGGTAATGCAATTCGGCAATTCGCCTACATCTACAGGGCCACGCCCTGACATAAAAATATTTCACGAGTTCACAAAGTTACAAGACAAACAAACTTAAACAAATAAAGACTTCCTCTTATCTTTGTTGCTACCACTTTCTAACTTCCCCAATATAATTGTTTTTGCGAGCTTCCCTTGACTTGAAATTGATCTCTTCTGAGATCTAAAGGCAACAAGATCCCCTTGTTGTTGATGACTCCTCTCGAAATCCGTGTATGACAAGATTCCCTTGCTAATAATCAAAATGACAAGCTCCCATTGTCGATAAACAGAACTCCTCCCAAGTTCCAATGCAGTCTCCTCCTGAGACTGAGCTTCAATGAAGAATAAAGAAGATTGCTTCCTATGACACCGTCTGTAACACCAGGTTGTTGTCTCTAGATGCAATAAATCAACACACTCGAATAATCGATGAATTTCACAGCATAAGCATAGTGTGTAAAATAATTATTTAAGAACTGAATGAACAATCACAAACCCATACACAAAAGCGTTGAGAGAGAAAGAACGGCGACAACTCAACAATGAAGAAATCTCCTTCTAAGAATAAAAAATCCATCAGTTGCTTCCTTAGCAAACGAATGCTTAAATATCATTGGTAACTACATTATCTAAGGTTTAACCAAAAACCAAATCAAGATTCAGCACCGCAAGGAATAAAGAAACCAAATCTCACTAAATTGGTTGTGTGACACCTCGTGTGATATTGTAGGAAAGTACCGCCAACTACTTAGATATGGATCCCAAAGACATAGGAAAGTATCCCATAATTAATGTGATATGAAGGTCTGATATAATTCATCAAATCGTTTTCAAATCGGCTTCCAAAACAAAGTTTTTCAAAAAACTAATGCCTTTACATTTTTCAACAACTTTCCTTAATCCTCAAGTTTTCTTATTTTTACTTCCACTAATATCTTTATGATCTCCAATATTCATCCATCCAATAATCTAAATAGATTATTTCTTGATTACCAAGAAATAAACTACAAAATTGAAAAACAATAGAATAAAATATTATTACCATAAATGTAATGTGCTAAAAAATTAATGCCAACATATTTGCAATATATTTGCATTTACAATCTCTCCCTTTGGCATTTTTTGGCAAAATCAATAAAACCAATAGCTCCCCCTGGATGGTGGCTTCAAAACATTATCAAAATACTCCAATAATTATCAAAATACTCACCCTTTTTGCCATAAAAAGACAAAAAGATGTATAAGAGAAGAACAATCACCATATAATCACCATAATTACCATATAAGCATCATAATCACCAGATAAGCATCTCAATCACATATAAGTGTAGGATTGTATTGTCTATGTGGAGGATGAATTAGACTTATTAAAAATTATTATCTTAATCTAAACGTTTTCTCTCTTGTATGCAATTACTAAATTAACAGCAAACACACAGGCAAAAACAAAGTAAAAGATAGAGAGAAATTTGACACCATAGTTTTTAACGTGGTTCGGCCAAACTTGCCTACGTCCACGCTCCAAGGCTCCCCCTTGAAGATTTTTTTCTTCTCCTCACGAGAAAACAAGATCGAACTTCCGGGCGTCGATCTACTGCCTTTTACAACTCAGGATTGCTCTTCACAGGCGACAATCCAATACCTTTACACTTTAACAGAATGGATAAAGATTTACAGCACAGACTACACTCTCACAAATATCAAATCTCAAGTTAAATTGATGAGAGGTGTAGGAAGACTAATAGAGTATCACGAAGTCTTTTTGTGTATTAGGGTTCAGAGAGAATTTCAGTAAAAGTTATTCTTCCGAGCTTCTTTCTTCTCTTTTATACTTTGTCTGTTATTGGCTCCAATTCTTGAATGCTCCTTATCTGAATATGAAAATTTATGACCGTTGGAGAAGCATCCGTACATAGATAGCTAGTCGTTGCGTTCTGGAGTTGCTTTCATTCTTCGCCATTAATGATCTGGAATTAAGGCTCTGGATGAGTATCGCTATCACTTCACGGTCTTTTTAAATTTCTGGCAGAATATACTGTTCACCGGTGGATGTAGGTGATCAACATCACTTTCCGCTACAGGTAGATGTAATTCTTTGTTATGTAGGCAGAAGATACTGTTCACCGGTAGACGTTGCCTTTGAAGACCAGCGGTGGATGTTGAACTTTAACGTTTTACTAGCGATGGAAGTCTTAGGAAGACTCTGCCATCGGCAGATGTATACTTTGTCGTTTAGCTAGCGGTGGATGTAAACTTTGTCGTTTAGCTAGCGGTGGATGTAAACTTTGGAAGACTGACAGCGGTGGAAGTCTTATCTTCTACATCGGTGGATATGCAATATTTTATCATTTTCAGCCCTGTTTTGCTATCACACCCTGAACACTTAACAAATTTGTTAAACAACTAAAATACCATTTCAAAGGGCATTTTCACTGAAAATTTAGAGACATATATAAGGAAGTTAATATTTAATTTATTAATCAATTTATTAATCTCATATATTCAACGCAATCAAATTACACATAATCAAAAACATCGTTAGACTTAAACACTATTTAAGTCAACAATCTCTCCCTTTTTGATGATGTAAACTATAAGTATAATTATCACTGATGGATGATCTCCTCTGATAGGTTTTTGGAGTTTGAGGAGCATTTATTTGGATTGGTGAGGAGGTTTGGATTTGAGGAGCAGTTAGTTGAACCGGAGGAATAAGTGGAGGAGCAGCCAGAGATGGCAACATAAGAGTAGGTGGAGGAGAAGCAGGACCCTCTGGATGTGGAAGTGGCACAGAAGAGTGAACTGAGGGTGCCTCAAAAGTATGTGTTGGAAGGGATGGGGTAGGGTGTCTTGGAGCAGGAGGAGGAAGTTGAGAGCGTGACACCTGAGATGATGAAGGAGAATTAACGAAGGCAGGGATTTCAGACTCATCCACTTCTTCGGTAAAAGACTCCTCATGTAGGAGAAGCTTGCTCTTCCCCAGATGGGCAGAAGTGGCTTTAGAGGCCTTCTTGCGGGTCTCATCCAGCACAAATTCCCCTTTTCTGTTTCTTGTTATCCCCATTCTCTTCAGAGTGGAGAGGAAGACGGAAGGGATCATCTTCCTCAGGAAATTCCACTTCAAACTTCTCAAAGATTTTCATGAGAAGTAGATTGTAGGGAAGCGATGTAGCCCTGGTTGAGACACTCTGAATCATCTTTTTCAAAACTATAAAACCCATATTGAAGGGGCTCTGTTGATAAAGTGCAAACAGAACAAACAGTTCCATTCCACTCACATCGTCATAGTGACCACCATTGGGAATGATATTGTACCCTATCATTTGGTGAAAGAGCCGAGCTGTGATGTTGAGATGCTTGCTCTTTAAGGGATTAGGGATGAGATTCAGGTCTAAAGCAGTTGTCTTTAAAAACAGATGACCCTCAGGAGAGTTAAGAAGTGGGGGCTCAGTCCCTGTCTCATAGAACTTGACATGATTACCCAAATGGGGGCTTTCCAGCAGCTCATTGATGGATTGGGGTGTAATAACTATGTGTTTTCCATACACATAGCTCGAGATAGTAGAAAAGTCAGAAGAGTAACCAAGATTGACATAAAACATCTTGACCGCAACGGGGTAATAGAATGATTCAATGTCGAACAACCCCAATAACCCGAGACCTTTCAAGAGTGCAACTAAATCCAAGCCTTTTAAATCCTCAAAGATAATACCATGACTTAGAATAAGAAATTTAAGCTTAAAATCATCATGATACCTTTCTTTGGCAGCATGATTAAGGAAGTAGAGAGATGGCCACTGAGTCGCACGAGGAAGCTCTCGTGATTGATGAACTGAAGTTTTGGTCTTCTTCTTGGCTGGTTCTGGAACCGCTCGTGATGAAGATGCCATTTCGACAGATGAAGAACTTTCTGAGCGAAAACACGAACGAGAGGAAGCACTAGGGTGTAACACCCGGTTCTATCGAACCAGTTCTCAATTCTTTTTAAATTAATGGCACACTTTAAATGACAATAATAAAAGTAAGGTTAATGGATGACTAGGCAAGGGCATAGGGGTAATTAGAAATTTAAAAGTGGATAACGTATTTAAGGAGAGAGGTTTTGGTTTAATGCACTGTAGCCGCCACTATTCTGTTTATCATTCCTCTTTCGGCCTTCAGCTCTCCAGCAGAACCCTTTTGGCGATTCTCTTGCTCGATTCTCTTTCAACCTAGGTAAGTTTTCCTCGTTTTTCTTGTATTTTAGCAGTTAGGTAACTGACGGAGTACAATGTGAGAAATTTCGAGGATGCTGTGATTGAGAGTAGGTTTGGGTTTTGGTGATAAATGGGAATACATGGGTAGCAGGGTTTCAAACTGGTTTCCTCAAACTTCTGATTGATTCTTGGTGAAGTTTAGTGAAGGTTTGATTAATGTACTGTTATGACTTTAGGTGAGCGAGCTTCTAAAGTAGCTTACAGCCGAGCGATTTCTAGGAGACCAGGTAAGTGAAGTATGCTTGTGCCTTCGGGCCTACATCAGAAAACAGTAGGGTTATGTTTGCTTGAATAAGTTTGTATGTCATGCATCATATTTTGAAAGTATGCGAAAATGAATTTACATGATATGGCATGGTAAGGAATGAACAGACTATAACAGATAAGCTATTAAGGGAACTAATCCACCCTTTAACTTATGAAGGGATTTATACTTTGGGAGGAGTGATCCAACTCCCAATTTCATAGGGGGATCTGAACAGTTGTTAAGGGAACTAATCCGCCCTTTAATCGAGAGAGATGATGTATGACTTTGGGAGAAGTGATCCAACTCCCAATTTCACAGGGGGATCAGATCAGAAACGAATGCATATGCAACTGAGATGAGAAAATAGAAACTGCATGTTTAGGAATTTATATTTCAGCATTTCATTTCATTGTTGCTTTACTTACTTAGTATTAGGCTAATAGATGAGTTTTGTGATATAGGTGAAGAAGTGACTGCATGCGTGTTTTCTGGGCATGTTGAGGAATAGGCTGGTTGGGGGAGCACATTCATGCCTCGACTTGGCGAACTGATGGGGCGGTTTAACTGGTGTCAGTAGATGAGAAGGTTTAGTAAACCATGATTCAATTTAAATATGTTGAGAGTTTTAGTGGTAGTAGTAGTTTTGATGTTTTGAATATAATTTGAGACTTTTTCTGATAATGATACTCTGTTAGTTCTAATAGTGGTTTTTACCAAATTTTGGAGTTGTACACGGATTTAAGTAGTTTTGAACAGTTTTAGTAAAATGCTCAAGTTCTTTTGGTAGTCGGAGTTTTCTTTGTTTAGAGTGAAATTATTGCTATGCCGTTTTTGTTAAGTGTTTTGATTTATCGGTAGATGATATCTATCGGCAGATGTTGAGTATTTTTGATCTATCGGTAGATGATGTCTATCAGTAGAAGTCGAGAGTTTTGTCTATCAGTGGATTTAGTCTATCGGTAGAAGTCGAGAGTTTTGTCTATCGGTGGATGTAGTCCATCGGTGGAAGTGAGCATTAGAATTTGTCGTTTTGTGACTGGGTAATGTCGAATATTATATCTATCGAAAGATGTAGGAAGAATTTTGTCGTTTTGTAATCGGAAGATGTCTTCAGTAGAAGCCATCGGAAGATGTCTCCAGTAGAAGCCATCGGTAGATGTCTTCGGCATAAGTCTTTAGTAGCCTTGTCATTTTGTAATCGGAAGATGTAGGCTGAGAGTGGTTGTCGTTTGTGAGCGGTAGACGTCGTCTGCCGAATTATTACAATCGCATGGGTATCACATGGTCTGTGCGGTAAAGGTGTTTTGTCGTTTAGTGATCGGTCGAGGTGTTCTGTTCTGTTTGTAAGTAAAAGACTTTTGTCGTTTAGAGATCGGTCGATGTGTTCTGTTTTCTTTTCTCTTTCAACCAACTGTCTTGAATATTTTAACTTTTTAATAAATATTGTTTTTATACGATGATTTTTTCGCTGCAAGTTTCAACGTTTTAAGAGTCAAATCTTGATCATTGAATGAAATTTTAAAATTTTCTCAAAAAGCCATAGTTCGGTTCAGTATTTTGTGTAGCGAACGTGGTTCAGATAACTCGGGCCACTACACTAGAGAGAGGGGAACCGACGGAAAGGGCAGGGGCTTTTGAAAGAGCATGAAAAGATGAAGCATATTAAACAAGTTTGAATGACTTAGGGTTTCGCCCGACGAAGAATATAAACTTAAAAAAAAAAAAGATATCGCCCGATGGTGACACGTGTCACCAGATAGATGCATACATCTTCCGATGCATAGTGGATGATGTACATCTTCTGACGGTAAGCGGATGATGCATATCTTCCGACGCACAGTGGATGATACATGTAATACCCGGCTTGTACGGATTTGTATATTATATTATATATTATGGCATTTTTGTAGATATGTGAAATCAGGTCCGTTTCACGAAAAGAAAGCGTCATTACAATCCTGACGATTAATAGGAATTTTAAGGAAATTTAGGGAATTTTCGGAATAGTAACGCTGTATTCCGAGTAAATACGCTTCTCGTAACGAAATAGACGTTTAAGAAAAAATAGTAAACGAGGTCCGATTTACGAACGGACAGTTTTAATAAATCCCAAATAATAAGTTGGACTTATTGGTGAAATAAGGAGATTTGGTGGAATCGTATAGCTAGTTAATTAACGAAACAAAGGACGAAACTAATATAAAAACTATGGAAGGGCAGAATGGTAATTTGTCAAGACAAATTAATATTAAAAACCTTTTCTTCTTTCTCTTTCTCCATTTTCACGCCAGAAGCTTATTTCCTTCGATTTTCTCTCGGCTTCCTCTCTTCCCACGAGGGTTTCTCGACGATCCGACCTCCGATTCTTCCTCCGATCGTTCCGTTTCCTTCACGTTTTCTCCTCCAATCAACGCTCTAGGTATGATTCTAAAGTTTTAGAGCGTTAAACTTCAAGTTTCGTAGAGTTTTACGTTTAGGGTTTTCGTTAGGTTTTCGATTAAAAACGAGATTTAGGGTTTGTAATTAATAGGTTTGCCGTAATAAAGTATATATTGGACGTACTGAGCGTTATTGGACGAATTTGATTGATTTAGGACGAAAGTTAAAAATTAGGGATTTTCGAGATTTAGGGAAAAACTCGTAAATAGGAATTTAAGGTGCTGAGCGAGTGTTGTCCAATAGAATAGCTCGATGAATTGAATTAAAGTTATAGGAAATTTCTTTAGTTAAGGTTTTATTTATTTGGACGTTAAGTACCTTAAATTAGTTTTAACGGCAAATATTGTGTTTTGCTTCAGACAAACAACTCTCGTGGACGGAGCTTGAGCTGCTTTGGACACGAGGTAAGTTCTCGTGATCTTCTTTGGCCGATTGGCCTACACCGTACGTCGAATGTTGTCTCGAGGAATTTTGGAGATGCGTTTGTTTAATTGTACTTGGTTTGGGTAGCTAGGTTTTAGGGGTTTATAGTTTACGCTTTACAGTCTTGATGGTACACGTTATTGTTTGTTTACTTTAAGATATTGAACTGTTCACGCATCACTTGTTTTAAAGAAAAGCATGAAAATGAACTTCCGCACAGAGTGTTAAAGATAACGTAAAGCATAGCATTGGCTGAAAGGCGTATTGGTCGAAAGGCGTATTGGCCAAAAGGCGTATTGGCCGAAAGGCATATTGGCCGAAAGGCGTATTGGTCACGCGAGGTGGGGCTCAGGCACGGCTGTACGTGTTGTAAGCGTGCACCCCCCGCTTCTAGCTGAAAAGAGTTGTCCGCCCGCTGGATGAGCTTTCTCTTGTTAGAGGGATAGGATCTTGGTGACACCTATTGAGCATTGCATAGTAAAGAAAACATACATGATTAATGAACTCATATGCACAACATGCATTGCATTTACGTAGAGCTTACTGGGATTTCATCTCATAGTGTATTGTATGGTGTAGGTGACTTAGACATCGAGGCAGGTGAGGACGATGTCCCTCCTCTTGAGACATGAGTCCAGTTGACGAGGGATGGCTGCGGTGGTGTGCTGGCGCAGTCGAGGCTTATTTGACCCGTGGGGACAGTATGTATAGATTTTGAGGGTTTTGGGACGTTTTGGACAGTTGACTGTATAGAAATTATAGGATGTTTGGTACTGGTAGTTGATAGGTTTTATGTTTAATGTTTCAAATGTTTTGGTAAACTGTATATAGAAAATGTTTTGGTTTAAACTGTTAATTAAATGTTATGGGAATATTTTGATGATTTTAGGATGGTTACGGATATGCTCGATTTTTAGAGCTATCCACGCAGTTGGATTTCGCAAAGTCCGCTGTAAGTTGGTCGAGTTTAAGCTATAAGTTGATGGTTGTTGTTGTTGATAAATGGTGTTAAGTATATGAGGTTTGCTCTCTGGAATCGGATTCCAAAGAGTGTTGATTTAGTGTCTGCTCTTTGGTTCCAGAGAGCATTTTATAAAGAAGCAAAGACAACTGGGCGTGAGGCGTGTAGCGATCGTGCGCTGCCATTGCAGCGATCGGGCGCTGCGATCGCTGCAGCACGCAGCGACTGATCGCTGCATATTGCAGCGATCGGGCCCTGTGATTGCTGCAGCGCGCAGCGATTGATCGCTGCGATCGCTGCAATTTGCAGCGATCGAACGGTACTCTTTCCCTCGGCAGAATGTCATTCTGCCCTCCCATTTGTTTTATTTGAAATTGGTTTTAATTTAATAGTTTTTAATTGTTTTAAATGTTTTAAAAAGTTAGATTTAAATTTCGATTTCGATTCTGGTTTCGATTTCGGTTTAGGTTCCGCCTAGAGTTTATTTAAAGTAATTATTGAAAAAAAATATATATATATATATAGTACGGAAATATGGGTACAGTATTAGGGTCGTCACAATACACATCTTCCGACGAAAATGAATTCTTATTTCATTGAAAGTCTTAAACAGGGAGGAAAAAGAACCTTAATTTTTCTCACACTTAATGAGCTCTAACCTTATTATAATATTATAGAAGGTTTTCTCATCCAAATATTTTGTAAATATATCAGCTAATTGGTCAACAAAATTGACAAATTCTAATGAAATATCACCTCTTTGAACATGATCTCTGATGAAGTGATACCTACCTCGATGTGCTTTGTTCTAGAATGCTGGATGAGATTCTTGGAAATATTTATGGCACTGGTGTTGTCACACTGAATAAGAATCCTATCATAGAAAAGATTGTAATCTTCTAGAGTTTGCTTCATCCAAAGCATTTGTGCACAACAACTGCCAGCAGCAATATATTCACTTTCAGCCATTGAAAGTGCAACAGAATTTTGCTTTTTGGAGTACCAGGAAACTAGAGATTCACCAAGGAATTGACATGATCCACTGGTGCTTTTCCTATCAACTAGACTTCCAGCATAATCTGAGTCTGAATATCCTATCAGATCAAAAGAGGTACCCTTCGGGTACCATAATCCTAGATCATGAGTTCCCCTCAAATATTTGAATATTCTCTTGATTGCATTTAAGTGGGATTCCTTAGGAGCAGCTTGGAACCTAGCACAGAGACAAACACTAAAGAGGATATCTGGCCTACTAGCTGTCAGATATAACAGAGATCCAATTATACAACGATATTTTTTAATATCAACACTTATTCCGTTTTCATCTTTGTCCAATTTGGTAGTGGTACTCATGGGAGTTCTGACGTGCCTTGGGTTGAAATTAAAAGAAAAATTAGTAAAGTCCTAAGCTTTTTATCATCTCTCTACTTATTACGTGTTTTCTTTTTGTAGGAATATTTTTGAGGAAGGAATGCATTTGGGAGCACATGGAAGGATTCACCATTCGGCCCATGGGAATTTGTCTTCCCGACCCAATAATTTGTAATTTTTATTTTCGAACTTATTTGGCATACATTCGCCTTCATTGTAAGGATTTTATAATTGCATTTCATGCATTAGATTGTGTGGTTAGGGTTAGATGTATGGTGGTGGATTATGGGTTGAAGAAATTCAACCAATTATTCAAAAGAAAAAAAGGCCTTCACAATATAAAGCCCAAAGGAAGCCATGGCCCAAAGAAGAACCCACATTTAAAGGTATGATTTTGCAAGTACAAGAGTTAGTGGCAACATGGATTGATGATGTGGCAAGATTCCCTCCATTGATCCATTTAGGCATGACATTCATCTCATCCCTAGGATGTGTGCTTGTTTGCCTTGATCTTGGCCATCCATCCTTTTTCATCCAAGGGCCACTATTCATTCATCCTTATGGAAACCCTAATCATCCACCCTAGGATTTTCTATTTAAGCATAGGATTGGTGTTTGTAAACAACTTTTTGCCATTTTATAAAATTTCTATTTCTCTCTCAAAGGTGGTTAGCCTTAGGAGTTTTTCCTTGGTTTTTTGAACCAAGTGGAGTGGCCCTCCATTATTAACTTAGCTTGGGTTTCTAAGTTAATTCTTACTCTTTTCCCTCACCTTTTCCATTGAGATTAGGATCGAAGACGAAAATCCCTGCCTACGGTGGTCGTTTTCATCCCGGAATATGTTTATCCGAGAGCTTAACCCGTAAGATCGCTCTACGGATCCGCCAAGGGTATTTTCTTTATTTTATTGTCACCACTTCACACACATTTCACTCTTTAAATTTCGGCCACACATATTCCACACACATCACCATTTATTTCTTGCATTTTTCTTCTCTTCATCTCTATATTACTCTCCACGATTTTCACACTCATCTCACCACTTCTTTTTTACTTATTATGCCTTGCATTTTCTTTTCATTTGATCTCTTAATATTCGGCCATCACTCATCACTCACATCACTTGCATTTATTTTCATTTTCTTTTCCATTTCCTTATCTTATTTTTAAGTTTTGCTTAACACTTGCACCCGAGCACATTTCCTATCATTTGTGGGTTATACACGGACCCTTCTCTAGGGGATCCCGTGTCAAGTGGTATCAGAGCCACAAGGCTTCCCTCGATGCGTTTTAGTTGCCATGAAAATAGTCAAAAATCGGCACAAAACTGGGATAGCGGCTCGTTTCGATTCTAGCATTATTTCCATGTCTTATTTGTGCTAACTTTGTGCTTTATTTCTCATATATTTGCTGCAATTATTCTTGTCATCTAAATGCTTAAAATGTTGTTGAAAAATATGGTATGCAATGTGCATAATTTTGGCCAAGGTAAGATTCAATTCCTCTCGGTTTTTCCTTTATCTTGTTCTTGGTTTTGGCATAATCTTCTCCTCGGTTTTTGTTAGTTTTTAGCCTCGGTTTATTTAGCACCTTATGTTAACATTTGAACCATGTTATTTCATATAAAAATCTATGCTATTAACTTGTCAAAAAAAAATTCAGATTAAAGGTTGCATGAAATCGAACCTAATCTAGGAATATAAATCGATTTATACTTAATGTTTTATCATTTCGGTTTTTCTATTTTAGTACCTCGGATTTCTATCTATTTGTGTTAGATTTGAACCATGATTTTTGCATTTAAGATTTACCTATAATTTAGCATAAAATTTGGTCATATTGGTATTTATGCAATTGGCTTTAATGACAAAATTCTAGATCGATTTAATGGTGTTTTCCTTTCTTGGTTTGCAATCTCTGTTAGCTTCAATTTGGTTGATTCGGATGTATTTCCTTTAGCATTAAATGTTTTGTTTAAATTCCATATGTGCATCTAAAATATCTCCAAAATTTGAATATTTTTGAATGCATAAAATCGGCCTAAATTTAAAAACTATAAAACCCGTTTACATGTGTTGTTCCTTTTCGGTTTATGACTATCCTTGTTCTTCATATTAATTTGCTGAATGTTGCACTTGGATTTAACTTATAAATTCATCAATTATATGCTGTTATTTGAGTGCACTAAATTGATTTGCAATAATATTTATATAGCATGTTAAAATCAACCACATTGAATCCTTTCATTTAAGAAAATTCTGCTTATTATTCTAAAAATTTCAGCATGTTTCCCTTGATTAAACTTGTGAATTAATGTTGTTACTTGCTGTTTTTGGCAATAATTAAGTTTATATTAATATTGTTTAAGTGGATTTGGTGTAAAATTGATAACTTGGATTAAATTGGATTAAATTTGTGGTGATTAGCATTTATTGAAAAATATTCCTTTCTATAATTACATTGTAAGTGTTTAATGATATCATTAAGTTGTTTCCTTAAATGAGCATAATTCCTATTTTTAATATTGTAAGAATATACCTCAGTGCTTAAATTTTCCTAAGACATTAAACAAGATAATCATCTCACTAATTAAGAGGAACAACTTAGACAATAATTGGAATTTTAATTAAACAATTAATTATGACTAATAGGAGTGGTTTTGCACGTGGTACACCGAACAAAGAACCAAATTGTGGGAGGGGAACTTCCCCTCCCGAACCTACGCATCATGAAGGTGAAACTAGCGCTCAAGGAGGCATGCAAGGACAAATTGACGCCTTAACGAGCTTAGTTAACACCATAGCCCAACAAGTCCAATCTCTTTTAAGCAATCCCCCTGTAGAGACACCAATGAACAAGTCCCTTCTCAAGAAACCTCCTCTAGGATCATTCCCGAACGTCCTAAGCGTCGTAATCTTACACCTCAACCACCTATAAAGGAAGAATGGCCTGAACCCCGAAGAAGGAGATCTCGTCAATTTGAGTCGGAGGATGAGGATTGGGTTGATGATGAAGAGTATAGCACCCGGTTCCTATTAAACCAAATTTAATCTATCAAATTATGATGTACTAATTTTTGAAGAATTTGGAGAAAAAGTGATTAGGTTAGTTAATGTGAATACGAGGGCAAAAGGGTAATTAGATATTAAAAGTGGATAACATATTTAAGGAAAGAGGTTTTGGATTTAATGCACTGTAGCCGCCATTCTATTTATCCCTCTCTCTCGGCCATCAGTTCTCTAGCAGGAACCTTTAGGCGATTCCCCTGCCCGATTTTCCTTCAACCAAGGTAAGTTTTGATTCGATTACTTGCTGCTTTAGTGTCTAGGTAACTGATGGATGGAAATGTATGCGTTTTAGAAGTGCTGTGAGTAAAGGATGAGATTTGGGGTTTAGAGAGGAATCGGGAATGGTGAAGAAAAGAACTCTCAGGACTAGTCCCTTAGATTTTCGAATGTTGAGAATGAAGTTTAACTAATACTGTGCTTATGTTTTAGGTGAGCCAACTATTGGAATATCCTGCAACCAGGAACCTCTCGGGAAGCCAGGTAAGTGAAGTATTGTGTGTGCCTTCGGGCCTACATCACAAAACAGTAGGTTTATGCATGTTGAGTGTTTTCTTTATGTCATGCATCATGTTTTTGAAGAAATACGAAAATGAATTTATGTGAAATACTTTGACAAGGTATGAACATATTAAAACAGATTAGCTATTAAGGGAATTAATCCGTCCCTTAATCGAGTAGAGGATTTATTACTTTGGGAGAACTGATCCCACTCCCAATGGAATTGAGGGATCAGATCAGCTGTTAAGGGAACTAATCCGCCCCTTAATTGAGAAGAGGATGTATGACTTTGGGAAAGTTGATCCACCTCCCAATGGAACCGAGGGATCATAACAGTGAATGAACAAAATTACAACTGAGTTGTAAAAGTAGAAACTGCATAATTAGGATTTATGTTTCAGTATTCCATGTCATTTACTTTACTTACTTAGCATTAGGCTAATAGGTAAGTTTTGTGATGTAGGTGTGGAGGTAACTTGTAACGACCCTTACCCGTACCCTAGTCTTTCCGTACAAATTTTTCATTTTCTTATTCACTTAATGCGTATAACTGTAAACCTGACTTTTGTGTGGAAATAACACTTTAAAAATTGAAATTGAAATTGTTAACGGCGTTGGAAATTTTCTTTGAAAACTATCTAAAATAAACTTAAAAACATTAACTAAACCTTTAATTATTTAAAAGAAAACAATAAAATATAAATTCTCTTTTTTTTTTTAAAAGGCATGTTCTGCCATCTTTGGGAGAACAAGTGGCGATTGCTCATAGCGAGCAATCGCCAATAGGCGATTGGTATATTACCCAGCGATAGCCAATGGCGATTGCCAGGCAATAGGTGGCGATTATTCGCCACCTTCTCTGGATTTCTCCAGAGAATGGTGAACTCCCTTGGCGAATAATCCCTTTCTTCAGGCGATTATTCGCCAACGCCTCTGGATTTTTAATCCCAGAGGCTGCTTATCCTTATCCTTTCACATTCATACCCTGCACACACACTCTTATTTTACACACAACGCATCCTCACCCACCTTCCACATTACCAATTACCTATACATCAATTCAAAATACATTTAAAACGTTACCAATTTCTCAAAATAAACCGCATGGATCCATTTAAAAATTTAACATTTCCCACTGTTTGAAAAAAACATCAAAAGTTCCCAAAATACTATCCAAACCCAAACATCCTAAAATATCAACTATACAATTCACCTATTCTTCCTCTATCAAATCCCAAAATATTACCTACGTCCCCACGGGTCAAAATCACGCTCCGACTGCTAGCGCACTCCCGCGAGCCATCTTTCCTCAACGTGCTCATACTTCAGGCGGAGGGACATCATCCTCACCTGTCTCGAAATCACCTACACCATAGAGACACCTATGAGATAAAAATCTCAGTAAGCCCTGCGTAAATGCTAATGCATGATCATGTATGCTCTGTACTATGAAAACCGTCCATGTCAATGCATATATCCGTACGTGTCAGTCTATGGTTATCGAAAACGCTCGACAGATGGATAGGGCACGTCAAGCGATTAGACAGCCCACACCATCTGAAGGGAGGGAAACCCGCTCATCACGGAACGCCAGGTCTGAACCTCATCCCCGATAACCCCATGTCATGGTTGTTTACTGTGATACTTTACTTGCCTTTACATGCATGTTCTTTTCATGAAATCCGTGCGTAAATTCATTTTCATGTCGTTTTTAAAACCGTGATGCATGAACAGTTCAAATATAACATAAAGGAAACAATCACATGTGTACCATCAAGACGATAAATAAACAACATATAAAAACAACTAATTCTAACTATCCAAACCCAAAAATAATTTAAACAAACAATCCTCAAGGTTCCTCGAGACGACTTTGACATATGGTGTAGGCCTATCGGCCAGAGTAAGTCACGAGAACTTACCTTGCATCGTTGCACACCGAGCTCCGTCCACGAGCGTTTGTTCACCTATGCATTTCACAATACACGACGTTAAATCCAGTCTAAATCACCAAACTCCAAAAATTGCTAACTCCTAACTAAAGAAAAATCTCCTAAACTCTATTTAAGTTCGTTGAGGCATTTCATCGAGCAATTCACGCTCGAGATTTCAAAAACTCCATTAATGGAGGTTTTCGTGCTCCAACTTAACCAAATCTCGAATACACCTCAACAAATAGATAAGCTAAGCTCCGATAACTTTCAATACATCCATTAGAGGCATAACTATGCTCAACCTATCAATTTCAAACATTGATTCACGTTTTCGACGAAAACCCTAACGAACTCTATTCGTTTTAAATCCTAGAAATCAATACCTAACGTTCCAAAAGTGTAGAGCCTTACCTAGAGAGCGAAGACGACGAAGAAATGTGAAGAGTCGCCGGAGATTGGAAGGAAATCGTCGCCGAAAATGATGAATCGCCGGAGAAGAGGAGAAGAGTCGCGCCAAAGGAGGGAGAGAAAGTGGAGTTGGCGTGAGTGAGGGGAAAAGAGTGATAATTTGATTTTTAATTAAAATTGGCTTGTGCATTTACCAAATCGCCCTTCCATTTGATTTCAATTTCTTCTTCCAATTGTCTCGTTATTTAACTAACGATCCGATTCTCCAAAATTCTCATATTTTACCATAAATTCCAATTTATTATTACGGCTTCGTTAAAACTTTCCGTTCGGAAAACGGACTTAATTTGACATATTTACAAAATTTTTGTTTATATTGGAATAAAATTAAATCCCGTAAAGCCGGGTGTTACATTCCACCCACCTTAACTGGAATTTTGTCCTCAAAATTTCATTACGCAAACAGTTCAGGATACTTCAACATCATATCCTGCTGTCTCTCCCAAGTAGCCTCCTCTACATCATGGTTCCTCCACAAAACCTTTACCAGAGGAATCTCCTTATTTCGCAACACCTTGATGGAAGACTCTAGGATTCGTACTGGCCTTTCCTCGTAGGTCAGCGTTGGTTGCACTTCAATCTCCCTTGTTTCAACGACGTGTGACAGATCGCGTATACACTTTCTGAGCATAGACACGTGGAACACATCGTGAATACCTTCCATAGATGCCGGGAGTTGTAACCTGTACGCCATGGTCCCAATCCTCTTCAGAATAGGGAATGGCCCCACAAAACGAGGGTTCAATTTGCCTCGTCTTCCAAATCGCATAACGCCCTTAAACGGAGAAATCTTTAAATACACCTCGTCACCTTCCTTGAACTGTAATTCTCTCCATCTGGTGTCAGCATAACTCTTTTGGCGGCTTTGTGCAATCTCTATGCGTTGTCTAATAACAGCAATCTTCTCCGCTGTTTGTTGCAAAATATCTAGGCCGACAATGTTAGCTTCACCTACCTCATCCCAATATAGTGGAGATCTGCATTTTCGACCATACAGTGCATCATACGGAGCCATGCCAATAGTAGCCTGGAAGCTGTGGTTGTACGAAAACTCAATCAATGGTAGATAGCGGCTCCACGAGCCCTGAAACTCTAGCACGCAAGCTCTAAGCATATCCTCCAAAATCTGATTTGTTCTTTCTGTCTGTCCGTCAGTCTGAGGATGAAATGCCGTGCTAAAATTCAACTGAGTTCCCATTGCCTTATGCAAACTCTTCCAGAACTTCGAAGTAAATCTGGCATCTCTATGAGAAACAATAGAGATGGGCACTCCGTGTAGTCTGACAATCTCCTGTACGTACAGCTCAGCTAGCTGATCCATAGAATAAGTCATTTTCACTGGCAGGAAGTGAGCCGTCTTTGTCAAACGGTCCACAATCACCCATATACCATCATGCCCCTTTGTTGTTCTCGGGAGTCCAACTATGAAATCTGTGGATATCTGCTCCCATTTCCACTCTAGAATAGGCAGTGGCTGTAAGGTTCCGACTGGCCTTTGATGCTCTGCCTTAACCTGTTGGCAATTTAGGCAGGTTTCCATGCATCTAGCAATTTCTCTCTTCATGTTAGGCCACCAAAAATGTTGTCTCAAGTCTCTATACATTTTGGTGCTTCCCGGATGCACTGAATACGCTGAGGAATGTGCCTCAGTTAAGATCTCATTTTTCAGCTCATCATCATTAGGCACGTACCACCTGTGCCTGAATTTCAGTACTCCATCATCTGTCAGGTTGAAGTCAGATGAATTTTCAGATGTCATGCTCATTCGATGCCTTTCACACTCCGAATCATTTTGTTGAGCCATTCGTATTCTGTCCAAAATCGTCGGTCTAAGAGAAATGTTAGTAAGCATGCTGGACAATTCTGCCACAATCTCTACATCGAACTTCTCAATCTCAGACCTCAACATTACCGACATAGATGCAAGTGAGGGTTGGCTCGTAGTAGGCATTCGGCTCAAGGCATCAGCAAATTTATTTGCCTTCCCTGGGTGGTATTTAATTTCAAAATCGTAATCTTTAACGAACTCTAACCACCTTTGCTGTCGCATATTAAGTTCTTTCTGCGTAAACAGGTACTTCAAACTCTTGTGATCTGAAAACACCTCACACTGCTGCCCATACAGGTAATGTCTCCAGATTTTTAAAGCAAAAACGACCGCTGCAAGCTCAAGGTCGTGTGTCGGATAGTTTTGCTCATATGGCTTCAACTGTCTAGAAGCATAGGCAATGACTCTGCCCTCCTGCATCAACACACATCCCAGTCCGACTCTCGAGGCATCACAGTAAATACTGAACTTATCGCCCTCAACTGGTAGTGTCAGAACTGGAGCTGTAGTCAATCTCTGTTTCAGCTCCACAAAGCTCTTCTCACAAGTAGTAGACCATACAAACTTCTCATTCTTTCTCGTCAATCGGGATAGAGGGACTGCTATCTTTGAAAACCCCTCAATGAATTTCCTGTAATATCCAGCCAAACCAAGATATCCTCGTACCTCTCGTACATTCTTAGGCTGTGGCCATTGCTTGACAACCTCTATTTTAGCTGGATCTACTGAGATTCCCTCCTGAGATATGATATGACCAAGAAAACTTCGGATATAATTGGTGTTGACGCAAGGTCCTTAGAACAATCCGCAAATGCTCCTCGTGCTCTTCCTTTGTCTTAGAATAAACCAGGATGTCATCTTTAAAAACAACGACGAACCTGTCCAAATACTCTCTGAAGACGCGATTCATCATATCCATAAACGCTGCAGGAGCATTCGTAAGTCCAAAAGACATCACAATAAATTCGTAATGCCCATACCTTGTTCGAAATGCTGTCTTTTCAATATCTTCCTTTCGGACCTTCAACTGATAATAACCCGAGCGTAGGTTGATCCTTGAAAACACTCGGGCACCTTGCAGTTGGTCAAATAGATCGTCAATTCGGGGCAGTGGATATTTATTCTTCACGGTCAGTTTATTTAACTCTCGATAATCAACGCACATCCTGAGAGTTCCGTCCTTTTTCTTCACAAATAGGACTGGTGCGCCCCAAGGAGAAAAGCTGGGTCGAATGAACCCTTTGTCTAATAGCTCCTCTAACTGAGATTTTAGTTCTTTCAATTCAGCAGGTGCTAACCTATATGCATTCTTGGATACAGGTGCTGAACTCGGATAAACATCAATTACGAACTCGATTTCCCGATCAGGCGGTAACCCTGGAAGATCGTCGAGAAAAATCCCTGAGAATTCCTTAACAACTGGAAGATCATCCGGTTTCAATTTGTCAAGTAGCCGAGTATCAATCACTGTGGCCACAAAAATTGAGCACCCATCTTTAAATTGTTCTCTGGCTATCATCGAATAAGTAGTAGGTAGCCCGCTTAACCTATTCATTGCCTGAAAAGTGAACTCAACTTTGTTCGGGGGGCGGAAAGTCACCATCCCGGACCCGCAGTCAATCGTGGCGCAATGGCGTGCAAGCCAATCCATCCCCAAAATAAGATCATACACCTCTATACCCACAACTATCAACCGGGCATAGAGGGTGTTGTTTCCCACAGAGACGACGTTGCCCTGGAAAACTCGATCAGACTGCATATTCGCTCCCGAAGGCAGCATTACTCGATACTCGCATTCAGCTAACTCAGATACTAGCCCTAATCTAATCATGCAAGCAGTTGAAATGAAGGAGTGCGTAGCTCCTGTATCTATCAAAGAAAACACTGGAACACCCATGACTAGAATAGTACCTGCTATGACAAATGGCTGTGCCTCATCATCAACATCTCCGGGCTCGATAAATGCGAAGATCCTCGGCATAACTGTTCTCTGATTGGTAGCCGCCCTCGGACAGTTCTGAGCAAAATGACCGATCTCTCCACATCTATAACAGCTGTTCGTGCCCAACCGACAAGTGCCATAGTGTTCCTTCTGGCACTTTGGACAAACCGGTTTCTGTTCAGCCCCTTGGACTTATTTCCCCTTACCTTGATCGCCTCCTCCTTCATGAGGCCTCTTGACGCCACGTTGTTGTTGTCCTCTGGGTTGCCAGCCTCGATTCCGTACCTGAGGCTGAATCTCACGAAAGAAGCCCTTAGGAGGTTCTCTAGGCTTAACGCATATCAACTCAGCAGCTTCGAACTCCAGGGCTCTCGCTGCAATTTCCTCATAGGGCACATCCAGAATACCAGACACTATGATGTTCTTTCGGATCTCCCTGTTCAGTCCATCCATAAATTGTTGCACCTTTTCTTCATTATCACTGACTAGGCGTGGTGCAAACTTGGATAATGCTTCAAACTTTCTGATATACTCTGCCACCGTATTAGTCTGCTTCAATTGTGTAAACTCAGCTCTCTTTGCCGCCCTCACTGTACGGCTGAAATACTTCTCAAAGAACACGGTTTTAAACCGTTCCCATCTCATCAGAGCCACGTCCGTCGTAGCCTTCACAGAATCCCACCAAGATCGGCATTGTCCACTTTGGCATACGCCAACATATCCTCCATTTTTCGAACCCACTCCTTAGCAATAGAGGGGTCCGTAGATTGCCCGTCGAATATCGGAGGCCTTAGCTTTTGGAATCTCTCCATGCTTTGACCATTAGGAACGACTATATCCTGGGCCCTCCGATTCTCCCGAACCAAGTCCGCAATCTGTTGGGCTTGTCGATCCATATGTTAGGATTGACGATCGAGTAAGTCTGTTAGCCTATCCATGGCATCATCTCTGGCGTCCCTACCTCGAACCATTTTCTATAATCTCCTATAAAAGTTAAAACAGAAATCCTAAGAAATCGAATTTAAATAAAACATTTAAACGTACTTACAGTTGATGAAGGATGTCCGCGTAGTGGCTGAGCAGTCGTGCAGTCTACAGAATCGTTTTTAAAACCCGGGGGCTCTGATACCATAACTGTAACGACCCTTACCCGTACCCTAGTCTTCCCGTACAAATTTTTCATTTTCTTATTCACTTAATGCGTATAACTGTAAACCTGACTTTTGTGTGGAAATAACACTTTAAAAATCGAAATTGAAATTGTTAACGGCGTTGGAAATTTTCTTTGAAAACTATCTAAAATAAACTTAAAAACATTAACTAAACCTTTAATTATTTAAAAGAAAACAATAAAATATAAATTCTCTTTTTTTTTTTAAAAGGCATGTTCTGCCATCTTTGGGAGAACAAGTGGCGATTGCTCATAGCGAGCAATCGCCAATAGGCGATTGGTATATTACCCAGCGATCGCCAATGGCGATTGCCAGGCAATAGGTGGCGATTATTCGCCACCTTCTCTGGATTTCTCCAGAGAATGGTGAACTCCCTTGGCGAATAATCCCTTTCTTCAGGCAATTATTCGCCAACGCCTCTGGATTTTTAATCCCAGCGGCTGCTTATCCTTATCCTTTCACATTCATACCCTGCACACACACTCTTATTTTACACACAACGCATCCTCACCCACCTTCCACATTACCAATTACCTATACATCAATTCAAAATACATTTAAAACGTTACCAATTTCTCAAAATAAACCGCATGGATCCATTTGAAAATTTAACATTTCCCACTGTTTGAAAAAACATCAAAAGTTCCCAAAATACTATCCAAACCCAAACATCCTAAAATATCAACTATACAATTCACCTATTCTTCCTCTATCAAATCCCAAAATATTACCTACGTCCCCACGGGTCAAAATCACGCTCCGACTGCTAGCGCACTCCCGCGAGCCATCTTTCCTCAACGTGCTCATACTTCAGGCGGAGGGACATCATCCTCACCTGTCTCGAAATCACCTACACCATAGAGACACCTATGAGATAAAAATCTCAATAAGCCCTGCGTAAATGCTAATGCATGATCATGTATGCTCTGTACTATGAAAACCGTCCATGTCAATGCATATATCCGTACGTGTCAGTCTATGGTTATCGGAAACGCTCGACAGATGGATAGGGCACGTCAAGCGATTAGACAGCCCACACCATCTGAAGGGAGGGAAACCCGCTCACCACGGAACGCCAGGTCTGAACCTCATCCCCGATAACCCCATGTCATGGTTGTTTACTGTGATACTTTACTTGCCTTTACATGCATGTTCTTTTCATGAAATCCGTGCGTAAATTCATTTTCATGTCGTTTTTAAAACCGTGATGCATGAACAGTTCAAATATAACATAAAGGAAACAATCACATGTGTACCATCAAGACGATAAATAAACAACATATAAAAATAACTAATTCTAACTACCCAAACCCAAAAACAATTTAAACAAACAATCCTCAAGGTTCCTCGAGACGACTTTGACATATGGTGTAGGCCTATCGGCCAGAGTAAGTCACGAGAACTTACCTTGCGTCGTTGCACACCGAGCTCCGTCCACGAGCGTTTGTTCACCTATGCATTTCACAATACACGACGTTAAATCCAGTCTAAATCACCAAACTCCAAAAATTGCTAACTCCTAACGAAAAAAAAATCTCCTAAACTCTATTTAAGTTCGTTGAGGCATTTCATCGAGCAATTCGCGCTCGAGATTTCAAAAACTCCATTAATGGAGGTTTTTGAGCTCCAACTTAACCAAATCTCGAATACACCTCAACAAATAGATAAGCTAAGCTCCGATAACTATCAATACATCCATTAGAGGCATAACTAAGCTCAACCTATCAATTTCAAACATTGATTCACGTTTTCGACGAAAACCCTAACGAACCCTATTCATTTTAAATCCTAGAAATCAATACCTAACGTTCCAAAAGTGTAGAGCCTTACCTAGAGAGCGAAGACGACGAAGAAACGTGAAGATTCACCGGAGATTGGAAGGAAATCGTCGCCGAAAATGATGAATCGCCGGAGAAGAGGAGAAGAGTCGCGCCAAAGGAGGGAGAGAAAGTGGAGTTGGCGTGAGTGAGGGGAAAAGAGTGATAATTTGATTTTTAATTAAAATTGGCTTGTGCATTTACCAAATCGCCCTTCCATTTGATTTCAATTTCTTCTTCCAATTGTCTCGTTATTTAACTAACGATCCGATTCTCCAAAATTCTCATATTTTACCATAAATTCCAATTTATTATTACGACTTCGTTAAAACTTTCCGTTCGGAAAACGGACTTAATTTGACATATTTACAAAATTGCCGTTTATATTAGAATAAAATTAAATCCCGTAAAGCCGGGTGTTACATAACGACTGGGGAATTTTCTGAATTTACTGAGGAATAGGTGAAGCTGTTGGAGCACATTCTTGCCACGGTTTGGCGTTCTGATGAGGCGGTTTAACACTTGTCTGTAGGTGAAGTTTCAGTAGTTATTTGATGTTTTGATACCCTTGAGAATTTCTTCTCTGCCAAAGAAAACGTGATTTAAATGTAGTTGGAGTTTGTTATTTCCAAAGTTATGTCGAGGATACAGATGTTGTTCTTCTGTTAATGGTTATTTGTTGAATGTCAGCCGTTATTTAGGGTCAGGTTGTTTTGAATGCTTTGAGTGAAAATTGTAAGTTGAACCATTGGTGAATGAAGTTCACCGGTGGATGTGAGATAAAGTCGATCGGATGAAGGAAATCATCCGGCTGACGTCACCGGTGGATGTGAGATAAAGTCGATTGGATGAAGGAAATCATCCAGCTGACGTCATCGGTAGAGGTAGGAAGACTTTTGTCGTCTTATGACCGGTGGTTGCGAGCAATGGGTTTTTGTCACTTAGTGACCGGGCGATGTATTCAGTTTTGTTTTGTCTTGTGAAGGAAAAATGGACTTTGTCGTTTAGTCACCGGTGGACGTCGTTTGTTAAATCTACCGAATGACGTAGCCAAAGTTTTGTCGTTTTGTCACTGGAAGAAGCCCTCTGTTTTCTGTTTCAGTCTCTTCCGTTGACTTTGCTCAGCGGCAGCTATGTTTGACTTTTGTAACTTTTCAAGTATTTCACGATTAAACCTTTACTTTCTTTGGTCGATTATTTCTTAATGTTCCAACCGATTATTCAAACATTGTTTCTATAGTTTTGTTTAACTCTATTTTTGCTTAAACGATTTCCGCTGCAAGTCTTTAAATGTTTTGAAGTTTTAGAAAATGTCAAATTTTGATTTTCGAGCGAAGTTTTCAAATTTAGTCCAAAGTTTCTTAGTCATGTTCGAGCTATGAGTAACGAACCGGGTTTATATAATTCGGGGCGTTACAAAGAGTATCGCCCATATCGTCGTAGGGACAACGACGACCTCCACAACATCAAAATTTCAATTCCCCATTTCAATGGAATGTGTGATGGGCACACTTATCTAGATTGGGTCGATAAAGTTGAGAGAGTTTTCGAACGCCATGATTACTCTGAGCGAGTAAAAATCCAATTAGCTTCTCTTGAACTTACGGGTCACGCTGCTTTATGGTGGTCCAATCTCAAAGCCCAACGAATTAGAACCTTAGGAAACCCCGTTACTACATGGACTTCCATGAAAGACTTAATGCATCATAGGTTCGTCCCCCGACACTATAAACATGAACTCTTTCATCAACTCCACACGTTAAAGCAAAATAGCCTCTCGGTAGATGAATATCTTACCGAATTTGAGACCCTTAATATGCGATGCGCAATTGATGAACCCCAAGAACAACTCATCCCTAGATTTATAAGAGGCTTAAATCGCGACATAGGAGATGCCGTTGAAGTTCAACAATTGGAGACCATGGACTTGGTCATACAATTGGCCCTCAAGGTGGAGAGGCAATTGAAGAGGAAGTGTAAGACTGACCTTCCTAAATTCCCACCAAGAACCTACAATTGGGACAAGATGACCACAAGACAAGAAGAAAAGAGACTTGTCAATCGAAATTGGCCACCAAAAGCATCAAACACCCTTCACAATCCCCCACCAAACAAAAACCACGAACCCCAACCTGAAGGACCTAGAGCACGTGATGTGCAATGCTTCAAATGTTTAGAAAAAGGGCACTACGCTAATGAGTGCACCAATCACCGCGTGATGGTCATCAAGGAATCCACAGGTGAATGGGAAAGTGAAGAGGACGAAGGCCAATACAATAAAATTGATAAGGGCGAAGTAGAAAAAGAAAGTGAAGATGACGCCGATGAATGCAAGCCTCAAGATGGACCCTTGCTAATGGTCATAAGGCGAGCATTGACATCTAAGCACGTGGACAAGGACTGTCAATGTGAGAATCTATTTCATAGTCGATGTGCTGTAGGAGATAAAGTTTGTTCGTTAATAATCGATGGAGGAAGTTGCATAAATGCGGCCTCCCAAGACATGGTCAGAAAATTAGGACTTGAAACCCGTAATCATCCTACACCCTATAAGCTTCAATGGTTGGACGATAAAAATGAGCATAAGATCACCAAACAAGTAATCGTAGATTTCACTATAGGAATGTACCAAGATTTGGTTATTTGTGATGTTGTTCCGATGAGTGCCGCCACATCCTTTTGGGTCGACCATGGCACTTTGACCGAAGGGTAAACTATGACGGATTCCTCAACCGTTATACATTTAATTTTGGAAGAAGAAAAATCAAATTGTTACCGATGACCCCCGACCAAGTTGCTCAAGAAGAGGCTACCCGCCAAAAAAGAAAATCAAAGTAAAATTTACTATTGTCAAAATATAGGTTAATTGATGAGCAAAATCTCACTCATATCAATTGGCATGACAACCCTTTATACGAAGAAGAGGTGTCGTACGCTTTGAAAAATGTCGAGGAAAGGGAAATAAGTGACGAAGGCATTTTTGGCATCGGAAGTATGGTTGTAGCTCCATTTCCTCCCAAATCATTAGAAAATTCTTTCCTTTATCAAGACACACCCAAATCCTTTATTTACTAGTGAATTTTCTTGCCAATTGGAGGACGTATATACATGGCCTCATGAGAAGATAAAATTAAACGACGAAATCATCTTTGGATTAGGTAGCATGATCATCAGTCCCTTTCTTTTCCACCCGAAACTTAAGGAAGTTTTTCGGTCTGTTCCATCCCTTTGGAAGAGGTTACTCTATGGCCTAGAGCCAACCCTTTCCCTTCCTATTTCCATTCTTAGAGCTACACACACAATTAGGCATTTTATTCCTTTTGTAGCCCATAAGCGCCTTATCTTTCAATTTGGTAGATTACCAAAACCTTGTTCCCCATCGATTGATTTTCACAAATTCTACCATAGGACTAGGGTTAAGGTTCTATTGGTAAATAATTTTCTTTTGAGGTCTTAAGGATAATTGGAATATTTCTTTGGTCAGAGAACTTTAGCATTCCCACTTTACTCTTTGTCGGATTCACCTACTTTGGAAAATTTCCTTCCATCACCGAGCAATCGCCTTCCAAAGTAGCTGTTGAATTCAATTTTTCCACCCCCGCCAAAGAAAACATTAGTAAGACCATCCTAACCCTTATCCTTTTCCATCTAGAACATCTCTTGGTGAAGTGCTTTATAACGAAAGAACATTCCCTCATTGCATTCAAATTCGAGCCTTCAAGGAGTACACAAGACATTGTAGGGGACATTATTGAGGAAAAGTCAACCAACGGATTTGAGGTCAAATCACCCGGAGAGGATGACGTGCCTCGGGTTGAAATTAAAAGAAAATTAGTAAAGTCCCAAGCTTTTTATCATCTCTCTACTTATTATGTGTTTTCTTTTTGTAGGAATATTTTTTAGGAAGGAATGCATTTGGGAGCACATGGAAGGATTCACCATTCGGCCCATGGGAATTTGTCTTCCCGGCCCAATAATTTGTAATTTTTATTTTTGACCTTATTTGGCATACATTCGCCTTCATTGTAAGAATTTTATAATTGCATTTCATGCATTAGATTGTATGGTTAGAGTTAGATGTATGGTGGTGGATTATGGGTTGAAGAAATTCAACCAATTATTCAAAGAAAAAAAGGCCTTCACAAGATAAAGCCAAAAGGAAGCCATGGCCCAAAGAAGAACCTACATTTAAAGGTATGATTTTGCAAGTACAAGAGTTAGTGGCAACATGGATTGATGATGTGGCAAGATTCCCTCCATTGATCCATTTAGGCATGACATTCATCTCCTCCCTAGGATGTGTGCTTGTTTGCCTTGATCTTGGCCATCCATCCTTTTTCATCCAAGGGCTACTATTCATTCATCCTTATGGAAACCATAATCATCCACCCTAGGATTTTCTATTTAAGCATATGATTGGTGTTTGTAAACAACTTTTTGCCATTTTATAAAATTTCTATTTCTCTCTCAAAGGTGGTTAGCCTTAGGAGTTTTCCAAGTGGAGTGGTCCTCCATTATTAACTTAGCTTGGGTTTCTAAGTTAATTCTTACACTTTTCCCTCACCTTTTCCATTGGGATTAGGATCGAGAATGAAAAGCCCGGCCTACGGTGGTCGTTTTCCTCCCAGAAAATGTTTATCCGAGAGCTTAACCCGTAAGATCGCTCTACGGATCCACCAAGGGTATTTTCTTTATTTTATTGTCATCACTTCACACACATTTCACTCTTTAAATTTTGGCCACACATATTCCACACACATCACCATTTATTTCTTGCATTTTTCTTCTCTTCATCTCCATATTACTCTCCACGATTTTCACACACATCTCACCACTTCTTTTTTACTTATTATGCCTTGCATTTTCTTTCCATTTGATCTCTTAATATTCGGCCATCACTCATCACTCACATCATTTGCATTTATTTTCATTTTCTTTTCCATTTCCTTATCTTATTTTTAAGTTTTGCTTAACACTTGCACCCGAGCACATTTCCTATCATTTGTGGGTTATACACGGACCCTTCTATAGGGGATCCCGTGTCAAGTTCTAGAGGACTTAGAGGATTCTAATCCAAATCTTTTCAAGAGGTCTTTGATGTATTTTTCTTGGGAGAAGAAAATACCATTGGATTTTTGGCTAATTTGGAATCCTAAGAAGAATTTTAGCTCCCCCATCATACTCATTTCAAATTCACTTGGCATTAGGGAAGAAAATTTATCACACATAGAGACATTAGTTGACCCAAAAATAATGTCATCGATATAGATTTGAACTAACAAAATATCTTTATCCTTTTGCATGGTAAATATAGTTGAATCGGTGTTACCCTTTTTGAACTTCCTTTCCTCAAGGAAATTCCTTAATCTATCATACCAAGCTCTAGGAGCCTGTTTAAGTCCATAGAGAGCTTTCTTAAGCTTGTAAACATAGTCAAGTTTTTCATAGACTTCAAATCCTAGGGCTGCTCTACATAAACTTCTTCCATGATATAACCATTTAAAAAAGCACTATTTACATCCATTTGAAAGAGTGTGAAGTTTTTGTAGCAAGCATATGCTAAGAGCATCCTAATAGATTCTAATCTAGCTACTGGTGCAAAGGTTTCCTCAAAATCAATTCCTTCTTCTTGATTGTAATCTTTAGCAACTAATCTGGCTTTATTTCTAATAACTATGCCACTTTCATCCATCTTGTTTTTAAACACCCATTTTGTTCTTATAATTGGATGATCAACTGGTTTTAGAACAAGTTCCCAAACATTGTTCCTTTCAAATTGGTTTAGTTCTTCTTGCATTGCAACTATCTAATTTTCATCCAATTCGGCTTCTTCAAATTTCTTAGGCTCTATTTGGGAAATGAATACCACATTGGCACAGAGATTCCTAAGAGAGGATCTAGTCTTCACTCCTAAGGAAGGATCACCTAAAACTTCATCTAAAGGATGATTTCTCACATATTTCTAGTCTCGAGGCAGAACAACAATATCATCCTTGACAGGAACAATTTCAAGAGAGTTTTCTCCTTGAAGGGTATTAGTAGGCTTATCTAAGGAAAGGGAATCTAGATATTTTTCTAAAGTATCATCCTCATCCACATTGATTGTGGGTTGAGGAGTCTCATCGAAGTTGACGTGTGCAGATTCTTCTACAACTAGAGTTCTCCTATTGAACACTCTATAAGCCTTACTAGAAAGTGAATAGCCAAGAAAGATTCCAAGATCAGATTTGGAATCGAATTTTTCTAGGTTATCCTTAGTGTTAAGAATGAAACATTTACAACCGAAGGCTCTAAAGTACTTAACAGAAGGGGATTTTCCATTCCAAAGTTCATATGGTGTTTTCTCAAGAATAGGTCTTATAGAGACCCGATTAAGCACATAACAGGTTGTAGAGACAGCTTCAGCCCAGAAATACTTTGGAAGAGAATTTTCATTCAGCATGGTTCTAGCAAGCTCTTGGAGGGACCTATTTTTCCTCTCAACAACACCATTTTGTTGAGGAGTTCTAGGGGAGGAGAAGTTGTGCTCAATTCCATACTTGAGACACAAGAGTTCAAATTTCTCATTTTCAAATTCTCCACCATGATCACTACGAATAGTAACTATGGTGAGCTCCTTTTCATTTTGAACTCTTTTCCTAAAGCTAGAGTATGTATCAAAAGTTTCATCTTTGGACTTAAGAAAGAATACCCTTGTGAACCTAGAGAAGTCATCTACAATGACAAAGACATAAAATTTACCTCCTAAGCTGGCTACATTAGAAGGACCGAAGAGGTCCATGTGAAGAAGTTGAAGAGGCTTAGAAGTAGAGATTGCATTCTTCGATGCAAAGGAACTTTTGATCTGCTTACCCATTTGGCAGGCTTCACAGACCTTATCCTTCTCAAAGGATATCTTGGGGATCCCTCTAACTAAATTATCCTTAGTAATCTTAGATAAGGTATCCATACCTACATGTCCTAATCTCCTATGCCAAATCCAACTATCATTTGAAGAATTTACAGCAAAACATTTTTCATCAACATGCTCAAAATTATCCAGATCAATAATATAGACATTTTCCTTTCTATAGCCTTTAAACAGAACATTGTTATTTAAAATGTCTTTGATCACACATGCATTTGATTTAAATGTAACTTTATAGCATTTGTCACACAATTGACTGATGCTTAGTAAATTATGTTTCAATCCCTCTACTAACAGAACATTTTCAATGATGAGAATAGAAGGATTACCTATATTGCCGATGCCAACAATTTTTCTTTTCTGGTTTCCACCAAAGGTGACATTTCCTTTCTTCTTGTTGACAACAGCAAACTTTGTTGAGTCTCCCGTCATGTGTCTCGAGCAACCACTATCGAGATACCATTGATTTTTTCCGAGAGAACAGTCAATCTGCAAAACAGTAATCAATTGGTCTTCTTAGGTACCCAAATCTTTTAGGTCCTAGTGTTAGGTCTTGTTCCCTAAGGAACCCATTGAAGTTTACCACTTGATTTCTTACAAATTTTAAAGGACATTCGTATGATTTATGTCCTGCTTCATTACATGCATGACAAGTAGAAGATTTAACAAAGAAATTCTTATATATTTTCTTTTTACTAAACATTTCATATCCTAAGCCAGCTTATCAAATGTAATTCCCTGGCTGCCTAACAACATATTCAGATTCTTACTACAGTTAGTGAATTTCAAAACAATATTATTCAGGTTCTCATTTTTATTTAAGAGATCCTTAGTTTTCATTTCCTGTAAACTAATTTCTTTAACATGCTTTTCAATAAAGTTCACATTCTCCTTTTTCAACAGGTTGTATTTGGACTTAAGCATACTGTATTGTTTGACTAAATCATTGAAGGCATCAATTAAATTACCTTCATCATCATCACTATCACTAGAAGAATGACTAACCTAATCCTCCTTGGCCATGAAGCACAGGTTGGCAACTTCCTCATCTTCTGAAGAAGAGTCACCCTCACTGTCGTCCCAAGTCGCCTTCATAGCTCTCTTTTTGAACTTCTTGGGACCTTTCGTAGCTTGAGGACAGTCTGCCTTCATGTGACCAAGCTTACCACACTCAAAACATGGGATTTCCTTTTCTCTTTGGGATTTCTCACCCTTTGGAAATCTTCTACCTTGCATCCTTTTGTGTTGAAGAAACTTGCTGAATCTCCTAGTAATGAGGGCAATATCATCCTCATCTTCTTCAACCTCAGATTCCTCTTGCTTACTTGAAGAGGCTTTAAGTGCTATGTCTTTTCTCTTAGAGATCTTCTTTTCCTTGAGATCTTTCTTTTCATTTGCTCTCATGGTTATTTCATGCGTCATGAGTGAACCAATGAGCTCTTCAAGAATCATTGCTTTGAGATCTTTTGCCTCCTGGATGGCTGTCACTTTTGGTTGCCATGCTCTCGGTAGGAACCTCAGAATCTTCCTTACTTGTTCTTCGCCTGAGTACATCTTACCAAGAGCTTTTAGGCCATTAGTGATGTTAGTGAATCGAGTAAACATAGATGAAATAGACTCATCTTTTTCCATTGAAAAAAGTTCATACTCATGCACAAGCATACTCAGTTTACTTTCCTTAACTTGGTTTGTTCCCTCATGTGTGACTTCTAACAAATGCCGTATCTCTTGTGTAACACCCGGTTTTGATGAGATTTATATTTCATTATATATAATGGTATTTTTGTAAATATGTCAAATCAAGCCAATTTTTTTAACAGAAAGCGTCATTAGGATCATAATAATTAATATAGATTTTAAGAAAATTTCGGGAATTTTAGGAGTTGTGATGCTAATTTTACGAGAATTACGTTTCTCGTAATATAAATGACGTTTTAGCAAAAATAGTAAACGAGGTCCGTTTTGTGAACGGACAGTTTTAATGGACCCCTGGTAATAAGTTGGACTTATTGGCAAAATAAGGAAATTTGGAGAAACCGAACCGTTAGCTAAATAATGAAATATAATGAAACGAAGGACGAAACAAATAGAAAATAAGTACTAAGGGCATTATGGTAATTTGGCAAGCCAAATTATATTAAAACATGGAATTCCTCTTTCTTCTTCACCATTTTCACGCAGAAAGCTCCCTGTGCATTTCTCTCTCAGGTGATTTTCATCGCCTCCTCACGCGTTCTCCTCTGCCGACGATCGTGCTCTCTTCCGGCGACTCCGATTCTTCGCAAATCCTTCCCCAAACCCGATTCTAGGTAAGGTTCTGTGGTTTTGGAAAGTCTATTCGTAGTTTTTGGGTCGTTTAACGTTAGGGTTTTCGTTTAGGATTTCGTGAAAAACATAATTTAGGGCTTGAAATTAATAGGTTTATCGTAGTCGTGGATATAATGGACATATTGAACGTTATTGGACGAAGTTAGGTCGATTGTGAGAAATGTTAAAGTTTGAGGATTTTAGGGGTTTTTGGAAAAACTAATTAATGGAAGTTTTGAGGTGTCGAGCTCGAGTTACTCGATAAAACGCCTCGATTAGTCAAATTAGAACATTAGGAAACTTCTTTAGTTAAGGTTTCGTTAGTTCGAACGTTCAATGATTTAAACTCGTATTAACGACAATTGTGGTGAATTTGCCTTAGGTGAACAACGCTCGTGGAAGGAGCTAGAGTTGCAACGGACGACAGGTAAGTTCTCGTGACTTACTCTGGCCGATTAGCCTACACCGTACGCCGAAGTCGTATCGAGGAACCTTGATGACATGTTTGTTTAAATTGCTTTGGTTGGGTAGTTAGGTTTAGTTCTTTTATAGGTTATGTTTTTATAGTCTTGATGGTATATATGCTGTATGTTTAAATTATGTATTTAATTGCTCATGCATCATTGTTTTACAAATGTCATGAAAAACGAGTTTAAGCATTGATTTCACGAAAAGAATGCAAGTAAAGTATCATGTAAAAAATCCCATGTATGTGGTTATCGGGGTGAGGTTCAGACTCGGTGTTCCGTGGTGAGTGAGTTTTCCTCCCTTCAGAGGGTGTGGGATGTCTAACCACTTGACGTGCCCTATCCATCTGCCGAGGGATATGCTTCGATAACCAAAAGAATGTCACAGTGAGAATGAATGAATGTATGAGTGACGACATTATAAAATTGCATATACATGTTCATGTATAAGCATTTATGTAGAGCTTGCTGAGATTTTTATCTCATAGGTGTCTTTATGGTATAGGTGACATAGAGCTAGGTAAGGAGGATTTCCCTATACCAGATGATCGTACAGATTGAAGGAGAATGCCCGTGGTAGTGTGCTGCGCAGTCGACGTGTATTCGACCTGTGGGGAAAGATGTAAAGGTATTTTGGGGACATGATAGTTAGGTCGTAGGAGAAATGGTATAGATTGAACATATTAGGATGCTTGGAATCGGGTTAGTTGATAGGTTTATGTTTTATATTTTGGAAACTTATTTTATAAACTGCTTTGAAAAGTATTTTATCGATGATATACTGGAACTGCTGGATAATTTATATTATAAGGATACGTTCAATTTTTAAACAGGGGGAAATTGTCTAGTTTTTAAACAGATCCACACAGTTCGTATTTGTTTTAAACACATTTCGAGTCGGTAGGAGTGATATTATGAAGGATGTGCATGTATCGGGCTAAATTATGTTGAGATGCATTGTGATGATGTATGTAGTAATTAGAGGTAATTTGTGGAAGAAAATGGAAGTATAAGTGTGCAGGGAATAAAAGAAAGAGGGAAGCAAACTCTCTGGAATTTCGGATTCCAGAGAGGTTGGCGATCGATCGGCTAAGGAGGCGATCGATCGGTACGAATGGGTGGCACTCTCTGGAAAAAGCGGAAAAGTCATCGTCCATAGTCACGTGGACAAATAAGTCCCGTGGATAGATAAGTCGCGTGGACGATTATGGACGAATAAGTCACGATAGCGTCGTCCACTTCTCCGTTGACCACGTCTCATGTTGACCACTGACACTGACTCCATCGGCCACGATGCCTTATGAAGCCTTCTGTCCTTATTGTCCACGATGCCTTCTGGCTTCGTCGTCCACGAAGCCTTCTGTCCTTATTGTCCACGATGCCTTCTGGTTTCGTCGTCCACGAAGCCTTCTGTCCTTATTGTCCACGATGCCTTCTGGTTTCGTCGTCCACGAAGCCTTCTGTCCTTATTGTCCACGATGCCTTCTGGCTTCGTCGTCCACGAAGCCTTCTGTCCTTATTGTCCACGATGCCTTCTGGCTTCGTCGTCCACGAAGCCTTCTGTCCTTATTGTCCACGATGCCTTCTGGCTTCGTCGTCCACGAAGCCTTCTGTCCTTATTGTCCACGATGCCTTCTGGCTTCGTCGTCCACGAAGCCTTCTGTCCTTATTGTCCACGATGCCTTCTGGCTTCGTCGTCCACGAAGCCTTCTGTCCTTATTGTCCACGATGCCTTCTGGCTTCGTCGTCCACGAAGCCTTCTGTCCTTATTGTCCACGATGCCTTCTGGCTTCGTCGTCCACGTCGTCCACGAAGCCTTCTTTCCTTATTGTCCACAATGCCTTCTGGTTTCATCGTCCACGAAGCCTTCTGTCCTTATTGTCCACGAAGCTTTCTGTCCTTATTGTCCACGATGCCTTCTGGCTTCGTCGTCCATGAAGCCTTCGTCCTTATTGTCCTCGAAGCCTTCTGTCTTTATTGTCCTGTGATGCCTTCTGGCTTCGTCGTCCACGAAGCCTTCTGTGTTAAATGTCCACGAAGTTTTCAGAATTAAAAGTCCACGATTGTCTACAGTCCTGTTGTCCAAACCCGATAGAACGAAATGTTGACTTCCACTGTTCAAACTGAAGAAACCCGAGAGGAATTATTGACTTCACACCCTTGTGTAATCTGCCGCCCTATGACGATTTTGCCCTTCCAATTGATGGCCGATTCCTTTTATGTTTAATTCTGTTTTCTTTAATTGTTTTTCCCCTTCTCTTTAATTTATTTTCTTTAAGTTTTCCTCACCTTAAATACGTTTTGTTTAATGATTTTCAAATGTTTTCCGCTTAAACGTTAAACTTAAAGTTTATAATGATAAAAAAATAATAATAATACGGGAAATTAAGGGTACAGTGTTAGGGTTGCTACATCTTGTCCACTATCACACCCCTGAACTCGATTGAACTCATCTTTGTTCAGTGCACAGTATAGTGTATTTATTGCTTTAGCATTCAGGTTCAAATTTTTCTTGTCTGATTCGGTTAGTTCATTAGCCAATTTTGGGATACTAACCCCATAATCAGTTTTCATGGCTTTAAATAGACCATATTCTATAGTATTCCATATGTCATAGTTCATAGTCTGAACATAAATTCTCATCCTAGACTTCCAATAAACATAATCATTTCCATCAAAGAATGGAGGTCTAGTAGTAGATTGACCTTCTACCTGTGTTGTGTTGGTGTGGAAAGCCATTTTGAATATCACAGTATATTTTCTAGATAATAGCTTAGACAATATTTAACCTTGCTCTGATACCAATTGTAGGATCGTATTGTCTAAGTGGGGGGTGAATTAGACTTATTAAAAATTGTTATCTTAATCTAAACGTTTTCTCTCTTGTATGCAATTACTAAATTAATAGCAAACACACAGGCAAAAACAAAGTAAAAGATAGAGAGAAATTTGACACCGTAGTTTTTAACGTGGTTCGGCCAAACTTGCCTACGTCCACGCTCCAAGGCTCCCTCTTGAAGATTCTTTTCTTCTCCTCACGAGAAAACAATATCGAACTTTCGGGCGTCGATCTACTGCCTTTTACAACTCAGGATTGCTCTTCACATGTGACAATCCAATGCCTTTACACTTTAACAGAATTGATTAAGATTTACAGCACAGACTACACTCTCACAAATATCAAATCTCAAGTTAAATTGATGAGAGGTGTAGGAAGACTAACAGAGTATCACGAAGTCTTTTTGCGTATTAGGGTTCACAGAGAATTTCAGCAAAAGTTATTCTTCCGAGCTTCTTTCTTCTCTTTTATACTCTATCTGTTATTGGCTCTAATTCTTGAATGCTCCTTATCTGAATATGGAAATTTATGACCATTGGAGAAGCATCCGTACATAGATAGCTAGCCGTTGCATTCTAGAATCGCTTTCGTTCTTCACCATTAATGATCTGGAATTAAGGCTCTAGATGAGTATCGCTATCGCTTCGCGGTCTTTTTAAATTTCTGGCGGAAGATACTGTTCACCGGTGGATGTAGGTGATCAACGTCACTTTCCTCTGCAGGTAGATGTAATTCTTTGTTATACAGGCAGAAGATACTGTTCACCGGTTGACGTTGCCTTTGAAGACCAGCGGTGGATGTTGTCTTTGAAATTTCTGCGGTGGATGTTGTCTTTGAAAATCCAGCGGTGGATGTTGTCTTTGAAATTTCAGCGGTGGATGTTGAACTTTGTCGTTTTGCTAGCGATGGAAGTCTTAGGAAGACTCTGCCATCGGCAGATGTATACTTTGTCGTTTAGCTAGCGGTGGATGTAAACTTTGTCGTTTAGCTAGCGGTGGTTGTAAACTTTGGAAGACTGACAGCGATGGAAGTCTTTTCTTCTACATCGGTGGATATGCAATATTTTATCATTTTCAGCCCTGTTTTGCTATCACACCCTGAACACTTAACATATTTGTTAAACAACTAAAATACCCTTTTCAAAGGGTATTTCCACTGAAAATTTATAGACATATATATGGAGGTCAATATTTAATTTATTAATCTCATATATTCAACGCAATCAAATTACACATCATCAAAAACATCGTTAGACTTAAACACTATTTAAGTCAACAATAAGCACATATAAACAACATAGAGAGATAGCCAAACCATGGAGGAATATAATATCCAAATGCAAACATAGTATCCATAGAGGAAATATCAGAAACAGACAGATTATCCATAAAAGAAATATCCAGAAACCAAAAAGAGAAATAGTTCAATAATATTCAATGAATATGAGCATCTGAAGAAACCAACCCAGTTGTAGAATTCGGAACTGGAACATCAACATTTTCTGGAACATTTTCTATGACACATTCTATGACATCAGGTGGAACGCCAGATGTACCTGCTGCTTCAGTGACTTGACATGTGGATCTGAGGCTTTTATGTGAGGATTTTTCTTGTAGATGTCATTCAGTAGTTCAGAAATTACAGACTTTTGTTTCTCAAGAATAGAAATTTGAATGTTTATAGATTTTGACATATCTACTAAAAATTTAACAAACCTAGCTAAAAGAGCAGAGTCAGTTATTGATTCAGAGATAGGCAGACCTTCTACAAATCCTTCTAGATCATTTATGTGCTCCCCCATCCGAAGTTTGTAACTAATACGGATTTTCTCTTTGTCAACATACAAAACTTCACTCTGTCTTATAATAGACCGTTGAGAAGACAAAATACCATATATAAGACTAGGAAACGGAAGAGCTAACCTTTCATTTTTGCCATCCTCGTGCTTCATAATTTGATCAAAAAAATGTTTTCCAAACTTGAAAGAAATTGAATTTCCAGTTTTAAACAACAAAGTGGCCATTGTCTTATTCACCCCAGTCTCATGGGATGTAGGCATCCAGTTCCTCATGGCAATCTTATGAAGAATTCCATATTTCACTGTGAGTTGTGAAGCCGAAAAGTCTTTTCCATGGGGCTAGATTCGTCTAACAACCTCAGTGACATCGAAAATTATTTTGTTATAATTAGGCACAAATTCTTCAGAATTAGACATATTGATGCACAAATATTCATTAATGACAGAAGGAGAAAAATTAAAGATATGTCCTCGAACATATACTTGACCATAGCTAGGATGAGCAGGATTTTTTGCATTGGAATCCAAATTGCAATAGAATTCCAGAATAACTTTCCAAACAAATGGCTTAATGTCTCTAAAGATTTTTCCCAATCCTAAACTCAGAAGATGATAAATTATAGCTTCACACTGAGTAAAATCTCCTTCATGTATTTTACATTCAGACCATATATTTCTTTTTGAAAAATTAGCCCAACGGCTAGCATGTAGTTTAGATTTAAAATCTTCTATAGGACATTGATCAGAAGACTTACTGGCGTTGGTGCTTGACTCACCACGAGTTGTAGTTTTGGAGCGAGTAGAGTCTTTTATTGTTGGACTTATGCTAAACTTCTGCCTTTTGGATTTAGGACTTTTGGAGGGACTTGACTTTGGTGACTTAACAACAGCAGACTTTTGAGTCTTTGAAACAGAGGGATTTGACGATTTTGGAGCAGATGACTTTGAGGATTTGAGGGCAGAGGACTTAGAAGACTTCGGAGCAGAGAACCTTGAGGATTTTCTTCTGGAAATCGACCGAAGGTTCCTGGTCGATTCCTTTAATGATGTTTCAACAATTTCGTCCTCATTATCTGTATCGAGTTCAATGACTTTTTTTTGGGACCAGGAGCTATCAGAAGAAGTTACTTTTTCGACTCTCGTCCTTTTTCTTTTTGAAGCCAGAGTGAGTTTGGATGCTTTAGGGGCCTTGGGAGGCATTGAACTTGTTTTAAATCTATCTCCACTTGATTTTTAAAATTTTTATTTAATCCCCGAAGAGTCTACCTGTCGAATGGGAACAACATCTTCTGTAATTTTTGAAGTTTCCCTTTCAAAAACAAAAGGATTTGTCGATGGTGAAGGCGAAGAATATATAACCATTGCCGATTCTGAACTCGGCAACTTATCTGAGACAAGCACCGGGACATTGCCTGTGAACTGGTCTTCGGAAACTTCTTCAATAATAACCATCGCGAAGAAAAATAGTAGAAAATCTTAGATTGCCGATTGTAGAAGAAGAAGAATAAAGAGAGTATTCTGAAAAATCCTTTAAACTTGAAATATATCAATCAACTCTCATAAAGAACCATCAAATCTCAAAATAATAAAAATCCCAGATTTGCAGAAAATTTTTGGAAAATAAATCCAAAAATCTTCATAATTCCCATAAGTCCCAAAAAAAACTCAATCTTCTCATAAATTCTGAAAATACATCCAGATTACTGTAAGATGAGAAATAAACCCAATAATATAATGTTGCTCCAATCTTCATCGAATATAGACTTCCAATTCTTTATAATGATATCATAGTGTTAAAAAGGGATCACTTTCTGCAGAGGGTGAGCAAAAACACAGTAGATTCCCAAAAAAAAAAAAAAAAACGCCTAAAGCAAGTGGCGATTTTTTTTTAAATAAATCAAAGAACAACTTACATAATACAGAGGCCTAAGGCAGACCTCAGCTCTTCAAATCTTACACCATCCAATGCCTTGGTGAAAATATTGGCCACTTTTTTTTCGGTCACCATATGTTCCAAAGTTATAATTTTGTCCTCCACAAGAGATCAAATAAAGTGATGTCAGATATCAACATGCTTGGTCCGAGAATGCTGAACATGATTTTTAGAAATATTTATAGCGCTCAAGCTATCACAATAGAGTGTCATGACATCTTGTGTGACATCGTAGTCTTTCATCATTTGTTTCATCCAAAGAAGCTGAGTACAGCTGCTACCTGCTGTAGTATACTCTGCCTCGGTAGTAGACAGAGAAATAAAATTTCGCTTCTTGCTGAACCATGACACCAAGTTGTGTCCCACATAAAAACATCCACCATAAGTGCTTTTTCGATCATCAGAACTACCGGCCCAGTCAGCATCACAATAACCCACCAGATTTGCATTAGAGTCGAATGAATACCATATACCATAGTCGGTTGTTCCTCTAACATATTTGAGAATCCGCTTTACTGACACTAGGTGTGACTCCCTCGGATTTGCTTGAAATCGAACACATAAACCCACGCTATAACAAATATCCGGTCGGCTGACAGTTAGATATAAGAGACTTCCAATCATACTTCTATATAAACGTGGATCAACAGCAGTTCCCTTTTCATCTTTGGAGAGTTTCTCATGTGTCCCAATCGGTGTTTTACTAGGTCGTGCATTCTCGAGCTTAAACATTTTTAATAAATTCTTGGCATATTTGGTTTGAGAAGTAAAGATACCATTCTTTTTTTTGCTGAATTTGGAGTCCGAGAAAATAATTGAGTTCTCCTACCATACTTATCTTGAATTCTCCAGTCATTTGAGCTACAAATTCATCCACCATCACCTGTGACACCGAGCCAAACACTATGTCATCAACATAAATTTGAGCGAGTAAAAATTGTCCTTTGTCACAGAGAATGAAAAAAGTTTGATCTACTCCCCCTCTCTCATATCCCTTTGGTTAATAAATATTGCGTGAGTCGTTCATACCATGCACAAGGAGCTTGTTTAAGCCCATATAACGCATTCTTCAATTTATAGATATACTCGGGATGATGAGGGTCTTCAAAACCCTTTGGTTGAGCAACATATACTTATTAAGAAAACCATTCAAGAATGCACTTTTCACATCCATTTAATATAACTTGAATTGCATAACACAAACAACAGCCAATAAAAGACGAATGGATTCAAGACGAGCAACCAGAGCGAATGTTTCATCAAAATCAATTCCTTCAATCTGTGAATATCCTTGAGCAACTAACCGAGCTTTGTTGCGAGTGATGTTTCCATGCTCATCACTCTTGTTCTTGTATATCCACTTAGTACCAATAACATTTACATCGGGAGGACACGGTACTACCAAATTTGATTTCTGGTAAATTGACTGAGTTCTTCTTGCATAGTTCCTATCTAGTATTCATCTAGCAATACTTCTTTCACATTTTTAGGCTCGATAGTTGACGTAAAACAGGCCATTTGAATCATTTCTTGATAATTCACTCTCGGCTTGTCTTTGGTTTGAATACCATCATTCAGACCTCCAATAACCTCATCTGCAGGATGATTCTTCTGATTACGTGTGGATGGTTGCCTGTTGTGTGAGTAGTCACCTCCTTGTCATCAATTTTCTCAGTCTGACCTGTGACACCACCTGTGCGACACCGGATGAAACACTAGTGCCTTCATTATTTGAAATTTGATTTGTATCTTCTTTTGGATTATATGTTGTATCCAGAGAGTCGTCTACTTGAACATTTGCAGATTCGATGACAGTTTGAGTTCTTTTGTTGTAAACTCGATAAGCATAGCTATTTGTAGCATAACTGTAATGCCCCGAGTTTTCTGAACCCGGTTCGCTACACAAGATACTGAACCGAACTATAGGATTTTTGAGAAAATTCTAAAGCTTCACTCAATGGACAAAATTTGACAATTTACAAGGTAAACATTGAAAATTTGCAGAGAAAAATCATTTGAGCAGAACAGAGTTGAGCAAAACTATGAAACGACGTTTGAATAATCAGTTATAATATTAAGAAATAATTCGGCCAAAAGAAATGAAGGCTTAAGCATGAAATACTTAAAATTCGTAAAAGTCAAACGGTAGAGGCAGAAACAGAAACAGAAGGCTTCTACCTCTAAACAGTGCCAGCGGTAGAAGTAGGGACAAAAGACTCAGCGGTAGAAGAAGAGACAGAATCGACACATCGACTTCACACGTCTTCCACTCACATCTGCCGACGACGCGTCAGCTACACACATCTACCGGTCACAAACGACAAAATCGACTGCATAATTCTTCAATTTACAAAACGACAGAATTACTATCTACTTCTTCTGCTCACAAAACAACAAATCTACTGCCTACATCATCCGATTACAAAACGACAAAGCTACTAAAGACTTATACCAAAGACATCTACCGATGGCTTCTACTGAAGACATCTTCCGATGACGTCAGTCGGATGATTCAATCCTCCAACATCTACCGGTGGACAAAACACTCAACGTCCACCGGTGAACTTCATTCACACCTAGTGAACTACATTCAAAACAACCTGACCCTAAGTAACTTCTAAAATCCAACAAATAACCATTTGAAACCAACATTTGTATCCTTATCCATTAAAAATCCCAAATTAGCAATTTGTAACAAAACCAAATCAGATTTTCATAACAGGAGAAACTCAAGTATTCTAAATCCTTTAGCTATTACTATCGTCAAAATCCTCTGCACTCCTCAACAGAATATCAGAAAATTAGACTCCACATACAGACAGTAGTTAAATCACCCCATCAGTTCACCAAGTCGAGGCATGAATGTGCTCCCCCAACCAGCCTATTCCTCAACATGCTCTGAGGACACACATTCTGAGGCTTCTTCACCTACATCACAAAACTCATCTATTAGCCTAATGCTAAGTAAGTAAAGCAATAATGAAATGGAATGCTGAAACAAAATTCATAGATATGCAGTTTCTACTTTCACATCTCTGTTGCATATGCATTCGTTTCTGGTCTGATCCCCCTGTGAAATTGGGAGTTGGACCACTTCTCCCAAAGTCATACATCCTCTCTCTTGATTAAGGGGCGGATTGGTTCCCTTAATAACTGTTCAGATCCCCCTGTGAAATTGGGAGTTGGATCAGTTTTCCCAAAGTCATGCATCCTCTCTCTCGATTAAGGGGCGGATTAGTTCCCTTAATAACTGTTCTATTTTAATCAATTCATTCCTCGCCATGCCATCATGCATTTAAATTCATTTTCATGTACTTTTAAAACATGATACATGACAAACTGAAAACGCACAAAACATGCATAAACCTACTGTTTTGTGATGTAGGCTTGAAGGCACATACATACTCTACTTACCTGGTCTCCTGGAGATTGTTTGGTTGTAAGTTACTTCGGGAGTCTGCTCACCTATAATCGTATACAGAGCACCGCATTACTAAACTTCATTCTAAACTATTTAGAAATCTTAGGGAAAACTAGTTGGAAGTCCTGTTCGTGTTGCATTCATGGTTCACCCCAAAAATCGAAACTAACTCTCACTCACAGCATTTACGAACACTCCCCTACAATCTCTCTGTCATCTAATCACTAAAACAGCAAGTAAAGTGAAACAAAACTCACCTAGAATGGAGAAAATCAGAGAGGAAAATGTCAGAAGGAAGTCTGCTGAGCTGAGCTAAAAATCAAATGAAGGGAAATGGAAATAGGGGTGGCGGCTACTGTGCATTAAACGCAGAACCTCATTCCTTAAATAGGTTATCCACTTTATATCTCAATTTACCATTATGCCCTCGCCTAGTAACTCATTAGCCTAATCACTAATTTCTCCCAATTTCATCTATAAAACATTCACTACTAGTTAACAAAGTAAGTTGGCTCAATGAAACCGGGTGCTACAATAACTGAGAAAAATTGCCTCATCACTCTTGGGATCAAGTTTCCCCCTGCGTTCCCTATCATTTAACACATAGCAAATGCTACAAAATGGATGAAAATAATTAATATTCAGAGTCTTACATTTCCATATCTCATAGGGTGTCATAGAAGTTTTGCCAAGGAGATACACCCGATTTACTGTATAACAAGCAATGTTCATAGCTTCAGTCTAGAATTTTTGAGGAACATCCATTTCGTGTAACATTGCTCGAGTCATCTCTGCCAGTGTACGGTTCTTTCTTTCAACGACTCCATTTTGTTGAGGAGTCTTAGGTGCCAAGAATTCGAGAGCAATTCCTAGATGTTTATAGAAATATAAGAATTCAGAATTTTCAAACTCTCTCCCATGGTCACCGCGGATGCGAATAATTTTCATGATGACACAATTTTTTTCACGTTGGAGTCGAGTACACATTGATTTGAAAACCTTGAAAGTGTCGAAATTTTCTCTAAGAAACTCCACCCATGTGTAGCGTGAGAAATCATTAACAGTAACGAAGACATACCGTTTTCCTCTAATACTTTCAACAGGCATTGAACTCATTAGATCCACGTGGAGCAATTCAAGCACACGGGTAGTTGTAGATAAATGTGACACCGAGTGTGATACCTTGGTTTTCTTTCCAATTTGACGTGGTCCACATAATTTGTCTTCATCAAACTTCAATATGGGAATTCCCCAGACAACACCTTTTGAAACAATCTTTTCCAGCATTTTGAAATTAACATGTCCCAACTTTCTATGCCATAAAATAGTTTCTTCCATACTCGATTGAAAGCAGGTAGATGAGGAAGAAATGAGGTAGTAATTATCTGAAGATCTAACTCCTTCTATAACACGCTTGTTGTTTTGATCGGACACCACACATTTTTCACGTGTGAATTGCACATTCAGATCTTGATCGCACAGCTGACTAATACTGATTAGATTAGATTTCAGACCATCCACCAAAAGAATATTACTCAACTTTGGTAGATCAGGAACATTTAGCATTCCCCTTCCAATGACATGCATTGAGACACCGTTGCTGAATGTTACTTTTCCCACGGTTTCGGGTATGATGTCCTTCAAATAATTCTCTTCACCTGTCATGTATCTAGAACATCCGCTATCACAAGAGTTAGATTTTCTGTCGGTTCTTGGGGTTTTTATTGTGACTTGCTTCCCTTTGTAATCAAATTTCATGGCTGACACTGGCTGTGACACGGAGCTTTCCCTTACAAATTTCAGTATAGAGTGTTTTTTCTTCATGGCTACAGTTTGTAAAACTGAGCTTTCTCCTTTGAACCCCACTCCATACCGATTAACACTTGATTTGCTGATGTTTAGAATATCATCCAATTTAGAAGAACCTGAATTCAACATTTTAACATTTTTCTTCATGAGACTTATCTCATTGGTCAGATCATTAACTTCGTCCTGACTTGTTCTCAGTTTGGTCTCCAAATCAGCAATAACATTTTGAAAATTGTTCTTCTCATCTCTCAAACTTCTAATCTGGATGTGTAGATGTTGATTTACTTTAACAAGTTCAGTCCACTTCTCATGAAGAAACTTGTATTCTCCAATAAGATCTTCTTCTGTGATAGCTTATTCGTCTTCATCACTACTATTGGATAAGTTGTATGTGACACCATGTAGAACACCCCCATTTTCTTTATGTTCCGTCTTAACAACAAGTGCCACATGATTGCTCTGAAATTTGTCTTCATTCTCTGACTCATCCTCACTCGAAGTCGCGTTCAAAGAGTTCTTCTTTTTCTTCAAAGTGTTAGCACATTCTGCTTGTATACACCCAAAACCTTCACACTCTTTGTACTGGATGCCTTTGTCCTTGAATAGTGTATCAGACACATGAATTTCATCCCTGTGCTTCTTGTTGCTTGAAGAACCATTTTTGAAGTTAGTGACTTGTGCTTGACACCGCGAGTATTTCTTCCAAATCTCTTCATAACTCTACTAAAATTCTTTGAAAGCAGGGCTAGAGATTCCTCCAAGTTATCTTCATTATGTTCGTTGAAGTTCTGTATCTCAGTTTTTAGTACAACTCCTTTTGCCTTCTTTGTTTCCATGTCCCCTCCAAGATTCATCTCGAATGTTCTAAGTGATCCAATCAATTCTTCTAACTTCATTTTAGAGACATCTTTGGTTACTTCTATAGCAGTGACTTTATAGGCAAATCGTTGTGGCAAAGGCCGTAGAGTTTTTCTCACAAGTTTTTCTTTAGAAAACATCTCACCGAGAGCAAACGCTTCATTTGCTATGTCACATAGTTTGACATTGAACTCACCAATACTCCCATCTTCATGCATCTTCAGATTCTCAAATCTAGTAATTAGCATTTGCATTTTGCACAACTTTAAAGTTGATGTTCCTTCGTAGGTGGTTTGAAGAATCTCTCATGCCCTTTTAGCTGATTCGCACGTGGAGATGACTCTGAACTGAATAGGATCAATGCCATTGAAAATAGCATTGTGAGCTTTTGAATTACTATTTGCCAAAGCATCTTCATTTACTGACTAATTTTCTTCAGGCTTGAGAGATGTGACACCTTCTACATCAGTATACATATGATGATTCATTCTGTCAAAATAGATCTCCAGGCCTTCTCATCAATAGCTTTAATGAATGCTCTCACCCTCGCCTTCCAATAAGCATAATTACTTCCATTCAATAACGGTAGACGTATTGTAGAACCTCCTTTCTTCATAGAGTCTATCGCACACAAACTATGATCTTATCCTGAGGATCCCACTTAAGAAACATAAACGACCCGCTCTGATACCAATTGAAAGATTAAGATCAGTTATGCGATGTCACACAGATTGTTTCATGTGACACCGATAATTAATGCAATGATGGATAATTATAAATATGCAGAAATTAAAAAGACAGGAGGTTGGTAACGCAGTTTGGCAATTCGCTTACGTTTGTAGGGTCACGCCCAGATATAAAAATATTTCACGAGTTCACAAAGTTACAAGACAAACGGACTTAAACAAATAAAGACTCCCTCTTATCTTTCTCGCTGTCACTTCCTAACTTCCCCAATGAAACTATTTTTGTGAGCTCCCCTCGACTTGTGATCGATCTCTCCTGAGATCTAAAAGCAACAAGATCCCCTTGTTGTTGATGACTCCTCCCGAAATCTGTGTATGGCAAGATCCCCTTGCCCACGATCAAAATGACAAGCTCCCATTATCGATAAACAAAACTCCTCCCGAGTTCCAATGCAGTCTCCCCCGAGACTGAGTTTCAATGAAGAATAAAGAAGATTGCCTCCTATGACACCGTCTGTAACACCAGTTTGTTGTCTTCAGACGCAATAAATCAACACACTCGAATAATCGATAAATTCCACAGTATAAGCAGAGTGTGTAAAATAATCATTCAAGAATTGAATGAACAATCACAAACCCATACGCAGAAGCGTTGGGAGAGAAAGAACGACGACGGCTCAACAATGAAGAAATCTCCTTCCAAGAATAAAAAATCCGTCAGTCGCTTCCTTAGAAAACGAACGTGTAAATATCATTGGTAACTACATTATCTGTAGCACCTGGTTCTATCGAACCAGCCTTTTACTATTAAAGTAATACACTTGACTAGGTAATGAATTAAATAAGGTTATTGAACAACTTGTTAAGGGTATTAGAGTAATTTACAATGTTCAAAAGTTGGGTAACGTATTTAAGGATAAGGGTTGGGTTTATTGCACTGTAGCCGCCACTCCCCTCTCATACTCTTCTCTTCGGAAACTTTCAGCTCAAGCAGCCGAGCTCTCTAGGCGATTCTCCTCGCTCGGTTCTCCTTCGACTTAGGTAAGTTTCTTTTCCTTATTTCTCTTGTGGTATAGTGGTGAAATGCCTGGAGGATTGCAATGTGAGGATTTTGAGGATGCTGAGATTGAGTGTAGATTCGGGTTTTAGCGATAAGTAGGAATGCTCGGGTAGTAGAGTTTCTAACTAGATTTCTCGAACCGCTGTTTGATATTTTGAAAGGTTTAGTGAAGCCTTGATTTATATTCTGTATGAACTTAGGTGAACAGACCTCCGAAGTAGCTAGCAACCAGACAGATTTCCAGGAGCCAGGTAAGTAAAGTATTGCTTGTGCCTTCGGGCCTACATCACAAAACAGTAGGTTTATGTATGCTTGAATGTTTCTATTGTCCATGCATCATGTTTGTTAAAAGTTAAGGGAATTCATTTGCCCCTTAATTAAGTAGGAGGATGTAGACATTGGGAGAATTGATCCCACTCCCAAGGGAACCATGGGATCAGATCAAGTGTTAAGGGAATTCATTTGCCCCTTAATTAAGTAGGAGGATGTAGACATTGGGAGAATTGATCCCACTCCCAAGGGAACCATGGGATCAGATCAAGTGTTAAGGGAATTCATTTGCCCCTTAATTAAGTAGGAGGATGTAGACATTGGGAGAATTGATCCCACTCCCAAGGGAACCATGGGATCAGATCAAGTGTTAAGGGAATTCATTTGCCCCTTAATTAAGTAGGAGGATGTAGACATTGGGAGAATTGATCCCACTCCCAAGGGAACCATGGGATCAGATCAAGTGTTAAGGGAATTCATTTGCCCCTTAATTAAGTAGGAGGATGTAGACATTGGGAGAATTGATCCCACTCCCAAGGGAACCATGGGATCAGATCAAGTGTTAAGGGAATTCATTTGCCCAGACATTGGGAGAATTGATCCCACTCCAAGGGAACCATGGGATCAGATCAAGTGTTAAGGGAATTCATTTGCCCCTTAATTAAGTAGGAGGATGTAGACTAGACATTGGGAGAATTGATCCCACTCCCAAGGGAACTATGGGATCAGATCATGTTATGAACGAATGCGTATGCCACTGAGATGAGAAAAATAGAAACTGCATATTTAGGAGTTTAAGTTCAGCATTTTACTTCATTCATATACTGCTTTACTTACTTAGCATTAGGCTAATAGATGAGTTTTGTGATGTAGGTGAAGAAGTGTTAGCAGGTGTGTCTCCTGATCGTGTTGAGGAATAGTGGACGTTGGAGGAGTGCATTCAGGCTTCAGCATGGTAACTGATGGGGCGGTTTAGCATGTTGTCTACAGATGTGGAGGTTTAGTGGATAATGATTTAATCGAGTATATGAAGTTTTTAGTAAATGAGATTACAGCTATTTGACTTTGTTTTCGAGAATCTCTGATTTTCATGTTTTTACTGAATTTGATCAATACAATGACTTGGAGTGTTATGAATGGATTTTTGGTAAAATGTTTTAAGTCTGTTAGATAGTCGAAGCTTTCTCGGGTTATAGACAGGTTGTTTAGTCCATTGGTAGGAATTGAATAATTTTTGTATCAGAGGATATGTGTAGAGGTTTATTGCGTTCTGTGGAAGGAAATCGTGTTGATGTCTATCGGAAGAAGGAAGTCTATCGGTAGATGTGGTGTGTCAGTCTGTCGGAAGATGTAAGTCTATCGGCAAATGCCTTAAGGAGTCATGTGAGAAGCACGTGTCGGCAAATGTAGTCTATTCGATCGGAAGGTGTAGAGTATTGAGTCGTCGAGTAGTGATCGGCAGGTGTAGTCTGAGAGAGTTAAGGGGGTTTTGTCGTTTAGCGAATCGGAAGATGTAGAGTAATCTGTTTGTCGTTTAGTGAATCGGAAGATGTAGTGTATGTTTTAATTCTATCGGAAGGAGTCATATTGTTGTTATCGGAAGATGTCGTGTGTTTATCTATTGAGAGATGAAATTGCGCTGACTTCATCGGCAGATGAAGTTATGTTGACTTCATCGGCAGATGAAGCGGTGTATGAAGTTCTCACGACTTCATCGGCAGATGAAGTTGTGGGTGAAGTCGTGTAGATGTCATCGGCAGAAGCCTTTGGTTTTCTACTTCTGCTTCTTCTGTTGACTTTGTCGTCGGCAGATGAATTCGACTTTTGTAATTCCTTGAGTAGTCCATCACTTAAAACCTTAATTCTTTTGACCGGACACTTGAGATATTTCCATTAATCTTTCCAACAATATTTTCACCGCTAGTTTAACCCCATTGTAGTTTTAAATAATTTTTCCGCTGCAAAGTTTTCAAATGTTTTGAACGTTTAGTAAACGTCAAATTTTGTATGTCGAATGAAGTTTTAAATTTATTTGAAATTTCTTAGTCATGGTCAAGTAATGAGTAGCGAACCGGGTTCAGATAACTCGGGGCGTTACATTATCTGAGGTTTAACCAAATACCAAATTGAGATTCAGCGCCGCAAAGAATAAGAAAACCAAATCTCACTAACGGTTGCGTGACACCTCGTGTGATATTTTGGGAAAGTACCAGCCAACTACTTGGATATGAATCCCAAAGACATAAGAAAGTATCCCATAATTAATTTGATCTGAAGGCCTGATATAATTCATCAAATCCTCAAGTTTCTTAATCCTCAAGTTTCTTTATTTTTATTTCCACTAATATCTTCATGATTTCCAATATTCATCTATCGAATAATCTGAATAAATTATTTCTTGATTACCAAGAAATAAACTACAAACTTAGAAAACAATGGAATAAAATATTATTACCATAAATGTAATTTGCCAAAAAAATTAATGTCAACATATTTGTAATATATTTTCATTTACACTATCAATAATATTTGTGGAGGGTATTATGCTCATCCACACTCGTTCTTAACCGTTGGAAGGAGATATCTTCTTTGACAACTTGAAATGAGCCTCGAAAAAAGCTTGAACCTCGTTTAAGATTGATAAAATGAATAATTAAGAATCTTTTGCAAATATGTTTTCTGGCTCGTATTGTAACGACCCGGTGAGGATCGCCACGAAATTCTTGACTTTACATAAAACTTTAACTCATATTTGAACTCTTCTCTCCTTCTTTGTTTTTATAACAGTATACCTAACAGCTTAAAGACTTCAACTTAATGGATGGAAAATTAGTCCCTCGTACCTGCTTCCAATCCGACGTACAAGTTGCATGGATCTGCATGCATCATCGATAGACATGGCACGTGCACCCCTCATGACTCTTTTAAACACCTATTGGTAGATGCGAATACTCGCATCGACCGACGGCTTATTTCACTACATCTGCCGATCGCTAGACGACAAAATAACACTTTCATCATCCGATGGCTTATTTCACTACATCTGCCGATCGCTAGACGACAAAATAACACTTTCATCATCCGATGGCTTATTTCACTACATCTGCCGATCGCTAGACGACAAAATCACACTCTCATCATCCGATGGCTTATTTCACTACATCTGCCGATCGCTAGACGACAAAATAACACTTTCATCATCCGATGGCTTATTTCACTACATCTGCCGATCGCTAGACGACAAAATCACACTCTCATCATCCGATGGCTTATTTCACTACATCTGCCGATCGCTAGACGACAAAATAACACTTTCATCATCCGATGGCTTATTTCACTACATCTGCCGATCGCTAGACGACAAAATAACACTTTCATCATCCGATGGCTTATTTCACTACATCTGCCGATCGCTAGACGACAAAATCACACTCTCATCATCCGATGGCTTATTTCACTACATCTGCACTACATCTGCCGATTGCTAGATGACAAAATAACACTTTCATCATCCGATGGCTTATTTCACTACATCTGTCGATCGTTAGACAACAAAATACACACACTTTCATCATCCGTGGCTTATTTCACTACATCTGCCGATCGCTAGACGACAAAATAACACTTTCATCATCCGATGGGCTTATTTCACTACATCGGCCGATCGCTAGACGACAAAATCACACTCTCATCATCCGACGGCTTATTACACTACATCTGCCGATCGCTAGACGACAAAATCACACTCTCATCATCCGATGCTTATTACACTACATCTGTCGATCGCTAGAACGACAAAATAAACATTTTATCATATGATGGCTAAACACTGCTACTCCTACCGATAGGAGAAAAACACATCTTCTGGTAGAAATCCTACCCAAAATGATTCATTCGACTTTCACATAATACAACTTAGCTAAGAAAGGCTCTTACTGTATAGACAAATTCATTCCAAAGTATAAATAGCGAAGACTTGCATGACATAAACCCTTTAAAAGAAACATATTCTCATATCCAATCCCAGACGTAAAAGTTAACTCAAGCATACTACACCATCCTACATAATTCCAGTTCTTATATTCTTACTGACACAAGGAGCAATAACCGGGGTCATAATCGCCTCTCCAGTCCTGCACTGTCACTTTGAGTATCCTCCAGCAACCAAGCTTAGACATCCTCATTAACCTTGAGTTCCTCACCCTGCATAATCGTTGATCATATTCATCATTCATAATCGTTGATCATATTCATCATTCATAATCGTTGATCATATTCATCATTCATAATCGTTGATCATATTCATCATTCATAATCGTTGATCATATTCATCATTCATAATCGTTGATCATATTCATCATTCATAATCGTTGATCATATTCATCATTCATAATCGTTGATCATATTCATCATTCATAATCGTTGATCATATTCATCATTCATAATCGTTGATCATATTCATCATTCATAATCGTTGATCATATTCATCATTCATAATCGTTGATCATATTCATCATTCATAATCGTTGATCATATTCATCATTCATAATCGTTGATCATATTCATCATTCATAATCGTTGATCATATTCATCATTCATAATCGTTGATCATATTCATCATTCATAATCGTTGATCATATTCATCATTCATAATCGTTGATCATATTCATCATTCATAATCGTTGATCATATTCATCATTCATAATCGTTGATCATATTCATCATTCATAATCGTTGATCATATTCATCATTCATAATCGTTGATCATATTCATCATTCATAATCGTTGATCATATTCATCATTCATAATCGTTGATCATATTCATCATTCATAATCGTTGATCATATTCATCATTCATAATCGTTGATCATATTCATCATTCATAATCGTTGATCATATTCATCATTCATAATCGTTGATCATATTCATCATTCATAATCGTTGATCATATTCATCATTCATAATCGTTGATCATATTCATCATTCATAATCGTTGATCATATTCATCATTCATAATCGTTGATCATATTCATCATTCATAATCGTTGATCATATTCATCATTCATAATCGTTGATCATATTCATCATTCATAATCGTTGATCATATTCATCATTCATAATCGTTGATCATATTCATCATTCATAATCGTTGATCATATTCATCATTCATAATCGTTGATCATATTCATCATTCATAATCGTTGATCATATTCATCATTCATAATCGTTGATCATATTCATCATTCATAGTCATTGATCATATACATCGTTCATATTCTTTGCTCATATTCTTTGTTTAGGTTGTGTGGATCACGAGAGGATTTGTGCCAGTAAAGGGGGTTCGACAGTGAGTTTGATCTTGTTCCCTACTGCGGGTCGTATTCATGTGTCTTTCTTTGGACTGTGACATACGCCAAACCGCCCCCAACCCTCACTTAATCCACGTTGCATAAATCTTATATATACGTATATATACATACATATCTTGTTCATAGAAAACATGCGTTAAAACATTTTTCTTATGCTTGGAAAACATTCATGATGCATGAACATGAGAACTTTTAACTCATCAAACTATGACAAGGATCATACCAGAGTAGATGACTTCACAACATACATAGACCCTTCAAGTGCAGGCAAGCTCATTATCATAATGTAAACATTAGACATCTAAACAACCTAGTACACCCACGATGTAGGGCTCTATTAGCCGGGAATCTTAATACATTCACTTACCTGGTCTCCTTAGCACTTGAGCTCCATTCTCTTCAAACTTCTTCACCTAAACATTTACATTGCAGTAGTTAAAACAAAATCCTAGTAGTTCTAGTCTCGAGTTATCCTAAGATCTAATAGCTAAGAGTCCTTCCCGAGTTCTTAGTTTAATACTCAATGTAACCTGAAATCCCAAAACCAAAACAGACGGATTCGATAATGATAACTCAGGGTTGGTTGTTCTAAATGTCCAGAATCGATTCGGAAAGACATTACTTATCTCGGGTTTCAAAATGTTCTTATTAATATTCGGCCATTGAAGAATCCAAACTTCAATACAGAGCTGGAAAACTGGGCTAATAAACTAACAAATAACCACATTGTTAAACCCGTACCTCGAGCACAAAGTAGCCGAGAAGTAGCAAGGAAACCGATCGCCGAAGGAGGGCTTTCCAGCTGACAGAGAGCGAGAGCTTGGGAGAGAAGAAATCGTCGGAAGTTGGGGATGTCGGCTACAGTGGTTTAAATGAGGTTTGAATCTTTTCCTTTTTCTTTAAATACTGGCCTCAATCCTCCAATATTACAACTTTGCCACTCAACCTAGTTTAGATCCACATGTAATTAATTAAGCTTGGCATAAATCCTAAACTTCGAAGATTAAATATTTATGACCGTTAATACAGTTAAGGAAATCACCTGGCCGTTAACTCGGGTGTTACACGAATGGTGTCTCATAATCCCTTCATTTTTTACAATATTCGTTAAATGCAAAAGAGCAGTATTCGAGTCCATTATCAGTTCTGAGCTTCTTTCCTTTCCTATTAACCTGATTATCAGTTATGGTCTTCAAAGCGTTAAAAGGTCTCCAAGGCTTGATCCTTTGTTATGATGCAATAAACCCATAACCTTCTAGAAAAATCATGGGAAAAGTACCATTTAGACTCCAACGTATGGGGTCAGTGACCATTTGGTACCTAACGTATTTTTTGTACCCAATCAAACCCTAACGTATAAAACGTTTGCAATTCAAACCCTACCGTCAATTTTTCAGTTAAAATTGACAGATGTTCTTTTAAAATTACCAAACTACCCTCCTTTCCCTCTCTCTCTCTCTCTCTCTCTCTCTCTCTCTCTCTCTCTCTCTCTCTCTCTCTCTCTCTCTCTCTCTCTCTCTCTCTCTCTCTCTCTCTCTCTCTCTCTCTCTCTCTCTCTCTCTCTCTCTCTCTCTCTCTCTCTCTCTCTCTCTCTCTCTCTCTCTCTCTCTCTCTCTCTCTCTCTCTCTCTCTCTCTCTCTCTCTCTCTCTCTCTCTCTCTCTCTCTCTCTCTCTCTCTCTCTCTCTCTCTCTCTCTCTCTCTCTCTCTCTCTCTCTCTCTCTCTCTCTCTCTCTCTCTCTCTCTCTCTCTCTCTCTCTCTCTCTCTCTCTCTCTCTCTCTCTCTCTCTCTCTCTCTCTCTCTCTCTCTCTCTCTCTCTCTCTCTCTCTCTCTCTCTCTCTCTCTCTCTCTCTCTCTCTCTCTCTCTCTCTCTCTCTCTCTCTCTCTCTCTCTCTCTCTCTCTCTCTCTCTCTCTCTCTCTCTCTCTCTCTCTCTCTCTCTCTCTCTCTCTCTCTCTCTCTCTCTCTCTCTCCTGCTTTTAGATTTTGATTTTGGAATTTAACCTACATTCTATCTGTAACATCCTCGTTCTAAATATAAAAGCTTCGTTACAAACAAACAGACAGTTGAATTAGCTTTAATGTCCAATTAATAATGAAACCACATTCAAAGTTAATTTTATCGTCGTTTTCTTTCCTCAGAGGCGTCTTCTTCTTCTTCTGGATAAAACCAGTGGCCACTCGAGAGTCTAGAAGAGAGAGAAAATGGAGGTTCTCTTCGTCTTCACGAGCTGATTATCTCGTTCGGGATGACAGGTTGGTGAAGCTTCGTGGGTCCTTTCCCCAAAAAACTTTCTTTCAATCAATTGTGCGATTCAGGTTTTGCCCACTTCACCTCCACCCTCCTACTTGTTCCGTGTCCTTCTTCCATTTCCGATTCTGTATTGTTCCTTATCTGGGAACGGAAAACAAAGTTGTAACGATCCCGTTTCCCAGCAAGATATTGTCCGCTCTGGGGATTGGGCCGTAGCACCATATCCTCCCCTCACGGCTTTGTTTGGCGAGAACTTCCAGGAAGGTCACCCAACCTGGGATTGCTCTCGCCGAAGCACTTTTAACTTCGGAGTTCTTATGGGATCCATTGCCAATCGTGCTCCAAAACGCGTCTTGCTATCTTGGGAGGGTCTCTTTACATATGTTTCATTTCCATATACTTCCCCAAGCGATGTGGGATTGTGACGACCCCCTCTTTACGACCCGGGATTTGCCTATACTCGAGTCCGGGATTCGCCTACACTCGGCTTAGGTCCCGAGGTTTGCCTCGCAACCCGAGGTTTGTCCCGCAGTCGTACACATACGTTCACATTCGGGTCATCACAGAAGTTTTAGTCCCAGAGGAGGGAGAGAGATAGAGAGAGATGGTAGTTTGGTAATTTTAAAAGGGCATCTGTCAATTTTAACTGAAAAATTGACGGTAGGGTTTGAATTGCAAACGTTTTATACGTTAGGGTTTGATTGGGTACAAAAAATACGTTAGCTACCAAATGGTCACTGACCCCGTACGTTGGAGTCTAAATGGTACTTTTTCCAAAAATCATTTAGTCTTTTGCCTTTTCCAAGCGTTAAATTAAGATTAATTAAGTCACATGAAAACAAGATCATTGGTCAACACTGCTGGAAATTTTATTTTATTTTATTTAAAATTTCTTCATTATCTATTTACATATAAAAGTAGTCAGCCTCATGTCCAAGCATGCCCTAATCTCAGACTGAGCTCGGGCAGTAGATTTTTGAAAGGCTAGCCGGAGATCATCTTCAAGGCCATGTTGAGAGGCATTTTATTTTCATCCACCGCCGTAGTGCCCTTTATCAAGTGTCGTTGTAACACCCAGTTCTATCGAACCAGCTCTTTTATTATTAATGGTATACACCTGATTAATCAATAATTTAAGTAGGGTTATTAAAAGACTAGGCAAGGGCACTAGAGTAAATTTACAATTTTCAAAAGTGGATAACGTATTTAAGGAAAGAGGGTTGGGTTTAATGCACTGTAGCCGCCACCAATTTCATACTTTTCCTCTTCGGGTTTTCAGCTCAAGCAGCCGAGCTCTCTAGGCAATTTTCCTCGCCCGATTCTCCTTCAACTTAGGTAAGTTTTCCTCATTTCTCTTAAGATATAGTGGTTAGTTACCTGAGGGAGTACAATGTGAGGATTTTGAAGGTGCTGAGATTGAGCGTAGGTTCGGGTTCTTAGAGATAAAAGGGATTACACGGGTAGTAGAGTTTCAAATCGGTTTCCTCAATCTTATTATTGATTTTTGGTAAGGTCTAGTGAGAGTTGGATTAATGTATTACCATAAACTTAGGTAAGCGAGCTTTTGGAGTAGTTGAAACCGAGCATCACCAGGAGAGCCAGGTAAGTAAAGTTTGCTTGTGCCTTCGGGCCTACATCACAAAACGTTAGGTTTGTTTGCTAGAATGTGTTGGTATGTCATGCATCATGTTTTAAAAATAAACGAAAATGAATTTGAATGCATGTCAGCATGGTGAGGATTGAACATATTGAAACAGTTATGTGAATCAGATTTACTGTTAAGGGAACTAATCCACCCCTTAATGAGACAGTGGATATTTATACTTTGGGAGAATTGATCCAACTTCCAATTTCACAGGGGGATCTAAACATGTGAATCAGATTTACTGTTAAGGAAACTAATCAGCCCCTTAATGAGATAGTGGATATTTATACTTTAGGAGAATTGATCCAACTTCCAATTTCACAGGAGGATCTGAACATGTGAATCAGATTTACTGTTAAGGGAACTAATCCACCCCTTAATGAGACAGTGGATATTTATACTTTGGGAGGGTTGATTCAACTCCCAACTTCACAGGGGGATCTGAACAGAAACGAAGCATGAACAACTGAGTTGAGAAAGTAGAAATTGCATGTTTAGGAATTTATATTTCAGTGTTACATTTCATTACTGATTTACTTACTTAGCATTAGGCTAATAGATGAGTTTTGTGATGTAGGTGAAGAAGTGATAGCAGGTGTGTTTTTCGAGTCTACTGAGGACTAGACTAGGTTTTGGAGTGCATCTTTGTAACCATCTGGCAGCTGATGGGGCGGTTTAACTGATGTCAGTTGGTGTGAAGGTTCAGTTGACAGCGTTTTAATTTTTGTGTGTCGAGTTTTCATGACAGTAGTGGTTTTCAATATTTCGAATATGTTCTTTTTGAGCTTTCTGATAATAGTATTTGGTTAGGCTTAAATGCGATTTTACTGAATTCGAGTAATGTAAGGATTTTGAACTGTTCTAATGGTTTTAGTGAAGTAAACTCGTCCTTCTCGCAGATAAAGATGTTTTTTTATGGAATTTGAGTAGTTAAGATATTGTTCTACTTTCTGTTGAGTTTTCTGGAGTTACTTAGGGTCATGGGTTTTTGAATGTCTTGAGTGAGTTTGCAAGTTCAACCATCGGCGAATGGGTTCGCCGGTGGATGTTGGGTGTTTGGTCGCCGATAGACATTGGCGGATCAAATCATCCGACTGACGTCACCAGATGATGTCGAGTATTCTACTCACCGGTGGATGTCGTGTGAAAACCTGACGGATGATGTAGAGAGTCTCTTGTCGTTTAGTGACCGGTGGATGTCGTGTGTTAATCCACCGGAAGATGTAGAAAGTGTTTTGTCGTTTAGTGAACGGTGGATGTTGTGTGAAAACCCGACGGATGATGTAGAGAGTCTCTTGTCGTTGAGTGACCGGTGGATGTCGTGTAATAATCCACCGAAAGATATAAGAAGCGTTTTGTCGTCTAGTCACCGGTGGATGCAGTATAACGTCGATCATCCAGCTGACATCACCGGTAGGTGTAGAGAATATTTTGTCGTTTTGTCACCGGATGATGTCTTCTATTTTCTGCTTCAGCCCCTTTTTGTTAACCTTGTTCAGCGGGCGACGCGTTTGACTTTTTAAGACTCATGGAGTATTTTACAATTTAAACTTTTATTCTTTTGCTAATTATTCCTCAACATTTCAACTGATTAATCAAGCATCGTACAATAGCTTTGTTTAATTTTTTTTTTTGCTCAAACAATTTCCGCTGTAAGTTCTTGAATGTTTGAAGTTTTAGAAAACATCAAATTTTGACTTTTGACTAGACCTCTAAGTTTGGTTCAAAGTTTTTCCGAGTTTCGTGCAAGATTGTGTGACGAACCGGGTTCTGAAAGTTCGGGTCGTTACAGTCGTGGGGTTGAATGAAAATAGTTCCAATACCGATTGTCTTGGTCGCTAATACGTCTTCGTGAGTTTACGTTGTTGTGCTAATATTTTTAATTTAATTAATTGTACAATATAGTTTGACTATTTTACTTGATTTAATTCCAAAATTTAGAATTATTGTTTGTAATATTAATTCTCACAAATTAAACATGAATTAGTTTAAAAATGTTGTAAAGATAAAAATAATAGAAAAATAAATAAATTTACTGTATAGATGAAATTCTACTTACGAAATATTAAATTTAGTACGTGCAATATAAAGAAGGTTTGAAATGTATATTATATAGAGTAGGATAATATGGCACGACAAAGTAATATTAAAATGTCTAACATGTATGCCAAAATAGTTAGAAACTTTCTCAAAGCTTTTCGTACGTCTACAAAATATTTTGCATGGTTTATAGTTCTAATATTTGTCACGTTCTTATGCAATTCATCATTATTTTTTTGGGTAATTATCGATTTGAACCCTGTACTATACACGTTTTTTCAATTCTGCCCCTGTACTAAAAAAACCGGCAAACCGAACCCTGTACTTTGATTCTGTTATCAGTTTTGACCTTCTATCAACAATTTCATTAAACCCTCATTGAAAAAACTAACAAACGATCTTGGATTCAGTTGAAATTTTTACCACATCTTCACTACTTAATGAGAAGATAATCAAGAAATTTTCGTGATTTTTTAACATAGGTACGATTTATTAGAATTTTATTTTAGTATTTTATAAACATATTATAATAAATCATACCAATTTTAGAAAATCACGAAACTTTTTCTATTATCTACCCATGATACTGTTGAATATGTGGAAAAGTTTTCAAATAAATCAAATATTGTTTGTTATTTTTTTAAAAATTAATTTATAAAGAAAAGAAGAAACTGAGATTAATTTAAAAAAGTATCAAAAGATATTGAATTTATTTGAAACTTTTTTAAGATATTCACCATATTATGGGTAGATAATAGAAAATTTTGCGTAATTTTTTAAAACTTGTATGATATATTATAATATTTTTAACAAATACTAAAATAAAATTACAATAAATTGTAACGGTGTTAAAAAATTATGAAAATTTTCAGATTATCTTCTCATTAAGGAATGAACATGTGGTAAAAATGTCAACTGAATCTAAGATTGTTTGATAGTTTTTTCAATGAGGGTTTAATGAAATTGTTGATAAAAGGTTAAAACTGATAACAGAATCAAAGTACAGGGTTCGGTTTGCCGGTTTTTTTAGTACAGGGGCTGAATTGAAAAAACGTGTATAGTATAGGGTTGAAATCGAAAATTTCCCTATTTTTTTAGATGTTTTCTAATTTTTTTAATAAAAGTTTTATAAATATTTTGATGATGATGAGATGATAGTGATATTTCTAATAGGTGTAATAATTTAATCTAAACATAAAAAGACATTTTAGAATTTTGGTTATATACGATTTATGAGCATAATCAACAAAAAATGCATAACTTTTTATATTTTTTATACTCATTAGTCAAAGTTTATTCATTTTTATAAACAAACCATTATTAGCAATAAAATAGTTGTCTTTTTTTTTTTCAAACATTGCTTCCACTTATTTTTCCAAAATTCATATATAAATTATTGAAAGTAGAAAATCTGTTTTAAATACTTTGACACCTAATAGTGATTCAAGAAAACATAATTATCTTGATCAACCATTAGTCTCAATAGATGACGAAGATAAGAATTTTAATATCTTGGCATGATGGAAATCACAATAAGAAATTTTCTTGTGCTTTCTGTCATAGCTGTAACGCCCCCGAACCCGTCCCGGCTCGGTGCGCTACTTTGTTAACCAACCCTGCATTTAAATCGTAAATTAAAATAATTTTCATAAAATATTTGACTCGATTTTTTTTTTTAAATGACAAATAGAAGTTACTGTGCGCGCATCCAAAATAGTCATTGAAAATGTATAGCAAAACGAACCCGACATTATTGACTTTAAAAAAAAACGGCAATATAATGCCTAAAAGTTTCAAAATCCAAAACCTGAAAAACAATACATTTAAAACACAATTTAAGCCAATCCAAGCCAGAATCAACCAGTACTATATACACCAAAACATAATCTAACCAAACGAACACTAGAATCAAATCCCAACAACACTACATAAAATCCACCACAACCCACAAAATAACTATACCACTCCTATATACACCCACCAACTCCAACCAAACGAATCAAAACATATTCAACTACCAACCAAAATATACACAAAGCTAAATACCAATATCCACTCCCAACAAACTCAACACTCCAAAGAATCAGGTCGAAGCGCCCCGACATATGCACGAACCGACAAGCTCCATGGATCACCAACCACTCCTAATCCTGATCTCCGCTATCAAGCTCACCAGTAAGTACTTCGTCACCTACACCACAGAACACAAAACGTAAGCCTAATGCTTAGTAAGTAGGGAAACACAAATGAAACAACACAATGCAATCCACCTAACACATGCAATCTCTAACACTCAGTTGTACTTATTTGTTGTTCGTTGCTTTAATCTTTCATATAGGTCCCCTCGGGGTGCTACACACCAGCACCTCAGCCCGACAAGGCACACTATTCAGAATTTCATATTTTAGCCAATCATCCTTCATAGAGGTCCCTCTCGGGGTGCTACACACCAGCACCTCAGCCCGACAAGGTACACTATTCAGGATTTCGTATTTTAGCCGGTCATCTCTCATAGAGTTCCCTTCGGGGTGCTACACACCAGCACCTCAGCCCGACAAGGCACACTATTCGAGATGCATTTTACAATTCACTTTATCTGATTACGTTCATGCTCACAATGCCAAACAATGCCACTAATCGTATCTAACGTCCTATACCATGATGCATACTTCAAATATGCAATACCACACGAAAACAACCAACACCATGCAACACGAAATAAATAACCCTACCGTTCTATGGTGTAGGCCCGAAGGCGAAAGGAATTCAACCGCTACTTACCTGATTGCTCGCCATCCACTTGCTCACTTCTACTGGTAAATTCACTCGTTCGACGACCTAAAAATATAAAACTTAGCTTGATAAGTCACTAATAAATTCTAAGAAATTATTAAACCTAAAACTAACCAATACTTAAAGCAGATTTCACACTAAAGCACTTAAACCCGGTTTTTTGCATAATTTTGACCGTCGAACTTTAAACGGTCATAACTTCCTCATTTCTCAACGGAATTCGATGTGCCACCCCAATCCGTAAACCTCTACATGTCTACTATCCATTGAAATGCTTAAATTAACCAAACAAAACACTTAGCCCATCCGAAAACCATAGGACAGATTCGGCCACCCTAGTGTTCTTAAACCGATTTTGTGTAACACTCCTCCAATTTTCAATCTATCCACTCAAACAACCTAATCTATCCATTCAACAACTAAACCAACCAATTTGGAAGGAAAACAACCAATTGAAAGTCAAAATTCGGAATCCCTAACCTAGGGTTTTCAAACATTCACAAATTCCAACTAAAACTCCCTAAAACACTCACAAACTTCCACTAAAGTTATAAAAATCAAAACCCATAAAGTTTTACCTTAAAATCACTTGAGAAATTGAAGAAATGGAGAGGAGAGGCGTTGGCTATAGAGGAGAGGGAGAGAATTCGATGAAGATGAAGAAAAATGAAATAAACCCACTCTTTTTCTTCTTTTTCTTTTCCTTTAAAATTACCTTTTAATCCCTCCTTTCACTCTTTAAATCCAACGCCAAAGCACATAATTTCTCTTCTCCATCTTGATTTTTCTCAATTTTATTCATTAGTTGACAATTTTTCTATTGGTTAAAATACCTTTGACTTTTCAACCAACAATTTTTCTCAACCAATCACTTATAGTTGACTTGTCAAACTCTTCCACCTCACTTTCCCTTCCTTTCAATCAATTGCTTTGAATTTTCAACAACAATTCCTATTGGTTCATTTGTTGGGTTTGACTTTTCAAACCAATTTCAACCATATTTTAGTTGGAATTTTCAACACTTTTCTCCTCTTCTTTTCCTCCAACGTGAATACCGTCCTTTAATATCTTCTTCCATTCAACTTTACCATATAGTATTTTACTCAATTACCTAGTTTTTCATTGGTTAATTTATATTTTGACTTTTCAAACAACCCTTTTTGACTTGTCAATTCACTTCCTTCACTCTTCTTTTGCATGACTAAATTCAAATCCCTTTATCACTTAACATTAACCTCTCCTAACCGTTTAATCTAAGACATATCGGGTGTTACAATAGCCTGAGCCATACTAATAGTGCAAGTATCGACAATTGCATCGGAATCGACTTTTAGTGCAGATGATAGTTTTTCAGATACGAGAAGTAGCTTGGCACCGAAGACGGTTGAGAAATTAAAATGCTTGAAGGAATGAGAGCTTGCATACTAGATAATGCACGATAATGTACAATTGGAGGAGGTTGCTTGTGAAATTGACAACATTAAAATATGTAGAGTGAATTCTACACCATATAGCTCTCCATAAAATTTAAGATGAATTTGCTTTATTTTATATGTATATGTATAAGTTATCTAATCACGAAAATGCACATTATTGAAAGTCAAGTAGGTATCAAGCTAGTTGAGATATCTTATTAGCTTAATAAGAAATAAGTTTAATTGTTTTGATGATAATTATATTTAATTGAATATTTTATTTCTAATTTGATGATGAATATATTTATTTGAATAATTTAATTCTAAGTTTATATATTTTTAGTTAAAAGTGAGTATTTGAAAGTTTTAACGTGTTTTTTTAAGCATTTGCAGTCAATATCAAAGTTCATAGAACTTATAGAAAATCAATCAGAAGCAAAGATTGATTGACTGGTCGACCAAACCAAGGATCGGGGCCATTCATAGAAACTCCCAAAAGAGCCAATTTTTTTAAAGAACATACGAGAGGTTGACTAGATCAACAATTGTGGTTGTCCAAGGAATCTCTCGAGAACATCAAATTTTTGAAAACTGCTCGAGACGTCGATTTGACCATCAAGGGTTTGACCGGGGTGGTAGACCAAAATAAATTTGTTTAGTATGCAAATTAAAAATATGAGTGTAGTGTATGCTTTGCGATCGTCCAGAAGATTTGTCAGGACCCGACCCGACGAGTCCTGACGATTAGGATTCTCGAAGTGGGAAATGATAATAAATTTTGAGTTTTCAATTTGCATGAATACATTTGTATTTTTAATTAACACCGTCTTTCTTGTACTTGGAATCTTAAAATAAGATATTTCCATACAATTCTAAACAATATACATATTCCAGACCAACTTTCCAAATATGTATGCATTAAACATGTCTATATGTACATCATTATCAGAGTTTTCTAACGGAAGCTATTACAGACAAAATAGGTCACACACACATGACTGTTTAAAAAGAGTTTATAAAATTTCTAAACTATCTATCCCGGTCCCAATGCAAAAGAAAACCATCTACCTCGATGGTTTATCCTATGCCTCTTCTAGTCCTTTAAGTTACCTTTGCTTTTTTGTCTCGGTTTACGATCTTGTTATCTGAAAAAAAAAATATGAATATCCACAAAATGAGCTTTACGCCCAGTACATAAGTCTAAGAGCTAGAATAGCTAACTTAGACTCTATTACACTATCTAGGACTATACTCCATCTTCCACCTATTATTGATTATTTTTTAAATCAATTTGTTTTGATTTGAAATTCATGCCATTTATATAAAAATGCATTCATGTTCGTATTCGAACCATTTAAAAATTCATGTAATTTATATAAAAATGCATTCATGTTCATATTCGAACCATTCAAAAATTCATGCTATTAACTACAATTTAAAACTATTCTCAACAAATAGATAATCTCATGCAATTTAAAATAAATATGTCACGATTTTAAAGTCATTTTTCATAAAACATTCAATGCAATCTTTTAATATTCAAATTGATATGTCAAAAATGCAATTCACACTAATTGACATATATAACCATCACACAACTCTACAAGTTTCTGAGATTTCACTGGTAAGGCTATAGGACCCTACATATTGGTTCCCCGCGAGGTTTAGGGATTTTCAACCCAATAAGGGCACATAGTTAATCTCCCAATCATTTTCATAGTCATACTTATCGCACACGAAGAGGCAAGTCCAGTCCAATGGGTTCTTATGTTATCACGACTTTCAACTTCCTCCTTCCTAAATGCATGCTTTAAAAATAGTTATAAAGCAATGTTATGCATGTTTAAAATAACGCAATCCACCCATACAATTGATATTTAAAACCACTATGTTCAATTCAATGTAAACCATTGTTTTAGGAAATTCTTCGTTTTAACATTTCAATAAAAATCAGAATATGTTATTTTCACAATTCATTATTCAATTCGCATTAAAAACGATATCCATTTAATCACTTCAATTCATCCAATCCCATTCAATCACAATAATTTCTAAACATATCCAGAACCAAAGTAGAACTTTAAACTATTTTCACCTAGTAATGCAATAAAGCATAAACTAACTATTTTAACTGTTAGATTTACTTACTGAATTGTCGGTTCCTTCACTTTAACTGAAAATCTCCTCCGAATCTATCGATTTTTCCACAAAAAATGATCATCTCAACGAGCTGAATAATTTTTTCTAAAGGACGAATTGGCAAAAATCATTTTTTCCTTTCCTTTCCTTCTCTTTTCTCCCATCTTTCCCTCAATTCTCTCTTCTCTTGGCATTTTCTTTTCTCTCTCTCTCTCTCTCTCTTCCTTTCTTTTTCTCCACGTCAAATGGTTGAAGGGTTGCCACTTAACCCTTTTTCAATAGTGCTTTAAGGGTAAATTGCCCTTAAGGCTAATTTATCCAATTAAAAAGACCATTTTACCTTTCTCTTCTTAGAAAATCACCAAATAACCATGATTAATTAGTTTTTAACTACAATTAGTTTTAATTTGACCCAAATTAGATTCATGATAATCTAATTTACTTAATTAAAAAAATTAAAATCTTAAAATCGTATAATTTTTATACAATTTTATTGACAAAGGTCCGTTTACATTCTCCTCTCGTTATAAAAATTTCATCCCAAAATTTATTTCTAGCTTACTTTTCAAACAGTTGGGGATATTTCTCTTTCATCTCGCTTTCCAGCTCCCAAGTAGATTATTCAACTACTCAACTTCCATAAGACTTTAACAGTTGGAATTACTTTATTCTGTAGTACTTTATTCTGTGAATCCAAAAGAGTGATCGGTTCTTCCATTACTGCCATATATGGTCGCAGTTCCAATTCTGTCCAGTCCAAAACATGTGAAGGATCAGGTTCATGTTTCCTCAGCATTGAAATATGAAAAACATCGTGAATTTCTGCCAATTGAGGAGGTAGTGCAATCTTGTAAGCCATTGAACCCACCCTCTGTAATATTTGAAAAGGTCCGACAAATCTATGAGATAATTTGCCACCTTTTTCAAATTTAGTCAAACTCCGATGTGATCTTACTTTGACAAACACATGATCACCCTCATTAAATTCCAGTGGTCGTCTCTGTCTATCTGCATAACTCTTCTGATGACTCTTAGTGGTTTCCAATCATTGTCGATTGAGTTTGATCTTTTTGTTGGTTTCTTTTACCAAATATGGCCCCAAAAGCACTGTATCTCCTATTTTAGTCCAGCACAACAAAGATTTGCACGGTCTACCATACAGTGCTCAAATGGTGTCATACCAATACTTGCTTAGTAGCTATTATTATAGGTGAACTCTACCAGATGCAAATGATCTTCCCATCCTCCTTTAAAATTCATTACACTTGCTTGTAACATATCCTCCAAAATCTGAATTGTCCTCTCTGATTGGCCATCAGTGTGTGGATGATAAGCTGTACTGAGGTCTAGTCGTGTATCCATAGCTCTCTATAATCCCTACCAGAATCTCGAAGTGAACATCGGATCTTGATTTGACACTATAAGCAGTATCAGTGATGGGGACCTCTTGGTCATAAGCCCTTGAGGCCAGGGTTCAAATCACTGGGAAGGCAAAATGTGGAGACCAAACGACGCACTGCCATCGACCCAGCCAGTGGACGCACCGTCATCGACCGTTGGGTCCCACTCATGACCTTCTCCATCCCTGGGGTAGGAATTTTTGCCTTCCCAGTGATTTGAACCCTGGCCTCTAGTGGTACCAGTGATGGGAAACTCTTGGATGTCTGGGTTCAAATCACTAGGAAGTCAAAAACTCCTACCCTAGGGATGGAGAAGGTCATAAGTAACGAATGGCCCGTATACAGGATATGGACCCGGATGGCAATGCGTCCGCGCGAGAAAAAGGCAGGTGAAGGTATAGAAATGGGCACACCATGCGGTCTGAAAATTTATTTCAGATACAATTTACTAACCTAGTCAATCGAATGAGTACTGCATATAGGTAAAAAAAAGTGACTCAATTTAGTAAGCTGCTCCACTATTACCCATACAGTATCATTGCTCTTCGACAATTTTGGTAATCCTGTAACAAAATCCATCATAATATACTCTCACTTCCATTCTGCTATTGGCAATGGAACGAGTAATCCAGCTGGTTTCTTATGTTCAGCTTTAATTCTTTGACAAGTTATACACTTGGAAACAAATCTGGCTATCTCCGCTTTCATTCCTTTCGAACAATACTGTTTTCTCATATTCTGTGTAACGACCCCGGCCAGGAGCCGTCACGTGTTCATATTCTTTCATTAATCGTTTGCTTGACTTTTACTATTATTACATTCACTTACTATCTCTCAACAGACTTTCACATTTAACATATACTTTTTTTTTAAACTGGTAATAGAAACGCAGAACCATTAAGGAAGACGAACCCTCTCGTGTCCGACTTCCCACGCCTCGTCGGCTCAACCTTCACAGAGTCGAGCGACTAGACTCGGTCATTGGCTTCTTGACAATTTCGGGAAAAGAGGAGGTGCCCTCAATTCTCTTAACTTAATACCACTCGGGTTTGCATGGGTTGCATGCGTTGACAACCCTCAGAAATTTAGTCGTCCGGTCATCACGTGCATTACGCGTGACTCGCTTAACATCGCCTAAAAGGAGACATCTTCCGGTGGGCACGTGGGTCTCGCGTGCTAAATTAAAACATCATCCGGTCGCTAATCGAAAAAACACATTTTACATCTTCCGGTCGCTAAACGACAAAACACATTTTACATCTTCCGGTCGCTAAGCGACAAAACACATTTTACATCTTCCGGTCGCTAAGCGACAACACACATTTTACATCTTCCGGTGACGTCATCCGGAAGACTAAACCATCATACAACTATCCTTCGGCATCTGCCGATGACGTCAGCCGGAAGACTAAACCAACAAACAACTACCCTTCGGCATCTGCCGATGACGTCAGCCGGAAGACTAAACCATCAAACAATTAACTCTCGGCATCTGCCGATGACGTCAACCGGAAGATTGCCTGATCCAGCTTCCGTCTAACGGTAGAGAACACTAAATCATCAAATGACTCCTCCCAACAGAAAGAAAACACAACTCATTCAAAATGCATATAGCGGAAGACTTAAGCAACAGATCATTTATAAATCTATATAATCATTCCCTGACTCAATGATCCACTAGACAGTTTCAAAGCTCAACGTTTTAAAATAATCTCATCCTACTTAAGCTACCATGTCCTTTAACATACTGTAACATAAGAGTCTTAACCAGGGGTCATAAGTCGCCTCTCCAGTCCCGCACTGTCACCTTGAGCATCCTCCAGCAACCAACCTTAAGCATCCTCTTTGAACATAACATCCTCACCTGAACCTTCATCACCTACACCATAAGGTTTAACTATAAGCCTAATGCTTAGTAAGGAATGCATGCTGAGAGATATACATGAGTACACAATTTAAAGAGACATAATTCATAAACTATTTTTCATTCATGTTCATCTTTATCATTTACATAACATGTATTAAGGCAGAGAACGAGGGAGGAAGACAGGGGTACATAGTCATTTGCCTATCGCGGCAGTCGTACATAATCATTTGCCTATCGCGGCAATCATGATACATCACTCGGCCTCCCCAGTGGGAGAATTCGCGAGCCATACATATCATTACTCGGCCTCCACCAGTGGGAGAATTCACGAGTCATACATATCATTAACTCGGCCTCCACCAGTGGGAGAATTCGCGAGTCATACATAACATAGTCTTTTCCCCGTTCTGCACTCAATCATGGTTACATTTACTTTTCATGTTCTCTACTTAATCATAAACGTGGGCAATATGCGTAAACATGAGGTTCATAGAGAAAAGTCATACCATAAGGACAAGTAGAACATCCTGTAACTTTACATTTACTTACACAACTTCTTCATATCGTGGAAATAACAAATCATAGTCAACAAGCTAACATCTCAGTGATTTCCTAATACCCTTGCGGTGTAGGGCCCTAGTGGCCGGAAATCTTAACACATTCACTTACCTGGATTCCTTAGCAATCCGAACTTCCTCTCTTTAACTTCTTCACCTAAAACATGTACATTACAGTAGTTAAAACAAAGTCCTAGTAGTCCTAATCATAAACCACCCTAGGATCTAATAGCTAAAGTCATTCCGATTCCTCTGTTTGACACACTGCAGTCTGAAATCCGAAACTAGGTGGACAGGTTTTACCATTGATTAAATCCGAGTTGGTTACTTAAAATGCTCATAATCGATTCGGGATGACATTTCTACTCTCAGATTTTAAAAAAAAGTCTCAAACTACTCGGCCACTGCTAAAAATCCGAACTCAGTGCCGAGCTGAAAACAGAGCTCTATTTACTAATGAATGACTACATTGTCCATTTCGTACCTCGGGTGTGGATTTGCAGAGAAGAGCAAGCTCGAAGCCAGCCGTGGGTAAAAGGGAAGTTCTGGTAGCCGAGAGCAAGAACTTGGGAGAGAAGAAATCGCCGAGAGGGAATGTCGGCTACAGTGGTAATAAAATGAGATTTAAGGTTTCCATTTCCTATTTATACCTAATCCATCAATTCTAATTACTAAACTGCCACCCAACCTAGTTTTACTCAACTTGTAATAAATTTGTCTTAACATTAAATTTAAATCATAACGGTTAAATAAGAGGGTGACAATGAAAATGGTCAGAAAATCACCTGGCCGAAATGTCGGGTGTTACATCCACCCCTCCTTAAACAAAATTTCCGTCCTCTAAAATTGCTCAAGCAAATAACTTAGGATATTTGTCCAACATCTCCTGCTGCCTTTCCCATGTGGCTTCTTCAATGCCGTGATTTGTCCATAAAACTTTCACCAATGGGATCTCTTTGTTTCTCAGAGTCTTGACTGCATATTCCAATATCTGTATCGGTTTCTCCTCATACTCCAGTGTCGGTTCTAAACCAATATTCGATGGCTGGATGACCTACATCGGATCACGCATGCACTTTCTTAACATTGACACATGGAAGACATTATGAACTTTATCCAATGATGGAGGCAGTTGCAGTCTGTAAGCTGTACTCCCGATTTTTGCCAAGACAGGGAAGGGTCCAATGAATCTAGGATTAAGTTTTCCCTTCTTGCCAAATCTTAAGACTCCTTTAAATAGTGATACCTTTAAGAATACTTCATCTCCTACTGAAAACTCGAGTTCCCTTCTCCTTTGATCTGCATAACACTTCTGCCGGCTTTGTGCAGTCATCATTCTTTTCTGAATAGTGGCAATCTTATCTGACATTTGTTGCAGAATATCAGGTCCAAGAAGTTTTGTTTCACCAACCTCGTCCCAGTAAAGGGGTGACCTACATTTCCTTCCATACAGTGCTTCATAAGGTGCCATACCGATGGTGGACTGATAACTGTTATTGTAGAAAAACTCAACTAGTGGTAAATGTCTGCTCCAAGTTGTCTGAAAGTCAAGTACACATGCTCTCAACATATCTTCGAGTATTTGAATCGTCCTTTCTGACTGGCCATCGGTTTGTGGGTGAAAAGCTGTGCTGAAAGATAACTTTGTACCTAATGTACCTTGCAAACTTTTCCAGAATCGAGAGGTGAACCTGGGGTCACGGTCAGAGACAATGGATACAGGGATCCCATGCAACCTAATAATTTCCTGAACATAAAGATCAGCAAATTGGTCCATCGTATAGGTGGTCCTTACAGGTAAGAAATGGACTGATTTCGTCAGTCTATCCACCACAACCCAAATACAATCGTGCCCTTTAGTCGTCTTAGGTAGTCCTACTACGAAATCCATAGCTATGTGTTCCCACTTCCACTCGGGAATAGGCAACGGCTGAAGAGTACCTCCTGGACGTTGGTGCTCGGCTTTGACTTGTTGGCATACTAAACAGGACTCTACATACTTAGCAACATCCCTTTTTAGGTTAGGCCACCAGTACTGTAACTTCAGGTCTCGGTACATCTTGGTGCAGCCAAGATGTACAGAAAAGGAAGAGGAGTGCGCCTCAGCCAAGATCAACTTACGCAATTCCACATCATTAGGAATGCACCACCGATTTCTAAACCTCAGGATCCCATCCTTGGAGAGACTGAACTCGGAGGTGGTGTCCTTCAACTTATCCATCATGCTGATATTTTCCACTGAATCCTTCTGTTGTGCATCCTTGATCTTTTCCAAAATTGTTGGTTGAATAGTTAACTCAGCGAGCAAGACTGGTAACTCTGGAACTATCTCCAAGTCAAATTTCTGAACTTCTGTTCTTAAGGGTATAGACATGGTTGAAACCACGGGCTGCATTGTTGTTGACATCCTACTCAACGCATCAGCTACAGAGTTAGCCTTCCCGGGGTGATACTTGATCTCAAAATCGTAGTCCTTGACAAATTCCAACCAACGTCTCTGTCTCATGTTCAATTCCTTCTGTGTGAAGAGGTAATTTAGACTTTTATGGTCAGAAAACACCTCACATTGCTGTCCATATAAATAGTGTCTCCAAATCTTCAAGGCAAAAACAACAGCAGCTAATTCTAGATCATGAGTGGGGTAATTTTGCTCGTAACTCTTTAGCTGCCTAGAAGCATACGCTATAACTTTACCCTCTTGCATCAAAACACAACCTAAACCAACTTTAGACGCATCACAGTAAACACTAAATTTTCCTTCTTCGGTTGGGAGGGTCAATACAGGAGCTGTTGTTAACTTCAGTTTTAACGTCTGGAAGCTGTCTTCACAGGCTTCAGTCCAAGTATACTTAATGTCCTTTTTTGTTAAACCTGTCAGGGGTTTAGCTATCATGGAAAATCCCTTGATGAACTTCCTGTAATAGCCTGCCAGCCCAAGGAAGCTACGGACTTCGCTGGCATTCTTAGGTTGAGGCCAATCCTTTACTGCCTGAATTTTGGTCGGGTCCACAGATATGCCATTAGCAGAAACTACATGGCCAAGGAAATTAACCTTATCTAACCAAAACTCACACTTAGACAGTTTGGCGTAAAGTTGATGCTCCTTCAATGTCGTCAAAACTACTTTCAAATGTTCTTCATGGTCAGCCACAGTTCGGGAATATATCAAGATATCATCTATGAACACAATCACAAACTTATCCAAATACTCACGAAACACACGGTTCATTAGATCCATAAAAGCGGCAGGGGCGTTTGTCAATCCAAACGACATGACTAAGAATTCATAATGTCCATAGCGGGTTCTGAAGGCTGTCTTTGGTATATCTCCTTTTTTAACCTTCAGTTGGTAATAACCCGAACGTAAATCTATCTTTGAAAACACCTTAGCTCCTTGCAATTGGTCAAACAAATCGTCAATCCTGGGTAAGGGGTACCTATTCTTGATTGTCAACTTATTTAGTTCCCTGTAGTCTATGCACATTCTAAGAGAACCATCCTTCTTCCTTACAAATAAGACTGGTGCACCCCAAGGAGAACTACTGGGGCGAATAAATCCCTTGTCAACCAATTCCTGCAGTTGGACCTTCAATTCCTTCAACTCAACAGGTGCCATACGGTAAGGATTCTTGGATACAGGTGATGCCTCAGGGTATGTATCAATTACAAATTCTATTTCCCTATCAGGTGGTATACCCGGTAAGTCATCTAAGAATGCCTCGGGAAACTCCCGGACTATAGGAATATCCTGTAGCTCAATTTTATTCTTCACCCGGTCATCTAATACACTAGCCAGGTAGCTCTCACAACCACCTCTCAGCATTCGGTATATTTCTAGTGAGGATATAATTGGTATCTTACTTATTTTAGGAATAGCTTGGAAGGAATAATGGTTATCATTTGGGGGTCTAAAATCAACTATTCCAGATCGACAACTTATCGTGGCATGATGTCTAAATAACCAATCCATCCCTAATATCACTTCATACCCTTTTATGTCAATGACAATTAATTCCGCATAGAGATTCTTATCCCCTAAGGACACGACGTCACCCTTAACAATCTGCTCTGAATGTAGGGACTTCCCTGATGGCAACACAACACTATATAACCTTTCAGCTGGTAAGGGTCCTATGCTATGTTTGCATACAAACAAGGTTGATATAAACGAGTGTGTGGCCCCTGTATCTATGAGTGTATAAGCAGCAAAACCACAGATCATGACGGTACCTGATATGACTGTATGCTGAATAGCTCCCTCATCTTCCATCAACGCATACACTCTGGGTACAACCCTTGCACGGTTCGGGTCTGGTGGCATGGGGCAATCTCTGACCATGTGTCCGGTCTTATCACACCTGAAACACCGGCCAGAAAGCAGCTTGCACTCACCAGGGTGGTTCCTCTGACATGTAGGGAATAGAGGCACCAGAGGTCTCTTTCCTTTTCCCTGGTCATCATTCTGGTTGAGGGGCCTCTTCATTCCATGCTGTTGTTGTTGTGGTCCCCTGTTCCGTCGTGGCTGCCAACCTTTGTTCTAACGTGGTGGCGGCTGAGCGTCCTTCATGAGTTTCTTTGGCTGTTCGCGTTGTGCATATGCTGTCATTTCTGCCTCTTCTAGCTCCAAGGCCTTAGCCGTCACTTCACCATAAGGTACATTATGTATCCCGGCAGTCTTCACTTTCATGTACAGACTTGGCTTCAGTCCTTGAACAAACTGGTAAATCTTATCTTCCTCATCCTCAATCATACGGGGAGCAAACCGTGATAAAGCATCAAATTCACATATATAATCCGTCACAGAGCCAGTTTGTCGTAGATTCATAAACTCCTTCTTCTTGTTGGCCCGAACAGTCCTATTGAAGTACTTGTCAAAGAAGGCAGTCTTGAACATCCCCCAGGTCATAGCTTCGGCATTAGTGGTGCTCTGGATCGAGTCCCACCAATGCCTTGCACTTAACTCCAAATGAAAGACAGCATAGGTGACCTTATCCCCTTCGTCAACCTTTGCATACTTAAACATATCTTCAATCTTTCGGATCCACTCCTCAGCATGGACAGGATCTGAAACATACCCATTAAACACCGGGGGTCGAAGCCGTGGAAGCGCTCACCCCCATGATCATGAGTTGCGTTAGTACTGGAGTTGCCTTGTTCTTCTCTAGCTGTCATCAGTCGTTCTGTCTGGTGAGATTGGCGCATGACCAACTCAGTCACTGAGCAATAGCATTGCTATCCTCATTGGCCTCTCTCTGTTGACCTCTAACCATCTTGGGATTCCTAGACAAATCATTACAGGCATAACTTAACTTAATGACATACATGAAATCATAAACACTTACAGTTACTGAAGTGTGCTCAAGTGACAGTCAGTGCTGGGAGACAGTCTGCAGAATCGGTTTTAGAACCTGGTTTTGCTCTGATACCACATTTTAGAACCTGGTTTTGCTCTGATACCACAATTGTAACGACCCCGGCCAGGAGTCGTCACGTGTTCATATTCTTTCATTAATCGTTTGCTTGACTTTTACTATTATTACATTCACTTACTATCTCTCAACAGACTTTCACATTTAACATATACTTTTTTTTAAACTGGTAATAGAAACGCAGAACCATTAAGGAAGACGAACCCTCTCGTGCCCGACTTCCCACGCCTCGTCGGCTCAACCTTCACAGAGTCGAGCGACTAGACTCGGTCATTGGCTTCTTGACAATTTCGGGAAAAGAGGAGGTGCCCTCAATTCTCTTAACTTAATACCACTCGGGTTTGCATGGTTGCATGCAGTTGACAACCCTCAGAAATTTAGTCGTCCGGTCATCACGTGCATTTCCGGTCGCTAAACGACAAAACACATTTTACATCTTCCGGTCGCTAAGCGACAAAACACATTTTACATCTTCCGGTCGCTAAGCGACAAAACACATTTTACATCTTCCGGTCGCTAAGCGACAAAACACATTTTACATCTTCCGGTCGCTAAGCGACAAAACACATTTTACATCTTCCGGTCGCTAAGCGACAAAACACATTTTACATCTTCCGGTCGCTAAGCGACAAAACACATTTTACATCTTCCGGTCGCTAAGCGACAAAACACATTTTACATCTTCCGGTCGCTAAGCGACAAAACACATTTTACATCTTCCGGTCGCTAAGCGACAAAACACATTTTACATCTTCCGGTCGCTAAGCGACAAAACACATTTTACATCTTCCGGTCGCTAAGCGACAAAACACATTTTACATCTTCCGGTCGCTAAGCGACAAAACACATTTTACATCTTCCGGTCGCTAAGCGACAAAACACATTTTACATCTTCCGGTCGCTAAGCGACAAAACACATTTTACATCTTCCGGTCGCTAAGCGACAAAACACATTTTACATCTTCCGGTCGCTAAGCGACAAAACACATTTTACATCTTCCGGTCGCTAAGCGACAAAACACATTTTACATCTTCCGGTCGCTAAGCGACAAAACACATTTTACATCTTCCGGTCGCTAAGCGACAAAACACATTTTACATCTTCCGGTCGCTAAGCGACAAAACACATTTTACATCTTCCGGTCGCTAAGCGACAAAACACATTTTACATCTTCCGGTCGCTAAGCGACAAAACACATTTTACATCTTCCGGTCGCTAAGCGACAAAACACATTTTACATCTTCCGGTCGCTAAGCGACAAAACACATTTTACATCTTCCGGTCGCTAAGCGACAAAACACATTTTACATCTTCCGGTCGCTAAGCGACAAAACACATTTTACATCTTCCGGTCGCTAAGCGACAAAACACATTTTACATCTTCCGGTCGCTAAACGACAAACACATTTTACATCTTCCGGTCGGCTAAGCGACAAAACACATTTTACATCTTCCGTCGCTAAGCGACAACACACAATTTACATCTTCCGGTGACGTCATCCGAAGACTAAACCATCATACAGACTATCCTTCGGCATCTGCCGATGACGTCAGCCGGAAGACTAAAACCACAAACAACTACCCTTCGACATCCTGCCGATGACGTCAGCCGGAAGACTAACCATCAAAACAATTACTCTCGACATCTGCCGATGACGTCACCGAAGGATTGCCTCATCCAGCTTCCGTCTAACGTAGAGAACACGTAAATCATCAAATGACTCCTCCCAACAAAAGAAAACACAACTCATTCAAAATGCAGATAGCGGAAGACTTAAGCAACAGATCATATATAAATCTATTCCCTGACTCAATGATCCACTAGACAGTTTCAAAGCTCAACGTTTTAAAATATCTCATCCTACTTAAGCTACCATGTCCTTTAACATACTGTAACATAAAGTCTTAAACCGTCGCCTCTCCCAGTCCCGCACTGTCACCTTGAGCATCCTCCAGCAACCAACCTTAGCATCCTCTTTGAACATAACATCCTCACCTGAACCTTCATCACCTACACCATAAGGTTTAACTATAAGCCGAATGCTTATAAGGAATGCATGCTGACAGATATACATGATACACAATTTAAAGAGACATAAGTCATAAACTATTCTTCATTCATGTTCATCTTTATCATTTACATACATGTATTAAGGCAGAGAACGAGGGAGGAAGAGCGAGTCATACATATCATTAACTCGGCCTCCACCAGTGGGAGAATTCGCGAGTCATACATATCATTAACTCGGCCTCCACCAGTGGGAGAATTCGCGAGTCATACATATCATTAACTCGGCCTCCACCAGTGGGAGAATTCGCGAGTCATACATATCATTAACTCGGCCTCCACCAGTGGGAGAATTCGCGAGTCATACATATCATTAACTCGGCCTCCACCAGTGGGAGAATTCGCGAGTCATACATATCATTAACTCGGCCTCCACCAGTGGGAGAATTCGCGAGTCATACATATCATTAACTCGGCCTCCACCAGTGGGAGAATTCGCGAGTCATACATATCATTAACTCGGCCTCCACCAGTGGGAGAATTCGCGAGTCATACATATCATTAACTCGGCCTCCACCAGTGGGAGAATTCGCGAGTCATACATATCATTAACTCGGCCTCCACCAGTGGGAGAATTCGCGAGTCATACATATCATTAACTCGGCCTCCACCAGTGGGAGAATTCGCGAGTCATACATATCATTAACTCGGCCTCCACCAGTGGGAGAATTCGCGAGTCATACATATCATTAACTCGGCCTCCACCAGTGGGAGAATTCGCGAGTCATACATATCATTAACTCGGCCTCCACCAGTGGGAGAATTCGCGAGTCATACATATCATTAACTCGGCCTCCACCAGTGGGAGAATTCGCGAGTCATACATATCATTAACTCGGCCTCCACCAGTGGGAGAATTCGCGAGTCATACATATCATTAACTCGGCCTCCACCAGTGGGAGAATTCGCGAGTCATACATATCATTAACTCGGCCTCCACCAGTGGGAGAATTCGCGAGTCATACATATCATTAACTCGGCCTCCACCAGTGGGAGAATTCGCGAGTCATACATATCATTAACTCGGCCTCCACCAGTGGGAGAATTCGCGAGTCATACATATCATTAACTCGGCCTCCACCAGTGGGAGAATTCGCGAGTCATACATATCATTAACTCGGCCTCCACCAGTGGGAGAATTCGCGAGTCATACATATCATTAACTCGGCCTCCACCAGTGGGAGAATTCGCGAGTCATACATATCATTAACTCGGCCTCCACCAGTGGGAGAATTCGCGAGTCATACATATCATTAACTCGGCCTCCACCAGTGGGAGAATTCGCGAGTCATACATATCATTAACTCGGCCTCCACCAGTGGGAGAATTCGCGAGTCATACATATCATTAACTCGGCCTCCACCAGTGGGAGAATTCGCGAGTCATACATATCATTAACTCGGCCTCCACCAGTGGGAGAATTCGCGAGTCATACATATCATTAACTCGGCCTCCACCAGTGGGAGAATTCGCGAGTCATACATATCATTAACTCGGCCTCCACCAGTGGGAGAATTCGCGAGTCATACATATCATTAACTCGGCCTCCACCAGTGGGAGAATTCGCGAGTCATACATATCATTAACTCGGCCTCCACCAGTGGGAGACTCGGCCTACACCAGTGGGAGAATTCACGAGTCATACATATCATTAACTCGGCCTCCACCAGTGGAGAATTCGCGAGTCATACATAACATAGTCTTTTCCCCGTTCTGCACTCAATCATGGTTACATTACTTTTCATGTTCTCTACTTAATCATAAACGTGGGCAATATGCGTAAACATGAGGTTCATAGAGAAAAGTCATACCATAAGGACAAGTAGAACATCCTGTAACTTTACATTTACTTACACAACTTCTTCATATCGTGGAAATAACAAATCATAGTCAACAAGCTAACATCTCAGTGATTTCCTAATACCCTTGCGGTGTAGGGCCCTAGTGGCCGGAAATCTTAACACATTCACTTACCTGGATTCCTTAGCAATCTGAACTTCCTCTCTTTAACTTCTTCACCTAAAACATGTACATTACAGTAGTTAAAACAAAGTCCTAGTAGTCCTAATCATAAACCACCCTAGGATCTAATAGCTAAAGTCATTCCGATTCCTCTGTTTGACACACTGCAGTCTGAAATCCGAAACTAGGTGGACAGGTTTTACCATTGATTAAATCCGAGTTGGTTACTTAAAATGCTCATAATCGATTCGGGATGACATTTCTACTCTCAGATTTTAAAAAAAAGTCTCAAACTACTCGGCCACTGCTAAAAATCCGAACTCAGTGCCGAGCTGAAAACAGAGCTCTATTTACTAATGAATGACTACATTGTCCATTTCGTACCTCGGGTGTGGATTTGCAGAAAAGAGCAAGCTCGAAGCCAGCCGTCGGTAAAAGGGAAGTTCTGGTAGCCGAGAGCAAGAACTTGGGAGAGAAGAAATCGCCGAGAGGGAATGTCGGCTACAGTGGTAATAAAATGAGATTTAAGGTTTCCATTTCCTATTTATACCTAATCCATCAATTCTAATTACTAAACTGCCACCCAACCTAGTTTTACTCAACTTGTAATAAATTTGTCTTAATATTAAATTTAAATCATAACGGTTAAATAAGAGGGTGACAATGAAAATGGTCAGAAAATCACCTGGCCGAAATGTCGGGTGTTACATTCTGGTACATTTTATTGTTTCTAGAATGAATTGCAAATTTTGAGTAATGATTTTCTCTTAAGATATCCTTCTTCAATTCTTGATTATCTTTAATCACAAGACGACCCATAAATCTCACTCCTAAATTGCTATCTTTGGAAAAATTATGAACTTCCTTCGCTTCAATCTTATCTTTTAATTCGACGATTTCAGCATTATCGTTTTGTGCTTCTACAATCCGTTGTACCAGGTTTTGAAGGTATACCTGTTCATTACCTTCTCTCAATTGCAAATTGAATTGATCGACCTCCACCCACATTCCGTATTCTTTAATGCCAAGACTAGCTGCCATTACTCTGGATTTTCTGCTCAAAGCATTTTCAACTTTGTTGGCTTTGCCTGGATGGTACTAGAGTGTGTAGTCGTAATTCAGTAAAAACTCCATCCAGCGTCTCTGTCTTTGATGCAGCTCCTTCTGAGTGAATAAGTATTTCAGACTTTTGTGATCTGAAAATACTTCAAACGTCTCACCATACAAGTAATATCTCTAGTGTTTTAGGGCAAACACTACTGTAGCAAGCTCCAAATCGTGAACTGAATAATTTCTTTCATGTGGTTTCAATTGCCTCGAAGTATAGGCAACGAATGTCAAGACCCGACCTGACGAGCCCTGACGATTAGGATTCCCGAGGTGGAAAATGATAAAAAATTCTGAGTTTTCAATTTGCATGAATTTATTTTAATCTAATTGAAAACTTACTTCTGCAATCCTTGCATCCTAAATTAGGATCTTCTACATTTAACACCAATCACAAGACAACTAACATACATTTCATACGTTGAAATATTTGCATGACAACATCATCAAGTCTTTACATCCTCATCAGAGTACATGGAAGCGTTTAAAAAAAACTAAATAGATCACTACACGTGACCTTTACAAAGGGTCTATACATACAAAACAACTAAACACCTGTCCCAACTCAAACAGAAACCATCTACCTTGACGGTTTTGCCTATGCCTTTTTATCATCTTTAGATTTGCCTTTTTTGCTTTATCGTCTTAGTGAACGTTCTCGTTATCTGAAAAATATAGATAATCCACATAATTAACTTTACACCTAGTATATAAGTCTAAGAGTTAGAATAGCTAACCCAGTCTCTATCCACACTATCTAGGACCATACTCCATCCTCCACCTAACATTGATTCTTTTTTAAATAAATTTAAATCAATTTGTTTTGATTTGAAATTCATGTCATTTATATAAAAATGTATGCATGTTCGTATTCGAACCATTTAAAAATCCATACCACTAACCACTGTTTAAAACAATTCTCAACAAATAGATAAATTCCATGCAATTTAAAATAAATATTTCACGATTTAAAGTCATCTTTTCACAAAACATTCAATGCAATCTTTTAACATTCAAATTGATATGTCAAAAATGCAATCCACTCTAATTGACTCATGACCATCACACAACCTTACACGTTTCCGGCCTTTCACCGGTAAGGCTGTAGGACCCTACACATTGCTTCCCCGTGAGGTTTAGGGATTTTCAACCTAAGGAGGATACGTAGTTAATCTCCCAATCATTTTAATATTTATACTTATCGCACACGAAGAGGCAAGTCTAGTCTAATAGGTTCTTATGTTACCACGACTTCCAACTTCCTCCTTCCTAAATGCATGCTTTAAAAATAGTTATAAAGCAATGCTATGCACGTTTAAAACAATGCAACTCTACCCATCCATACAATTGATATCAATATGTTCAATTCAGCATAAAACATCATTTTCAAAATAATACTTTGTAACTCATCGATTTCCAAAACATTTCATATTTATACATTTCAATACAAATAAAAAATATATTCTTTTCACAACAACAATTCAATTCATTGACATCATCAAAAGAATATCAATTTATCCCTTCAATCCTCAATGAAACTCTATCCTATCCAAATTCAAGGTAGAAATATAAACTATCTCCACTTATTAATGCAATAAAGCATAAACTGACTATTTTAACCATTAGATTTACTTACCAACTTGTCGGTCCTTCACTTTAACCAAAAATCTCCTCCAAATCTATCGATTTTTTCACCAAAATGATCTTCTCAACGAGATGAACATTTTTCTCTAAAGGACAGATCGATGAAAATCACTTTTTCCTTTTTCTTTTCTTCTCTTTTCTCCCTTCCTTCCCGTGGTTTTTCTTCTCTGGTTTCTCTCTCTCTCTCTCTCTCTCTCTCCCTCTCCCTTTTCCTTTCTCTTTTGCTCCACGTCAAACCTCTTTTCCTTTCTTCTCTCTCTCTCTCTCTCTCTCTCTCTCTCTCTCTCTCTCTCTCTTCCTTTCTTTTTCTCTTTCTTTTCTTCTCTCTCTCTCTCTCTCTCTTCTTTTCTTTTTCTCCATGTAAAACAATTCTTTGTCACTTAACCATTTTACCATTAAACCATTTTAAATTACCATTTTGCTCTTCAATTTTGGTTTATTACCATAAAACCATGTTTAATAAATCTTTAAACTCAATTAACCTTAATCTAATCTAAATTAGATAAATTTTAATCTAATTTTTATAATTAATCAAAATTTTATCTGAAAAATTGAATTTTTTATACATTCAAAATTTTGCCATTACAACGATTTTCTCATTTTGCATCAAAACACATCTCAAACCGTTCAACGATGCATCACAATAGACTACATATCTTTTTCCTATTTCTAGAATTATTAGAATCGGTGGGGACACTAGCTTTTTTTCAGTAACTGGAAAGCTATCTCACATTTGTCGTGTCATTCGTACTTTACACCTTTCTGGGATAATCGATTTAATGACATTGAGATTTCGGAGAAGCCTTCGACAAATCTTCTATAATATCCTGCAAATCCCAGAAAACTTCTTATCTCCGAAACTGACTTAGGCTGTTCCTAGTTCTGAACTACTTTAGTCTTTGAAGGAGTCAACTGCAATACCATCATTTGAAATTACATGCCCCAGAAATTTAACTTCTTCAAGCCAAAACTCGCACTTACTCAGCTTAGCATACAACTAGTGTTGTCTCAACAGGCTCAAAACACAATGTAAGTGCTTCTCGTGATCTGCTCTTGAAAAAGAATAGACCAGGATATCATCTATGAATACAATTACAAAGTTGTCCAAGTATTGTCTGAACACTCTGTTCATCAAATCCATAAATGCAACAGACGCATTTGTCAAACTGAAAGACATCACCATGAACTCGTAATGACCATAGCAAGTCCTAAAGGAAATTTTCTGAATATCTTCTTCTCAAATTCTGAGCTGATGATATCCAGATCTCAAATGAATCTTCGAGAACCAGCACGAACCTCTCAACTGATCGAATAAATCATCAATACAAGGAAGCAAATATTTATTCTTCCCAGTTACAGCGTTCAACTTTTGGTAGTCGATGCATATCCTCAAGGTGCCATCTTTCTTTTTGACAAATAAGGCTGGAGCACCCCACGGTGACGTGCTAGCCCGTAAAAATCATTTCTCTTGCAATTCTTCCAACTGCGCTTTCAATTCCTTCAATTCTACTAGCAGCATATGATAAAGAGGAATTGAACTCAAATTAGTACCCGGATACACTTCAATTTAGAATTCTATCTCTCTCATTAGAGGTAGACTGAGTAGTTCATCTAGAAACATGTCTATGTATTCACTGACAACTTTAATATAGTCAACCCTATTATCACCATCTGGCTCTAACAGAAGGTTAGTTATCCATCCGTTGAATTCAAATGAAGTTCGAGGGAAGTGGCATCTGATTGAGTTTCCCTCACCATAAAATGAAATGGTTTCACCCTACGGAAGACATACTGTTATTTTCTTTCAGTAACAGTCCATAACTGCTTTGTATCTGGATAGCCAATCCATTCCTAGAATGATATCAAACCATTCAAGTTCCATCACTATCAGATCAGCCACAATCTCATGCTCTTTAATTTGCACTATACAGGATTTACACATGTAACACCTAAGAATTTCATACAACGCACATATGCCTGGGATTAAATGGTTAGAGTAGCTTAATGGTAAGTGATGAGAGATTCAAAGGCAAGGCAAGGAGAAGAAAAGAATTGTTGACAAGTCAAAAAGAACTTTTTGAAAAGTTAAATTGATAAATCAATGGGAGGAATGGGAGGAAAAGTAAAGGAAAACAAATTAATTATGAAAAGTGAGCAAAACTTGTTGGAATACAAAGCATTCACGTTGGAATGTTTGAAGAAAAGTGTGGAGTGGAAAAATTTCAAAATAAGGAAGAAATAAAGAAGAAATTAGGAAGTGGGTGTGGAAAAGTCAAAAAGGAGGTTGAAAAGTCAAGAGACTTTTTCAACCAATTGAAAGGTATTAAGGTGATTGGAAAAGTGAATTAAAAAGGGTGGTATGAGAGAGGCCTTTCACGTTGGAAATAAGGGAGTAAAGGTGGTGGGGTGGATTTGAAATAAATTACTGATTGTGGTTAAAAATCAAAAGATGAAAAAGATGTTTTATAAATTAGGAGGATTAAGTGCTAAAAAGGAGAAAAACATCTTCTTCTTCCCCTCTTTTCCTCCAGGCCATTTTCAGCAATTAGAAGCATTAAATCCTCCATTTTCTTCAAGCTTTTCAAGAGTTTAAGGTAAGCTTTTGGTTGGGTTTTGAATTTTATTCATTTTAGGGTTGGTTTTTAGAGGTTTAAAGGTGTTTTGGTTGGAATTGCTTAGGGTTTGGAAAACCCTAAATGGGAATTCCAAAAATTTCATGTCATTGGTTAGTTTTCTTCCTCTTTTGCCAATTTAATCCTTAGCTATGATAGTTTAGGGTGTTTGGGTGGTTAGATTAAGGAATTGGTAAGTGATTGTTAAAAACCGGTTTTGAAACCATTGAGGGCCGGCTCTGTTTTGGGAATTTCGGATTGGCCATTGATTTTGGTTGGTTACTTTGATGATTTCAATGGATAGTAGACGTGTAGAGATTTACAGATTGGGGTGGCACATCAAAATCCGTAGAAAAACGAGAAAGTTATGGCCGTTTGAAGTTGGAAGTTAAAATTTGTAGTAAAAATCGGGTTTTGTGATTAGCTGTGATTTTGTGTTAAATTGTTAGTTAGATTTAGTTATAAAACTCCTTTAGAATTTTTATTAGTGGCTGGCTAAGTTATTTCCTATATTTGATAGGTTATCGAGCGAGTGAATTTATTGGACGAAGTAAGCAAACAATTACCGAGCAGTCAGGTAAGTAGTGGTTGCTATCCTTTCGCCTTTGGCCCTACACCATAGAACGGTAGGGTTAATGGTTATTTATTTCGTGTTGTGTTGTGTTGCATATTCGTTGACATGCATCATGGTTTTACATGAGTTTCTTGCATGGTTTGATTGTGAGCGTGAAATGTAATCAGATAAAGAAATTGAGAAATGCATCTTGATTAGAATGCCTTGAAGGGATTACGTGCTAGAGTGTAGCACCCCAGAGGGACCTCTATGAAAGATGACCGGCTAAAATATGAAATCTTGATTAGTGTGCCTTGTCGGGATTACGTGCTGGAGTGTAGCACCCCGGAGGGACCTCTATGAAGGATGATTGGCTAAAATATATAAATGTCGGGAGTATGAATTCCTAGACGGTTATAGGATTCTACGATCGACGAGGGAGATTATGTATGGCCATCCTAGACGGTTATGGGATTAGTGCTATCTGGTCTTGCTCTGGTGGTTCTGAGTGTGGCCGTCCTAGACGGTTATAGGATGTGTGCCTACTCGATCCACACGGCTCATGAAATGATTATAGCAACAAACAACAAACGAACACAACTGAGAGTTAGAAACTACATGTGATAGGACTGAGTTGCATTGTGTGTGTGTGCATTCGTTTTCCCTACGTACTAAGCATTAGGCTTACGTTTTGTGTTCTATGGTGTAGGTGACGAGGTATTTACAGGTGAGGTTGAATGCGAGGACCAAGACTAGATACGGTCGTTGATGCACAGGGCACGCCGGTGCAGGCAATTGTTGGGGCGCTTCGACCTGGTTCTCAGGATGTGTGGTTTGTGTTTGGGGTTTGATATTTTGTGGTTGTTTTTGTTAAATTTGATTTGCTGTAAATATTTATGGTTTTGGCACAATTGTGGACTTGAGTTAGATGTTTTATATATATATTTACAGGTTTTTGGGTTTTGCAAATTATAGGCGTTATGCCGCTCGTTTGGTTTTAAAATAAACAACATCGGGTTTATTTTCTCTATTTTTTATTAACCAGTTTAAGTTGGTTTTTTGAGATTTTTACGGAACACGGAGTAGGTAAAGTCGGGAATGTGTGGTTAAATTTTCAAGTGATTTGTAGGTGTTTGGCTTGAAGAAAAATGAAGAAAAATGAGGAAATTTGAAAAAAAAAAGTGAAAAATGGGTGTTTTTGGCCGAAAAACCCAAGGTGGCCCGATCGATCGAGTGCTGGGCGCGCAGACACGCGCGTGCAGCTCAGCGTGCGCCGCCCAGTGCGGGCGCCCAGAGCATGCCGCCCTGCGCGCCCTGCGCCCCGCCTAGCGCGCGCTCCCAGCACCAATTTTTAATTTTTTTTTTTTAAATTTCCTATTTCTACTATGTTTTAACCTGATATTTTCCTACATATTTTAAACGTATTTTGGGCACATTTTCCAACAAAAATTGAGAGAAACCCAAAAATTGAGTCAAAATTTTATCAAAAATTATGTTAAACGTCGTTTTAAACGCAGGATAGCTTAGCAAAGTAACGCACCAAGTCGAGGTGGGTTCGGGGGCGTTATAAGTTGGTATCAGAGCAAAAGTGGTCGAGTCGTTCAAAGGATTACCCGACAATGCCGGCCGCCATGCGACGTGCTTCACCGACTGTAAGTATTTCTTTCCTTTTAGTTAGCTTATAACTAAGATTAGATCGTTTTAAATTTGTACATAATTAGAATTAAAATGGAAAGGAATTCACAACAACCAGGACAACCTAGAAATGAGCTTGAAGAGTTGGTCAAGCTTCTTGCAGAGTTGGTCTGTATGCAAACCGACTTATGGAGTATTCTAGTAAATCGGAGGTTATCTGAACGACTAGAAGCATCATACTTGGAGGTGACTTCAAAGACAATAGAAGTAATATTGGCCAAATGGGAGTGGGTTAAGTCAATAGAAAACCCTAGGGGAAACTTAAATGAAACTATATCCCAGATAAGCAGGGGAGAATCTTCTTCGCAGCCACAAGGAATAAAAAGGCCGGGAGAAAAGAAGCCGCAACGGCAGCAAAGGAAAGGGTATTCTCAATGTTCCAAGTGTTTGAAAGTCCATCCAGGAGAGTGTGGGCTATATGTAGGCAGATGATTCAATTGTTTTGAAATTGGTCATCTTTCCTGAGAATGCTCAAAGCCAAAGGTCATAAGGTGTTACAAATGTAATGAGCCTTGACATATAGCTAAGGACTGTCCCGTTGCAAAGAAAATTAAGTCAGAGGGTGAAGATCGACCAGTCGTTATTTCTGGTATTATTCATGTTGATTGCATGTTTACTCTTACATCGATAGACTCGGGCATATTGTATGTCTTTGTGGTAAAATTGCAAGTGTTAGCTTAGGTAAAAGCGATAGTCGCTAAGAAAGATGTGAGTTATGTTCTGATGTGATACGGTAGGATAAATGTGAAATGAGGTTCTGATGTGATACGATATGATAACGGTGAATTGAAGTAAATCTTAGAATGAGAAAGCTATGTACCAAAATAGATAACCTAGGATATGACTATTAGAATAGTATACCTAGAATTTGATTACCCTTAGAGAAATGTTTTGATGGGGGATAAGATTGAATTGGATAGAAATTGGACCCTAGTTAGCAAACCCTTGGAGTCTTAAAATACGAGTACCCAAACAGGAGTTGAAGTAGGAAACGAAATTATGGAGAGACACCCTAGACCATTGAAATACCAATAGTATATGTTTAGGAGGATATGTGTAGATGTAAAAGTGGTATGTTTTAGAATTATGTAGAGTTGGAAGTATTTAAATGTAGATTGTATTGAGTGTCGAGCTTAAGTAAATTGTTAAGAGGATTTTGAGAATTTGAGACAATAATCAGTATTCGGTGGGGGACAATTTTGATGAACTTTATGCAAGAAGGGAGCCTAGTCTAAGTTAGAGGAAGTTATAAGTTTGATTGATTGTCAAATTAAGTGAGGCTAACAATGGTAGGGACTATTGAGTGTTAAAAGGTATGGTTAGAATGAGTGAGTACTATTGTGGGAATATAACAGGTAGAAGACTGGGCGAGTTGGACGAGCAAAATAGAGTAGATTTAGTTATTAAACTTTGAAAAGAATTTCGAGAGAAATTAGATAAATTAGATATTCGTACTAGTATTACAAAGAACTTGGTAAAGATTTAGTAGTGTGCGAGTTTGATGAATAACTTAGGCTGGAGCTGATAAGTTTAAGTGGATAAGGTTAAGCATAAGATGTATGTAAGTTAGAACTCGAGTGCTATTAGATCTTGGGTAAAGAAAATTGAGAAATTTAGAGAATAATGGATATGAAGGAAAGAAAGGTCTCATACAGAAATTTTATGAGTAACTCGAGGGAAGGTTAGAATCTGAGGTCTACACCTTAAGTATCTAGTAGTGTATGATTTGATAAATTTTAGAGTTTCAAATAAGAGGAACGGAAACTCGCATAAAAAACGTTTGAGGGCAATGAGAATAGGATAAGTTAGACAGTGCAAAGGTTCAACTCGTACGTAACAAAGTTGAAACTACTGATGTTGTAAACAGCTTAGACTAGAGTTGATAAGCTTAAGAGTTGATAAACTTAATCGTGGAATGTAAACTAAAAGTTGAGCTCTAAGTTTTGGATGGACTTAGGAAGAGGTAAGTGAGGAGATTACTTAATTATAATGGAGAATTAAGAATTTGGTATTCTGTGTGAAGCTGAGGAATTTAGAGGATATTGGATAGGAATGAAAGAAAATTCATACGAGGAGAATTATGGAAGTTTAATTTGATAGTTTGGGGTGTGACGTATATTTTGGTGATAGCAACTTTTGTAGTAAAGTTAGGTTGGGAATTAAAATTTGTTGGATGTTGGTTGGTGAGATACCGTTGGTTGGTGAGATACCGTTAAGACTCTAGCAAGGAAGAAGTAACGACATGAAAGGAATTTAGGGTTGTTGATTACGATAGATGCTTTAAAGAGTTAGATCTCTATAGACTGCCAATGTTAAATTAGAGGACCTGTAAGAGTAGTGCTAGGCTTGAGGACTTGGAAAAGCGGGGAAATTTGGATGGACGCTATTAGAGAAAAACCTAGAAGAAAGTTTAAGTTAAAAAATTTTATAAGTTAAGTGATAGTTAGGTATAGTGAAGTCAATAATTGTAGGGATTATTGAACGTTGGGGTGTATAGTTTAGAATAACCTAATTTAGAGTCATAGAGAGTTGACAATCCTTGAAGAATGATTGAGATTATTGTGGATGAGATTCAGAACAGTGAATGTAGCTATGAGGATTAGTTTAGAGAGAATGGATAAAGAAATCCTCATTGATGAACCATAGAAAGGAAACCTAGAGATATGAATTTGAGAAGAAAAATTTTGGGGATAGGGATTTATGGAAGTGTTGAGTAGTGGGTATTGGTTGGAGTCGAAGTAGGTATACACCAAACTTAAGACTTTGAGAGTGTATGGTGATGATTGAATTAGAAGTTAGACAAATTGAGGTTAGTGAATATAATTTTGAGAACTCGTAGTATACTTTGATAGAATATTAAATAGATTTAAGTAGTGAGAATTCGGAGTACGTGGATGATGTTAGAATGACTAATGAAGTGTCATGATGGTTTGAGGTAAATAGGTGTAAGATGAGATAGTAACATAGAGGGGAATTTGAAATGGAGAACTCAGGGTAAGAAGTTTACTAGTAGGTTTAGTATTACGCTATTGAGATAGCTTTGGAGATCTGAAATAGTTATGTCAGTATTCGATAGACACTGGGTTAGAAAAGTGAGTGACTAGGTGAACTTAGTTAAGAAGAAGCTAGAGTAAAACGAAGTTAGAAGTGTAAAGGTTTGAAAGTATAGGTGGTGATTGATTTAATTGAAGTCAGGGAACTTATATCAATTAAGGAGGGAAGGTTGTAACACCCGAGTTTTCGGGTTTCCGCTCCAAGGCTATTTTGGTAAATAAGTAAATTAGGTCCGTTTTGCGAGCGGATAGTTTTATTGGGACCCTAGAAATTTACGGAAATTTGTAGAAGAATAAGTGAAATTTTAGAAACCCAAATCGAGAAGAGTAATGTTAGAATTCCCGTTTTAGCCTTTTAGTATATCAATTTGCAAAAATAGCAAAATAAGTCCGTTTTGGGAACGGTGAGTTTTGTTAGAACTCTAAGATTAAATTGGAATTTGTGGAGATATACGAGATTTAGTGAAATTCGAAATGGTCGAAAATGAGAGAGTAAAATGGTAGTTAACTAGTTTAAATTAAAGAAATAGTTTTAGTTTTATAATTATTATTATTATTAATGTTTTTTTCTTTATAAAAATAAAAATCAAAACGACAGAATGGCTGAAGCCATTCTGTCGTTCGATAGCCCGACGCCGAGCAGCGAAGGCGCAGGGGAGGGGGGACGAGCGACTCTCCTCCGACGAAAACGCCGGCGATTTCTCGCCGTTCTCCGGCCAGACGACGGCGACTTGCAGGCTCCGACCGTTTTCGCGCACTAAACCGACGGTATGGCTCGGTTTTCTCCCTCTTTTTCGGCTCGGTTTGGGGCTGGCGGTGGCGAGCTCAATTGAGCTCCGATCGCCGGCCGTTTTCGGTCACTTCCGGCGTGGGTTTGCCAACCCTAGGGCCGGCTATTGTTGATTGACCGTGTTGAGCTCAATGTGAGCTGAAAACAGTGAAGCCCGATATAGGGCACTCGGGTTTTGCTTAATGGAACTTCGATTTTTGATTAGTTTATTCTAATTGAGTGTATATATGGTCGATTAGTGAAGAAATTGATAGAATTTGATGAAAAATCAAAAAGGGGAATTTTGGGAAAAAGGGGCAGATTCGGGTTTTGCCTAAATTGACCTAGCTCCAGTCATTTGTTTTAAAATTCCTTTTGGCAGATTAAAATAGGTTATTAGAGGAGTACGTGGCCGCTGGAATCGTTCGATTCCGATAACCGACGCAAAAGTTACGCGCGTTCGAAGTTTCGGGTCAATTTTACCAAACCCGAAAGAATGGCCCGTTTAGTTAGGTTTTAATTGGATTAGCTTAGAAGTAGTAATTCTTTGGAGTTTTAAGATTTAAACTCGATTTAATGTCGGATATTGTGAAATGTTATAGGTGAACAAACAATTGTGGACGAAGCTCGGTGAACAACGGACGCGAGGTAAGTCTCTGTGACTTGTTTGGCCATTTAGGCCTACACGTATGAATTGAGTCGAATGAGGATATTGTAGATGTATTTGGGTAGATTAGAACGGGTAACTAGTTTACATTCTGTTAGGTTATTAACTGTAGTGTTCATTGATTGTTAATGCTTTATTTTTCATTGTTCGTTATCGTCATTGCATAGAGCACGTTCATGCATTTGTTTTCTAAGCACGCACGCAAAATGAATTTCAAAGAGTTTTTACATAGAAAAAGGTAAACAAAGTACGTAATTGAACAACAGAGATAGTCACGCCGGGTGCGGTGGTTCAGGCATGGCTGTCGAAGGAAGCATGCTTTCCCCCCGGTTAGATACGAGGGGCTATCCAATCGTCGGATGTGCCGCTCCTATCTAACGAGAGTGAAGCCCCGGGTGACACATAGACACAGAAACAAAGAAACAAAGAAATGAAAAGAATGCAGAGTTTCAAAAGAGCATAGCATAGCATAGCATACATTTGCATTCACTTAGATTTACTGAGCCTCTAGCTCACGTGTTTAATTCTATGGTGTAGGCGCCTTCGAGACAGGTGAGGATGAGATCCCTCCACCTGAGGAGTGACGCAGTTGACGGAGGATGGCTCGCGGGGTGTGCTGGCGCAGTCGATGCTTAACCGACCCGTGGTGATTTACGTATGTATTTTGAGGGTATTGAGATATTCTGGGTGAATGATGGATTGGTTAGATAAAAATTATATAGTAGAACATAATAGGATGCTTGTTTCTAGTTAGCTGATAGTTGATAGGTTTATGTTTTGAGGCTTTGGAAACTTATTTTATAAACTTCTTTTGGAAAGCCTTTTATTTGAAACATACTGAACTGCTTGGAGTTTTATTTTGAACAGGAGGGATTGTTTAGTTTTTAAACGGATCCATGCAGTTTGTTTTCGTGAAAACGTGTTTTATTTAACTATGTCTCGAGTCGTTTCGAGTGAGAATATAGGGCTGTTTTACGTCGAATGGTATTGTGAAATGTATATTTGCGATGTGGATAGAAATTGTGGTATAAATAGAATTGTGTTAGTGAAATGGTGAGGTTGTATTTTGTAGGTGTTTGGGTACGTATTGGTTTAGGATTAATTGTTTTGTAATTGTTTTAAACGTTTTATTAAATTGTTTTTCACTTAAACATTAAGTATAAAAAAAAAAGAGAAAGAAAAGAAGAATTTCGTACGGGAAATTAGGAATAGTAACGGGGTCGTTACATCTGTATATGTAGTTTGTTTTATCGGAAGATGTTGTTTTGTTCACTATCGGTAGACGAAGTCTATCGGTAGATGTCGGGTTATAGTTATGTGTCTATCGGAAGGTGTAGGTTTAAGTCCATCGGATGATGTCTCAGTAAACTAATCGGCAGATGCGTGCTGACATCATCGGTAGTTGTAGAAAAACTTTTGTCGTTTAGTCACCGGTGGATGTAGAGCAAAGTCGATCGGATGAAGGAAATCATCTGGCTGACGTCATCGGAAGATGTAGAGTGCATTTTGTCGTTTAGTGATCGGTGGATGTCATGTGTAAATCCATCGGATGATGTAGAGAGCACTTTGTCGTTTTGCCACCGTGATGAGCTCCGACCTGCAAATAGGACTCAAGAACTCGAAGAAGATCGTTGGCTCCGGGTGACACAAATCCGAGAAAACCGAGAGTGGAAAATGTAAAAGAAATATCAAACGTGCTCGAAATTTAATGAAATTTTAGGTGAATCTTGTGAAGTGAGTGAGGTGTGTGCTGGTGAAAATCGTGGTCCAGATTCGTTAAGATGAAGGATTTATATAATGTTTTCCGAGAATCGGCCGGTGAGTGCTTCAATGGAGCTTCTGGCAAGAGTTTCTTCCAAGGAAGATAACTCGATCCAAGGAATCGGTTAAGGCCACTCCTTGCTGTTTTCCGCTCTCAAAAGAGTGGAGAAGGAGGTGACAAAATCCACTCCAACTAGCTACCAAGCTAGAAGAATGGTTCGGGGGCGCAACCCCTCGGTTGTTGTCAACCGAGCTTACCTTGGAAGCTCTTTGCTCCAAGCTTCTTCTTCTATTGAGAGAGAAATCCGTGGGTGCTCATAAATCAACCAAAAAAGTTACAAACACCAATGCCATGAATATATAGACCTAATGGTGGGCTTGGGCTTGGGCTTGGGCTTGGGCTTTGGCTTGGGCATGTCTTTAACTTCAATGGGCCAAACCAAGCCACCAACTAATCCTATCATTCATCTAATCCTAACATCCATATAATCCTAACATGCATCTAATAAAGTTTAAACAAGAAGGCCAACGTTTGCCAATAAGTTTGAAATTTCAAAAAAACAACAAATATTAAAGCTCGGGAAGACAAATTCCCATGTGAGCATTATAGCCGTTTGAAGTGGCACGTCGAAATCCGTTAAAAAACGAGAAAGTTATAGCCGTTTGAAGTTGGACGTTAAAATTTGTAGTAAAAATCGGGTTTTGTGATTAGCTGTGATTTTGGGTTGAATTGTTAGTTAGTTTTAGTTATAAAACTCCTTTAGAATTTTTATTAGTGGCTGGCTAAGTTATTTCCTATATTTGATAGGTTATCGAGCAAGTGAATTTATTGGACGAAGTAAGCAAACAATTACCTAGCAGTTAGGTAAGTAGTGGTTGTTATCCTTTCGCCTTTGAGCCTACACCATAGAACGGTAGGGTTAATGGTTATTTATTTCGTGTTGTGTTGTGTTGCATATTCATTGACATGCATCATGGTTTTACACGAGTTTCTTGCATGGTTTGATTGTGAGTGTGATGTTTTCCATTTTTTGCTCCAGCCCCTTTTTGTTGACTTTGTCCAGCGGACGATGCATTTGACTTTTGAAACTTATGAAGTATACTGCGATTTAATCTTTTATTCCTTTTGCCGAGTATTCCTCAAAATTCCAACTGAGTATTCAAGCATTGTACAATAGCTTTGTTTAACTTTATTTTTACTTAAACGATTTCCGCTGCAAGTTTTCAAAAAAAAAAAAGAAATACGGTGGAAATTTTTAGTCATGTACGGGCATGGTGTGACAAACCGGGTTCAGATAACTTGGGGCGTTACAGTGTGGTATCAGAGACATTCTGTTAAACCGTTCAAAAGATTACTCATCAGTGCCAATCGTTGCATGGAGGCACTCCAACAACTGTAAGTGTTTACCTTAACCTTAGCTACTAGATATTTAAGAGTGTAATTAACCTTGTACAGGAATATAGCAAATGTCTAGACGACCAGGAAGACCAAGGTTACCAAGAGAGATACCAAGTCCGAGGCGGGAGGAGGACTCTAGTGTAATTAGGCAGCTGACAGAATTGATGCGTCAGCAGACTGATATAGTACGTCAACAGTCTGATCAATTAGGAGTGCTGTTGAGCCGGGAGACACAAGGATGTGCCAACTCGGATTCTAGCAGTGAACATTCTGGAGATAGATTCCGGAGACTAAGACCACCCACTTTTGATGGACAGTCAACTGATCCAGTTATTGCTGAGGGATGGCTTAGAAAAATTGAGAGTATGTTTAGGTGTGCTAATATTGGAGAAGAGGACAAAGTCACGTTGGCCACGTTCCATTTGGCTGGTGAAGCTCAACTCTGGTGGGAAATAATAGAGACTACCACAGATGTGTTGGCGATGCCTTGGTCACAATTCAAGGACATATTCTATGGGAAGTATTTTAACAGCACGGTCCAAACCGCAAAGAAGTTGGAGTTTCTGAGTTTGAAGCAGACAGGGTCGGTGGCAGAGTACAGTAGGCAATTTGAGTCCTTGTCCAGGTTTGCTGGACATTTTGCTCATAAGGACGAGGATAAGGTGTTCAAATTTGTGCATGGACTGAAGCCGGAGATTTACCGAGGAGTCAAATTCTGTGGCATTAAAGACTTGACATTTTGTGAAGTTGTGTCCACTGCTCTGGAAGTGGAAGAAGCTGAAAGGAAGTGTGCCGGACCAAAGGAGGTTTCGCAAAAGTTTATCCAGCCACACTATCAGAGGGGAGTGAAGAGGCCAAGTGAAGGCCAAAATAACCAAGGATCTGGAAAGAAGGTACTAAATACCCAGAAGTTCCCTCAGTGCCCAAAATGTTCAAAGAATCACTTGGGGGAGTGTAGATTTGGATCGGGTAAGTGCTTCAACTGTGAAGAGGTTGGACACTTGTACAAGGATTGCCCAAAGCCCCGGGTCCTTCGATGTTTCCATTGCAACAAGGTTGGCCATGTCAACAGAGACTGCCCAGCTTTGAACGGTGGCTCTGTCAAGATTAAGCCAAGAATATTCTCCATGATGGAGTCAGGTGACGAGGACCAGCCTGCTGTAGTGTCAGGTACTATATTGATTAACTCTGTACCTACTTTTACTTTGATAGATTCGGGTGCAACTCATTCTTTTATAGTCTCTGCATTTGCTGATAAGTTAGATGTATGGTTTACTCCTTCTGAGCATGTGTATAACGTAGCATTACCTTCTGGTGAGCACATGCACTCTAGTCAAATGATGCCTGATAGTGTGGTGTTAGTAGGGAATATGAATTTGCCTGCTGACCTCATTGTTATAGACATAATGGGATTCGATGTGATCCTAGGAATGGATTGGTTGTTTAAGCATTATGCCACAATAGATTGTAGAACTGGAATTGTTAGTTTTCAACCCCCTAGTGGTTTAAACCATACCTTCCAAGCCCTGAAGAAGAGTAAGGAAATGACTGTAATGACTTCTGTTAGTTGTAGACCCTCCCCTTGCAGAGAGTATTTGTGCTTTTTGGCCAGTGTTTTAGACACCCAACAAGTAGAAAAGTCAAGCCCCAAAAACGTTTTAGTTGTCCAAGATTTTCCAGAGGTATTTCTAGATGACCTTCCTGGCTTGCCACCAGATAGAGAAATTGAATATGTGGTAGATGTTTACCCCGGCGCTGAGCCTGTATCTAAGAATCCATATAGACTAGCACCAACAGAACTTAAAGAATTTAAGAAACAGTTAGAGGATTTGTTGGAGAAGGGGTTCATACGCCCTAGCTTTTCACCATGGGGTGCACCTGTCCTTTTTGTCAAAAAGAAAGACGGATCAATGTGTATGTGCATAGACTATAGAGAATTGAATAAGCTAACTGTCAAGAACAAGTATCCACTGCCGAGGATTGATGATTTATTTGATCAGCTTAAGGGTGCAAGAGTTTTCTCTAAAATTGACCTTTGGTCCGGTTATTACCAGTTGAAGGTTAAATATGAAGATATCCCAAAGACTGCCGTTCGCACAAGGTATGGACATTATGAGTTTTTGGTTATGTCTTTTGGTTTGACAAATGCGCCAGCAGCCTTCATGGATCTTATGAATAGGGTGTTTTGCGAGTATTTGGACAAGTTTGTCATTGTATTCATAGACGACATTCTAATCTATTCTAAAACTAAGGATGAGCATGCAGGACACCTAAACTTGGTGTTAGGATTGCTGAAGCAACACCAACTTTATGCCAAATTTTCTAAGTGTGAGTTTTGGTTGGACAGAGTTCACTTTCTTGGCCATGTGATCTCTGGAGATGGGATATCTGTTGATCCAGCCAAGGTTCAATCAGTTAAGGAATGGCCTCAACTGAAGAATGCCACTGATATCCGAAGTTTCCTTGGACTAGCAAGGTATTATAGAAAATTCATCGAGGGATTTTCAAAGATTGCCACACCCCTTACTATGTTAACAAGGAAAAATGTGAAGTATAATTGGACTGATAAATGTGAATCCAGTTTCCAGACCTTGAAACAGAAACTAACCAATGCTCCAATATTGACTCTTCCTGTCGAAAATGGTAAATTCAGTATTTATTGTGATGCTTCCAAGATTGGACTTGGTTGTGTTTTGATGCAAGATGGAAAGGTTATAGCTTATGCTTCTAGGCAGTTAAAAGTACACGAAAAGAATTACCCCACACATGACTTAGAATTGGCTGCTGTGGTTTTTGCATTAAAGATTTGGAGGCACTACCTGTATGGACAAACCTGTGAGATATTTTCGGATCATAAAAGCCTGAAATACATTTTCACGCAAAAAGAACTGAATATGAGGCAACGTAGGTGGTTAGAGTTTGTCAAAGATTATGATTTTGAGATTAAGTACCACCCTGGCAAGGCGAATGTGGTGGCTGATGCTTTGAGTAGAGTGACTCCTTCAGTCTCTACATTGATTCTAGAAATACCGATAGCTTTAGAGACAGAATTCCAAAGATTTAACCTGGAAGCTGTGTCTAGTGTGTCAGCCATGCTTTCGGCCATATCTTTGAGGCCAACTATTTTGGAGAAAATAAAGGAAGTTCAAATGAATGACGCTGAGTGTAATAAGTATAAGTTGTGCATAGATTCTACTAACAAGTCGGATTTCAACTGCTCAGCTGATGGAATTCTCAAGTTTCGAAATAGATGGTTTGTTCCGACTGATACTGAACTTAGGAAAGGAATCCTATCTGAGGCACATTCTTCTGGACTCTCTGTTCATCCCGGGAGTACAAAAATGTACAGAGATCTCAAGCAACGTTATTGGTGGCCAGGTATGAAGAGAAGTGTGGCGGAGTACGTGGAGTCATGTCTGGTCTGCCAGCAAGTCAAGGCTGAACATCAGAGGCTTGCTGGAACATTGCAACCTTTACCAGTTCCCGAATGGAAATGGGAACAAATAACTATGGATTTTGTTGTAGGATTACCTAGAACAGCAAAAGGTCACGATGCAATTTGGGTAATAGTTGATCGTTTAACCAAATCAGCTCACTTTCTGCCAATGAAGATAACATACTCGATGGATCAATTGGCTGAGTTGTATGTGCACGAGGTTGTTAGACTGCATGGAGTTCCAAGCACCATAGTTTCAGACCGAGACTCCAGATTTACATCTAAGTTTTGGAAAAGTTTGCACAAGACTATGGGAACACAACTTAGTTTTAGCACAGCCTTTCATCCTCAAACTGATGGATAATCCGAGAGAACTATCCAAACGTTGGAGGATATGCTTCTTGCATGTGTACTGGAATTTTAAGGTTCTTGGAGTAAGTATATACCATTGATTGAATTCTCTTATAATAACAGTTTTCAAGCAACAATAGGCATGGCACCATACGAGGCATTATATGGACGAAAGTGCAGATCTCCATTATATTGGGAAGAGGTTGGAGAAGCACAATTGATTGGTCCTGATATCGTGCAGCAGACAGTGGAGAAGATTGCTCTATCCGACAAAGAATCTTAACAGCTCAAAGCCGGCAGAAAAGCTATGCAGACAAAAGACGAAGAGAATTAGAATTTGATGTTGGTAATGAAGTTTTCCTTAAGGTGTCACCTTTCAAAGGAGTTGTGAGATTTGGGAAAAGAGGCAAGTTGAACCCCAGATATATTGGACCTTTCCAAATCGTGAAGAGGATTGGGAAGTCAGCATACCAACTTCAGTTACCAGCCTCTCTGGAGGGAATTCATAATGTGTTTCATGTTTCCATGCTAAAGAAGTGTGTTAGAGATCCTTCACAGATGGTGGAACAGCAGAGCATCGAAGTTCTTCCTACTCTTACTTATGAGGAGAAACCAGTAAAAATCTTAGATTATGCAGTAAAGGTATTGCGCAACAAAGAGGTTCCACTAGTAAAAGTCTTATGGAACAACCAGAACAGAGAGGAGGCCACTTGGGAGCGCCAGTAAGACATGATGGACCAACATCCAGAATTATTCAGGTACTGAATTTTGAAGACAAAATTCTTTTAAGGAGGGTAGATTGTAGCACCCGGTTTCAATTAAACCGAATTTAACTTATCAATTAATGATGCGCAAATTCATGGAAGAATTGGAAGAGTTATTGGTTAGGTTAAAGAGTGACTAAGCAAGGGCATTTATGTAAATTTGGCAAGTTAAAAGTAGATAAGCTATTTAAGGGAAGGGGTTTAGAGATTTATGCACTGTAGCCGCCACTGTTTTATCATTTATTCCTTTTCGTTGTCCAGCTCAAGCTCAGCGGAGCTCTCTACGAATCTTCCACCAGACTCTTCTTCCATCTAAGTAAGTTTTTCCCTATTTCTTATATTTTAGCAGTCTGATAACCGAGGGAGTCCAAAGCGAGGGTTTCGAGGATGCTATAGACGAGTGTCGATTTCAGTTTAGTGCAGTATCGGGAATGCATTATGACCAGAGTTCTCAATTAGTTTTCTTAGGTCTCTGGTTGAATAGGATGAAGTTTAGTGAAGGTTTAATTAATGATTGGTTTATGGATTTAGGTTCGAGCTAATTCCCGGAGGAGATTTCAACCAAACCATCCAGAAGACTAGGTAAGTAAAGTATGCATGTGCCTTCGGACCTACATCACAAAACAGTAGGGTTATGTATTTTGGAAATAGTTTTGTATGTCATGCATCATGTTTTTGAAAGATTACGAAAATGAATTTCCATGTAAGAACGATAAGGTATGAACGGAATGTGACAGATCAACTATTAAGGGAATTCATCCGCCCCTTAATCGAGTAGAGGATGTATAACATTGGGAGAATTGATCCCACTCCCAAGGGAACAGTGGGATCAGGTCAGCTATTAAGGGAATTCATCCGCCTCTTAATCGAGTAGAGGATGTATAACATTGGGAAAATTGATCCACTTCCCAAGGGAACCGAGGGATCAGATCAACTTATGAACGTATGTGAATGCAACTGAGATGAGAAAGTAGAAATTACATGTTTAGGAATTTTATGTTTCAGCATTTCATTTCATTACTGCTTTACTTACTTAGCATTAGGCTAATAGATGAGTTTTGTGATGTAGGTGAAGAAGTGACAGCAGGCGAATCCTCTGAGTTCATTGAGGGATAGGATGGTTGGGGGAGCACACTCATGCCACGGATCTGGTACTTGATGAGGCGGGTTAACTGATGTCAATTGGTGTGAAAGTCTAGTTGACATTGTTTCAATTTAAACTTGTTGAGTTTTCATAACAGTAGTGATTTCAACGTTTTGAATACGTTTTTGAGTTTCCTCTTCTGATAATAGTGTTCTGTTTGGATATAGTGTTGGCACTCACTGCATTTTAGTAATGTAATGGTTGAAATGTTTTGAACGGTCTCAGTGAAGTGAGTAAATCCTTTTCGGTATTTAGAGTTGTGTTTGTATACCAAAGAGTAGATGAAATGGGGTTCTGTTCTCTATCGTTAGATGAAGTCTATCGGCAGGGGTTGAGTTGTTGTTCTGTTGTCTATCGGAAGATGTCTTCAGTGGAAGCCATCGGATGATATAGAACGAAATTTGTCGTTTAGTGATCGGTATATGTAGTTTGTTTTATCGGAAGATGTTGTTTTGTTCACTATCGGTAGACGAAGTCTATCGGTAGATGTCGGGTTATAGTTATGTGTCTATCAGAAGGTGTAGGTTTAAGTCCATCGGATGATGTCTCAGTAAACTCATCGGCAGATGCGTGCTGACGTCATCGGTAGTTGTAGAAAAACTTTTGTCGTTTAGTCACCGGTGGATGTAAAGCAAAGTCGATCGGATGAAGGAAATCATCTGACGTCATCGAAAGATGTAGAGTGCATTTTGTCGTTTAGTGACCGGTGGATGTCGTGTGTAAATCTTTCGGATGATGTAGAGAGCACTTTGTCGTTTTGCCACCGGATGATGTTTTCCATTTTCTGCTCCAGCCCCTTTTTGTTGACTTTGTCCAGCGGGCGATGCATTTGACTTTTGAAACTTATGAAGTATACTGCGATTTAATCCTTTATTCCTTTTGCCGAGTATTCCTCAAAATTCCAACTGAGTATTCAAGCATTGTACAGTAGCTTTGTTTAACTTTATTTTTACTTAAACGATTTCCGCTGCAAGTTTTCAAAAAAAAGAAATACGGTTGAAATTTTTAGTCATGTACGGGCATGGTGTGACAAACCGGGTTCAGATAACTCGGGGCGTTACATAAGGTAAGCTTTTGGTTGGGTTTTGAATTTTATTCATTTTAGGGTTGGTTTTTAGAGGTTTAAAGGTGTTTTGGTTGGAATTGCTTAGGGTTTGGAAAACCCTAAATGGAAATTCCGAAAATTTCATGTCCTTGGTTAGTTTTCTTCCTCTTTTGCCAATTTAATCCTTAGCTATGATAGTTTAGGGTGTTTGGGTGGTTAGATTAAGGAATTAGTAAGTGATTGTTAAAAACCGGTTTTGAAAACATCGAGGGCCGGTTCTATTTTGGGCATTTCGGATTGGCCATTGAGTTTGGTTGGTTACTTTGATGATTTCGATGGATAGTAGACGTGTAGAGGTTTACAGATTGGGGTGGCACGTCGAAATCTGATAAAAAACGAGAAAGTTATAGCCGTTTGAAGTTGGACGTTAAAATTTGTAGTAAAAATCGGGTTTTGTGATTAGCTGTGATTTTGGGTTGAATTGTTAGTTAGTTTTAGTTATAAAACTCCTTTATAATTTTTATTAGTGGCTGGCTAAGTTATTTCCTATATTTGATAGGTTATCGAGCAAGTGAATTTATTGGACGAAGTAAGCAAACAATTACCTAGCAGTTAGGTAAGTAGTGGTTGTTATCCTTTCGCCTTTGAGCCTACACCATAGAACGGTAGGGTTAATGGTTATTTATTTCGTGTTGTGTTGTGTTGCATATTCGTTGAAATGCATCATGGTTTTACACGAGTTTCTTGCATGGTTTGATTGTGAGTGTGAAATGTAATCAGATAAAGAAATTGAGAAATGCATTTTGATTTGTGTGCCTTGTTGGGATTACGTGCTGGAGTGTAGCACACCAGAGGGACCTCTATGAAAGATGACCGGCTAAAATACGAAATCTTAATTAGTGTGCTTTGTCGAGATTACGTGCTGGAGTGTAGCACCCCGGAGGGACCTCTATGAATGATGATTGGCTAAAATACGTAAATGTCAGGAGTATGAATTCCTAGATGGTTATAGGATTCTACGATCGACGAGGGAAATTATGTAGGGCCATCCTAGACGGTTATGTGATGAGTGCTATCTGTTCTTGCTCTGGTGGTTCTGAGTGTGGCCGTCCTAGACGGTTATAGGATGTGTGCCTACTCGATCCACACGGCTTATGAAATGATTAAAGCAACAAACACAACTGAGAGTTAGAAACTACATGTGATAGGACTGAGTTGCATTGTGTGTGTGTGCATTCGTTTTCCCTACTTACTAAGCATTAGGCTTACGTTTTGTGTTCTATGGTGTAGGTGACGAGGTATTTACAGGTGAGGTTAAGTGCGAGGACCAGGACTAGATGCGGTCATTGATGCACAAGGCACGCCGGTGCAGGCAATTGTCGGAACGCTTCGACCTGGTTCTCGGGATGTGTGGTTTGTGTTTGGGGTTTGATATTTTGTGGTTGTTTTTGTTAAATTTGATTTTGTAACAACCCGGCCCCCGTAACCCGAGGGTTTACACCGAGCTGTGCGGTACCATCCCCGCCACGTGGCTTCCTTTTCTTTTCGCCACGTGTACTCACAGAACTTTCCCCTCCCTGTAGGTTATTTTTGCCTTCCTCCCCACTCGAACCCAAGACCTCAGGGTTAAGTACTTGGGCTACAAGTGAGGAGTACCACTTGAGCTACTAGCTAAAGTGGTACTCCTCACTTGTAGCCCAGGTACTTAACCCTGAGGATCTTGGGTTCGAGTGGGGAGGAAGGCAAAAATAACCTACAGGGAGGGGAAAGTTCTGTGAGTACACGTGGCGAACAGAAAAGGAAGCCACGTGGCGGGGATGGTACCGCACAGCTCGGTGTAAACCCTCGGGTTACGGGGGCCGGGTTGTTACAATAAAAGGCGCCTTTTATTGTAACAACCCGGCCCCCGTAACCCGAGGGTTTACACCGAGCTGTGCGGTACCATCCCCGCCACGTGGCTTCCTTTTCTGTTCGCCACTTGTACTCCAGAACTTTCCCCTCCCTGTAGGTTATTTTTGCCTTCCTCCCCACTCGAACCCAAGACCTCAGGGTTAAGTACCTGGGCTACAAGTGAGGAGTACCACTTGAGATTTGGTGTAAATATTTATGGTTTTGGCACAATTGTGGACTTGGGTTAGATGTTTTATATATATATATATATTTATAGGTTTTTGGGTTTTGCAAATTATAGGCGTTATGCCAACGTCGGGTTTATTTTCTTTATTTTTTTTATTAACCATTTTAAGTCGGTTTTACGAGATTTTTACGGGGCAAGGAGTAGTGAGGGTCGGGAATGTGTGGTTAAATTTTCAGGTGATTTGGAGGTGTTTGGCTTGAAGAAAAATGAAGAAATTTGAGGAAATTTGAAAAAAAGTGAAAATTGGGCATTTTTGGCCGAAAAACCCGAGGAGGCCCGATCGATCGGGCGATGGGCGCCGATCGAGTGCCGCCCAGCGTGCGCCGCCCAGAGCGCGCGCCCAGCACCAATTTTTAATTTTTTTTTTTAAATTCTCTATTTGTACTATGTTTTAACCCGATATTTTTCGACATATTTTAAACGTATTTTAGGCACGTTTTCCAACAAAAAATGAGGGTTCGAGAAACCCAAAAACCGAGTCAAAATTTTATCAAAAATTATGTTAAACGTCGTTTCAAACGCGGGATAGCTTAGCAAAGTAACGCACCGAGCCGGGGCGGGTTCGAGGGCGTTACAACACATCCTTTTTACCACAACATTCCTTCCTAGAGGGGAATCGACATTCAAAATAAAGGGTAAAGCTAGAATTTCTAACCCCAAAGCACAAACAACTGAAACTGACACAAATGACTGCGTCAATCCAGAATCAAATAAAACTCCTACTTTAGAATTGTAAAGAAAGAAAGTACCTTCAATCATCGCATTATTTGACTATTCACCAAAAGTGCCAAAAGCATGCACCTTCGATTGAAAGCTTGCAGCCTGTGACGTGTTTCCTTCAAACTGGCTCGAAGTTGGTTGATTTGACCGAAAATTTGGAGGAGGACTCTGAATAGGAAACTAAATCGGTTGATTTCTCTGTTGAGCATCAGGATTGTCGTCTTTCCACTTCTTACAGAATTTCTTGATGTGACCGACCATCCCACAATAATAACAGGTCTGACTGTTAGTTGTCTGGAAACTGCCACCATCATTTCTTACCTGTCCACTATTGTATGAACCCTGTGATTGAGATTGAGGCAAAGTAAATCTAGGTTTTTTAAACTGTTGATCTTCTCAATTAATACCTTCATGTTTCTTCCCTTTTGCTTTTTTCTGGGCTTCCCTTTCATCTTTATTGGTCTCTAGATTTTGTTCAAGTAACATGACCCTCTCCACCATATCAGGATATGACTCAATCTTCAGAGCCACCAATCTGTTGGAATGTCTGCTTCAAGACACTGTTCAAACCTCTGGGCCTTTGCAGCTTCATCAGGAATAAACTGGCATGTATATCTGGCCAACTCCTCAAATTTGGTCTAATAGTCCAGAATTGTCATGTTTTTCTAGACCAACTCCAGACATTCCTTTGCTTTTGCTTGCCAAACGTACCTGGGAAATTTTTTTTCTAGAAAGTGCTCTCAAACTGATCCCAAATACATTAATCTCCCAGGGATGCCTTCGTTTGATCCCACTATTTATCAGCTTTATCGTCAAGTTGATTCACAACAAAGTTGACTTTAAAATCCTCCGGTACTCCCACCATATCAAACTTTTTCTTTAATTGTCTCAGCCACTCCTCAGCGATGCCTGGATTGCTTTCTCCCATAAATACGAGAGGTTTGACCTTTCAAAACCTCTCCAAAGTTTTTATCTCCAAAGTGTCTGTGCTTTCCACTCTTTCATTGCTTTGTTGAGCAATGTTTCTATTCATAATATCAGCTAAGGTAGTGATAGCCCTGCTCATCTCAACTATATCATCAGCTAGACTATCGATTCTACAGGTAGAATCTCCTCTTTCCATCTACAAGAATTCATTTATATTTATCAGATAAACGTTCACCATCAAGGCAATATTAGAGACATTCTAAATATAGTTACTAACCCTCCCAACTAGTTAGAACTATGATGTATAGCTCTGATACCGAGATGTCAGGACCCGACCCGACGAGCCCCTGACGATTAGGATTTTTTGAGTTTTCAATTTGCATGGATACGTATGTATTTTTAATAACCCCGTCTTTCTTGTACCTGAAATCTTAAAATAAGATATTTCCATACAATTTCAAACAATATACATATTCTAGACCAGCTTTTCAAATATGTATGCATTAAACATGTCTATATGTACATCCTTATCAGAGTTTTCTAACGGAAGCTATTACAGACAAAATAGGTCACACACATATGACCATTCAAAAAAAGTTTATAAAATTTTTAAACTATCTATCTCGATCCCAATGCAAAAGAAAACCATCTACCTCGATGGTTTATCCTATGCGTCTTCTAGTCCTTTAAGTTGCCTTTGCTTTCCCGTCTCGGTGAACGATTTCGTTATCTGAAAAAATATGAATATCCACAAAATGAGCTTTACGTCCAGTAAATAAGTTTAAGAGCTAGAATAGCTAACTTAGATTCTATTACACTATCTAGGACCACTCTTCATCTTCCACCTATTATTGATTATTTTTAAATCGATTTATTTTGATTTGAAATTCATGTCATTTATAGAAAAATACAAGCATATTCATATTCAAACCATTTAAAAATTCATGTCATTAACCACAGTTTAAAACCATTCTTCAACAAATAGATAAATCTCATGCAATTTAAAATAAATATTTCACGATTTAAAGTCATATTTTCATAAAACATTCAATGCAATCTTTTAACATTCAAATTGATATGTCAAAAATACAATCTACTCTAATTGACGCATATGATTTGATGGAGGTGAGTTGTTCTTTCATGGAAGTTTGAGTTAAGATGTGATTCCGAATCGTCTACTCAGCTCTTCATCTACAACCTTTGAAGAAACTAGGTAATAATACAAAACTTTTAACGGCGATTTAACTGAGTGGGTGAATTTTCTAATGTGGATTGTTTGATGTTCGAATTGACGAAAAAAATTATTTCGTATTTGAATTGAACAACACTACATAGTTCAGTATTTTATTTGATCTTTACCCTTTAAGTAATTGATGAGAAAGTCCATGAAGGCTTGATTGCTTTTAAATAAAAGAAAAATATGACTAAGATTAGTTTAATAACATAAGGAGATTATTCCTTAGGATCCATGGCCATGGAGAAAGAGAGAGATATAAAGGGAAGAAGAAAAAGAGACTTTCAACAAGCGATCGAGCATTTATTTGTGGTACGATCATCTTTAGTTTTTGCAGTATTCTTTTGGCTTGAAGACAATCAACTTCAAAGTTGCTCTCGTAGCCCTAGAATGGTTGAATGCCTCAAATTGTCAGTTATGTAAAGGTAAGAGGGAAGGTCTGCTTTATTGCAGATGAATGTATATTTCAATTAAGGGGAAGGTTAAAAGCATCAGTTATGAAAGAACACGACCAAATGTTATTAGACAGGCAAGTGGTCAGGTGCACTCATTAATGAGTTGATGAAAGTATATATAGTCTTATCTCAAGTGAGAGTTCGACATATTCTCTCTTGAAGAAATTAGAAGAGTTGTATGATAGTAGGTAGCTTGTAATAAAGCCTTTTTTTGACGCAGTAGTTTGTGAATGTAAAGTACAGAGAAGGGATGTCAATTGATAAGAACTTTGATCAATCAAAATGGTAGTGGATGATGAATTGTAATCCCGGCAACTTATTAGTCCTTTACTAGATATCCTAGAGATATTAGCAAGTATCATTGAGTAATTCTTCTTCGTTTGGGACAGTAACTATGTGTATTGTGGAGTCTCTCGGTGTTCTCAATACAATATTGTCTGTTTTGGGCCAGAACATGTACAGATTTGTTCTTAGAGTTAACCCAAAATGTGTATGGTTAGAATTAATCAATTTCTACTTTCCCAAGCGATGTGAAATTGTGCACACTTATTGGTATGAGTTGAGCTCTCACAATCAACAGAATCATTAATCGCCCTTACATTCACATTAGTCGTCCTTACATTTGCAAGGCGGTCTGCCACATGTATGGTTAGAATCAACTTGTTAAATGAAGAAACAAGAAGAAAAGCTCTGGGTTCTTTGAGTGATCCACAAGCTCTTGCCTTAGAAAGTTGAGAAAGAAGGCTAAGTCACAAAGTTAGTTGAGGATTTAACACTTATACAACAATAACTTCAATCACAATAAGAGAGAGAGCATGAAGTTTAAGGAAGATCAAAAGAAAAGACCAATGTATGGTTGGAATGTAAGAATCTAAACAGTCTATCATGCATAAAACTCAACATACTTATGGATCTAATGTAGAAAATTGAAAGAATTATAATACCTCCACCATTGATGTTGTTGGCAAACCTTGATGACATGTCCACCAAAATTTGGGCTCTTCTTAACCTTCATCTACCTCTTACTTAATGGTATATTCTCCAAAATGAGATAGATTGGCTTAGGTGTAATGATTCAAATGTTTGCATAGATATGAATGATGTAAATGTGATGTAAGAATTGCAAGAAAGTGGTAAACATGCATGATTGAAAGTAAAACTGATTAATTACGCATAAAAATGATTAAAAGATAAATTGTTGATAATGAACAGTTTCTGCATTGTTGAATAGGTATTTTGTGAAATTTTATGGTGTTAAACTAGACATCCTAATGAAGAAAATGACACTAAAATTATAGAATTTAAAATGACACTAAAATTATAGAATTTGGGGGTATGTAGCTAAAACTTACATATTTTTTTAAGTTGGATTAAGTGTATGAAGCACTTAAGTATAATTTTCGGTAAATACACGATATGGATAAATCAAGTAAGAAATTAAGTATGTTCAGTAAGGAGTAAAGTTTTATGAAGTTTTTGTCTATAACGTCATGTGATAAAATGTGATCACCAATAGAATGGTGTCACATGCCAAATTAGAAAAGTAAAAAGATGTTTATTTGAGAAATTAGTTAAGTTAATTAAATTAGATTATCTTAATAGATCCAAATTAGTCTACTTAATTTGTATTTGTAGCACCCGAGATTTTTTTTAAGGAAAAATTGGAGAGAAAATAAAAGAATAATAAAATAGGTTGTTTTAATTAATTTAAAAGAAAAGTGAATGGTTTCTTAATTTAGTTTCGGGTATTCCCAATGAAATTAAGCTGGGGGTTATAATTAAGAACAAGATTTAACGGAATTACAGGGCAGAGAAGAGGGAGGGCAACGATCGACGGAGCGCGACGATCAACGGCGGCGTTCAGCGATTTTCTGGCGAGACATCAAAGGCAAGCAGCTCCGTCCCGTCTCCGCGCACAAGCCAACCGGTAGGACCCATTTTTTTTCTCTCTCTTGTCACCCTGTTCTGGTACTGTTGGAGGCCGGGAGTGACGAGCTTGATTGAGCTCCGATCACCAGCCGTTTTTGGCTACTCTCGGCGTCGAATTGCAGAGCTCAGTGCTGGCAAGGACTGCCCAGTAGTGTGCAGCTCGAGAGAAGCTAAAAACCGAGGGCTAGGTTTTTGGAGCCTCGGGTTTCCTGAATTGGAACTTCTATTTTGTTAAGTTTATGTTAATTAGGTATGAGGGTGGTTGATTGGTGAGAAAATGGGTGAGAATTGATGAAAAATCAAAAAAGGAGAATTTTCCGGTTGGGGCAGTTCGGGTTTTGCCAGTTTTGACCTAGCTAGGGTTATTTGTTTTAAATTCCATTTGGCAGGTTAAAATAGGTTATTAGAAGAGTACGTGGCCGCTAGAATCGTTCCATTCCAATAACCAACTGCAAAAGTTACGCGCGTTCAAAGTTTCGGGTCGGTTTTTACCGAACCCAAATTAGTAGCCCGTTTAGTTAGGTTTTCGTTGGGTTAGGCTAGAAATAGTAGTTTGAGAGTAATTGGTGAATGTAGCCTTGATTTTAATAAAGTTTGAATATTTGTCGTAGGTCGAGCCGTAGGTGGACAGGTAACTGAATATCCTCAGCGAGCTAGGACGCTAGGTAAGTAGTGGTAACTATTCCTTCGCCTTCGAGAATGGTAGGGTTATTTATTTTGTGTTGTGTGGTGTTGTTTGTTTTCGTGTGGTATTGCATATTTGAAGCATGCATCATGGTATAGCACGTTAGATACGATTAGTGGCATTGTTTGGCATTGTGAGCATGAACGTAATCAAATAAAGTGAATTGTAAAATGCATCTCGAATAGTGTGCCTTGTCTGGCTGAGGTGCTGGTGTGTATCACCCCGAGGGGATCTCTATGAAGGATGACTAGCTATAATACGAAATCCTTAATAGTGTGCCTTTTCGGGCTGAGGTGCTGGTGTGTAGCACCCCGAGGGGATCTCTATGAAGGATGACTGGCTAAAATACGTAATTGTCGTGAGTATGAATTCCTAGACGGTTATAGGATTCTACGATCGACGAGGGAGGTCATGTATAGCCATCCTAGACGGTTATGAGATGTGTGCTATCTGGTCTTGCTCTGGTGGTTTGGAGTGTGGCCATCCTAGACGGTTATGGGATGTGTGCCTACTCGATCCACACGGCTTATGAAAGATTAAAGCAACGAACAGCAAATAAGCACAACTGAGTGTTAGAAACTGTATGTGTTAGGTTGATTGCATTGTATGTTGTCGCATTTGTATTCCCTACTTGCTAAGCATTAGGCTTACGTTTTGTGTTCTATGGTGTAGGTGACGGAGCGTTTACAGGTGAGCTAGACGAGGGAGCCAGGATTAGGCGGTAATCGGTAGCACACGGGGCACACCGGTGCGGGCAGTTGTCGGGGCGCCTCGACCATGGTCTTCGGGGATGTGGGGCTTTGTATTTTAGTAGTTTATTGTAAATGTCTGTTTGTAGAAATGAGGGGAATATGTAACTCTTTTTAGTTGATGTTTTTTACAGTGATGGTATAGCTATTTGTATCTGTGTATATAGTCCTAGTTAAGGGTGATGTGTCGCCCTATACTGTGGACTTTCTTCAATTAGAGATGTTAGTATTATAGTTTCCCTTTTTACTGTTATTTGGAGATTTCGTATGCTGGTTAGTTAAGTAGGAATATTCTTGATCTGGTTGGGAAACTGATTTATTGCAGGTACCTAGCATTGTGGAGGCGCCATTTTCAGGCGTTACTTTGCCGAAATTTTCGAGAAGGACGCCATGGTGCTTTAAGGTTAGGATTAAGGAAAATTAGTGAGTCTAGGCAGCTAGGTACGACATAAGAGAGATTCGGAGATTTGGTTTTAAATTCAGTTGTGTCAGTTTTACTCTATGTTTTGGAGTTTATAAAAATTATATTAAATTATGTTTTAATGTGAAATTGGTTAGCAAAGTAGCGCTCCGAGCCAAGGTGAGTTCGGGGGCGTTATAAGATGGTATCAGAGCATAAATGGTCGAGTCGTTCAAAGGATTACCACACAATGCCGGCCGCCATGCAACGTGCTTTACCGATTGTAAGTATTTCTTTACTTTTAATTAGTTTATATCTAAGATTAGACTGGTTTAATCCCTGTTTGTTTTGTGTAGTGAACTAGAAAATCCCGTGTGTACCGAGACAACCTTGGTGGATTCCTTAAGCCAATTCATCGACGTAGCAACGCAATAGTTCGAATATCTAGGAATTTTATTGGAGAAAGTGAAACAAATATTAGAGAGTCAAAGTGTTAATTGTTAAAGGTGTAAATCACGTTGAAAAATAGGATGAGAGTAAATCTGTTACCCTAGGAATGTGGGAAGAAGGGTAGGGTCGATCCGAGTTAAATGTAAATGTTAGCCCGAGTAGAAGTGATAGTCGTTAGGAAAGGTGTGAGTGGTGTCCTAGTGGTAAAAGGGTAAGGACATGATGGGTTAAATGCAACGCAAAATAGACCTTAGAATGAGAGAGATAGGAGACATAAATAACTTGGGGTGATTGTAAGGGTGATACGCCTACCCATAGAAGTTTGATCATAGTTAGCAAACCTTTGAAGTTCTAGGATACGATGAACCAGATAAGAGTTTGAAGTTGGAAATAAAATTTATCGGGAGATACCTTAGATCTTTAAGGTACCATTAGTAGGTTTAGGTGGATAAATGGAAATAGCAAAATATAGAATAGTTAGATTTACACATAGTGGGAGTATTTAGATGTGGACTATGTTTGAGCGTCTAATCTAAGTAAAGTGTTTTTAGCACTTTTAGAAGATGAGATTGATTGAGGCAAATTGGTAATTGTGGAATCTGAGTGATCATGTAGGAAGGTTCATATTAATTAGTATTGATGATGGAATTATGAAAAATTTATTTCGAGTTAGAAAGCCATTAGATTTTGAGGTATTAGAGGGTCAAGTTTAGATGCAAGGTGATACTCAAGTTATAAACATGGTTGCTCCTTAGGGAATAAGTACCAACTTAGCGGTTTACTCAATTAATGTAGCACCCGGCTCTATTAAACCAAATTTAATTGCCAATTATAATGTGTTAATTTTACGGAAGAATTGAGGGAGAAAGTGATTAGGTTAGTTAAAAACTATGTAAGGACAAAAGGGTAATTAGCAATTTTATAAATGGATAACATATTTAATGGAGGGTTTAATGAGGTTTAGCCGCCACTGTTTCCCTCATTTTCCTTCTCGGTATTCAGCTCAAGCACAGCAGAGCTCCAGGTGATTTCCCTCTCCGATCCTCATTCCTCAAACTAGGTGAGTTTTCCATTTTATTTCTCAAGATTTTAGTGGCTAGATAGCAGAGATAGTGTAATGCGCGTATTTTGATAATACTGCGAGTGAGTTGAGTTCGATTTTAGTATTGAGCCGAGAGTGTATGATGATTAGAGATTTCAAACGAGCCCCTTAGGTTTCAGAACGATTTAGGATAAGGTTATTGGTAATCTAATCGGTATTTTTGCTTATGACGCTAGGTGAGCAGGGTTTCCAGAGTAGTTGAAACCGAACGATTTCCAGGAGACCAGATAAGTAAAGTATGCATGTGCCTTCGGGCCTACATCACAAAACAATAGGGTTATGCATATTGAGAATGATTTTGTATGTCACGCATCATGTTTTTGAAAGATTACGAAAATGAATTTCCATGTAAGAATAGTGAAGTATCAACTGTATGTGACAGACAAACTATTAAGGGAACTAATCCGCCTCTTAATCGAGTAGAGGATGTATGACATTGGGAGAATTGATCCCACTCCCAAGGGAACAGACGGATCAGTTCAGCTATTAAGGGAACTAATCCGCCCCTTAATCGAGTAGAGGATGTATGACCTTGGGAAAATTGATCCACTTCCCAAGGGAACCGAGGGATCAGATCAGCTTATGAACGTATGTGAATGCAACTGAGATGAGAAAGTAGAAATTGCATGTTTAGGAAATTTATGTTTCAGCATTTCATCCCATTACTGCTTTACTTACTTAGCATTAGGCTAATAGATGAGTTTTGTGATGTAGGTGGAGAAGTTACAGCAGGTGAGCCTTCTGAGTTCATTGAAGGATAGGCTGGTTGGGGAAGCACACTCATGCCACGGACCTGGTATTTGATGAGGCAGTTTAACTGATGTCTGTTGAAGTAAAGGTGAAGTTGACAACGTTTTGATTTGAATAGGTCGAGTCCTCATGACAGTAGTTGTTTCAATGTTTTGAAAATGTTTTGAATTTTTCTAATAATGGTATTCTGCTGAGATTTGACGATGGCACTTGCTGGATTGTTTTAAGTAATGCATTCGTTAGAATGGTATTTGAATGATTTCAGTAATGTGAGTAATTTCATTTCTGTGATTAGAGTTGTGTTTGCGTAGCATGGAGTAGTTGAGTTGTTGTTCTGTCGTCTATCGGAAGATATAAGTAGGACTTTTGTCGTTTTGCGGCCGGTGGTTATAGAGTAAAGTCGATCGGATGAGGAAATCATCCGGCTGACGTCACCGGTAGATATAGAGTAAAGTCGATCGGATGAGGAAATCATCCGGCTGACGTCATCGGTGGATATAGAGTAAATTCGATCGGATGAGGAAATCATCCGGCTGACGTCATCGGTGGATATAGAGTAAAGTCGATCGAATGAGGAAATCATCCGGCTGACGTCACCGGTAGATGTAGGATGTATCTTGTCGTTTTGTGACCGGATGATATAGTCGAAACTTTGTCGTTTTGTTATCGGGGAAAAGCCTTCTGTTTTCTACGTCAGTTCCTTCCGGTTGACTTCGTTCTTCGGATGATGTGTTTGACTTTCATAAATTTCAAGTATTTCACGCCTAAACTTTCATCCCTTCCGGTTGAATTATTTTCTTAATATTTTATGTGATCATTCAAACACAGTTACATAGTTTTGCTCAACTCTACTTTGCTCAAAGATTTCCGCTGCTAGTTTTCATGCTTTATCAAACGTTAAAATTTGAATTTTGAAGGAAGTTTAAATTTCGGTCCAAGCTTTTTTTAGTAATATCCGAGTTTACGAGTAACAAACTGGGTTCAGAAAACTCGGGGCGTTACAGTTAAGGACTATTGAGTATTAAGAGGCATAGTTAGAATGACCCAAACTAGAGTCATAGAGAGTTGACAACCCTTGATGAATGCTTGTGGCTAGCATTATTGGAGAATAAGGATCGTGAATGCAACAATGAGGACTAGTGGTAGAGTAAATGGATAAAGAAATCCTCATCGAAGAATCATGGAGATGTCACTTCGGAATAGGTTTTATTAGAAGAGTAAATGATGGAGGTACCTAATTAGGAAAGTGAGGAATCAAACAAAGGATTGTATTCAATGAATACATGAATGATTGAGTGTTAGAGTATGAGGTTAGAATGATTAGATGCCTTGATTAGTAGAGCCTCTTGGATTAAGATGATGTTCAAAGATTTAGAATAATGTACGCAATGTTAAGAGGTATGGTAAATCAGTGAGAGGGAGTACCATGGTAGAAATGTAATGAGTAGGAGACTTAGCAAGTAGGAAGAGCAAAAGAGAGTAGATTTAATTATGAAACTTTGGAGAGAATTCCGAGAGAATTAGATATTTGTATTAGTATTGAGAAGAACTTGGGAGAGATTTAGTAGTTTGTGAATTTGGTGAATAACTTAGGCTTAGGCTGGAGTTGATAAGTTTAATTGAATAAACTTAAGCGTAGGATGTAAGTTAGACCTCGAGTGCTTCTAGATCTTGGGTAAAGGAAATTGAAAACTTTAGAGAATAACGAATAAGAAGGAAAGAAAAGCTCTCACACAAGTATCTAATAGTGTATGATCTGAGGAATTAGAGAATTTTGAATGAGAGGAACGAGAACTTGCACGAAAAGTATTTGAGTTACTTAGGGATAATGTTAAGCTAGAAGGTTTTGAAGTTCGACTCGTATGTAACGAAGTCGAAATTATTGATGTCGTAATTGATTAGGCTAGAGTTGATAAGTTTAAGAGTTGGCGAGCTTAAGAGTGAGATGTGAATGAGAGTGGGGAGATGTAAGCTAGAAGAACGATTATATTAAATTCTAGATTTTGGATGACATAGGAAAGAAAGAAGTGATGAGATTAGTTAACTATGAGAGAGAGTTAGGATAAACATCATTTAGGGTGTCGAGTGTAAAATGGGGAAAGAGTTAGTTTAAACTTAAGGCTTTGAGAGTGTTTGATGATGACTGATTGAAGATAGTTGGATAAATTGAATTTAGTGATCATAAGTTTGAGAATTTATCATATACCTTGAAAGAATAGTTGTAGTGAGAGCTTGAAATACATGGATAGTGTTAGGGCGATTAATGAAATATCTTGATTTTTCGAGGTAAGTTAGTATAAGAAATGGGAATGATAAATTAGAAAGGAGATGATAGAGTAGAAGAGAAATTGAAATTGAGGACCTCAGGTAAGAAGTTTGTTAGTAGGTTTTAGTGTTACACTATTGAGATAGCTTTGGAGAGCTGTGATGTAAGTATTTGATAGACACTGGATTAGAAAAGTAAGTGACTATGTGAACTTAGTTAGGAAGATTTGCTCTGTCGTTTACTGTAAGAGTTAGGAACGAGTTAGTCCTGATCTAAGAATTTATTGAGGTTAGTAGGAATTGAGATAAGAAGTGTACTCAAAAGTATCTTAGGATTTCTCGATTGGGGTAGCATAGAGGGTTATAGGTTGTGGTTTAGTGCGTGTTTATGTTTAGTGCGTGTTTAGTGCGTGTTTAGTGCGTGTTTAGTGCGTGTTTAGTGCGTGTTTAGTGCGTGTTTAGTGCGTGTTTAGTGCGTGTTTAGTGCGTGTTTAGTGCGTGTTTAGTGCGTGTTTAGTGCGTGTTTAGTGCGTGTTTAGTGCGTGTTTAGTGCGTGTTTAGTGCGTGTTTAGTGCGTGTTTAGTGCGTGTTTAGTGCGTGTTTAGTGCGTGTTTAGTGCGTGTTTAGTGCGTGTTTAGTGCGTGTTTAGTGCGTGTTTAGTGCGTGTTTAGTGCGTGTTTAGTGCGTGTTTAGTGCGTGTTTAGTGCGTGTTTAGTGCGTGTTTAGTGCGTGTTTAGTGCGTGTTTAGTGCGTGTTTAGTGCGTGTTTAGTGCGTGTTTAGTGCGTGTTTAGTGCGTGTTTAGTGCGTGTTTAGTGCGTGTTTAGTGCGTGTTTAGTGCGTGTTTAGTGCGTGTTTAGTGCGTGTTTAGTGCGTGTTTAGTGCGTGTTTAGTGCGTGTTTAGTGCGTGTTTAGTGCGTGTTTAGTGCGTGTTTAGTGCGTGTTTAGTGCGTGTTTAGTGCGTGTTTAGTGCGTGTTTAGTGCGTGTTTAGTGCGTGTTTAGTGCGTGTTTAGTGCGTGTTTAGTGCGTGTTTAGTGCGTGTTTAGTGCGTGTTTAGTGCGTGTTTAGTGCGTGTTTAGTGCGTGTTTAGTGCGTGTTTAGTGCGTGTTTAGTGCGTGTTTAGTGCGTGTTTAGTGCGTGTTTAGTGCGTGTTTAGTGCGTGTTTAGTGCGTGTTTAGTGCGTGTTTAGTGCGTGTTTAGTGCGTGTTTAGTGCGTGTTTAGTGCGTGTTTAGTGCGTGTTTAGTGCGTGTTTAGTGCGTGTTTAGTGCGTGTTTAGTGCGTGTTTAGTGCGTGTTTAGTGCGTGTTTAGTGCGTGTTTAGTGCGTGTTTAGTGCGTGTTTAGTGCGTGTTTAGTGCGTGTTTAGTGCGTGTTTAGTGCGTGTTTAGTAGACACAGAGGTAGAAAAAGATGAACTTAGCTAGAGAAAAAGGTTGAGTTGAGAATTCAGTTAGAAGGGTTTGAGGGTATGGATTAGATTACAGTTAGTGAACGTGTGAGTATTCGGGTTAGAGCATACAGAGTTAGGTGAAGTCGGAATTTTGTGGTATGTAGTAACCGATAGATGAGTAAGGGTATTGAGTATGTGAGATGAGTACATTGAGAAATAACAAAGCCACAAATTTTGAGGACAAAATTTTTGTAAGGAGGGTGGATTGTAGCACTCGAGATTTTTTTTAAGGAAAAATTGGAGAGAAAATAAAAGAATAATAAAATAGGTTGTTTTAATTAATTTAAAAGAAAAGTGAATGGTTTCTTAATTTAGGTTCGGGTATTCCCAATGAAATTAACCCGGGGGTTATAATTAAGAACGAGATTTAACTGAATTTTTAGAAGGACAAAATGGTAATGTTAGTTTTATTATTATTATTATTATTATTATTATTTTTATTATTATTATTATTATTATTATTTTGTTTTAAAAGAAAATGTTATTTTCTTTTAAAACAACTGAATGGCTCGAAGCCATTCAGTAGCTCCCCGCGAACGAAGAACAGGGCAGAGAAGAGGGAGGGTGACGATTGACGGAGCGCGACGATCACCGGCGGCGTTCAGCGATTCTCTGGCCAAACATCAAAGGCAAGCAGCTCCGTCCCGTCTCCGCGCACAAGCCAACCGATAGGACCCATTTTTTTTCTCTCTCTCGTCGCCCTGTTCTGGTCCTGTTGGAGGCCGGGAGTGACAAGCTCGATTGAGCTCCGATCACCAGCCCTTTTTGGCTACTCTCGGCGTCGAATTGCCGAGCTCAGTGCTGGCAAGGACTGCTGAGTAGTGTGCAGCTCGGGAGGAGCTAAAAATCGAGGGCTAGGTTTTTGGAGCCTCGGATTTTCTGAATTGGAACTTCGATTTTTGTTAAGTTGATGTTAATTAGGTATGAGGGTGGTTCATTGGTGAGAAAATGGGTGAGAATTGATGAAAAATCAGAAAAGGAGAATTTTCCGGTTAGGGGCAGTTTGGGTTTTGCAAGTTTTGACCTAGCTATATTTATTTGTTTTGAAATTCCTTTTGGCAGGTTAAAATAGATTATTAGAGGAGTACGTGGCCGCTGGAATCGTTTCATTCCGATAACCGACGCAAAAGTTACGCGCGTTCGAAGTTTTGGGTCGGTTTTTACCGAACCCAAATTAGTGGCCTGTTTAGTTAGGTTTTCGTTGGGTTAGGCTAGAAATAGTAGTTTGAGAGTAATTGGTGAATGTAGCATTGATTTTAATAAAGTTTGAATATTTGTAGGTCGAGCCGTAGGTGGACAGGTAACTGAATATCCTCAGCGAGCTAGGACGCCAGGTAAGTAGTGGTAACTATTCCTTCGCCTTCGGGCCTACACCATAGAATGGTAGGGTTATTTATTTTGTGTTGTGTGGTGTTGTTTGTTTTTGTGTGTTATTGCATATTTGAAACATGCATTATGGTATAGCACGTTAGATACGATTAGTGGCATTGTTTGGCATTGTGAGCATGAACGTAATCAGATAAAGTGAATTGTAAAATGCATCTCGAATAGTGTGCCTTGTCTGGCTGAGGTGCTGGTGTGTATCACCCCGAGGGGATCTCTATGAAGGATGACTAGCTATAATACGAAATCCTTAATAGTGTGCCTTTTCGGGCTGAGGTGCTGGTGTGTAGCACCCCGAGGGGATCTCTATGAAGGATGACTGGCTAAAATACGTAAATGTCGTGAGTATGAATTCCTAGACGGTTATAGGATTCTACGATCGACGAGGGAGGTCATGTATAGCCATTCTAGACGGTTATGGGATGTGTGTTATCTGGTCTTGCTATGGTGGTTTGGAGTGTGGCCATCCTAGACGGTTATGGGATGTGTGCCTACTCGATCCACACGGCTTATAAAAGATTAAAGCAACAAATAGCAAATAAACACAACTGAGTGTTAGAAACTGCATGTGTTAGGTTGATTGCATTGTATGTTGTCGCATTTGTATTCCCTACTTTCTAAGCATTAGGCTTACGTTTTGTGTTCTATGGTGTAGGTGACGGAGCGTTTACAGGTGAGCTAGACGAGGGAGCCAGGATTAGGGGGTAGTCGGTAGCACACGGGGCACACCGGTGCGGGCAGTTGTCGGGGCGCCTCGACCATGGTCTTCGGGGATGTGGGGCTTTGTATTTTAGTAGTTTATTGTAAATGTCTGTTTGTAGAACTGAGGGAAATATGTAACTCTTTTTTAGTTGATGTTTTTGACAGTGATGGTATAGCTATTTGTATCTGTGTATATAGTCATAGTTAAGGGTGATGTGTCGCCCTATACTGTGGACTTTCTTCATTTAGAGATGTTAGTATTATAGTTTCCCTTTTTACTGCTATTTGGAGATTTCGTATGCTGGTTAGTTAAGTAGGAGTATTCTGGATCTGGTTGGGAAACTGATTTATTGCAGGTACCTAGCATTGTGGAGGCGCCATTTTCAGGCGTTACTTTGCCGAAATTTTAGGGAAGGATGCCATGGTGCTTTAAGGTTAGGATTAAGGGAAATTAGTGAGTCTAGGCAGCTAGGTACGACATAAGAGAGATTCGGGAGATTTGGTTTTAAATTCAGTTGTTTCAGTTTTACTCTATGTTTTAGGGTTTATAAAAATTATATTAAATTATGTTTTCATGTGAAATTGGTTAGCAAAGTAGCGCTCCGAGCCAGGGTGGGTTCGGGGGCATTACAGTATTAGCTTAAACCTAATTATATTAATTTGATATGGATGGATTAGTATAACTTATACCGAGCAAGTTGCTTAAACTGTAATATTTTAATGGTTGAAAGGCAAAATAATCCTTGACCTCAATTATTAAGGGCAAATTTGTAAATTACCAAGGAGGACTCTTGGAAACTCCCTCATTACCTAAAAAAGGTGAGTTTTCGTGCTTTGCCGACTGAGAAACAAAGAGAGAAGAAGGAGAAGAGAGAGACAATTGGAAACCTAATGAGAGAAAGTGAAAAATTGAGAAAGAAAGTTGGTTTCTGTGAAAGAAACCTAAGAAGAAGTTGCATAGAACTTTTAGAGGATTCTAAAGCATCCAGAATTTTGGATTAGATCTTAGCTTAAAGGATTAAGTAAAGTAAGTAATTCTCTTTTTGAATTAGAATTTCATGTAATTTAGATGTAATAGGTGAAGAAATATGATTGAGAGTCATTAGTTGTTATAGTTGGTTAGTGTTGGGTTGAAGTTTTTGAATGAATGATTAAATTGACTGAATTTTGAGGGATTTTGATAGTTTTGGGATGAAATTCATGTTGAAATCGAGAGGAAAAGGAAAATAGGGTTAGGGATTGGGCTTTCGAGGTTCAATGCAGACTCTTAAAAGTGTGAAAAATTGGAAAAAGTCTCGGGACTGGGCTTCAATGGTTAGTGGTAGATGCCCGAAAAGGTAAATTATGAAAAAAGCTCTTCCAACCTGGCTTTATGGGTCGGTGGCAGATACTCGTAAGAGAATTGGAGGGAAAAAAGTTCTTGAGACTGGTTTTCTAGGGTACAAGAGGGGATGCCTGTAGACTGACATTAGTGTAGAATTTTTTTCTTTGACAGGATGACCACAATTGGGGACAGGTCGTCTGCAACCAAATAATTATGGATATTTTATTTACATTCAAACTTAGTTTTCCAATCATTTCAGACATATTTTAAACATGGTTTGGGACATGAACAGAGGATGTTTAGATAGATGTGTGACTATAATTCATAAATAATTTTTCTTGTTAAATTATAAGATTTGTATGGTTCATATTACATGCATTATTAGTATATATGTAAGTAATTCTCTTTTTGAATTAGAATTTCATGTAATTTAGATGTAATAGGTGAAGAAATATGATTGAGAGTCATTAGTTGTTATAGTTGGTTAGTGTTGGGTTGAAGTTTTTGAATGAATGATTAAATTGACTGAATTTTGAGGGATTTTGATAGTTTGGGATGAAATTCATGTTGAAATCGAGAGGAAAAGGAAAATAGGGTTAGGGATTGGGCTTTCGAGGTTCAATGCAGACTCTTAAAAGTGTGAAAAATTGGAAAAAGTCTCGGGACTGGGCTTCAATGGTTAGTGGTAGATGCCCGAAAAGGTAAATTATGAAAAAGCTCTTCCAACCTGGCTTTATGGGTCGGTGGCAGATACTCGTAAGAGAATTGGAGGGAAAAAAGTTCTTATGCATTCAATGTATGCATGAAATACATGTTCAAATTATGAATCGTGAAATTATTTATATGTACAAAGAGTATTACAAGAGATATTATTGGTCACAATTGAACCTAATATATTCATTGATTATGTATTGTATGACGAATGTAAAACACGATAAATAGAATATGAGTGACTATAAGTCCCCCTTTGGTTATAAATCTCTAGCCCTACAGAAGTTTATGTTTAAATATGCGCACTTATTGGAAACATTGTCAAAAAGATGTACATGGTAGTGTGAGGCTTTATATATGATGTGTTATAATCATACATATTGATATTTACAAAAATATGTTAATATGGTAATTTATAAAGTGAAATCATTAATGCTTTGCTTCATTATCATGACCTTGATGCGTGGAAAACATTCTTTTCATGATACTCATATCATATATGATCTTGAGATAGATAAAAATCAAGATTTCATATACTTGTTAATTGAATGAAATGTGGTTTCTTATTTTTCAGATAGGAGTGACAAACAAAATAACAAAGCCAAGGCATCTTAATGCACCAAGAGGCATAATATTCAAGGTAAGTTTGGGCTCGAAACTATTGGGCTGTGTGTGTGAGATGTAGGTGTAACACCCGGTCCTATAGGACCAAGTCCTATTTCTTTCTAAATTAATGACACACTTTAATGACAATAGTAAAAGTGGAATTAATGGATGACTAGGCAAGGGCATAAGAGTAATTGAAAATTTAAAATGGATGGCGTATTTAAGGAATAGGTTTTTGGATTTAGTGCATTGTAGCCGCCACTGTTTTCCAATCCTTTCGACTCTCAGCTCCTCAGCTCAGCAGAGTGATCTAGGAGGCCCTCCCTTCGATTTCTCCAGCGATTTCTCCGACTTAGGTGAGTTCCTTCATTTTTCCTTATGACTTGACGGTTAGATAACAGAGGGAGTACAATGTATGTGTTTTGGGAGTGTTGTGAATAAGTGTAGTTTCGGGTTAAGTGCAGAATCGGGAATGCACGAAGATCTGAGCTTCCAAACTAATTTCCTTAGACTCCTGGATAGTTTAGAATGAAGTTTAACTAATACACTGTCTATGGTTTTAGGTTTGAGCAGAACCCGAAGTGGTTAGCAACCAAACATTTCCCCAGGAATCCAGGTAAGTGAAGTATTGTGTGTGCCTTCGGGCCTACATCACAAAACAGTAGGTTTATGCATGCTTAAGTATTTTCTGCGTGTTATGCATCATGTTTTTGAAAAAAATACGAAAATAAATTTATATGTAGTGGCACGGAAAGGCAAGTACAGATTGAAATGTAATAGCTATTAAGGGAATTCATCCGCTCCTTAATCGAGTAAAGGATGTATAACATTGGGAGAACTGATCCTACTCCCAAGGGAACTGAGGGATCAGAATAGCTATTAAGGGAATTTATCCGCCCCTTAATCGAGTAGAGGATGTATAACATTGGGAGAACTGATCCCACTCCCAAGGGAACTGAGGGATCAAAATAGCTATTAAGGAAATTTATCCGCCCCTTAATCGAGTAGAGGATGTATAACATTGGGAGAATTGATCCCACTCCCAAGGGAACCGAGGGATCAGATCAGTAAATGAACGAATGTACAACTGAGATGAGAAAGTAGAAACTGCATGTTTAGGTTTTATGTTTCAGTGTATCATTTCATTATTGCTTTACTTGCTTAGGATTAGGCTAATAGATGAGTTTTGTGATGTAGGTGTTGAGGTAACTACCGGAGAGTTCTCTGAATTTACTGAGGAATAGGCGAAGTTGTTGAAGCACATTCATGCCACGCTTTGGTATCCTGATGAGGTGGTTTAATTGATGTCTGTTGGTGTGAAGGTTTAGTTGACAATGTTTCAATTTAAGTGTGTTGAGATTTCATGACAGTAATGGTTTCAATATTTTAAATACAACTTTGAGATTTTTCTGATAATAGTATTTTGTTGAGTTTTAATGTTGGTTCTTACTGGATCTTGAGTAATGCAATGTTTTGAATTGTTTCTGAATAGTTACAGTGAAGTAAGGATAGACGATGTCTATTGGCAGTTGCTGAGTTGTTGTTCTGTTGTCTATCGGAAGATGTCTTCAGTGGAAGCCATCGGAAGATGTAGAATGTAATTTGTCGTTTAGTGACCGGTGGATGTCGAGTGTTGAATCCATCGAAAGATGTAGTAGAATTTTTGTCGTGTAGTGACTGGTGGATGTCGTGTGTTAAATCCATCGGAAGATGTAGGATGTAAATTGTCATTTTGTAACCGGATGATGTCGAGTATTTTATACTGGAAGGTGTGAGTAAAAGACTTGTCGTCTAGTGATCGGCTGAGGCGGGATGAACGACTCATCCGGCTGACGTCACCTGTAGATGTAGTAGCAAAACTTGTCGTTTTGCGATCGGCTGAAGCTAGAAGAATGACTCCTCCGGCTGACGTCATCGGTGGAGATCTTCAGTTTTATTTCTGCCCTCTTGTTGACTTTGTACAGCGGCAGACGAGTTTTACCTTTGCAATTTTCAAAGTATTTCGCGATTTAAACCTTTATTTCTTTTGGCCGAATGTTTCCCAACATCTCAACTGATTATTTAAACATTGTTCTATAGTTTTGTTTAACTCTATTTTGCTCAAAAGATTTCCGCTGCAAGTCTCTAACTGTTTTGAGGTTTTAGAAAATGTCAAATCTAGACTTTCGAGTGAAATTTTAAATTTGGTCCAAAGTTTCTTAGTCAAGATCGAGTTTAAGAGTAACAAACTGGGTTCAGATAACTCGGGGGGTTACAGTATGATATCAGAGACATTCAGTTAAACCGTTCAAAAGATCACTCATCAGTGCCGATCGTTGCATGGAAGTACTTCAACAACTGTAAGTGTTTAAGTTAACCTTAGTTGGTAGATATTTAAGAGTGTAATTAACCCTGTGCAGGAATTTAGTATAATGGCCAGACGCCTAGGGAGACCTAGAGTGCCAAGAGAAATGTCAAATGTGAGAAGTGAAGAGGAGCCTAGTGTGATTAGGCAGCTGACAGACTTAGTGCGTCAGCAAATTGATTTAGTGCGCCAACAGTCTGACCAACAAGGAGTACTGTTGAACCGAGAGGTGCAAGGAAATGCCAACTCGGGTTCTAGCAATGAACATTCTGGAGATAGATTCCGGAGACTAAGACCACCCACGTTTGATGGACAGTCATCTGATCCAGTTATGGCTGAAGGGTGGCTTAGGAATATTGAAAGTATGTTTAGGTGTGCCAACATAGGAGAAGGAGACAAGGTCACGTTGGCTGGTGAAGCTCAACTCTGGTGGGAAACAATAGAGACCACCACTGATGTATTGGTGATGCCTTGGTCGCAATTCAAAGATATTTTCTACGAGAAGTATTTCAACAGTACTGTCCAAACTGCAAAGAAGTTGGAATTTCTAAACTTGAAGCAGACAGGGTCTGTAGCCGAGTACAGTAGACAGTTCGAGTCCCTGTCCAGGTTTGTTGGACATTTTGCTCACAGGGACGAGGACAAGGTATTTAAATTTGTGCATGGACTGAAGCCAGAAATCTACCGAGGAGTTAAATTTTGTGGTATTAAAGGCTTGTCATTCAGCGAGGTTGTGTCCACTGCTCTGGAAGTGGAAGAAGCTGAAAGGAAGTGTGCTGAACCAAAAGAGGTCCCACAAAAGTCGGTCCAGCCACATCATCAAAGGGGAATAAAGAGGCCTAGTGAAGGCCAGCATAGCCAAGGAACAGGAAAGAAAGTGCCGGATGCCAGGAAGTTTCCCCTGTGCCCGAAATGTTCGAAGAGTGACCCGGGTGAATACAGGTTCGGTTCAGGAAAGTGTTTCAATTGCGAGGAAATTGGACACACATACAAGGATTGCCCAAAGCCTAGAGTCACCCAATGCTTCAACTGTAACAAGGTTGGCCACGTCATCAGGGACTGTCCAGCTCCTAAGAATGGCCCTGCTATGATTAAGCCGAGGATATTCTCTATGATGGAGTCGGGCGATGATGAGCAGCCTGCTGTTGTGTCAGGTACTATATTGGTCAACTCTATACCTGCTTTTACATTGATAGATTCTGGTGCAACATATTCATTCATAGCATCTACATTTGCTGTTAAGTTAGATGTACAGTTTACCCCTTCTATGCATGTGTTTAGTGTTGCTTTACCCTCTGGTGAACGCATGCACTCTAACTAGGTGATGCTTGACAGTGATGTGTTAGTAGGAAGCGTAAGCCTACCTGCTGATCTCATTATTATGGATATAATGGGATTTGATGTAATCCTAGGAATGGATTGGCTGTTTAAACATTATGCCACAATCGACTGTAGGACTGGAGTAGTTAGATTCCAACCCCCTGGCGGTTTAAATCATACCTTCCAAGCTTTAAAGAAGAGTGAGGAAATGTCTGATATGACTTCGATAAATTGTAGACTCTCACCATGCAGAGAGTACCTATGCTTCTTGGCCAGTGTTCTTGATACCCAATTCGTAGGAAAAGCAACACCCCAAAATGTCTTAATTGTCCAAGACTTCCCTGAAGTGTTTTTAGATGACCTTCTTGGTTTACCACCAGATAGGGAAATCGAATTCGTTGTAGATGTTTACCCTGGCGCCGAGCCTGTGTCTAAAAATTCATATAGGCTAGCACCAACAGAACTTAAGGAATTAAAGAAGCAGTTGGAGGATCTGTTGGAGAAAGGGTTCATACGCCCAAGCTTTTCACCGTGGGGTGCACCTGTCCTTTTTGTTAAAAAGAAAGATGGGTCAATGAGAATGTGCATTGACTATAGGGAATTAAATAAGTTAACTGTCAAGAACAAGTATCCATTGCCAAGGATTGATGATTTATTTGACCAGCTTAATGGTGCACGTGTTTTCTCTACGATTGACCTTAGGTCCGGTTATTACCAATTGAAAGTCAAATCTGAGGATATTCCTAAGACTGCTTTTTGCACAAGGTATGGACATTTTGAGTTTTTGGTCATGCCCTTTGGATTGACAAATGCACCAGTAGCTTTTATGGATCTCATGAATAGAGTGTTTCATGAGTATTTGGATAAGTTTGTCATTGTGTTCATAGATGACATTTTAATCTATTCACGTACTAAGGATGAGCATGCTAGGCACCTGACCTTGGTGTTGGAAGTATTAAAACAGCACCAACTATACGCCAAGTTTTCTAAGTGTGAATTTTGGTTGGACCAAGTTCACTTTCTAGGACATGTTATCTCTGGGGATGGTATATCTGTCGATCCAGCTAAGGTTCAAGCAGTTAAGGAATGGCCCCAACCGAGGAATGCTACAGATATCAGGAGTTTTCTTAGACTAGCAGGATATTATAGAAAGTTCATTGAAGGATTTTCGAAGATTGCTACACCCCTTACTAGGCTAACAAGGAAAAATGTGAAATATATATGGACTGACGAATGTGAGCATAGTTTTCAGACCCTGAAACAGAAACTGACCAATGCTCCAATTTTAACCCTTCCAGTTGAAGATGGTAAATTTAGCATTTACTGTGATGCATCCAAGGTTGAACTTGGCTGTGTCTTGATGCAAGAGGGAAAGGTAATAGCTTATGCCTCTAGGCAGTTGAAAACACATGAGAAGAATTACCCTACACATGACTTAAAATTAGCTGCAGTGGTATTTGCACTTAAGATTTGGAGGCATTACTTGTATGGACAATCTTGCGAGATATTTTCAGATCATAAGAGCCTGAAGTATATTTTCACACAAAAAGAACTAAACATGAGGCAACGTCGATGGTTGGAATTTGTAAATGACTATGATTTCAAGATTAAATATCATCCCGACAAAGCAAATGTTGTGGCAGATGCTCTGAGTAGAGTAACAACACCAACCCCAACTATGATTTTCAATATACCATTAGCCTTAGAGTCAGAATTCCAAAGGTTTAACCTAGAAGCAGTATTCAATGTATCAGCTATACTTTCAGCCTTAACCTTAAAGCCTACCATTCTAGATAAAATAAAGGAAGCTCAGACGAATGATGACGAGTGTAACAAGTACAAGTTAAGCATGGATTCTACGGAAAAATCAGATTTTAACTATTCCGCTGATGGAATCCTTAAGTTTAGAAATAGATGGTTTGTTCCAGCCATTAAGGAACTTCGAGATGAGATTCTTTCTGAAGCACATTCTTCTCGATTTTCTGTTCACCCCGGAAGTACAAAGATGTACAAGGATCTTAAACAGCATTATTGGTGGCCATGTATGAAACGGAGTGTGGCAGAGTATGTAGGATCATGTTTGTGTTGTCAGCAGATTAAAGCTGAGCATCAGAGACCCTCAGGAACATTGCAACCTCTACAAGTCCCTGAATGGAAATGGGAACAAATAACGATGGATTTTGTTGTGGGATTGCCTAGAACAGCAAAGGGACACGATGCAATCTGGGTGATAGTTGATCGTTTAACCAAATCTGCCCACTTTCTGTCGATAAAGATGACATACTCGATGGATCAACTTGCTGAGTTGTATGTGCATGAAGTTGTTAGACTGCATGGAGTTCCAAGCACTATAGTTTCAGACCGAGACTCTAGATTTACATCTAAGTTTTGGAAGAGTTTGCACAAGGCTATGGAGTACGCAGCTTAATTTCAGTACAGCTTTCCACCCTCAAACAGATGGACAATCCGAGAGAACTATTCAGATCTTAGAGGATATGCTCCGTGCTTGCATATTAGATTTTCAAGGATCTTGGAGTAAATACTTATCATTGGTGGAGTTTTCCTATAATAACAATTTTCAGGCAACAATAGGAATGGCACCGTATGAAGCATTGTATGGACGAAAATGCAGATCGCCTTTGTACTGGGATGAAGTTGGTGAAGCACAGTTGCTTGGTCCTGACTTTGTGCAGCAAACTGCTGAGAAGGTTGCCCTCATCCGACAGAGAATTTTGGCAGCTCAGAGTCGACAGAAAAGTTATGCAGATTGCAGGCATAGAGAATTGGAGTTTGAGATAGGTGATGAAGTTTTTCTCAAGGTATCACCGTTCAAAGGAGTTGTGAGATTTGGGAAGAGAGGAAAGTTGAATCCCAGATTTATTAGACCATTCACTATTGTGAAGAGAGTTGGGAACGCAGCCTATCAGTTGCAGCTACTGGCTTCTATGGAGGGGATACACAGTGTGTTCCATGTTTCTATGTTAAAGAAGTGCATAAGGGACCCAAATCAAGTTGTGGAACAACAGGACATTGAAGTTCATCCTACCCTTACTTATGAGGAGAAACCAGTAAGGATCCTAGACTATGCAGTAAAAGTGTTGCGCAACAAGGAAGTTCCACTGGTAAAAGTCTTATGGCACAACCAGAACATAGAGGAGACAACTTGGAAGCGCCAGCAAGACATGATGGACCGATATCCAGAGTTATTCAGGTACTGAATTTTGAGGACAAAATTCTTTTAAGGAGGGTAGATTGTAACACCCGGTCCTATAGGACCAAGTTTTATTTCTTTCTAAATTAATGAAACACTTTAATGACAATAGTAAAAGTGGGGTTAATGGATGACTAGGCAAGGGCATAAGAGTAATTGAAAATTTAAAATGGATGGCGTATTTAAGGAATAGGTTTTTGGATTTAGCGCATTGTAGCCGCCACTGTTTTCTAATTCTTTCGACTCTCAGCTCCTCAGCTCAGCAGAGTGCTCTAGGAGGCCCTCCCTTCGATTTCTCCAGCGATTTCTCTGACTTAGGTGAGTTCCTTCATTTTTCCTTATGACTTGACGGTTAGATAACAGAGGGAGTACAATGTATATGTTTTGGGAGTGTTGTGAATTAGTGTAGTTTCGGGTTAAGTGCAGAATCGGGAATGCACGAAGATCTAAGCTTCCAAACTAATTTCCTTAGACTCCTAGATAGTTTAGAATGAAGTTTAACTAATACACTGTCTATGGTTTTAGGTTTGAGCAGAACCCGAAGTGGTTAGCAACCAAACATTTCCCCAGGAATCCAGGTAAGTGAAGTATTGTGTGTGCCTTCGGGCCTACATCACAAAACAGTAGGTTTATGCATGCTTAAGTATTTTCTGCGTGTTATGCATCATGTTTTTGAAAAAAATACGAAAATAAATTTATATGTAGTAGCACGGAAAGGCAAGTACAGATTGAAATGTAATAGCTATTAAGGGAATTCATCTACCCCTTAATCGAGTAGAGGATGTATAACATTGGGAGAACTGATCCCACTCCCAAGGGAACTGAGGGATCAGAATAGCATTAAGGGAATTTATCCGTCCCTTAATCGAGTAAAGGATGTATAACATTGGGAGAATTGATCTCACTCCCAAGGGAACCGAGGGATCAGATAAGTAAATGAACTGAATGTACAACTGAGATGAGAAAGTAGAAACTGCATGTTTAGGTTTTATGTTTCAGCGTATCATTTCATTATTGCTTTACTTGCTTAGCATTAGGCTAATAGATGAGTTTTGTGATGTAGGTGTTGAGGTAACTACTGGAGAGTTCTCTGAATTTACTGAGGAATAGGCGAAGTTGTTGAAGCACATTCATGCCACGCTTTGGTATCCTGATGAGGCGGTTTAACTGATGTTTGTTGGTGTGAAGGTTTAGTTGACAATGTTTCATTTTAAGTGTTTTGAGATTTCATGACAGTAGTGGTTTCAATATTTTGAATACAATTTTGAGATTTTTCTGATAATAGTATTTTGTTGAGTTTTAATGTTGGTTCTTACTGGATCTTGAGTAATGCAATGTTTTGAATTGTTTCTGAATAGTTACAGTGAAGTAAGTAAATTCCTTTTCGTAGTCAGAGTTGTGTTTGTATAGCAAGGAGTAGTTGAAATGTCACTCTGTTCTCTATTGATAGACGATGTCTATTGGCAGATGCTGAGTTGTTGTTCTGTTGTCTATCGGAAGATGTCTTCAGTGGAAGTCATCGGAAGATGTAGAATATAATTTGTCGTTTAGTGACCGGTGGATGTCGAGTGTTGAATCCATCAGAAGATGTAGTAGAAGTTTGGTCGTGTAGTGACCGGTGAATGTCGTGTGTTAAATCCATCGGAAGATGTAGGATGTAAATTGTCGTTTTGTAACCGGATAATGTTGAGTATTTTATACTGGAATGTGTGAGTAAAAGACTTGTCGTCTAGTGATCGACTGAGGCGGGATGAACGACTCATCCGGCTGACGTCACCGGTAGATGCAGTAGCAAAACTTGTCGTTTTGCAATCGGCTGAAGCTAGAAGAATGACTCCTCCGGCTGACGTCATCGGTGGAGATCTTCAGTTTTATTTCTGCCCTCTTGTTGACTTTGTACAACGGCAGACGAGTTTGACCTTTGCAACTTTCAAAGTATTTCGCGATTTAAACCTTTATTTCTTTTGGCCGAATGTTTCCCAACATCTCAACTGATTATTTAAACATTGTTCTATAGTGTTGTTTAACTCTATTTTGCTCAAAAGATTTCCGCTGCAAGTCTCTAACTGTTTTGAGGTTTTAGAAAATGTCAAATCTAGACTTTCGAGCGAAATTTTAAATTTGGTCCAAAGTTTCTTAGTCAATATCGAGTTTAAGAGTAACAAACTTGGTTCAGATAACTCGGGGCGTTACAGTAGGACAAATCATGATTCATTATATTTTTATTTTATTAGTTACCTAATTTAATTAGTATGTATTTTATTTAGATTTTCTAATTCCCTAAGTTTCTAATTAATTAGATATTTTCTTTTATGTTATTAGTGAAATTGTAACGACCCATTTTCCCAGTAAGATATTGTCCGCTCTGGGGATTGGGCCGTAACCCAATATCCTCCCCTCACAGCTTTGTTTGGCAAGGACTTCCCAGTCGGTCACCCAACCTGGTACTACTCTTGTCGAAACACTTTTTTAACTTTGGAGTTCTTATGGGATCCGTTGCCAATTGTGCTCCAAAACGCGTCTTGCTATCTTAGGAGGGTCTCTTTACATATGTTTCATTTCCACATACTTCTCCAAGCAATGTGGGATTGTGACGACCCCCTTTTTACGACCCGTCACCTTCCAGTTTGCCTGCGCGGACGTACTGTCATCCGGGTTCCGGTTCGTGCAGCCATCGTACACATACTTACACATCCGAGTAATCACAATCACCCCCCCTTGGGGGCCCAATGTCCTCGTTGGCCACATTTTCAGTTGGGTACAGGCTTTGATACCATTTGTAACGACTCCTTTTCCCAGCAAGATATTGTCCGCTCTGGGGATTGGGCTATAGCCCAATATCCTCCCCTCACGGCTTTGTTTGGCGAGGACTTCCCAGTCGGTCACCCAACCTGGTACTACTCTTGCCGAAGCACTTTTTTAACTTCGGAGTTCTTATGGGATCCGTTGCCAATTGTGCTCCAAAACGCGTCTTGCTATCTTAGGAGGGTCTCTTTACATATGTTTCATTTCCACATACGTTTTTTTTTTGTTCTATCCTTCTCCAGCATGTGGGATTGTGACGACCCCCTTTTTACGACCCGTCACCTTCCAGTTTGCCTGCGCGGACGTACTGTCATCCGGGTTCCGGTTCGTGCAGCCATCGTACACATACTTACACATCCGAGTAATCACAATCACCCCCCCTTGGGGGCCCAATGTCCTCGTTGGCCACATTTCCAGTTGGGTACAGGCTTTGATACCATTTGTAACGACTCCTTTTCCCAGCAAGATATTGTCCGCTCTGGGGATTGGGCTATAGCCCAATATCCTCCCCTCACGGCTTTGTTTGGCGAGGACTTCCCAGTCGGTCACCCAACCTGGTACTACTCTTGCCGAAGCACTTTTTTAACTTCGGAGTTCTTATGGGATCCGTTGCCAATTGTGCTCCAAAATGCATCTTGCTATCTTGGAAGGGTCTCTTTACATATGTTTCATTTCCACATACTTCCCCAAGCGATGTGGGATTGTGACGACCCCATTTTTATGACCTGTCACCTTCCGGTTTGCCTGCGCGGACGTACTGTCATCCGGGTTCCGGTTCGTGCAGCCATCGTACACATACTTACACATCCGAGTAATCACAATCACCCCCCCTTGGGGGTTCCATACTTCCCCAAGCGATGTGGGATTGTGACGACCCCATTTTTATGACCTGTCACCTTCCGGTTTGCCCGCGTGGACGTACCACCATCCGGGTTCTGGTTCGTGTAGCCATCGTACACATACTTACACATTCAGGTCATCACAGAAATGACTTTATAAAACGGTTTAGTTGTAATAGTTTATGGGACTTTTGACGATTAATACAATTTTTTATATTTTTAGATTCTTTCTTTGGTGTTATTTTACTTTCCTGTTTCGTTTATGAAAAAAACTTTCGTTGCACAAAATTGGTATTAGAGCAAGAAATTTAACCTCGATCTGATGGTTGACGAAAGTTCTAGTGGAAAACGAATAGCCAACGACGATTGGTGGCTCGATAGGTTTAATCAACGATGTGACATAATTGATCACCATTTGGAAAGACCAAAAAACTCCTTTGCAATCTTTCGCAAATTTTGACTGCAATGATTGTTGAGGAGCGAGGAAATCAGAGGATTCGAAGATTCAATTTTAGTGAATTAGACATCAGTCGAGAAAACAATGAATTATGGAGAAGGAACTACAGAAAAAACACAAAACAAAATCTTAATTTTGTAGAGGATGAAAACCCTAATTTTAGGGTTCAACCAGCCGCCAACCATGGCCAAACCAGCCGGCCACGGCTGTCGGATATCACATGCAATCTCCACAGGCCACCGCCTGACCTGAAACGTGACTAGGCAGAAGCGATGTTCACGCGCACATGAGTTAATTGCAATCCCACCCTTCCAGCATTGCTCTATGAGCATCGACGATCCCCTTTCAACATCGACCATGACCCGTACCGCGCCTGGACAACGACTCAAACTTAGCAGGTCGGACATCGCAATCCACCACTGCGTGATTTGACAAAGAGCAAAGCTGTCAATTTTCACACCTACCAGAGGTGACCACGACCTATTCAAGGTCAATCCAGCCTCTCTTACCACCGATGACGATTTCTGGCTAGTGATAGAGGTGAACTCGACTCCAGCGATGAATTTTCTGGCGGGTCAGCTAGGGCTTCGAACAATCCAACTCGAAACCCTAACGAACGAGACATATATTTTTCGTTAGATCAACTTAATCACTACTCCGATCGTCAAAGACATAGAAACTTTCATCGGAGACAACCATGAGGAATTAATTACTCATCTGACGAAGGTGATGACTTTCACAATGATTGAGTTTTTTTTTTATCAAAATCGGATTTTCACGAATTCAAAATGAAGATAGATTTTTCAAGCATCAATAGTCAATGGAAAAGTTCTTGCGATTCGTTTTCAAGTCGGCCGATCGTTGCAGTCAACTAGAACGACAATCATCAATTGATATCTGTAATGACAATCAACAACAACAATTGTTCAACCAAAAAGACCATCATCCACCAACCGATTGGCCTTACACATCATCAATTCTTGCGACTCAAGAATTCAATCAGAAGATTTAAACCCTAAAAGGCGTTTTTGATTCTTTGAACACCTTTCAACTCGATAATGATCGCTTCCAACAAGAGCTTTTAACATATGGCGATGTTAAATTTGAGATTGGGGAATTTGAGACTGGTGGTGATTTGTTAAATGAAACAATTAAATTGTTGAGCGAAACAACTGGTATCTTCAATAATTGTGATGAGCTTGTCCAACGCCAAAAGCAAATCTTTTTTAGCAATAAAGCATTGTAGACAACGAACGTGGCAAAACATAATCAAAGTTGTTTGGGCAATTTAAAGAATTAAACTTTATTATTGTGTTTGATGTTTACGAGCAATTTGAAGTTATTAGTGTTGTCTCCATTGATGTTCACCAAAAGAAATTATGATATTCATCAAATTTAATATTTGAAGCAGCAGATATCAAATTCGTATTCGATACAGGAGAAATATTTCGCAAATAAAAAACTCAAGGGCGAGTTTTTTTTGAAGTGGAAGAGATTGATGTAGGACAAACCATGATTCCATTAGATTGCTATTTTATTAGTTACCTAGTTTAATTAATTTCCTATTTTATTTAGATTTTCTATTTCTTTAAGTTTCTAATTAATTAGATATTTCCTTATTTTTTATTAGTGAAAAAACTCTATAAAAAGGTTTAGTTGTAATCGTTTAGGAGACTTTTGACAATTAATATAATTTTCTCTATTTTGAGAGTTATTTCTCTTGTGTTATTTTACTTCCATGTTTTGTTTATGAAGTAAAACTTTCACTAAACCAGTGTGTGTAGGGGTTTTTTTCTGCCAATGTGCTCTGATGGTTCATGTTAAAATTAGCTATAATAATTATAATTAAAGTAATGAAATGTGATTAGAAGTGATATAAAACAATTTCTATGTTAAAGTGAAAATTGTTCATTTCAGCACGTGTAAGTTTAAATTGTGTAACAATTGTTGTAGTGATTGAAATATTCTGGAAATGTATATTGTTAAACTAGACACATAAAAGTAGGGGTGAACTAAAACCGGTCCGGTTCGGTTTTAAGGAAGATTACGACCAGATTAATAAAATTCAATTTTCAATTTTTAGGATCAGGATCGTTTAAATTTTTTTAAGGACCAGACCAGAATTTCGGTTCCAGTTCTGGTTTTCTCATTTCAAATTTTTTTTTTTAATTCCAAATTCCAGAAAAAGAGGAAAGGTCCTAGCTCCTCCACTCAATTGTTATGGCAGCTTTTATCTAAAGGAATGGACTCGTTTAGTCTTCAAAAGTCCCAGGAAAAGTATGCACAGTCCCATCTTCTACAACTCATATTTCACTCCTCTCCTCGTCGTCACAAACATGAGATATTAGCCGAGAATCATGGTTTACTAGAACAACTCCCCCGTTAAACTCGTCGAGAGCATCTACCAGAGCATCGTTACTCTACATATCTAGATGATTTGTGGGTTCATCCAGTAATAAGATATGAGTCTTCGACATCGAAATCGAGGTGAAAACAACCCTTGCCTTTTGCCCCTGATAATTTAGCAATCGGGGTTAGGTGATTATGGCTTGGGAGTCCAAATTTACCCAACTTAGCTCGGACGGTCTCCTGCTTGCTAAGCCCCTCTTGATCTGGATGTAGTCGAAGAAGATACTGAACTTGGGTTTCCTCCATTATTAAAAGGTCCACAAAGTGCTGGGAATACCTCCCTATTCTCAACTTCTGACTCGGTTCGTCCTTCACAGTCTGACGAAGACAGGTACGGTGACTGCAATGCGAGGTGCGAGCAGAGAGAGTGGTTCGGCGTCAGACGACTACGAACTGCGAAGTACGAGGAGAGAGTGCTAGAGAGTGGTTGGGCTGGGCGCGGTGACAAGCGTAGGGTTTCGCCTTTCGATTGTCGAGCGATATGATTTCTGAATAGTGAAGGAGCGAACTGAACGTCAAGTGAAGCAAGAGGCAGAGCGATATGATTAATTCCGGTTCTGGGTTTTTTTAGTTTTACATCACTAATCCCGAAAATCGAACTGAATTTTTTGGTTCTACTTAAAAAAAAACCAAATTTTGATTATTTAAGTTGCAAAACCGACCAGAACCAGACCAAATTTTTAGTTCCGGTCCGGTTCTTCGATCCAATCCGGTTTTTGCTCACCCCTACATAAAAGAAGAGATCGGCTTTAAAATTAAAGGGTTTGGACATATGCAATAATAGTTATTCAATTTTGAAGTTAGTTGATCTATTTGATTTGAGACTACACCATTTTGGAAAATGATTTTAAATTAAATTTTAGAGTGAAAATTTTGAGAGATTATAAAAGAGAAAATGTTTCTAAAATCCTAAAGTATCTAGCCATGTAATAATAGGGTGATGCCAGTTAATTATTGGGTAATTAAGGTTAACTAATCATGATTAATTATGTTAATCTTGAATATTAGTTTAATATTAATCTAATTAATTATATTAAGCTAATTATGCTTAAAACCTAATTAAGGTATTTTTGCCATGATATGCAATTAAAAGATAAAATGGTAAATTTAGTAATACAAAATGGGTAAAAGGATAGTTTATCCTAAGAGCTCTCTAGAAAAAGGTGGAGAAGGCTGAATGATCATCCATTTTCGTGCTAATCTTGAACTGAAGAGAGAAGGGAGAAAGGAGAAAAGAAAGAGAATAGAGAGAGAAACTGAAAACTAATGGGGAAGAAGTGAGATTTAGCCTTCAATCTCTTGAGAAGAATTGTTCCTCTAACCAAGAGAAATCTATTGAACCCAAAAACAAAAGATGAAGTGAAGAAATTGAGACATCAAAATAATCTCTAATCTTTGTATTTCTACTCTATGTTGAAATTTCATGGTTTAGGTGGAAGAAAGAGGTAAAGTTGGGACATTATATGATGGATTCTTAAGTTACATGTTAATAATCTTTAATTAAGATTAATTGGATTTGTTCGTGTTGGTGATTTATATGAAATTGGAATGTTTTGTTGGTGGTTTAATTTTGGTTAAAAAGTGGATTATAAGTGTGAAGTTGAGGTATTTTGATGATTCAAACTTTGGTAAAAAGTTAAATGGTTGAATTAGATAATTATATATAAGGTTATTTTGAAGTGTTGATGATTGATTGGAAGCATGAAATTGAATTATTTTGATAAAGTGAATGTAGAAATTAAAATGATGTATAATGCATAAATATTGCATAATTAGAATAATTAATGAATAAAAGCATGAAATGGTTGTGCTTTGATGATCAATTTGATCATTGAAGGCTTGAAATTTACCTAGTTTGATTCATAAAATAACAATTTTAGAGATTATTCAATTATACCACATATTATATAATTTGTAAGCATTTACGGAATTTAATGCTTAGGTGTTTGTTAAAATAGAGTAACATGTCTATTTAGAAGATTATATAATATGATTAGAATCTTAGATTGAGTGTTGATGGTTATTGTATAACATGTTTATTTAGAAGATTATATATTGGGAGTTTGAGAAAATAGAGTTTGGGCTCGAATCTAGAGTCCCAGGGGTCTGATAGGAACTCCTCGAGGTGTGAATATGAGTAATTGATTAGGGTTTAGAGTCTTATGGCTTCGAGAGGACTTCCAGGGAGGAAAATAAGGGAAACACATCTCGAGACCGGACTTCTGGGGTTCAGGAGCAGTAGCTCGCAAGAAGACAAAGTGGCGGAATTTTCCTGAACCGGATAACCACTGTCTGAGATAGGTCGTCTGCAAAAATTTCAAAAATATATTTTACAAATATGATTTTTTAATGATTTAAGTATTGAGTTTTAGAGAGGTTTGAGGCATCATTAGAGAGTGTCCTGATAGATGTATTGTCATCATTCAGGCATCAATCATACATCATATGCTTGTCATTTAACAAACATTTGCATGTTCATTTCACATGCATTATTTAGTATGTATTATGAATTCCATGTATACATAGCGAGAATGTTAAAATCATGCATCATGGAATTATATATATATATATATGAAACGATATTGCGACAGTTATGATTGGTAACATTTGAGCCCAATATATCTCGTCGGCTATGTATTGTGTGTCGTATGTAAATTCATAAAATAGAATGAGAATGACTATAAGTTCTCCTTAAGTTGTGAATCCCAAGCCCTCTGGAGGTTTATGTTGACGTGCAGACACTATTGTGAAATAATCAGTGAGATATATGTATGTGTGCGGCTTTACATATGGTTATTGTGTATCATACATATTGACATTCATATTATATGTCAATATAAATTATACATATTGACATTCACATAGCATGTTAATATAGTAGTTGATAAATGTGAGATCTTTTAAATAATATGGTACGAAGACATGCTTTGATTAATTTATCATAGCATGTGTGCACACATTTGCATTGATTCCCTTACATGACACAAGTGGTGTGTGAGAGTTGCATTTCATACTCATTCATATAGTTGAGTACAAGAATGATTTGGTGGGTGAGTTATGACATCTAGACAATGATTTAAATTATCATGTGTTTAGTCATATTCATTTATCAATTGATTAGTTCAAACATATAAACGAATGTGATAAACAAGATATTAATAATAAATGTCTAGTGAGTCATATAAATGACATGAAGTTATACATTCATCAGTTATGTCTAGTAAGTTTCGTAGATAAAAATATAAGAGTAGACATTGATTATGTTTAGTGAGTTGTGTAAAGATTATGTAATTGAGTTTAGACAATAAGAAAATATGGCTAAATAGTCTCGGTTAAATAAAAACCATGATATGAGTTTAAAATAAAATTAGATATTAAATAGAATGTCTAGATATCAGTTATGAAATATAAATATTAAAAAAAGTTGTACATAAAGAAATGAATATTTGAAAATTAAATTATAAATGATTATATTGTGAATTGGGTTTGAGGTGCAAATAAGATTGCACACGGAGTTGAGATGTGCATAAAGATTAATTACATAAGAAAATGATAAAAGAATTTATTGAGGCTATGATTAGCTAAGTCAGAGGCCTAAGCATTCACACAATCACACTATACATTTCCTATATAAAGAGATATGACACAAAGTAGAACATTAATAAGAAACATTTACACAATTTTGATAACACATGAAATATGAGATGTGAGTTTATGAATGTTGAACAAAGGTGAAAAATAAACCGATGGTTGTGAAGACTAATTATGTAGTGTTTAGCACATGAGTAAATGTGATATCAGTTTAGATGAATTCTTAAATTAAGATTCTTTCTGAGCTATTATAGCTCACATCGTTGGTGTAACACCCGGATATTTTCATAGAACGTGCGGGGCACTAGATTGTTAGGAATTCGGGTAGTTTAACGTACAATGATGAAGGGTTCTAAACTAATGCAAAGTGAAGGAAAGAAAGGTTTGACAAGTCAAACTAAAATGTGTGAAAAGTCAAAGATTTTGCAAACCAATAGGAAATTAATAATTTCATGAATTAAAAAAAATAAAAGGGGTATGGTTTTGATGATTCACGTTGGAAGAATGAAGGGTTTAGAAGTCATGCCAAGAGAAGAAAAGAGAAGAGTTGACAAGTCAAAAGAGAAAGGAAATTGAAAAAGTCAAAATGCATGAACCAATAGGAATTAAGTAAATGTGATTCAATTAAAAAGGAGGAGAAAATGTAGATTAAAGTGCTTTTCACGTTGGAAGGTTGAAGCAAAGGTAAAGGGGTGGGTTGATTTATAATTTTAAAGAGATTGGTGGGAGATTTTAAAAGAAGAAAAAGTAGTAGGTTAAATGGTGGATTTTTCTTATTCTTTCTCCATCTTCCACGCCCTTCTCTTCTCTCCACCATAGCCGAATCCTCTCCTCCATTTTTCTCCAATCTTTCAAGGATTTCAAGGTAAAAATCAAGTGAGTTTTGGTTTGATTACACTTAGGTGTTGATTTGTGGTAGTGTAAGTGTGTTTTGGGTGAGTTTAGTGTGAGTTTGAAAACCCTAGGTTGGGGATTCCGAAATTTACTTTTCCTTGGATGATTTTCTTCCTCTTTTGATCCTTTAATCCTTAATCATGTTAGTTTAGGCTGTTTGAGTGGTTAAATTAAGGATTGGGAGAGACTTACACAAAAACCAGTTTTGTGCAATATGTGCACCGGTTCTGTTTTCTGGAATTCGGGTTGGCCAAGTTATTTTTTTAGTTATTTGAGTGTTTCAATGGATAGTAGACGAGTAGAGGTTTCCGAATTGGGGTGGCACGTCAAAATCCGTTGAAAAACGAGGAAGTTATGGCCGTTCGAAGTTGGACGTTGTAATTTAGGGTAAAAATCGGGTTTGGTGGTTTTAGGTGGAATTGGTGGTTAGTTTTGGTTTTAGGATCCTTTTTAGAATCCTTTAGAATTTTATGAGTGAATTGCTAAGTTATTTTCTATACTTGATAGGTTATCGGACGAGTGAATTGACCGATAAAAGTGAGCAACTTAAAGCCGAGCAGTCAGGTAAGTAGTGGCTGCTATCTTTTCGCCTTCGGGCCTACACCATAGAACGGTAGGATTTATTTGTTATTGTTTTACTTCATATTGTGTTGCATCATTTGGCCGTGTTGTGTTGTGTCGTCATGTGGTGTAGTATTTGGTTGTTTTGATTTCGCGTGGCGTTGTGTTGTCGTGTTTGTGTTGTGTGGTGTTGTGTGGTTGTGTTGTTGTTGTGTTGTATTGTTTGGCATTGTTAGTCTGAATAATAGTCGGGCAACTAAGGCACCTTTCGGTGCGAGCAACTAAGGCACCTGTTGGTGCAGGCAACTAAGGCACCTTTCGGTGCGAGCAACTAAGGCACCTTTCGGTGCGGGCAACTAAGGCACCTGTTGGTGTAGGCAACTAAGGCACCTTTTGGTGCGGGCAACTAAGGCATCTAACGATGCAGGCAAAACTTATTAGCATAACTGCATGTTTATAATTGTCATCCCCTACTTGCTAAGCGTAAGCTTATGTGTGTGTGCGTGTGTGGGTGTGTGTTCTGTGGTGTAGGTAATGACGCGGTTACAGGTGAGCTAAGTGAGTGAGCCTGGACGTGGGAGCAGTCAGAGATGCACGGGGCGTGCCGGTGCGGGCAGTTGTCGGGGCATCTCAACCATGGTCTTCGGGGAGTTATGAGTGATAGTTACTTTTTGGTTATGTTGGTATTTTGAGGTATTTGGTTGGTGGTTTGGAGATTTTTGTATAGATATTGTTTTGATTTAAAATGGTTTGGGGTTTGATATTTTGTCGTTTGATTTGTTAAATTTGATTGGGGGTAAATAATTGTGGTTTAAATGCATGTTTTCAGGGTTTCGGATTTAGAAACTTTTAGCCGTTATGTTGTCGGTTTTGTTAAAAGTGTCTATAATGTTGGGTTTGTTTTGCTATATATTTTCGTTATCCATTTTAAGTCGATTCTCAAAAATTTTTACGGGACACGGAGTTTAGAGTGTCGGGATAGAGTGGTAAAAATTTCAGAAATTTTGTAGGAGTTTGGCTCAGGAAAAAGAGGAGGAAAAGAGGAGTTGGTCGTGGGTGGCCGCGCTGGGTGTGCAGCAGGGTGCACTGGGTGCGCAGCAAGCGATCGATCGCGCGCCCAGCGGCGATTGTTGGCCGATCGCGCCCTCTCGAGCACTGTAGCACCCGATAAGGTGACGATCGATCGCCACCAATACTTGAAAAAAAAAACAATTGTTTTAAAATTTTTCCTATTTCCAAATTATTTTAGCCCGACATTTTTCGACGTATTTTAAACGTATTTTGGCACGTTTTCCAACAACTTTCGAGGGTTCGAAAAACCCAAAAAATCGAGTCGAATATTTTATGAAAATTATTTTAAACACCGTTTTAAACGCGGGGTTAGTTAGCAATGTAGCGCACCAAGCCGGGGCGGGTTCGGGGGCGTTACAAGTTGGTATCAGAGCATAAATGGTTGATTCGTTCAAAGGATTACCCGATAATGCCGGCCGCCATGCAACGTTCTTCACCAACTGTAAGTATTTCTTTTCTTTTAGTTTGTTTATAGCTGAGATTAGATTGTTTAACCTTGTTCAGTGGGGAAGGTTAGAATTTTAGGTCTATACCTTAAGTATCTAGTTGTGTATGATTTGAGGAACTATAGAGTTTTAAATTAGAGGAACGAAAACAAAACGTTCGAGTGCGCTAGGGATAATGGGAAGTTAGAAAGTTCGAAGGTTTGGCTCGTCTGTAACGAAGTCGAATCCTGGAATTTCATAAATAGCTTAGGCTAAGGTTGACGAGTGTAAGAGTGAGATGTAAAGTAGGACTCAAGTGTTATTAGAGTATGAGTAAGGAAATAGAGATTGTACAACGTAAAATAGAAGAGTGGCTAGATTTTATTGTGGATTTTGGTCGGACATAGGTACGAACATAGGAAAGAGATAAGTGAGGAGATTAGTTAAGTAACACCCGGATTTTTGAGACTTTGGTTTATATTTATAGACCTCTAATTTTGCCGTATAGTGTTTTAGTTCGTATAAATAGTTAGTTGAGTCCGTTTTGCGAGCGGGTAATTTTATTGGAACCCCGAGGATTTATGAGGGATTTTAGAGGTTTAATAATAATTTGGGAGAAAGCAAATCTTAGCTTAATTAATGGGATTATGTAAATAAATATTAGGGAGGACGTTCAGGTAATTTTGCAAAGAAATTAATTAAAAACCTAAAACTCACCATTTTTCCTCATTTCTTCCCCACGAACTCCCCCTCCCTGGCGGCTCTCTCCCTCCTTCTGTGACGACCCCAACCCGATCAGGGCCGCCACGGACTTGTCGTGACATAATCATTACCTAAGCCCTCGTATTTTTCGTATAAACTTTTTCATTTTTACTTTAAACATAACCCAAAACCCTTAAACAAACTAACCCTAACGTAACCTTAACTTTAAACTCTCGTAACCACGTAAATTTTTCTTTTTATATCACTCATAATATTTCGACTTCTAAACCATTAAATTGAAGTCTCGGATTGTTGAAATCCCTTAAAATCACTCATTCCTCGATCATCAAAACATGACACTAATATAACCTACAATTTCAGACAAATTCAAGAAAACAAACTGCATGGATCGCTCTGAAAATCGAGCTTATCCTTACCTGTTAAAAATAACCCAAGCAGTTCCAGTATGTTTCTAAAATTAAGACTCTACATTCTAAACAATCTACTACCACTACATATACATCAAAACTCGACTATTCATACATTTTTCTATCAAACATCTAATCCACATACTTAGACACTTTACATTTTCTGGACGTTCCACAATCTACATCTGAAGGGTGAACCACTTCCCTCAGACACTTTACATTTTCTGGACGTTCCACAATCTACATCTGAAGGGTGAACCACTTCCCTCAGACACTTTACATTTTCTGGACGTTCCACAATCTACATCTGAAGGGTGAACCACTTCCCTCAGACACTTTACATTTTCTGGACGTTCCACAATCTACATCTGAAGGGTGAACCACTTCCCTCAGACACTTTACATTTTCTGGACGTTCCACAATCTACATCTGAAGGGTGAACCACTTCCCTCAGACACTTTACATTTTCTGGACGTTCCACAATCTACATCTGAAGGGTGAACCACTTCCCTCAGACACTTTACATTTTCTGGACGTTCCACAATCTACATCTGAAGGGTGAACCACTTCCCTCAGACACTTTACATTTTCTGGACGTTCCACAATCTACATCTGAAGGGTGAACCACTTCCCTCAGACACTTTACATTTTCTGGACGTTCCACAATCTACATCTGAAGGGTGAACCACTTCCCTCAGACACTTTACATTTTCTGGACGTTCCACAATCTACATCTGAAGGGTGAACCACTTCCCTCAGACACTTTACATTTTCTGGACGTTCCACAATCTACATCTGAAGGGTGAACCACTTCCCTCAGACACTTTACATTTTCTGGACGTTCCACAATCTACATCTGAAGGGTGAACCACTTCCCTCAGACACTTTACATTTTCTGGACGTTCCACAATCTACATCTGAAGGGTGAACCACTTCCCTCAGACACTTTACATTTTCTGGACGTTCCACAATCTACATCTGAAGGGTGAACCACTTCCCTCAGACACTTTACATTTTCTGGACGTTCCACAATCTACATCTGAAGGGTGAACCACTTCCCTCAGACACTTTACATTTTCTGGACGTTCCACAATCTACATCTGAAGGGTGAACCACTTCCCTCAGACACTTTACATTTTCTGGACGTTCCACAATCTACATCTGAAGGGTGAACCACTTCCCTCAGACACTTTACATTTTCTGGACGTTCCACAATCTACATCTGAAGGGTGAACCACTTCCCTCAGACACTTTACATTTTCTGGACGTTCCACAATTTACATCTGAGGGGTGAACCACTTCCCTCAGACACTTTACATTTTCGTTTACATCGTTGTCGTTTCTACGTTTAAATCGTGAAATCATATGTTAAAACATTTTCGTACATTTCTAAAACATGATGCATGAGAGATCTATATACGACATATCATCAAAACATATCCTCAAACAATTCACAACATACATAGACATATACTATTCTCAACAGACTTCTCAAACAACTAACATTCTAAGCTACCCGACTCATTAATCCCCACAATCAGAAAATCATCATCAAAATAGTAAAGCCTAACGTTGCCACGATGTAGGGCCTTAAGGGCCGGAAACCTAACATTCACTTACCTGGCGTCCGTAGTAAGCCGAGCACCGTCCAAAAGTCGTCTCCACCTAAAGCATTTCATAGCACGTCATTAGTATTCATCTATTTCAAAACTAAACGAAATCCCGAGCTAAGACAATTTCTTCAAAAACTCTAACTCATTTCGTACGGGCATAACTAAACTCTTATTCTCGTGAAAACATCTCAAATTACTATTTCTAGCCTAATCCAACTAAAACCTAATTAAATGGCCACTAGTTTGGGTTCGGTAAAAACTGACCTAAAACTTCGAACGCGCGTAACTTTCGCGTCGGTTATCGGAATCGAACGATTCCAGCGGCCACGTACTCCTCTAATAACCTATTTTAATCTACCAAAAGGAATTTTAAAACAAATGACCGGAACTAGGTCAATTTAGGAAAAACCCGAATCTGCCCCTTTTTCCCAAAATTCCCCTTTTTGATTTTTCATCAAATTCTATCAATTTCTTCACCAATCGACCATATATACACTCAATTAGAATAACTAATCAAAAATCGAAGTTCCATTAAGCAAAACTCGAGTGCCCTAAATCGGGCTTCACTGTTTTCAGCTCACATTGAGCTCAACACGGTCAATCAACAATAGCCGGCCCTAGTGTTGGCAAACCCACGCCGGAAGTGACCTATTTTGGCCGGTGATCGGAGCTCAATCGAGCTCACCACACACAGCCACAAACCGAACCGAAAGGAGGAGAAAACCGAGCCATACCAGTCGGGTTGCGCGCGAAGACGAGCCGGAGCCGGAGCCTGCACGCCGCCGTCGTCTGGCCGGAAAGGTCGGAAATCGCCGGCGCTCATCGTCGGAAATCGCCGCTCGTCGCCTCCCCTGTTCGCTCGCAGAGCTCGGGCTCGAGCTCGAACAACAGAATGGCCTTCGGGCCATTCTGTTGTTTTATTTATTTATTTTTTATTTATTAAATTAATAATAATAATTATTATAATTATAATAAACTAAAACTATTCCTTTAATTAGTCTATCGATTCGGTCTCTCTGCAACTTCCTTATTTCTCTAAATATTCCAATTTAATCTTAGAGTTCTAACAAAACTCACCGTTCACAAAACGGACTTATTTTGCTATTTTTACGAATTAATATACTAAAAGGCTAAAACGGGAACTCTAGCATTACTCTTCCCGATTTGGGTTTCTAAAATTTCACTTATTCTTCTACAAATTCCCGTAAATTTCTAGGGTCCTAATAAAACTATCCGCTCGCAAAACGGACCTAATTTACTTATTTACCAAAATAGCCTTGGAGCGAAAACCCGAAAAAAACTCGGGTGTTACATCCTTCCCTCCTTAATTGGAATTTTGTCCCCAAAATTATTGCTTGGTTAACTTCTAGTTACTCACCCTCACATTATCTACTTAACCATGCTCGCAATACCATTCACGACACTCCTATGGTCTTACCCATCCCTCGGGTCTCAATGGTTTCCTACATCTCCGAAGCTTTCAATCCATCTAACTTCGCACTTTGTAAGTCAATTACTCATACATCCATCGACTTCAACCTAACCGTTCGTCGCCTAGACCTTCAAATTTCATTTAACTTAACTTCAACTCTAGTTTGTCCCTCAAGGTAAGTTTAATCAATTTCTAACTCTTCAAATTCCGTGACAACAACTCGTACCTAATCACTTCAAACCCTTAAAGCTTCTTCAATTCTATAACACTAAAGACTTGATACTTGGATCTCTCATCATAATCCTCTGTTTCGAACTCTTCTTTACACTACTATCTCCTTTCCAAATTATCAATCTCGTTTTCTAAACCTACTTACCTTGGGCAATCATAGCATTTCCTTAGCTACTCTAATGTCATTCCTGTATACAGGGCTGTAATTATTAGATCTATTTCTTTACGGTTTCACGGTATCCACTAGGTTTCTATAATTATTTCCACTGTGATCGTTTCATCTAATTCTTACATCGGTCTTTATCGATCACAGACAAATCTTAAGTCTAAACTAATTCTTTACATCATTCACCCAACACCTTATAGGGTATACTAACGAATCGACGTAACTTACGAGTCGGAACATCCCCCAATACCTCCTGCTCTAACTTCACTTCTAGGTTCACTTGCACAGTCCTCGTGTATCTCTTCCTTCCTTCCGTCCAATATGCTCCTAATTCTTCAAGCTGCGATCTTCCTCGCACACTTAAGCTTATCATTCTTAACCTTAGCCACTTACAAAATCATTGGCTCCGACTTCAGTACATGGTCGAGCCTTTGAAATTTCCTAATTCAGTCTTATTCCCAATGCACTTAAATGTTTTTCAGGCAAGACCTTGCTTTCCTCATCTGATAATCCACGAATCCCTCAACTCGCACGAATTCACATTCAAGTCTAACTTAGACAATGTCCCATACTTATTCTTAATATCACACTAAGACTTCCTCGAAAGTTACGAACTAATCTACTATCCTATCATTCGTTATAGTCAGGCTCTAAATATTCTATTTGGCTTCATTATGACAATTTATCCAACGGTCCTCTTGTTAGCAAACTTGTTGTATGTATATTTACAACTCTAATCAAAATCTCTTAAAATTCTCAAACCTTGCCCTACTATTTTCTAAAATTTAGAAATATCTCTTCCTTAAGGTATGCCTTTCTAGTTCCTCGAGCACTGATGTTCCTACATCCACCTCGGAAATAAGCCTTGTGCTTGGGGTTCTTAGCTTCCACTATATCGACTATAGACTCGTCTCCTAATCCAGACGCTCATAACTCAAACAATCTGAAGTCTTTTATCCTCACTACCATTACTATAGTTGGTACTCACTCGTGTCATTTCACCATCCCTCCTAATATCATGCGTGATCCACCAAATCTCTAAACATGACTCTCAATCTACGGCGCTAAACTCTCCTTTGATTAGTTACACTTTTTAGGCCCTTCTAGTAAATTTCTAACTCTTATACTTTACCTTATGTCCCTAGGTTAAGTAACATCTAATTGCCTAACGCATCAACTAGTTATTGGCACCCTTAACTTTACTAAGTCTTCTTTTCTATACAGGGTCGGTCATGATATTTTCACGCATCAACAACTGTCCTTTATTGGTTAGTCCTTTAAGATGGTACCTATCTTCTAGAGAACGTCCAAATTTTATAACTTGAGTATCATCCATCGTATAACCTTGATCCTTTATTGTCTCTAAATTTATTAACTTACCAACCTCACTTAGATCTCAATATTTCCCTCATCAAAATTGGTCAATATGAAAACTCCTATGTAACCGCCCTGACTATATATATCCTAGACTTCGTATCGATCAATCGCACTATCTTTGTAAAAGTAAGCAACACGTCCCTTACTCTCTCGATAGTTTACTTAAGTTAAACTCTCGAAAATGTCTTCATTTAAATAACTCCACGTACTAGTGGTATCAAGCCAGGTTACCTATCTTAATGCATAACTATTTCTCTCCAAAGTTTACGTCGTCTTACATTCAGTCTATCGTCGTTTTTATCCTATTCACCTAGTAATTCTCCCACCTAATATCTTTTATCCCTATGTCTACTTCTATCTTTTACACATCTTACTATTAAATTTTTACTCTAAACTACACCTCTATTTTTTTTTTATGTTCTTCATTCTATAGACTACCGAAATAAAATCATACCTGGAACCACGCTTGGTTGGGCAGCTTCCCTATCTTCAGTCATAGCAATTGTCCTTGAGGGACCACTCGGTAGTTTCTTGCTCTGCCCAAGACAATCCCTGGCTCTGTGACCCCTCCTATCACACCTAAAACATCGGTCCGAATGCAATCTACATTCCCCGAAATGACTTTTCCGACATATAAGGCACAAAGGAGCCTGACGAGCTCCTCGGGGTCGTTTGCTCCTATCCTGCACGATCAACGAATCATTGGCCCTCTTAATGTCCCTCGCTGGTGGTGGCCTTTCATTGACTGGGGGTGACGGAAAATCATCAAGGGACCCCTCAACCTGATTCGGATCCATAACATATCCACCAAACGTTGGAGGTTGAAATTGCCTAGTTTGTTCTCTACCTCGGTTCCATGAAACACTACCTTGTCCACTACCATTCCCATCTCGGTTAAGTAGAATCTCTATCTGTTCTGATTGTCGGTGCACTATGTCTATAAGCTGGCTAATGAGATTCTCCTCGGGTTGTCTAGGTGCTTTCGGCATCTTCTTGTTCCTAGACACATTAAGAAACACATGCAAAATAAACAATTTAGAATCATACATAAACTTAAACACTTACAGTCGATGGAGAGTCCTCGTGCGGCGGTGTGTTTTTGGCAAACATATCACAGAACTCGCTTTTAAAACTCCGTCTCTCTGATACCATAACTGTGACGACCCCAACCCGATCAGGGCCGCCACGGACTTGCCGTGACATAATCATTACCTAAGCCCTCGTATTTTTCGCATAAACTTTTTCATTTTTACTTTAAACATAACCCAAAACCCTTAAACAAACTAACCCTAACGTAACCTTAACTTTAAACTCTCGTAACCACGTAAATTTTTCTTTTTATATCACTCATAACGTTTCGACTTCTAAACCATTAAATTGAAGTCTCGGATTGTTGAAATCCCTTAAAATCACTCATTCCTCGATCATCAAAACATGACACTAATATAACCTACAATTTCAGACAAATTCAAGAAAACGAACTGCATGGATCGCTCTAAAAATCGAGCTTATCCTTACCTGTTAAAAATAACCCAAGCAGTTCCAGTATGTTTCTAAAATTAAGACTCTACATTCTAAACAATCTACTACCACTACATATACATCAAAACTCGACTATTCATACATTTTTCTATCAAACATCTAATCCACATACTTAAACATTTTCATACTTTCACAAACAACACCCAATCAAATCCTTAAAACAAACATCGAGCATAAACACAAGCTTTCCTAAAACATCACCAAGGACATACATTAACGAATCATTCGAAATAGTACTACTCCAAACCTATATCCTCTATAAAATTTTCTGAATATTAAACTTAAATATACACCCTAAAATCCCTCACATTTTTAACATTTAATACAAGTTCACATTAATTACCCAAAATCGCTCGGAGCACAACCATAGACATCAGACCTTGCCAAAACACACCCCGTCGCCACGAGCACCTTCCGTCAACCACCTATTCTTCGTCATCGAGAGGAACTCTCACCTGTCACCTACATCATGCAACATAAACAGTAAGCCTAATGCTTAGTAAGGGGATGCACTATATGAATTTAAAACATTTTACTTAACATATGCAGTTTCTACAGTTTCATCGTACATAATCATTTCGTTTCGTTTCATCGTTCATATTCATTTCGTTTCGTTTCATCATTCATATTCATTTCGTTTCGTTTCATCATTCATATTCGTTTCGTTTCTATCATACATACATGTAATCCTCTACCAATGGAGGGCGGATTAGTTTCTCCATCTCTAGACGTTCCACATATAAATCTTTACCTGAAGGGTGAACCACTTCCTTCAGATATCATACATTTTCTTGACGTTCCACAATCTACATCTGAAGGGTGAACCACTTCCCTCAGACACTTTACATTTTCTGGACGTTCCACAATTTACATCTGAAGGGTGAACCACTTCCCTCAGACACTTTACATTTTCTGGACGTTCCACAATTTACATCTGAGGGGTGAACCACTTCCCTCAGACACTTTACATTTTCGTTTTACATCGTTGTCGTTTCTACGTTTAAATCGTGAAATCATATGTTAAAACATTTTCGTACATTTTCTAAAACATGATGCATGAGAGATCTATATACGACATATCATCAAAACATATCCTCAAACAATTCACAACATACATAGACATATACTATTCTCAACAGACTTCTCAAACAACTAACATTCTAAGCTACCCGACTCATTAATCCCCACAATCAGAAAATCATCATCAAAATAGTAAAGCCTAACGTTGCCACGATGTAGGGCCTTAAGGGCCGGAAACCTAACATCCACTTACCTGGCGTCCGTAGTAAGCCGAGCACCGTCCAAAAGTCGTCTCCACCTAAAGCATTTCATAGCACGTCATTAGTATTCATCCATTTCAAAACTAAACGAAATCCCGAGCTAAGACAATTTCTTCAAAAACTCTAACTCATTTCGTTCGGGCATAACTAAACTCTTATTCTCGTGAAAACATCTCAAATTACTATTTCTAGCTTAATCCAACTAAAACCTAATTAAATGGCCACTAGTTTGAGTTCGGTAAAAACCGACCTAAAACTTCGAACGCACGTAACTTTCGCGTCGGTTATCGGAATCGAACGATTCTAGCGGCCACGTACTCCTCTAATAACCTATTTTAATCTGCCAAAAGGAATTTTAAAACAAATGACCGGAGCTAGGTCAATTTAGGCAAAACCCAAATCTGCCCCTTTTTCCCAAAATTCCCCTTTTTGATTTTTCATCAAATTCTATCAATTTCTTCACCAATCGACCATATATACACTCAATTAGAATAACTAATCAAAAATCGAAGTTCCATTAAGCAAAACCCGAGTGCCCTAAATCGGGCTTCACTGTTTTCAGCTCACATTGAGCTCAACATGGTCAATCAACAATAGCCGGCCCTAGGGTTGGCAAACCCATGCCGAAAGTGACTTATTTCGGCCGGTGATCGGAGCTCAATCGAGCTCACCACACACAGCCACAAACCGAACCGAAAGGAGGAGAAAACCGAGCCATACCAATCGGGTTGCGCGCGAAGACGAGCCGGAGCCTGCACGCCGCCGTCGTCTGGCCGGAAAGGTCGGAAATCGCCGGCGTTCGTCGTCGGAAATCACCGCTCGTCGCCTCCCCTGTTCGCTCGCAGAGCTCGGGCTCGAGCTCAAACAACAGAATGGCCTTCGGGCCATTCTGTTGTTTTATTTATTTTTTTCTTTATTTATTAAATTAATAATAATAATTATTATAATTATAATAAACTAAAACTATTCCTTTAATTAGTCTATCGATTTGGTCTCTCTACAACTTCCTTATTTCTCTAAATATTCCAATTTAATCTTAGAGTTCTAACAAAACTCACCGTTCGCAAAACGGACTTATTTTGCTATTTTTACGAATTAATATACTAAAAGGCTAAAACGGGAACTCTAGCATTAGTCTTCCCGATTTGGGTTTCTAAAATTTCACTTATTCTTCTACAAATTCCCGTAAATTTCTAGGGTCCTAATAAAACTATCCGCTCGCAAAACGGACCTAATTTACTTATTTACCAAAATAGCCTTGGAGCGAAAACCGGAAAAAAACTCGGGTGTTACACCTTCCTTCGACGCCTCCTCCTCCTTCAAGCCAAGTTCCTTCTCTCAGCCGATTTCTTCCACCATTCTCTTCAGGATTTAATCTCTAGGTAAGACTCTAAGCTTTGGATAGATTTAGTTTAAATTTTAGAGGTTACATCTCATTAGAGTTATGGATTTGAAGTTGAGATTTATTGAGTTTTGGTTAAGAGTTGATGGTGTTGCATTTTGCACTCGTTGATGATACATTTAATGCTTTTGAAGTAGATAGGATTTATTGTGGGTGGAGTTATTGAATTTGTGGTGGTTGGGAGGAGTGAGTGTTATTAATGATAGGTTAGTTTTGTTTTTGCACACCAAGTGCTCGATAAAATGCTCGAATGAGATTAGTTAAATTTCTAAGAAACTTCTTTAGCTAGGACCTTGCTAGTTTTGAATTTAGGATATTTAGGATTGATTTCTAATACCGAAATATGATATGTCATAGGTGAAAAGGAGCTTAAAGGTGAGGTACACGGTTTGCAAAGGACGCCAGGTAAGTGAGTGTGTTAGGATTTCTGGCCATTAGGGCCGTACATCACAAGGATACTAGGGAGGTTTGTTTGGATGATTATTTGATGAATATGACTTGTCGTATGCTATGTTACGATGAATTTGAGTAGAGCGATGTTTTGATATATGATGTATTGCCCGTTCTCATGGTATATTATCTCTACGTCGATCCATGTTCATGCATCATGGGCACGTTTTATATGATTAAGTTAAAAATATGAAATGTATATGTAAGCATGATTAAGTGTAGAACGGGGAGAATTGGCCATGTTTATGTTTACAAGACTTTGTACGGTTCGCAAATCCTCTCGCTGGTAGGAGCCGGACTGGCAGGAAGACTCGCGGATCCTCCCGCTGGTGGGGGCCGGGTTGATACTGCATGATTAGTTCGCGAATCCTCCCGTTGGTGGGGGCCGGACTAGTCGTTACTGTTATTGTCTGTTTGGACCACGATTATGTTTCCCTCACCCCTTTTTCTCTGTGTCCTCCCTTAATTCATGCCAAGCAAGTAAAGAAGAAGAATATGACCATGAACACGAGCACGATTAAGTGAAGCATGCATTCATGAGTATTTACATATTTGCGTTGCATTCCTTACTAAGCATTAGGCTTATAGTTTGAACCTTAGGATGTAGGTGACGAATTGGAAGGTGAGGATCTCATTCCAAGTGATAATGTCTAAGAGGGATTGCTGGATGGTGCTCGTGGTGGTGTTTTGTGGCTGGGCGGCTATTTGACCCGTGGGTGGTGCTCCTAGCAAGTCTTGGTAATGTCATGTTATGGATTACAATTAGGAAGGGATTTCTATAGGAATTTTCGTATGATAGTAAGTGAAAGGATGGTTGTTGGTTTCTTTTATTTAGGATGAATTTATGACTAAGGGATTTATGCTCATTTTGTCTTCCGCTATGGTCTAAACGGTTGTTTTTGAATGATTTATAATGATGGTTGATTTGAAGAACTTAAGCTTCTCGTTTGAATGATTTAAAATGAATTTGATTGATCTCTTTTGATGAATTGGAATGAGTATACTGTGAGATGTCTCTGGTGTATGGTGTATGTGAAGTTTTGTTTATGTATATTGTTTTTTGAACAGAGGATGTGCCGTTTGGTCGGCAGGGGACTGCGATCGTTCGGTAGTTTTGTTTTGTAAACTCTAGAATTCCAGAAGAGGTGCCGAATGATCGGCGGATATCACGATCATTCAGCTGTGTGTAATTGATGGGGCGATCGATCGCTCAACTTATGAGCGATCGATCGGCTAATTTTTTTTTAAAAGGGGCGATCGATCGCTCACCATATGAGCAATCGATCGGCTGTGTAATTTCAGTGAGGGCGATTGATCGCTCACCATATGAGCGATCGATCGGCTCTTTGTTTTCTTGGATCTGCCGATCGATCGGCTCTTTGTTTTCTTGGATCTGCCCCTCATCTTCTTCCTTATACCCGAGCGTATCCCTCTCTCTTATTTTCTTCTATTTCCATTAATGATTTAAGTTGTCTTCAAGGAATTTCAAACGTGTTTATATATGGTCCTCAATCGATTTAGCAAAAATTTTCCTCCAAGTAATTTTCTCCATGATATAAAAAAAATATAAATAAATACATGTCAAGAGCATGAATATGAACAAGTTTATGTGGGTCGCGGCCCGTTGGGTTTGGGTCTTGACAATTGTGGTATCAAAGCACCCGGGTTCTAAAATCGGTTCTGCAGACTGCCTACCAGCACAAATCGCCGCATGAGTACACTCCAGTAACTGTAAGTGTTTATGATTTTAGTAATGTCATTTAAAATTAAGTTGTGCTTATGATGTAATTAGGTTTGACAAGATGGTGAGAGGACAACGTTAAGGAGTTAATGAGGATAGTAACACTATCGCCCAACTAACGAAGTTGGTTCTTCGCCAATCCCGCCAGATTGAACAACTAGTGGCTACTAGAGAGGAGCAAGGCAACTCAAGCTCAAGCGCAATCCATGACCATAGTGGTGAACGTTTTCGCCGACTTTGACCTCCTATATTTAATGGCCAAGTCTCGGACCCTGTTTATGCTGAGGAATGGATTCAAATAATCGAGGACATGTTTAAGTACGCCAAGGTTGATGAAGGGGATAAGATCACTTGTGCTGTTTTTCATCTTGCATTGGATGCAAGGCATTGGTGGAACTCGATTCAGAGCAAGTAGTTAAGGGTGATATTGTGTCGGTAGGAGATAGAAAGTTATATGTAGAGCTAATCGTAATCGATATGAGAGGGTATGAAGTCATCTTGGGGATGGATTGGTTATTCAGCCATTACGTCGCAATAAATTGTAGGACCGGTTTAGTTGAATTCTGACCCCCTAATGGAAGCCGATATTCCTTCCAAGCTATTTCGAAGGTGTGTAAGATGCCAATTGTATCTTCGTTGGTAGCTTGACGGTTGATGAGAAATGGTTGTGTGGGTTATTTAGCAAGTGTAATTGATATACGAGAGTCAGACAAGCTGAAGCTCCAAGACACTCCTATAGTTTGTGATTTTCCTGAAGTATTCTTGGACGACTTGCCAGGGTTACCGCCTGATAGATAAATTGAATTTGTGATCGACACATACCCGAAGGCCGCGCCAGTGTCTAAGAACCCCTATCATATTGCACCCGTTACTCAGTTGCAAGAGTTAGTAGACAAGGGTTTCGTACGCTCTTGTAGTTCTCCCTGGGGTGCACATGTTCTATTTGTCAAAAAGAAGGACGGGTCCCTCAGAATGTGCATTGATTACAGGGAGTTGAACAAACTGACAATCAAGAATAAATACCCCTTGCCCCGAATCGATGATTTGTTTGACCAACTACAAGAAGCTAAAGTATTTTCCAAGATTGACCTACGCTCAGGCTACTACCAACTAAAGGTCAAAGCTGAGGATGTACCTAAGACAGCATTCAGAACCCGATACGGACATTACAAATTTCTTGTGATGTCGTTTGGATTAACAAATGCACCCGCAGCTTTCATGGACTTGATGAACCGTGTGTTTCGAGAGTATTTGGACAAGTTCGTGATCGTATTTATTGATGATATTTTGATCTACTCTCGAACTAAGGATGAACACGAAGAACACCTAAGGATTGTTTTGACAACTTTAAAGCAGCAACAGTTATATGACAAATTCTCAAAGTGCGAATTTTGGTTGGATAGAGTCAACTTTTTGGGTCACGTCATCTCTGCAGAAGGCATCTCTGTTGATCCAATTAAAATTCAAGCGGTGAAGGATTGGCCGCAACCGAGAATGCTAGTGAAGTTTGTAGTTTCCTTGGATTAGCAGGCTACTATCAGAAGTTCATTAAGGGATTCTCGATGATAGCCAAGCCTCTAACGGGATTAACTAAGAAGGACATTAAGTACTCTTGGTCAGAAGCTTGTGAAGGAAGCTTTCAAACACTGAAAATGAAGTTAACGACAGCCCCTTTATTGATAATTCTGAAAGGGGCAAATTTAGTGTTTATTGTGACACATCCAAGATTGGACTAGGATGTGTATTGATGCAGGAAGGCAAGGTTGTAGCGTATGCTTCCAAACAGCTAAAGAGTTATGAGCAGAACTACCCCACTCACGATTTGGAATTAGCCGCCGTTGTATTTGCACTGAAGATTTGGATACACTATTTATATGGTCAACAGTGTGAAGTGTTTTCAGACCACAAAAGCCTGAGGTACCTCTTTACTCAAAAGGAATTAAACATGAGGCAAAGGCGATGGCTAGAATTCGTAAAGGACTATGACTTCGAAATTAAGTATCACCCAGGTAAAGCCAATGCAGTAGCTGATGCATTAAGCAAAATGTCGACGACGATGCAACCCGCATTATCAGCCTTGTCTCTACCTTTAAAGGTTGATATTCAGAAGTTTGAGTTGGAGATAGTTCCGAAGGTATCGGTTCTGCTTTCGGAATTAACCATTTGGCCGACTATCTTAGATAAGATCAAAGAAGCTCAACTATTAGATTCGAAAGAGAAGAAAAACATCATGAACAAGTTGTCGGACGTTACTTCTGAGTTCAGTTATTCTGTAGATGGAATTTTGAAATATAGAGACCACTGGTATGTCCCTGATGATGAAGAGTTACGGAAGTTGATTTTAGCTGAGGCACACTCGTCTCCCTTTTCTGTGCATCCAGGTAACACCAAGATGTACCGTGATTTGAAATTGCATTATTGGTGGCCGAATCTAAAGCGGGATGTTGCTAAGTATGTAGAGTCATGTATGGTATGCCAGCAAGTTAAGGCAGAACATCAAAGACCGGGAGGTACTCTACAGCCCTTACTGATTCCCGAATGGAAATGGGAAAACATAGCCATGGATTTCGTAGTGGGTTTACCAAAGACAACCAAGGGCCATGATAGCATATGAGTTATAGTTGACCGAATGACTAAATCAGCCCACTTCCTACCAGTAAAGATGAATTATACGATGGACCAATTTGCAGACTTGCATGTTCAGGAAATTATCAAGTTGCATGGGATTCCGGTATCAATTGTCTCCGATCGTGATCCCAGGTTTACCTCAAGATTTAAGCGCAATGGGTACAAAGTTGATCTTTAGCAGGGCATTTCACCCTCAAACCGATGGTCAATCGGAGCGAACTATTCAGATACTCGAGGACATGTTGAGGGCATGCGTGCTTGAATTTCAGGCATCATGGGGTCGACACTTACCTCTAGTTGAGTTCTCCTATAACAATAGTTATCAATCCACCATAGGTATGGCTCCTTACGAGGCGTTGTATGGTAGAAAGTGTAGATCGCCTTTGTACTGGGCCAAAGTTGGTGAAGCAAAACTATTAGGCCCTGAGATATTGCAGCAAATGTCTGAGAAGATTGTCATTATTAGGCAAAGGATGGAAACCGCACAAAGCCGACAGAAGATTTACGCAGATCGGAGAAGAAGAGATCTTGAGTTTTCTGTTGGAGATGAAGTTTTCCTAAAGATCTCACCGCTTAGAGGTGTGATGAGGTTCGGTAAGAAAGGGAAACTTAGCCCACGGTTCATTAGGCCTTTTCCTATTTTAGCAAGAATTGGATGTACGGCTTATAGGTTACAATTGCTCTCATCTATGGCCGGGGTTCACAATGTCTTCCACGTGTCGATGTTGAGGAAGTGCATACGCGATCCGACTCATGTGGTAGAGCCAGTGGACGTCGAGATTCAGCCAACTTTGACATATGAAGAGAAACCGGTGCAGATTTTGGAGTCTACGTTTAAGGTCCTACGTAACAAAGAGATCCCACTTGTGAAGGTGCTATGGAGGAATCATAATGTTGAGGAAGCCACGTGGGAGCGTCAGCAAGACATGATGGACAAGTATCCAGAGTTGTTCAGGTACGCAAATTTTGAGGATAAAATTTTATATAAGGAGGGGAGGATGTAACACCCGGATTTTTAAGACTTTGGTTTATATTTATAGACCTCTAATTTTGCCGTATAGTGTTTTAGTTCGTATAAATAGTTAGTTGAGTCCGTTTTGCTAGCGGGTAATTTTATTGGAATCCCGAGGATTTATGAGGGATTTTAGAGGTTTAATAATAATTTGGGAGAAAGCAAATCTTAGCTTAATTAATGGGATTATGTAAATAAATATTAGGGAGGACGTTCAGGTAATTTTGCAAGGAAATTAATTAAAAACCTAAAACTCACCATTTTTCCTCATTTCTTCCCTACGAATTCCCCCTCCCTGGCGGCTCTCTCCCTCCTTCCTTCGACGCCTCCTCCTCCTTCAAGCCAAGTTCCTTGTCTCAGCCAATTTCTTCCACCATTCTCTTCAGGATTTAATCTCTAGGTAAGATTCTAAGCTTTGGATAGGTTTAGTTTAAATTTTAGAGGTTACATCTCATTAGAGTTATGGATTTGAAGTTGAGATTTATTGAGTTTTTGTTAAGAGTTGATGGTGTTGCGTTTTGCACTCGTTGATGATACATTTAATGCTTTTGAAGTAGATAGGATTTATTGTGGGTGGAGTTATTGAATTTGTGGTGGTTGGGAGGAGTGAGTGTTATTAATGATAGGTTAGTTTTGTTTATGCACACCAAGTGCTCGATAAAATGCTCGAATGTGATTAGTTGAATTTCTAGGAAACTTCTTTAGCTAGGACCTTGCTAGTTTTGAATTTAGGATATTTAGGATTGATTTCTAATACCGAAATATGATATGTCATAGGTGAAAAGGAGCTTAAAGGTGAGGTACACGGTTTGCAAAGGACGCCAGGTAAGTGAGTGTGTTAGGATTTCCGGCCATTAGGGCCCTACATACAAGGATACCAGAGAGGTTTGTTTGGATGATTATTTGATGAATATGACTTGTCGTATGCTATGTTATGATGAATTTGAGTAGAGCGATGTTTTGATATATGATGTATTGCCCGTTCTCATGGTATATTATCTCTACGTCGATCCATGTCCATGCATCATGGGCACGTTTTATATGATTAAGTTAAAAATATGAAATGTATATGTAAGCATGATTAAGTGTGGAACGGGGAGATGTACGGTTCGCGAATCCTCTCGCTGGTGGGGGCTGGACTGGCAGGAAGACTCGCGGATCCTCCCGCTGGTGGGGGCCGGGTTGATACTGCATGATTAGTTCGCGAATCCTCCCGTTGGTGGGGGCTGGATTAGTCGTTACTGTTTTGTCCGTTTGGACCACGATTATGTTTCCCTCACCCATTTTTCTCCGTGTCCTCCCTTAATTCATGTCAAGCAAGTAAAGAAGAAGAATATGACCATGAATACGAGCACGATTAAGTGAAGCATGCATTCATGTAACACCCCGAGTTTACTGAACCCGGTTTGTTACTCATAACCCGAATATTACTAAGAAAACTTGAACCAAATTTAAAACTTCGTACAAAATTCAAAATTTGGACATTTGATAAAACATGTAAACTTGCAGCGGAAATCATTTAAACAAAAATAAAATTAACCAAAAAACCATATATAAAAAAAAAAACGTTGGAAATGTTGAGAACCAATCGATTAAGAAGCAAAGGTTTAACCCGTGAAAATACTTTGAAGGTTGGAAAAGTCAAACTCGTCGTCCGCTGAACAAGGTCAACGAAGGGGGAAGGCTATTTGAAGACTTCATCCGGTCGCTAAACAACAAAACATAAAATTTGGTCATCCGGTCAGTCTAACAGGGACATCCACCGGTCACTAAACGACAAAACATAAAATTTGGTCATCCGGTCAGTCTAACAGGGACATCCACCGGTGACGTCAGCCGGATGATCTCCTCATCCGAACGACTTTTCTCTATATCTTCCGGTGACGTCAGCCGGATGATCTCCTCATCCGAATGACTTAACCCTTATCATCTGAAGAGCAAAAGCTCGACATCACCGGACGACTAAAACACTCGACATCATCTGATAGCTTTGTTAAAATCACATTCCGATAGAAGACAGACACAACTCTAACTACAGAAAGAAATTTTCTTGCCTCTCCAAGACCTTTCAAAAACGATTCAAACCATTTCATTAATCAAATCCAGTAAAACCAACACTTAAAACTCAACAGGTTACTAGAATCAATAATATTCAAATTGTATTCGAAATGCTAAAATCTCTACTGTCATGAAAACTGGACCTACTCAGACTAGATCATTATCAACTAAATCTCAACACCTGCTGACACCAGTTAGCCCGCCTCATCAGTTTACCAAGCCGAGACATGGATGTGCTCCTCCAACCACACCTAATCATCTGTGTACTCAGGAAATTCACCTGTGGTATCCTCAACACCTACATCACAAAACTCATCTATTAGCCTAATGCTAAGTAAGTAAAACAATAATGAAATGATATGCTGAAACAAAATCCTAAATATGCAGTTTCTACTTTCTCATCTCGGTTGTACTTCGTTTGTTTACTGATCAGATCCCATGATTCCCTTAGGAGTGGGATCAGTTCTCCCAATGTCTACATCCTCTTCATTAATTAAGGGGCGGATGAGGTCCCTTAATAACTGTTCAGATCCCTCAATTCCCTTGGGAGTGGGATCAGTTCTCCCAATGTTATAAATCCTCTTCATCAGTTAAGGGGTGGATTAGTTCCCTTAACCGCCAATGCCCGTCAATCTGAACTTGCCTCTCCACATGATACATGAAAATTCATTTTCGTTTTCTTTCAAATTTATGATGCATGACATACAGAAAATACTCAAACATGCAAAAACCTACTGTTTTGTGATGTAGGCCTGAGGGCACACACAATACTTTACTTACCTGGTCTCCTGGAAATCGCTCGGCTATAGGCTACTCCAGAAATCTTCTCACCTAGAACCATCGACAGATTATAGATTAGATCTCCACTAGACTTTATCTAACTACCCTGAAGTCTAAGGAAGCCGGTTTGGGGCTCTACTGATTAAACATTCCCGATACATCAATAAACCCCAAACCCAAATCTCTCACTCGCAGCCTTTCGAAAACACATACATTGCAATCCTTCAGCTACCTAAGCACTAGAACAGCAAGTAATTTAATCAAAACTCACCTTGGTTGGGGAAAATCAGAGGGGAATCGCCTAGAGGATGTCCGCCGAGCTGAGAGGTAAGAGTAATAAAATAGTGGCGGCTAAACCTCACTAAACCTTTCCTTAAATACGTTATCCACAATATAAATTCACAATTACCATCTTGCCCCTGCCTAGTCACTTAATAACCTAATCAACATTTCACTCAATTTTAAACCATAAGATTATATACCTCCGTTTAATAACTTATTTTGATTTATATTGAAACCGGGTGTTACAATTCATGAGTATTTACATATTTGCGTTGCATTCCTTACTAAGCATTAGGCTTATAGTTTAAACCTTATGATGTAGGTATCGAATTGGAAGGTGAGGATCTCATTCCAAGTGATAATGTCTAAGAGGGATTGCTGGATGGTGCTCGTGGCGGTGTTTTGTGGCTGGGTGGTGATTTGACCCAAGGATGGTGCTCCTAGCAAGTCTTGGTAATGTCATGTTATGGATTATAAGTAGGAAGAGATTTCTATAGGAATTTTTGTATGATAGTAAGTGAAAGGATGGTTGTTGGTTTCTTTTATTTAGGATGAATTTATGACTAATGGATTTATGCTCATTTTGTCTTCCGCTATGGTCTAAATGCTTGTTTTCGAATGATTTATAATGATGGGTGATTTAAAGAACTTAAGCTTCTCGTTTGCATGATTTAAAATGAATTTGATTGATCTCTTTTGATGAATTGGAATGAGTATACTGTGAGATGTCTCTGGTGTATGGTGTATGTGAAGTTTTGTTTCCGTATATTGTTTTCAGAACAGAGGATGTGTCGTTCGGTCGGCAGGGGACTGCGATCGTTCAGTAGTTTGGTTTTGTAAACTCTAGAATTCCAGAAGAGCTGCCGAATGATCGGCGGATATCGCGATCATTCGGCTGTGTGTAATTGATGGGGCGATCGATCGCTCAACTTATGAGCGATCGATCGGCTAATTTTTTTAAAAAAGGGCGATCGATCGCTCACCATATGAGCGATCGATCGGCTATGTAATTTCAGTGAGGGTGATCGATCACTCACCATATGAGCGATCGATCGGCTCTTTGTTTTCTTGGATCTGCCCCTCATCTTCTTCCTTATACCCGACCGTATCCCTCTCTCTTATTTTCTTCTATTTCCATTAATGATTTAAGTTGTCTTCAAGGAATTTCAAACGTGTTTATATATGGTCCTCAATCGATTTAGCAAAATTTTTCCTCCAAGTAATTTTCTCCATGATATAAAAAAAAATATAAATAAATACATGTCAACAGCATGAATATGAACAAGTTTATGTGGGTCGCAGCCCGTTGGGTTCGGGTCTTGACAAGTTAACTTTAGTGAAGAGTTAAAATTATAAGATTAGTTAGTAAGAATTAAACTATGTGAGTGAATTCAGAGGAAAGGTTAAGTCAGGGAGTCTATGAAAGCTTCAGTTCGCAATTAATGAGGTGGTGTTAGGATAATCAATAAATGTCATGATTATGTGGGGGAAAGGAATGTATGAGAGGGGAAGAATAAGCAAGTAATGAGAGAGTTATGCAAGGTTATACACCGGTTATATTGTCGGGTAAAGAGTGAGAGATGAGATAATTTAGACTTAAAATTTTGATAGCGTTTGATGATACGTGAGGTAGAAGTTGGACAATTTGACCATAATGTATGTAAGCATGACAACTTAGAGGACAGTTTGAAAATGAGGGATAGATCTAAGTAGTACGAGTATGGTATTCGAATGATTCATGAAGTGTTGTGATGGTTCGAGGTAAGTAGATGCAAATGGTGGAAGTGTTAAGTTCTAAATAGTATAGTAAGTTAGAGTTAAGAATTTAATTGGAAAGATTTAAAGGTTTAAGTAATGAGTGCTTAAGGGTCTATAAGTGATGAAAGTTCAAACTAAAATCCATGGATGTATAAGTAGGTGAGCTATGGAGGACATAGTTAGAGAATTTCAAATTTTGGCGATGTAGGTATTATCCTTTTCTGAGGAGTGATTAGGGACATCCGATAGATGTATTGCCACGTCCGACAGCCCATAGATTAGAAGGTAGAGTTTGAGTGAATAATTGAAAAATGCTAGAGTACACAAATTTTGGGGACAAAATTTTTTGTAAGGAGGGTGGATTGTAACACCCGGATATTTTCATAGAACATGCGGGGCACTAGATTGTTAGGAAGTCAGGTAGTTTAACGTACAGTGATGAAGGGTTCTAAACTAATGCAAAGTGAAGGAAAGAAGGTTTGACAAGTCAAACTAAAGATGTGTGAAAAGTCAAAGATTTTGCAAACCAATAGGAAATTAGTAATTTCATGAATTAAACAAAATAAAAGGGGTATGGTTTTGATGATTCACGTTGGAAGAATGAAGGGTTTAGAAGTCATGCCAAGAGAAGAAAAGAGAAGAGTTGACAAGTCAAAAGAGAAAGAAAATTGAAAAAGTCAAAATGCATGAACCAATAGGAATTAAGTAAATGTGATTCAATTAAAAAGGAGGAGAAAATGTAGATTAAAGGTGCTTTTCACGTTGGAAGGTTGAAGCAAAGGTAAAGGGGTGGGTTGATTTATAATTTTAAAGAGATTGGTGGGAGATTTTAAAAGAAGAAAAAGTAGTAGGTTAAATGGTGGATTTTTCTTATTCTTTCTCCATCTTCCACGCCCTTCTCTTCTCTCCACCATAGCTGAATCCTCTCCTCCATTTTTCTCCAATCTTTCAAGGATTTCAAGGTAAAAATCAAGTGAGTTTTGGTTTGATTACACTTAGGTGTTGATTTGTGGTAGTGTAAGTGTGTTTTGGGTGAGTTTAGTGTGAGTTTGAAAACCCTAGGTTAGGGATTCCGAAATTTACTTTTTCTTGGATGATTTTCTTCCTCTTTTGATCCTTTAATCCTTAATCATGTTAGTTTAGGTTGTTTGAGTGGTTAAATTAAGGATTGGGAGAGACTTACACAAAAACCAGTTTTGTGCAATATGTGCACCGGTTCTGTTTTCCGGAATTCGGGTTGGCCAAGTTATTTTTTTAGTTATTTGAGTGTTTCAATGGATAGTAGACGAGTAGAGGTTTCCGAATTGGGGTGGCACGTCAAAATCCGTTGAAAAACGAGGAAGTTATGGTCGTTCGAAGTTGGACGTTGTAATTTTGGGTAAAAATCGGGTTTGGTGGTTTTAGGTGGAATTGGTGGTTAGTTTTGGTTTTAGGATCCTTTTTAGAATCCTTTAGAATTTTATGAGTGAATTGCTAAGTTATTTTCTATACTTGATAGGTTATCGGACGAGTGAATTGACCGATAGAAGTGAACAACTTAAAACTGAGCAGTCAGGTAAGTAGTGGCTGCTATCTTTTCGCTTTCGGGCCTACACCATAGAACGATAGGGTTTATTTGTTACTGTTTTACTTCGTATTGTGTTGCATCATTTGGCCGTGTTGTGTTGTGTCGTCATGTGGTGTAGTATTTGGTTGTTTTGATTTCGTGTGGCGTTGTGTTGTCGTGTTTGTGTTGTGTGGTGTTGTGTGGTTGTGTTGTTATTGTGTTGTATTGTTTGGCATTGTTAGTGTGAACAATAGTCGGGCAACTAAGGCACCTTTTAGTGCGGGCAACTAAGGCACCTATTGGTGCAGGCAACTAAGGCACCTGTTGGTGCAGGCAACTAAGGCACCTTTCGGTGCGGGCAACTAAGGCACCTGTTGGTGCAGGCAACTAAGGCACCTATTGGTGCAGGCAACTAAGGCACCTGTTGGTGCAGGCAACTAAGGCACCTGTTGGTGCAGGCAACTAAGGCACCTATTGGTGCAGGCAACTAAGGCACCTTTCGGTGCGGGCAACTAAGGCACCTATTGGTGCAGGCAACTAAGGCACCTGTTGGTAGGGGCAACTAAGGCACCTTTCGGTGCGGGCAACTAAGGCACCTTTCGGTGCGGGCAACTAAGGCACCTTTCGGTGCGGGCAACTAAGGCACCTTTCGGTGCGGGCAACTAAGGCACCTTTCGGTGCGGGCAACTAAGGCACCTATTGGTGCAGGCAACTAAGGCACATTTCGGTGCGGGCAACTAAGGTGCGGGCAACTAAGGTGCGGGCAACTAAGGCACCTTTCGGTGCGGGCAACTAAGGCACCTTTCGGTGCGGGCAACTAAGGCACCTGTTGGTGCAGGCAACTAAGGCACCTTTCGGTGCGGGCAACTAAGGCACATTTCGGTGCGGGCAACTAAGGTGCGGGCAACTAAGGCACCTGTTGGTGCAGGCAACTAAGGCACCTGTTGGTGCAGGCAACTAAGGCACCTGTTGGTGCAGGCAACTAAGGCACCTGTTGGTGCAGGCAACTAAGGCACCTTTCGGTGCGGGCAACTAAGGCACCTTTCGGTGCGGGCAACTAAGGCACCTGTTGGTGCAGGCAACTAAGGCACCTTTCGGTGCGGGCAACTAAGGTGCGGGCAACTAAGGCACCTGTTGGTGCAGGCAACTAAGGCACCTGTTGGTGCAGGCAACTAAGGCACCTGTTGGTGCAGGCAACTAAGGCACCTTTCGGTGCGGGCAACTAAGGCACCTGTTGGTGCAGGCAACTAAGGCACCTATTGGTGCAGGCAACTAAGGCACCTATTGGTGCAGGCAACTAAGGCACCTGTTGGTGCAGGCAACTAAGGCACCTGTTGGTGCAGGCAACTAAGGCACCTGTTGGTGCAGGCAACTAAGGCACCTATTGGTGCAGGCAACTAAGGCACCTTTCGGTGCGGGCAACTAAGGCACCTGTTGGTGCAGGCAACTAAGGCACCTGTTGGTGCAGGCAACTAAGGCACCTGTTGGTGCAGGCAACTAAGGCACCTGTTGGTGCAGGCAACTAAGGCACCTGTTGGTGCAGGCAACTAAGGCACCTGTTGGTGCAGGCAACTAAGGCACCTGTTGGTGCAGGCAACTAAGGCACCTTTCGGTGCGGGCAACTAAGGCACCTTTCGGTGCGGGCAACTAAGGCACCTATTGGTGCAGGCAACTAAGGCACATTTCGGTGCGGGCAACTAAGGTGCGGGCAACTAAGGCACCTTTCGGTGCGGGCAACTAAGGCACTAAGACACCTGTTGGTGCAGACAACTAAGGCACCTTTCGGTGCGGGGAACTAAGGCACCTTTCGGTGCGGGCAACTAAGGCACCTGTTGGTGCAGGCAACTAAGGCACCTTTCGGTGCGGGCAACTAAGGCACCTTTTGATGCGGGCAACTAAGGCACCTATTGGTGCAGGCAACTAAGACACCTGTTGGTAGGGGCAACTAAGGCACCTTTCGGTGCGGGCAACTAAGGCACCTGTTGGTGCAGGCAACTAAGGCACCTGTTGGTGCAGGCAACTAAGGCACCTGTTGGTGCAGGCAACTAAGGCACCTTTCGGTGCGGGCAACTAAGGCACCTTTCGGTGCGGGCAACTAAGGTGCGGGCAACTAAGGTGCGGGCAACTAAGGCACCTATTGGTGCAGGCAACTAAGGCACCTTTCGTGCGGGGCAACTAAGGTGCGGGCAACTAAGGCACCTTTCGGTGCGGGCAACTAAGGCACTAAGACACCTGTTGGTGCAGGCAACTAAGACACCTGTTGGTAGGGGCAACTAAGGCACCTTTCGGTGCGGGCAACTAAGGCACCTGTTGGTGCAGGCAACTAAGGCACATGTTGGTGCAGGCAACTAAGGCACCTTTCGGTGCGGGCAACTAAGGCATCTAACGATGCAGGCAAAACTTATTAGCATAATTGCATGTTTATAATTGTCATCCCCTACTTGCTAAGCGTAAGCTTACGTGTGTGTGTGTGTGTGTGTGTGTTTTGTGGTGTAGGTAACGACGCGGTTACAGGTGAGCTAAGTGAGTGAGCCTGGACGTGGGAGCAGTCGGAGATGCACGGAACGTGCCGGTGGAGGCAGTTGTCAGCGCGTCTCGACCATGGTCTTCGAGGAGTTGTGAGTGATAGTTACTTTTTGGTTATGTTGGTATTTTGAGGTATTTGGTTAGTGGTTTGGAGATTTTTGTATAGATATTGTTTTGATTTAAAATGGTTTGGGGTTTGATATTTTGTCGTTTGATTTGTTAAATTTGATTGGGGGTAAATAATTGTGGTTTAAATGCATGTTTTCAGGGTTTCGGATTTAGAAACTTTTAGCCGTTATGTTGTCGGTTTTGTTAATAGTGTCTATAATGTCGGGTTTGTTTTGCTATATATTTTCGTTATCCATTTTAAGTTGATTCTCAAAGATTTTTATGGGACACGGAGTTTAGAGTGTCGGGATAAAGTGGTAAAAATTTCAGAAATTTTGGAGGAGTTTGGCTCGGGAAAAAGAGAGGAGTTGGTCGTGGGTGGGCGCGCTGGGTGCGCAACAGGCGATCGATCGTGCACCCAGCGGCGATCGATCGTGCGCCCAGCGGCGATCGTTCGCGGATCGCTCCCTCTTGGGCACTGTAGCACCCGAGAGGGTGGCGATCGATCGCCACCAGTACTTGAAAAAAAAAACAATCTTTTAAAAATTTTCCTATTTCTAAATTATTTTAGCCCGACATTTTTGGACGTATTTTAAACGTATTTTGGCACGTTTCCCAACAACTTTCGAGGGTTTGGAAAACCCCAAAAATCGAGTCGAATATTTTATGAAAATTAATTTAAACACCATTTTAAACGCGGGGTTAGTTAGACATGTAGTGCACCGAGCCAGAGCGGGTTCGGGGGCGTTACAGTTGGTTCTTCTAAATTTTCAGGATCATGTTGTGGAAACTCTCGGAATAAAGGTAAAAGCTAAATGCATTAATAAGTTCAGTACAACATAGGCCTAGTTGTGTTTTGGGTTTCTATCTTCTCTTTATGTATTTTAGCTTAGTATTGCTTATGTACATAAATAAAGATAAAATTGTGTATCTAATGAGATTTTTGTATGAAATGTGGGTTAGTTTTATTATTTATTGCGACCCAATTGCATACATTTTTGTTTATTCTGTTGCATCGATAGTTTATTTAACTTCCATAAGTGGATTATATATGACGTGCCGTTATAGGGTCACATTTAGTGGCTCAAGTGTTGTATTAAGAATGATTTTGTAGTATGTTGTAAATAACATATTTGTTTTAGTATATGGCCTTAATTAAAAATCATATCATTAGTTGTTTGTACACGTAATCTAAAAGAAAATTTTAGTTGGATGTAACTATGGTAAATTTTGTTTGAATTAGATGAAATTAGATCCTAATTTTGGACACTTGAGCGATGCATTCAACAATATCATAGTTTAGTCAATGTATTGTGTACATGTGTTGCATGTGAAACGGAGCATCCTTATACCCATCTCGATTTTCAATGGGATCGGGAACGGGGTTGTGACATTAGGGGGCCCAAACCACTCAAAATACTATTGATAAATTAATGTTATCGAAGAGTCTTAAATGGATTGTTACAAATTGTAGTTTTAAATGTTTTGATAATGAACCAAAAATATGGAGGTTACTAAAACCTTTTGTAAACCAGCATGGAATAGTCCGAGGTAGCCATTTAGATTTTTACTCATTACAGCAATTTTCATGACCAGGATACTGATTGGATGGTCAAAATTGCACTATTTTTTCACACTATCTCCACGAGATATTTTTCCATCTTACACACGAAGAGATTTTAGTGTTATGAAGATGGAAAGTGAGAGCATTTTTGGAATTATGGGTATTGTAAATGTTTGCTTTGAGGTAAATCTTAGTTGTAAAAGATTATTGAAAAATATCAAACATTCTAGAAATTTGACCAAACCCAAAGACGATGAAGGTTATGACAATATATTTGGTAAAGAACAACAAAAATTTTCCAATGGCTCTATAATTTTTGCAAGAGGGAAGTAGTGTTCCTTACTCTGTGGCAAAACTGTATCTAACGAAGAACTCGGTTAACGCGGTTATCTCACCTAAGGACTTAAAAAAAAATGGCTCCACCATTAGTTAAGGAGGCTGACTCGCTGATGCCAATTTTGCGATTAACTTGCTTGCAGGTGGAAGAAAGTCACGAAATAATGTTTGAAAAAGTCAAAAACAACCATATAGAAGTCTTAGCAAAAGCCATAAAAGATAGGAAAAATCCTCGTACAAGAACCACGTGATCGAGATAATGTGTTTGTCGATAGTCATGAGATTATGCAAAGTCGAAAAGAAGAGTTTGTCGGGTGTTCCTCTATATTGATTCCATCTTCAATCAATTAATGAGAAATCTTTAAAGGGTTTAATTGCTTTTAAGCCATGTGAAAAAAATAGAGTTAAGAGAAGTTTAATAGTAGAAAGAGAATAAGGAAAAGATTACTTTAGATGAGTGATTAAGCATCCATTCATGGCCTAATCGTCTTGATTTTTTAAAGTTCCTTTGGTGACACGTAGATAATCAACTTCACAGGTAAAAAGTTTATCTTTTGTGTCCAACAGAACTTTTTATGATTGGTACTCAAAAGTTAATTTTTTGAAAAGAATTTATTTATATTTTATCTCTAAATTAGGTTCGAGAAAAAATTATTGTATTTCCATTATTTTCATAGATGAGATTCAGTAGAAGTTGTCTGTTATTTTTTCGCTCGACTCAGAGGATTTTGACATTAAATTCAATGTTCTTTGTTCATTTTTATAGCATGTATAATATATTTATTTAGTTTGTTACCTATACAACTTATTTCTATGAATAGTTGATAACGAGATATAGTAAATTGTTTGAACTTATCACATGACAATAAAGTTTCACAAGAATGTGTACATACGGAGCAAACAAGATTATCTTGTTCTAAAGGATAAGGAAGAAATCCCAAAGGTTGGTTCATTTAACAAGACAAAGCAAGAAAATCTAATCAATTACTCAATCGTTTGGAATATTCCACAATAAGACTTACTCTTTCGATTAACATTGTTCTTCTTTTATCTTTTATGCTATGAAAATTTTATCTACCTTTATTCATATTTTGGGTTCGAGTTGAGATTATAACTTAAATATCTCATGTCACATAAAACTTAGTTAAACATGACTATATTACTCTAAATGTAAATGAAAATAAAATATAATATGACTATCAGTCACTCGCACCATTTAATAAGTTCTCGACCTTTCATGACTAAACATGTCTTTTCACTAGTGACACCATCAAAGATGAAGATAAATCAAATACTCTAAATCCAAATGAACACTTTTTTTTGTTTTATGCTTAGATTCATTAATCTAATTTCAACCGAAAGTTGTTTGAATGATGAAAAGACGAAAAAAAAAAAAAAAATCTCTTTAAAGTGAATAGTAAGATAAAAGGATGCTTAACGATCACGAGGAATTATGGTAAGCTTTGGAGATCCTAATGTGTCATAAGATCCACTAAAATCTAGAGATAACCAAAAAGTCCATCAATTCTATGTGATAATAAATAAATCAACGCAGAAAGAAAGATCGAGCTCTGTAAGTAGTCACATTTTCAGGACTCTTACGAAATCGAGCATAGAGTGGATTTGGCTACTAGCACTTTGATATAAAGTCAACTATTTCATACATTCTTTTGCCTTGTAGTTGTTCAGCTTGTTGTCAAAAACCTTTGATCGCGTGATTTAAGGCAAAGTACACACATTGTGACAATATATCATTACCAGGGAAATGGAAATATTGATAATACATGAGTAAGGACTCATCTTCAATAAACACAAGACGTTTAAAACAATAAAAAAATCATGAGAATATAGAAGTAATTTTTAAAAGAGTAATGTCGGTTTACTCATATACTTCACCTCTTAAAGTGGCGCTAATTAAATGATGCAATTAATGTATACATAGTAGTGTCATGACATATATACTATATGATGGAGTCACACCGCAAGGCCCTTGTCATTGACTTAGGTTTTGCAGTAAAGGAGTACATTTACTTGATCTCCTATTTAATGATCGTGCTTTGTAAGTAGTCACGGTTTTAGAACTCTTACAAACTCGAGCATATAATGGATTTGGCTAGTAGCACTTAGCTATGAAGTCGACTATTTTATACAGTTTTTTGCCTTGTTGTTTAGCTCGTTGTCAAAAACCTAAAAGTTGATCGTGTGATTTAGGAAAAAGTACACACACTTTGACAATACATAATTATTACGGAAATGCAGATATTGGTAGTACATGAGTAAGGTTTCATCTTCAATAAGAACAAAACGTTTTAAAAGAGTAATACTAGGTTTACCCATTAATTTTACACTTCATATTTTACCATCTACCGTAACGCTAAATAAATGATACAATTAATGTATTATTTTAATTATTTGTAGTTGATTTTAATTATTATATTAATAAGTGAGCGTCACTTCATGAGATAAAATTATGTAGCATAACTAAATTTAAATATTACGTTAGTAAGTGGCGATTGAACTATTCCATAAAGTAATTTATGGAACAAAATAAAAGCAATACATTCCAACTTTCAAATAGAAAATTTTCTTGTGTAAATTTGTGGCTCTTTTGCCGACATTTAATTCAAAAGTGCGAAAGGGGAGTGAAATAATTTTGTACTTCGCCTTTTTAAAAATGAAAATATTTGTTGCCTAAGAAAATATTATATCACATGCTTAAAAATGATTCTCTTTTAATCAAAAGATAAACTATAAGGCAAGTGCTTCACGTAATTTTAAGGCCAAACCATGCCAAATTGTGATATAAATGCCATAAACTTGTACTTCTCGTGTATTTCGATATGTGAAGAAAGATTCTTTTGAGTTTACAGAAAACCCGTCCCCAGTAAAAAAAAAAAAGGCAAAACTATGGAAACCGGCAATGAAATCGAAGAGGAGAAAGTAGGGACCATGAAAAGTCTACGGTGCTTTGTATAAAGCTTGTCCAATAAGTTATTCTCCATCTATGTGGGTAAAACATGGAGCAAACAAAAGAAGAGAATTGCACGTGGATCGTAATTAAAGTAAAGAATTTGTGGTGTGGGTTGAAATGGACAACTTGTGGTCAATTAAGATCCCGAGTATTCGGTTTAAAAATAATGATAGGTTTATTCTCTATTTTACACTAAAAACTTATCTTATGACGTGACATTCATTACTAAGTATAACTAATGTATTCTTTTAGTTATATATAATTTTTGTCTTGGTTTCACAAAATTAATAAGCAGCACGAAACTGTCACATCGTACTGTAAAATTAGAGGGTAAAACCCAGCATTACATTTTGATTAATAAAATTTCAATTTCAATTTGATTTAATTATTAGAAATTTAGTAAAATTATTGACAATAACATAATAATTCAAACTATTGAGATGGATATAAGGTGCAAAAAAATAAAAATAAAAATAAAAATAATAAAAGAAGTAGACGTCAAAAGAGAGAACTCTTTTACAATTATTGGACAAGGCTTTATGGCTTAGCCAGTAAGCTAAAATATTTCCCTATTAAGAAAGATTCCAAAGGACGTCATACTTTTTAGGGATTTATTTCCATCCACAATAAATAATATTTTATTTATTTATTTTCAAAATTTGATTCTGTCATTTGAACCAAGAATGACGAATCCTCTTGATAATCACTTTCAAACCAATCATCGCCACCAACTCCTTCTGAAAGCTACATTTATTTAAAATAAATATTAAAAAATAATAAATAAAATAATTATTATTTATATTATCCTAAATTCATTAATTAGATGCATGATTAGCTCTTCATTAATCCATGATTATTTGTCTTAATAAACACTATTTTAACCATAGTTCCACCCCACCCCCCCCCCCCCCCCCCCCATGCATGCACGTTCTGTAATTATACAACGAACAAGAGGGTGAGGCCCTAAGGTGTGATACCGTACGTCTTACTTTCTAAAAGATAAAGAGGTCGGCTGTCTACTTGCGCTTTTCCAACTGGTCCCTCCTTATCTGTAAGATCCCACGTACGTATTTATACGTATAAGTATACGCATACGTACATATATATTACATAAAAGTACAGATAAAAAGAGAATTTTAAGAAATCGGGATAGAAGCTAATCTACTAGGACAGGCTCAGATACTCTGTTATATCAGAGAATATCTTTGTGAAATCTGGTCCACGCAAAGGTATCATTAATTTATACTCTACAACCTCTTTTTCAACTCTCTCCATCAGCCAGCTACCTGACTAATGCTACTGCAGTGTATAATGAAACGACTCTTGATAGTGATTTAGAGTGAACTAGTGAAGGGAGGTTGTTTAAAGAGGGGAAGAAAGAGAGTTCACACGAGAACATGCTCCGGTACACAACAGACATATATGTGTGTTTTGTATGACTAATGGAATTATAAATTATTGTTACCATCTAATACAATGCCCTTTAAAAATGGTTTACTAAGAATAAATGTATTGAGTTTTACAATATATAAGAAAACGTGGGTAAGGTTCGGTGGGTCAGTATATGTGTAGATACATGAGTGTTATTACTTATTTTGTAATAGGCTAAATGATAATTACATATCAAAAGTATCAATGGATTCCTTACTCGTCCAATAGGAAGTATGGATGCAATTCAAAAATAGATTAGCCTTGGTAATTTCATGATCAATTTTTTTTTTAATTTAGAATGGACTCTTGGACAAAAGAGTCGTGGTCTCCGATTCGTAAACATTGATTCAATCAACTATAGAGATTTTACGTGAACTGTTTGTCGCGAAAGAAGATTTAGGTAACTGACTTGCTTTTCTCTCCAAATTGCATCAATGGCTACAATTATGTCCTACTGTTCTCTTGATTTTCTGGAGTGAAATGATTGTGTGACGCAAGGAATTCAATTTTGGTTTATAGCACTTGAAGAATGGGTATAGTCCTACAAGGAGGTTCTTCAAAAGTTCATATTTAATCTTATACACTTAATCAGATTCTTTATTCATGACTAGGGTGAAAAAGGGCGTTCTGTGGAGGGAAGAGAGAGGTAGTCAAGTAGACTTTAAAAGTGGATACTTTCAAAGTAGAGAGAGAGAGAGAGAGAGAGAGAGAGTTCGTACCACCCAGGAAGATTTAAATAGGCCATGGGGCAGTGGTGAGCTTCAGCAAAGAAAAAAAAGGCCTATCGTTCATCTCTGTTCTGTAATTCATGCCTCGAGATAGAGACCCTCTTGTGGTTGGTAGAGTTATCGGGGATGTTTTGGACCCTTTCATAAGGTCCATTTCCCTTAGGGTTTGCTACAACAGCAAGGAGGTTAACAATGGCTGCGAGCTGAAACCCTCTCAGGTTATCAGCCAACCAAGAGTTGAAGTTGGAGGAGATGATCTCAGAACCTTCTACACTCTCGTAATTCATCCCACCCTCCATTTGTTTTCTGGATCTGAGCCGTTTTTCTCTCAAATTTCTTGGGTTTTTCTTAGAATTCTGGTTCAAAGTTCTACTGAAGCTTTTTTTTTCTTTTTTTTTTTTTTTTGTGTAGGCTATGGTGGATCCGGATGCTCCAAGCCCTAGTGATCCCAACTTAAGGGAATATTTACACTGGTTCTCTCTCTTTCTCTCTTATCTGCTGGATGTGTTTGAAAACTGGAGGACAAGAACAATAGAAATTATCAAATAAATAAATACATGTATAAGTAAATATTCTCTCTGTCAGACTCAGTAGATGATTGATAGATTGATTGAGCTTTCAATGAATGAATAGTGACAAGGAAAGTACCCACAAAATTCTTCGTATTCAGCTAGGTTCCCCACCATACCCATAATGTAGACCTTTAATGTGTAGTAATGACAGGCGATCGTGATAGCTTTCTTTTCTTTTTAATTACAACTTCCGTCGGTGGATTTTGCAGGCTGGTGACTGATATTCCAGCAACCACCGGAGCAACCTTCGGTGAGGACAAATCTTCATCCACAAAGGACAAAAAAAAAAAAGAAAAAAGAAAAAATTCGTCTTTGTGGTTGATATATTTCGACTAATGAGATTGTGTCACGGAGTAACAACCAAACTAAAGTCTTCTAGAACATAACTTTTCAATTTCTAGCGAGGCCTTTATGTTAGATTTTTATACAAATTTCAATAAGGTTCATATTGGATATAAATTTTTTATCCCACTTCAGGACAGGAGGTGGTTTGTTATGAGAGCCCGAGGCCTACGATGGGAATACATCGACTAGTCTTTGTGTTATTCCGGCAGCTCGGGAGGCAGACAGTATACGCTCCGGGATGGCGTCAAAACTTCAACACAAAAGACTTTGCTGAGCTGTATAACCTTGGATTGCCTGTGGCCTCAGTTTATTATAATTGCCAGAGGGAGAGTGGGTCAGGAGGGAGAAGAAGATGACCAATCTCCTCATCCAACACTATAATAATCTCGGCACAAATACGTCGAGTCACATCCCCAATATGCCTTTTAGTAATAAAGGGGGATTATTTGATCCTATCATATTTCGAATATAATTTTTATAAGAGTAAAAATCATTTTAACTCCAAAGCTATGAATTTTTTTTTTTTTTTCATAAATATCCTTAAACTAACAATCATAACAAATTTAACTTTCAACTATCATAAACCTAACAATTTAACCACTGGCAATCCCCCGATCACCCCATGTTCTGCCTTTTTTGCCTAGAACGGGAGACCGTTGTGTTGGGTGAAGGCCCCTGTTCCACGTGCACCGAACGTGGAACTAGAACAGATGGCCGTTCTCTTGAGCCAGCCCCCCGTTCTAAAAAATGGCTCTTAAGAACGAGGGGTCGTATCCTTATATTGGGAGAGACGACCCCCTGTTCTAAAAATTAAGGCTGAGAACGGGGGGTCTTTATCCCCCGACGCCGGGGGGGGGGGGGGGGGGGGGGTGGGATGGATCTCCAATATTATATAACAGATCGGCCCCTGACTTTCAAAAAACTTATTTTTTTCTCTCGGCCGCCGCGATTCCAACCAAAACTTTGACAATTTCACACCTATTGTAACGACCCTAAAATTTATTCACATTTATCCCCACTTTGAAACCTTAAAATTTTTCCAAATTGATTTTCAAGTTGGATCGTTACAAACCCTAATTTTCTTAATTCAAGATTCTTGAAATTAGTAGAAATCATTTATTATACCGAAGCTTGAAATCAACTTTAAATACTAAGCAACATTAAATAAAATCTCACTTATTAATTCGAAAACAATAACGTAGTTTAATAAAAAAAAATCCAACAGCTGATTAACAAAATGAAATTAAATGCAATTAAATGTATAAAATCCTTTTAACAATAGAAAATCATAACTTTAGCTTTTATTCAAGACCAATGTCAACTTCTTCCTCTGTATGATCGCCCGCCTCTGGAGGATTCCTAATCAGCGCCAGTTCTTCCTCAGATAAAAATTTACCTACATCACAAGTTACAAAACGGTGAGAAAAACTCAATAACTGAAAATACGTACAAGTTGCAAAACATTTACTTTTATTGAATTCTGTTAACTATTATAAACTAGTTGAAACCCAACATTCTTTAAGATTTAGTCATCTCATGACTTCGTCATCTTTTACCTTTGACAATTTCACACCTATTGTAACGACCCTAAAATTTATTCACATTTATCCCCACTTTGAAACCTTAAAATTTTTCCAAATTGATTTTCAAGTTGGATCGTTACAAACCCTAATTTTCTTAATTCAAGATTCTTGAAATTAGTAGAAATCATTTATTATACCGAAGCTTGAAATCAACTTTAAATACTAAGCAACATTAAATAAAATCTCACTTATTAATTCGAAAACAATAACGTAGTTTAATAAAAAAAAATCCAACAGCTGATTAACAAAATGAAATTAAATGCAATTAAATGTATAAAATCCTTTTAACAATAGAAAATCATAACTTTAGCTTTTATTCAAGACCAATGTCAACTTCTTCCTCTGTATGATCGCCCGCCTCTGGAGGATTCCTAATCAGCGCCAGTTCTTCCTCAGATAAAAATTTACCTACATCACAAGTTACAAAACGGTGAGAAAAACTCAATAACTGAAAATACGTACAAGTTGCAAAACATTTACTTTTATTGAATTCTGTTAACTATTATAACTAGTTGAAACCCAACATTCTTTAAGATTTAGTCATCTACTTTTACTTTTACTTTAACGTTCAAGCTCTTGCTATCACGTATTTGTCATCAATTCTATCATTTTCATACACATGCAAATGTCCTACCTATTTTATCTTTTAAAAAATTTTATGCCAATGCCCTAACATGTGTGCTCGAAAACGTGTGATAAAATAAAACAATAATAAAGAAAATTATATTTATCCTGTGATGTAGGGACGTAGCCAAAACATTGCAAAACGTTGTATTTACACTTACTTGGATTTCTGAGCAATTATTGTTTATTGGGATGTTCCAATATTCTAAATTAATACCATTGTATTCTTAGGTCAGATCGGGTCGGTTGGATCGATTTGGATTGATTCGGACAATTCTGAAATTTTCCTGCCTAAATCGAATGTCAATATTAAAATCTGAATTAAATTATTCCAACTTCAGAAGAATTTGAACAAAAATTTCTTACCAGTTCAATCTTTGATCGATTCGGTTTGATTTGGGTGGAAATTTAGTTCGGGTGAACAGTGCCTGTTCGGGTTGGTTCTGTGAACAGTGCCGATTTGGTTTAGTTTGTTGTTGGTCTGGTTCGATCTGGATTTAAGTGAACTAGTTCAGTTTTTTTTTTAAACTGAACCTCTTCTTCTTCGCGTGTTTTCTGTCGAGATAGAGTGAGAGTGTATCAGAGAGAGATCGGGGAAATCGAGAGGAAGGTGAAAATAAAGAGGGAGAGATGAGAGATTCTTACTCCGATGGTTCGTCAACAGAAGTCGGGTGGTGGTCAAAGTTTACAGCCGATGAGTTTCTTCTTGTCGGAGGCTGAGCGGTGGTCAGAGCTCGCTTCGTCTGAAGGTCGAGGTGAGTTCTTTTTTTTTTTTTGTCTGAAGAACTCGAGAGGGAGAGGAGAGCTATGGGGTGATTTTTCCTTCACATAATCTCTTCTATTTATAGGAAAGGTTTTCCCCATGATATCCGTATTCTGCTAGAATTTTTTGACCGTTACTTGATCAGCGCCAGATTTTCGATGGGAAGGGGGGTGGGGGGGGGGGGGGGGGGGGAGTGATTCCGAACATTCCCATCTGATAGTCTAGGTTCATCCCTGATTTTCTGTTCAATCGGTCCAAAATCGGATTCTCTGGTCAATTGCTTGATGAATGTCGGATTTTCAGAGGAGAGAATTCAGAACACTTCTCCTTGAAAGGTCTAGATTCATTCTGGATTTTTGATTGCATGACCACAAATCTGGTTTTTCGGATGGTAAGTGGTGATGTTTGTTTTTATTTTATTTTGATTTTCCTTTGATTTTTAGAAAAGATTTGAAATTTTGTTTTATTTGGTTTGATTTAGGAATTTCAAAAATCAAATCTTGGATTGATTGAGGATTTTCAAATTTGAATTACAAATTTAAAACCCCTAATTGTTACAATCTCTCATCCTTAAAAGAAATTTCGTCATCAAAATTTAAATTATTACATGAATAGTTCTGGATAAATTTTTCTCATTTCTTCTTCTCGTTCCCAAGTTGCTTCCTCAATGTTTCGATTCTTCCAAAGCACTCTGACAAGCGAGACCTTCTTATTCCTTAGTTCTATTTCTTTTGCCTCTAAAATTTGAATCGACCTTTCTTCATATGATAAATCAGGTTGATTGCGAAGTCTAGAGATCTCGATGGTAAGACATGCGAGGAGTCTAGAACGTACTTCTTCAGCATCGAGACATGAAAGATATTGTGCACGTGCTTGAATGAATCCAGTAATTCTAGCTTGTAGGCAACTTCTCCTACTTTCCATGAGATTTCAAATAGGCCTGTGAATCTTGGACTCAACTTTCCTTTCTTTCCAAAGGGCGTCACACCTCTCATTGGCAAGATTTTCAGGAAAACTTGATCTCCCACAGCTAACTCCAACTTTATTCTTCTCTTATCGGCATAACTTTTCTGTCTACTATGAGCCGTAAGAATTCTTTTCCGGATTAATGTAACAATTTCAGCGGTCTGTCTCAAAATATCTAGCCCAAAAAGTACTCATTTGTCCACTTCGTCTCAATGCACTGGAGATCTGTATTTTCTACCATATAAATCTTCATAAGGTGTCATCCCAATCGAAACTTGATAACTGTTGTTGTAGGCGAACTCTACCAATGATAGGTTCTTACTCCAATTTTCTTGGAAGTAGATAGCACACGCCCATAACATATCCTCTAGGGTTTGAATCGTCCTTTTCGATTGCCCATCTATCTGAGGGTGGAAAGCTGTATTTAAGTTCAACTGAGTACCCATAGCTTTCTGCTTACTCTTCTAGAATTCAGAGGTAAATCGGGAATCTTGATTAGACACGATAGAGACAGGCGTACCATGTAATCTGATAATCTCTTGAACATAAAGTTGAGTATATTGATCCATGGTATAGGTAGTCTTTACAGGAAGAAAGTGCAATGATTTGGTCAATCGATCAACTATCACTCAAATGGAGTCGTGACCCTTAATTGTCTTAGGAAGTCCCACTACAAAGTCCATAGTAATATGTTCCCACTTCCATTGTGGCACCATGAGTGGTTGCAAGGTACCAGCAGGTCGTTGGTGCTCCATTTTGACTTGTTGACAAGTGAGGCATTTCTCCACAAATTTGGCTACGTCCACTTTCAACCCACGCCACCAATAATGTTGTTTTAAATCTCGATACATTTTTGTTGACCCAGGATGTATTGGGTAAGGAGTTGAGTGTGCTTCCTCCAATATAGCTCTCTTTAATTCAGCATCATCTGGTATACACCATCTCTTTTTGAACTGGATAATCCCATTATCAGATATGGAAAATTCAGAAACTCTTCCAGCCTCTAATTCTTCTTTCACCTTGCAGATAAATGTATCACCGCGTTACTTATCCTTTATTTGCTTAAGCAAACTTGGCTGAAGCGTCATAGCAGACAATCTCTTTAATAGCCCAAACGGTACAATTTCGATGTTAGATTTTTGCATCTCCTTAGTTAGCTATCCTGGAATCAGTCGCAACGAAAATTTTTGAGACGATACTCTTCTACTAAATGCATCAGCTACGACATTAGTTTTGTCAGGATGATAAATAATTTTACAGTCATAGTCCTTTACCAATTCTAACCATCTGCACTGTCTCATGTTTAGATCCTTCCGAGTTAGGAAATATTTCAGACTTTTGTGATTCGTATTAATTTTGCACATTTCTCCATAAAGATAATGCCTCCAAATTTTTAATGCGTGAACTACTACTGCAAGCTCCAAATCATGAGTTAGGTAGTTCTCTCGTATTCCTTCAACTGTCTCAAGGTATAGGCTACCACTTTTCCTTCTTGCATGAGAACACATCCCAATCAATACTTCGAAGAATCACTATACACTACAAATTTTCCTGATCCAGATGGTATAGTAAGTATAGGCGCTGAGACTAACATTTTGTTTAGCTCTTGAAAGCTTTGCTCGCACTCTTCAGACCATGAATACTTGACACCTTTCTTGGTTAGCTTCGTAAGCGGGTTGGCTAAGGTTGAAAAACCTTCTATGAATCTCCGATAATATCCCACAAGCCAAGAAAACTCCTTATTTCAGTTGTATTCTGTGACGACCCCCGACCCGATCGGGGCCGGCGAGCCTCACTCCGGACATTTAAAACGTGACATATTTTTTTTTTGAACTTTTAAAAATTTAAAACATTTAAAATAGAGGACATAAAATTGAAGGCTTAAATAGAAGACATAAATTGGATGACAGAAGTGAAAGACGTGGGCGGAAGATGTGGGGTGGAAGATATAAGGTGGAAGATGTAAGGTGGAAGGTGGAAGATGTAGGGTAGGAGATGTAGGTAGAAGATGTAGGGTGGAAGATGTAAGGTGGAAGATGTAGGGTGGAAGGTGAAAGATGTAGGGTGAAAGATGTAAGGTGGAAGGTGGAAGATGTAAGGTGGAAGATGTAAGGTGGAAGATGTAAGGTGGAAGGTGGAAGGTGGAAGATGTAAGGTGGAAGATGTAAGGTGGAAGATGTAAGGTGGAAGATGTAAGGTGGAAGGTGGAAGATGTAAGGTGGAAGATGTAAGGTGGAAGATGTAAGGTGGAAGATGTAAGGTGGAAGATGTAAGGTGGAAGATGTAAGGTGGAAGATGTAAGGTGGAAGATGTAAGGTGGAAGATGTAAGGTGGAAGATGTAAGGTGGAAGATGTAAGGTGGAAGATGTAAGGTGGAAGATGTAAGGTGGAAGGTGGAAGATGTAAGGTGGAAGATGTAAGGTGGAAGATGTAAGGTGGAAGATGTAAGGTGGAAGATGTAAGGTGGAAGATGTAAGGTGGAAGATGTAAGGTGGAAGATGTAAGGTGGAAGATGTAAGGTGGAAGGTGGAAGATGTAAGGTGGAAGATGTAAGGTGGAAGATGTAAGGTGGAAGATGTAAGGTGGAAGATGTAAGGTGGAAGGTGGAAGATGTAAGGTGGAAGGTGGAAGATGTAAGGTGGAAGATGTAAGGTGGAAGGTGGAAGGTGGAAGATGTAAGGTGGAAGATGTAAGGTGGAAGATGTAAGGTGGAAGATGTAAGGTGGAAGATGTAAGGTGGAAGATGTAAGGTGGAAGATGTAAGGTGGAAGATGTAGGGTGAAAGATGTGGGCGGAAGATGTGGGCGGAAGATGTAAGGTGGAAGATGTAAGGTGGAAGATGTAAGGTGGAAGGTGGAAGATGTAAGGTGGAAGATGTAAGGTGGAAGATGTAAGGTGGAAGATGTAAGGTGGAAGATGTAAGGTGGAAGGTGGAAGATGTAAGGTGGAAGGTGGAAGATGTAAGGTGGAAGATGTAAGGTGGAAGGTGGAAGATGTTGGGGGCGGAAGATGTAAGGTGGAAGATGTAAGGTGGAAGGTGGAAGATGTAAGGTGGAAGATGTAAGGTGGAAGGTGGAAGATGTAAGGTGGAAGGTGGAAGATGTAAGGTGGAAGGTGGAAGATGTAAGGTGGAAGATGTAAGGTGGAAGATGTAAGGTGGAAGATGTGGGCGGAAGATGTGGGCGGAAGATGTGGGCGGAAGATGTAAGGTGGAAGATGTAAGGTGGAAGGTGGAAGATGTAAGGTGGAAGGTGGAAGATGTAAGGTGGAAGATGTAAGGTGGAAGGTGGAAGATGTAAGGTGGAAGATGTAAGGTGGAAGGTGGAAGGTGGAAGATGTAGGGTGAAAGATGTGGGCGGAAGATGTAAGGTGGAAGGTGGAAGGTGGAAGATGTAAGGTGGAAGATGTAAGGTGGAAGGTGGAAGATGTAGGGTAGGAGATGTAGGTGGAAGATGTAGGTGGAAGGTGTAAGGTGGAAGATGTGGGCGGAAGATGTTGGCGGAAGATGTGGGCGGAAGATGTGGGCGGAAGATGTAAGGTGGAAGATGTAAGGTGGAAGATGTGGGCGAGAAGATGTGGGTGGAAGATGTAGCGGAAGATGTAAGGTGGAAGGTGAAGGGGGAATATGTTGGGCGGAAGATGTGGGCGGAAGATGTGAGGGGAAGACTTAGGTGGAAGCCATAGGCGGATGCCATAATTTTAAAGGCAAAATGACAATATTTAACAGGAAGACATATAAACAAGGAACATAAAACAGAAGGCATAAAACAGAAGGCATAAAAGTTTCAAACCCTCAAACCCGATTCAAAACCCTTTTATATATATATATATATATATATAATATATCTATATATATATATATATATATATATATATATATCAGAAACATGACTGAAGTTTAAGAAACCAGACTGCATAAATAACTCTAAAATCAGAGAAAATCCATGCGCAACCTAAAAGAGAAAATCTCAAGCAATCCCAGAATATTTTAGAACATACAATCAACTGGTTTTTAAAACATCAACACCAAAATCCATACATTATCCAGAATTTTCAAGAAAACATACAAAACTTGACAGACTGACATACACTTCCAAGATTCACTAAACAGAAGTTTAAAAAAAAAACACATAATTGCAAGGTCTATACATTGTTTTAAAATTCTAAAAGCTATACCGGACTTGACATAACTTTCAAAAATACTTTCTCACAGGATTAACATTTGTCTGACTGCAGCAACCAATTCCCATGAGCTCGATCCACCAAGTACATCAACTCGTTATCTTGAGGCACAAAGTCTTCATCTGGAGGGTCCATACCTACAACAGGGAGTTCAACTATGAGCTTAGAGCTCAGTAAGAACATACTAGAATGCAGTGATGCATATGCTATGGATGAACATTTTCAAATACATGAACATTACATTACATTACATTCCACTGGACAGGAAGGTATGAGTGGGAAAAAGAGCTGGCGCAACAGGAGTACATGCCACAACAGGACATAACAGGTGTACATGACAAGATGTTAGTCCTTGTCCACACTTAACCATACATTTCATTACAGGTTTTATCTTACTTAACTTCAAACCGTGTGCAGAAAACATTTTCATAACTTTCAGAGAAAAACGTGTATGCATGAACATTCATAGACAGACAACAGAATAATAAGCAGGATATAAAACAGAACACACTTAACCTAAAACATAACTTATGGTTTAACTACCCAACAGAAATCCTGACAACATAAAACCTAGTACCTCCGTATTGTAGGGCCTTAAAGGCCAAACCTATACATATGAACTTATTTGTTGTCCGAAATACAGCAAGCTATGCGCGCACAACAACGGTGGTTCGCGAACCTAAAGCATGCAAAAACGGACATTAATCTTGATTTCAAAAAAAAAAAAAAACTAACGTTTAACTAATCTAAACTTGTTAACTAGTGAAAAAGGGTTACCTTTACTAAAGGAAACCGAAGGAAACAGAAGAAACAAAGTTTTGAAAATTTGTTTCAGGCGTCTGGAAGAGAGAAAACAGAGAAGAAAAGATGAAAATTGCAAGCTGTAGTGTTTTCACGTAGGAGGGAAGGAGGAAGAGGGGCTTAGCTTCTCCAACAAGTTTGCCAAGTGTCAAACACTCATTAGTTCCCTCCCACCAACCTTAATTTGCCCTTCCATTGGTTTTTAACTAAAACATTATTTAGTTAATCGATTCAGTCTCACGAATCACCCTCGTTCGATTAATCACATCGACAATTTTATTAAAAATAGTCATTGCATTAATATCAGAGTAATCCCGCTTACATATTCGGGGGAATAATTACATAAGCAAAATGTCGGGTGTTACATTGTAACACCCGGCATTTTTGCCATGTAATAGTTTTCTCGGATCATTTAATCGGGATTAATATTATATTAATACGATGTATGTTTTGGTTGTAATGATGGAATGTTTAAGGGAAAACCAAACTAAGTGTAATCAAAACAAGTCAATTAGGTTAAAAGCTAATGGAAAGGTAAATGTGGAAGTGATTAAGGTAGGTGGAAGCAAACCAATGAATGAGTGCCAAGTGGAAACTTGTTGAAGAAGATATGTCTTCTCTTCCTCCTACGTGAAGCTCACTTCTACCTCCCCTTCTGTTTTCTCTTTTCCAGGCGACCAGCAACGATTTTTAACCTTAATCCTTTTCCTGATTTCTTTCTGTCTCTCCAGCAAAGGTAATCACTTACTAAGGTTATCGATTTTGGACAAGTTTAATGCGGGTTTTCACTGAAGTTTAGGAATATTGTTTCTGTGAAAACTCTCTGTTTTGGATGAAAACACGTTAGTGTGTTTTCTAAAGAGTTGACATGAGCTTGCTGCATATCCAACAAGTTATTTGTTAGCTTTTGCAGCTTGTTTAATTCTTTTACATGCATACTACAGGTCAGAGCACTCCAGGAACATTCGAGCATCTGACACCGCCGCAAACAGGTAAGTTCATAACTGTAGGTTGGCCCTTAAGGCCCTACATCACCGAGGTACTGGGGTTCCTGTTCTATCGGGTAGTTTTGGGTAGAAATGTTATAGCTTCTGCTCAGTTTGTGTTTTATGTTGTCTGTTCAGCTCATGTCCCGAGTTGTCTGTTTTCTGTTTCACAATATGCCCTGTCCCGACCGTCATGCATACACGTTTTACTGAAAATCCATGCAAAACTGATTTCTGTACACTGTTTGAAATTAAACAAGATAAAATCTGACTGTCTGAAATGTACCAGGTTAAGTGTGGGACGGGGACTGGCCCTTCTGGTTTTATCCCTCCCTGGGAATCTGAAAATATTGTCCCTAGCAAGGACCCTCTGGTTTTATCCCTCCCTGGGAATCTGAAAAACTGCTGTGCCTGATAGTGCACGTACTGAACCAGTTCCCCTATAAGCCCCACTTAATTCTTCTGCCACTGAAACTGAATGTTCTGTTCTGTCACCGCATTTCTGAAAATCTGCATGCATAGCATTTTGCATCACTGCATTCTGATTATGTCCTTACTGAGTTTTAGACTCATAGGTGAACTCTCTGATGTAGGTACCGAACCTGAAACCGAGGACCTTGTGCCTCAAAATGATGATCTGATGTAGTTGATGGCTCGAGCTCATGGGGGTTGGCTGCTGCAGTCAGGCATAAAATTCTGACCCGAGGTTTAAGTTTCCTGAAATGTCTATTTTGTAAAGTCTTCTGGAAAATTATGGTTTGGTTGTAAAACCCTTCCTTTGAAGAAACTCTGCAAGTATATGTCATATTCTGTACTGATTTTCAGACTTTAAAACAATGTATAGGTCTGATGTCTAAGTTTTTGAAACCGCTGTACTTGACAGTTCAGTTATATTCTAAAGTATTCTAGAATTGTTTGGGATACTTTCTGTTATTCTGTGCATGGATGATTCTGGTTTTGGGAACATGCATGCAGTTTGCCTCTTTAAATCTGTCAATTGTAAAGTATCTGTCAATTGTGTAGTATGCTTAACAGTCTTGTTTAGAATCAGGCATTGAAGGTTTACGTCTTTTATGCATTCTGCTTCTGCTGTATCTGACAGTTGAATTACGTTCTGATGTGTTCTCAAATAGTTTGGAACATTCTCTGTAGTCTGTACACGAAGGGTCTCTGGTATTAGAGCTTTCTATGTATAGTGAAATCCTTTAAACTTCTGTCATGCTTTCTGTTGTGTTCAAGAACCATGTTTTGAACTGGTTCGAAGAAATCTGAGACTTCTAAGTGTTCTGTTTTATGCCCTCTGTTCGTATGTCTTTGTAACACCCCTAATTCCGTACCCGTATTTCCGTAATAATTTTTTCATTTTATACTTTTTACTTTTCTATGCTTTAAATAAAACTTTGTGCGGAATAAAAACTGAAGTTGAAAACAGAACTGAAATCGGAATTAAATTTGAACCTTAAAAGCATTTAAAACAAACTATAAAACAATTAAAAAAACTTAAAAACATTAATTAAAAACATTTAAAATCATTCAGAAAAGGGGAGGGCAGAATCGGAAATCTGCCCTCAGAAATGTAACAGCGATCGGGCGCTGCTAATTGCAGCGCACGATCGCTGCATGTGCTGCACAATGCAGCGCACGATCGCTGCATTGTGCAGCGCCTGATCGCTGCACGCAGCGATCATTTGCTGCTGCAGCGATCCCCCACGGCGCCCAATCGCCGACCCCTCTCTCAGCGATCGCTGACAGCGATCAGCGCACAGCGCCCAATCGCTGCATGCGCTTCACTTCTTCCTTACTTTGTGCTTCATTCTTTTTCTTTACACTTACTCTCTGGAATCTCAAATTCCAGAGAGCAACACAAATTCATCAAGCTCTCTGGAATCCGATTCCAGAGAGCAGAAGTTCACACCCTTCTTTACACATTCTTTCATTTTACCTCATAACACTTATGACTTAACTCAACCGACTCGCAGCGGACTTTGCGGAGTCCAACTGCGTGGGTAGCTCTAAAAACCGAGCATACCAATATCAACCGAAAATCAATCAAAACATTTCCAAAACATTCATTAAACAGTTTAAACCAAAACGTTTTACATACAATTACCAAAACATTATCTAATCCCTATCCAGATCCAAACAACCTAAGTATACTATACAATTATCAACTCAAAACATCCCAAAATAAACCCAGAGTTCAGACATACATCCCCACGGGTCATATCGCGCCTCGACTACTCAGCGCACTCCCACGGGCATCATCCATCAACTGCCTCCGACATCAGGAGGAGGAACGTCGTCCTCACCTGGATCTACGTCACCTAGCAGATCACCTACACCATACAGACACATATGAGATATTGAAATCTCAGTAAGCTACGTAAATGCAGATGCATGCGTGCGTATGCCATTCAGAAATCATGCTCAGATTCAGATTACAGATACAGAATTACAGATTTCAGATTCATTACGTCACAGACAGACAGAATTGTCACCGAGACCTCGACCCACTAACCTAAGGGGGCCCGTCCGGCGGTTGGACTACCCCGTGGGGTTAGAGAGGGGGGGTACACGCTTGCAACACGCACAGCCGTGCCTGAGCCCCATCTCGCGTGACCAGAAACAGACAGATTACGTTTATTCATTCAGATTCCGTTACAGATTTCATTTCAGATATACGTTCCTTTTCTTAAAAACACGTGCAGAAATTCCTTTTCATGACTTTCGAAAATCGTGATGCATGAACAGTTCATATCAGCGGAAAGTAAACAAACAACGTGCATACATTCATGGCAGTAAAGCAGAACCTATAAACAACTAACCTAACTACCCAACCAGAATAACATAAAACAAACAGTTCCTCGAGTATTCTCGAGACGACGACGGAGTATGGTGCAGAACTTTGGGTCAAAGTAAGTCACGAAAACTTACCTGGAGCGCACTGAATGGCTAGCTTCGTCCACGGGAGTCGCGTGTCTGAGGAAAACACGATATTTACCATTAAAACTAATTTAAACAATTAACGTCCAAATCTAAAAACTTAACTAAAGAATTTCTCCTAAATTCTTTATTTAGCCAATCAAAGCGTTTATAACGTTAATTAACGTTCGATAATTCGAAATCCCAATTAACGAGTTTTTCTCAAAAACTCGGAAAATAAACCAATTTTTAACTTTTTCGCAAATTGATTTTTCTTCGTCCAATAACGTTCAATACGTTCACTACATACTTAATCAAGGCTAACCTATTAATTACGAACCCTAATTCGCGTTTTTAACGAATTCCGAACGAAACCCTAGTTTGCTAAAATACCGTAAAACTCGGAATAAAAGCCCCAAGGTTGTAGGTACATACCGAGAGTAGCGAGAGAGGAAGAAATGACGAAGAACGGAAGAGAAACGGAGGAGATCGGAGGTCGGATTCGTCAGAAACCCTCGGCTGGCAGAGAGGGATCGCGAGGGAGGGAGATGTTCTGTCTCTCTGGAAGTCGATTTCAGTTAATGAAATCGATTAAGGCTTTTGCCTTATTTAAATAATAACAATTAAATGCTCAAATGACGATTTTGCCCTTCTTTAGTTTTTATATTGATTTCGTCTTTCGGTTCGTTAATCGTCCAACTATTCGGATTCTCGAAAGTTCCATATTTTGCCAATAACTTTTATTCATTGCCAGGGATTTATTAAAATTGTCCGTTCGCGATTCGGACCTCGTTTCCTATTTTTACGAGAACGTCTTTTACATTACGAAAAGTGTATTTACTCGGAATGTAGTGTTTGATCTCCGAAAATTCCCGTAATTTCCTTAAAATTCTTATTATTCGTTAGAATCGTAATGACGCTTTCTTTTTGTGAATCGGACCTGATTTGATATATTTACCAAAATGCCATTAAATAAGGAAATGATAATATAATCAAAGGTCCGTACAAACCGGATATTACAGTCTTCCTGTTAAAAGTTGTAAATTCTGTCTTTAAAATCATATCTGCCGATTTCACCTTCTGGTAAGAATTTTGAATACATCTACCGATGCCTTTTTGGAATGCATCCACCGCCAAGTAATGTTTTCTTATGTTTTCATTCCTACCGATGCCCGTTACCCTTTTTAAGTCTATGACTAAAATTCATCTACCGATAGATACTGTACATGTTTTGTCTTATTCCCATCCACCGCCAAACGGTGTTACTGCCTTAGGTTTTCATCTTCCGATTTCAATTGCTATCTGCATCTTCCGATGACGTCACCCATCTTCCGGCTTACGTCATCACCTCCTGCCGATTCCGTTTATTTCAGAACATCTTCCGGCTGACGTCATCTATCTTCCGGCTGACGTCATCACCTTCTGCCGGTTACGTTCGCTGTTTGCATATGCCGGTTGACGTCATCCATCTTCCGGCTGACGTCATCCGTTTTGTCTTAATCGACATCTTCCGCCCAGTGTAGTTTACATCCACCGATAGTTTTAACCTTCCGCCTGACGTCATCACTCATCTTCCGACGACGTCGTCGCAATTGCCGATTCTATCTGCTGCCTTCATCTTCCGGCCACGTCATCTGCCGAAGCCTCCCGCCAGTTTTGTTTATTTTTGTTTTCTTTTCTTCTGCTTCTCTTCTGTTATTCACTTATGTATTTTAGCCAACTGTATCCCGTTTGTTTTTGACTCCAGAGAACTCTCCCTCCCTGTAAACATTTTAAAAGTATAATGTCCTTTGTTTTGACCGATCTGTTAAAAAAAAAATAGTCCCCGTTTTTCCGTTATCTGTCCCGGAGTGATGGCTCCGATTCCGGACTCCGATCGGGTCCCGGTTTCGGGCTGTCACAGTTGTGGTATCAGAGAGACACGGTTTTAAAACCGATTCTGTGAAATGTCTGACTGCGCAACCCGCCACGTGAGATCGCTCCACCATATGTAAGTGTTTAGGTTTCCGTAACTGTTCTGTTTGTTAAATTTAGTTATTGTGTTTATAGGACTATTTTAGATATGGTGAGGGGACATCAGGAAGAGTCAAGCGAAAGCTCTCGAGCCGTTGACCGACTAACCGAGCTGGTGGGTGCACAATCACGTATGGTTGAACGCATGATGGCCAGAAAGATGATAGAAACAATAACCACGGAAACAACAATCACGCTAATGCCCCGCGTGACAACAGTGGAGATAGGTTCCGGCGACTCCAGCCACCTTCATTTGATGGACTGTCTACAGACCCGACTCGTGCTGAAACCTGGATTCGAACAATGAAGAAGATGTTCAGTTATGCAGAGGTAGAAGACAACAAGAAAGTCATTTGTGCCACGTTTTATCTCACCGAAAGTACTGGATTATGGTGGGACACAGTGCAGTCCACTACCGTGGCTTTAAGCTGGGAAGGATTCACAAAAATCTTCTACGAGAAGTACTTTGATCGAGGAGTGAGGAAGGAGAAGTTGCTTGAATTCTCTCGACTGCGACGGTCGGTGGCCGAATATGTTCAGAAATTTGAGTCATTATCCCGATATGCAACACACATGGTGGCCACTGATGAGAACAAGGTGCACCAGTTCATTCAAGGGTTAAAGATGGACCTTCTGCGAGGGATCACAACGGGAGGATTCGATGAGGCACCGTATGTGAAGGTGGTGGCCAAAGCTTATCAGTTAGAGGCCTTAGAAATAAAGTCTCAGAGACAAAGAGATTCACCAAGAGGGATTATTCGAAATGTTCCTCAGCAACAACAACAACCAAGAAGTCAGAATTTTCAGCCTCAAAAGCAGCAAACAAGGGCATTAAGAGGCCCAATGAAGCCATCCTCTACCAAGACAAAGGAAAGAGACCAATGGGGGCTCCTCAGCCTTTAGTATGCCCACGGTGCCAGAAGCCCCACAAGGGGGAATGCAGACTTGTTACCGGCGCTTGTTTTCGATGTGGCAAGGTAGGGCATCACATTCGGGATTGCCCAATGCCCGACACCAGAGCAGGTCAAGCCGTACCCAGAGTTTTTGCAATGATGGAAGATGTTGATGATGTTGATCTGCACACAGCAATCACAGGTACAATTTTGGTGTGTGAAGTACCTGCTTATACTTTATGGGACACGGGGGCCACACATTCGTTTGTGGCCATGGACTTCATAGTTAGACAGAAGGTTAGTTGTACGTTGTCTGATCAGCCCTACAGCATTATGCTACTGTCTGGAGAGTTTATGCACTCCGAGCAGGTGGTACGGGGCGATATAGTGTCAGTAGGAGACCAGAAGTTGTACGCCAACCTTATCGTTATTGGTATGAAAGGGTATGACGTCATTCTGGGGATGGACTGGCTGTTTAGACATCATGCCACCATCGACTGTAGGTCCGGGCTGGTGTCGTTTAAATGCCCGAATGAAGTAGAATTCTCTTATCAGGCGGTACCGAAGAAACACCGTATGCCTGTTATATCTTCCTTAAAAGCTCAACGGCTGATGAAGTCAGGGTGCATTGGATTTCTGGCCCATGTAATAGACGTACGAAGGCAAGGTGAGGTGGAACTTCAAAATATTCCGGTAGTCCGAGACTTTCCTGAGGTTTTCTTAGATGACTTACCGGGGTTACCACCTGATCGCGAAATCGAGTTTGAAATTGACGTGTACCCAGGTGCGGAACCAGTGTCGAAGAATCCATACCGTATGGCACCAATCGAGCTGAAGGAATTGAAGACTCAGCTGGAAGAGTTAGTGGACAAGGGTTTTGTACGCCCTAGCTTCTCTCCGTGGGGTGCTCCCGTATTATTTGTTAAGAAGAATGATGGGTCCCTACGGATGTGTATTGACTACCGTGAGTTGAACAAGTTGACGATTAAGAATTAGTACCCGTTGCCAAGAATCGACGATTTATTTGACCAGCTACAAGGGGCTCGGGTATTCTCAAAGATTGACTTGCGCTCCGGATATTACCAGTTGAAGGTCAGAGCAAATGATATTCCAAAGACTGCCTTCAGGACCCGGTACGGGCATTACGAGTTCTTGGTGATGTCGTTCGGGTTGACTAATGCCCCCGCGGCATTTATGGACTTGATGAATAGGGTATTCCAGGAGTTCTTGGACAAATTCGTAATCGTCTTCATCGACGACATCCTGGTTTATTCTCGGACTGAAGAGGAACATGGGGAGCACTTGGCTATTGTGCTGTTAACTCTAAAACAGCATCAATTGTTTGCCAAACTATCAAAGTGTGAATTCTGGTTGAACAAGATTAATTTCCTAGGCCACGTGGTGTCTGCTGAAGGAGTATCTGTGGACCCGGCCAAGATTGAGGCTGTAAGAGACTGGCCAAGGCCGAGGAATGCAAGCGAGGTACGGAGCTTTATCGGACTGGCTGGTTATTACAGGAAGTTCATTAAAGACTTCTCCGTGATAGCAAAACCTATGACCAGCTTAACAAAGAAAGACGTCAAGTTCAGGTGGTCTGAAGCATGTGAAGTGAGCTTTCAGACACTCAAGCGAAAATTAACCACGGCTCCTCTACTAGTGTTGCCAATGGAGGACGGCAAATTCAGCGTATATTGTGATGCGTCCAAGATTGGCTTGGGATGCGTATTGATGCAAGAAGGGAAAGTGGTAGCATACGCGTCCAGACAATTGAAGAGCCATGAAGAAAACTACCCTACTCATGACCTTGAGTTAGCAGCAGTTGTATTTGCGCTGAAGGTATGGAGACACCACCTATATGGACAGTCATGTGAGGTGTTTTCTGACCACAAGAGTTTGAAGTACCTCTTTACTCAGAAAGAGTTGAATATGAGGCAGAGGCAGTGGTTAGAATTTGTAAAAGACTACGATGTTGAGATCAAATACCATCCTGGTAAAGCTAATGTGGTAGCTGATGCACTGAGTAGGATGCCAGCTATTGTACAACCAGCTATGTCGGCCGTATCAATGCCTTTGAGGACGGAGATACAGAAGTTCGATATGGAGGTAGTTTCTGGGCTATCGGCCATACTAGCAGACTTAACACTACGGCCCTCCGTCCTGGATCGAATTAAGGAAGCCCAGAAGATCAATTCAAAGGAGATGACTGATATGGTGAGCAAAGTACCAATGGCTTCTTCCGATTTCAGTTATTCGGGAGATGGAATTCTAAAGTTCAAAAACAGATGGTATGTTCCGAAAGACGAGGAGCTACGAAAGCACATCTTGTCGGAAGCCCACTCATCTTCTTTCTCTGTACATCCCGGTAGCACGAAGATGTATCAAGACTTAAAACTTCACTTCTGGTGGCCGAACATGAAGAATGAAGTGGCCAAGTATGTGGAGTCTTGTATGATATGTCAACAGGTCAAAGCTGAACATCAACGGCCGAGTGGAACGCTTCAGCCTCTTCCGATCCCCGAATGGAAGTGGGAGAATATCACAATGGACTTTGTTGTTGGCCTTCCAAGAACAGCTAAAGGCCACAATAGTATATGGGTCATAGTGGACAGATTGACGAAGTCGGCCCACTTTCTACCTGTGAAGACGACGTACTCCATGGATCAGTATGCTGAACTATATATTAGTGAGATTGTCAAACTGCATGGTATACCGGTGTCAATTGTTTCGTACCGAGATCCTAGATTCACATCGAGGTTTTGGAAAAGTTTGCAAAGCTCCTTGGGCACTAGATTGGACTTCAGCACGGCATTTCATCCACAGACGGATGGACAATCTGAGAGAACGATTCAGACATTGGAAGATATATTAAGAGCGTGCGTGCTGGAACTTCATGCTCCTTGGAGCAGATATCTACCGCTTGTGGAGTTTGCTTACAACAATAGCTACCAGGCTACAATCGGCATGGCTCCATATGAAGCACTTTATGGAAGGAAGTGTAGATCCCCGTTATGTTGGGATGAGGTCGGAGAAACCAAGCTTATTGGTCCTGAGATAATACAGCAGATGTCTGAAGTGATAGCTGCTATCAAACAACGAATAAAGACTGCTCAGGATCGACAAAAGAGTTATGCGGACCATAGAAGAAGGGACTTGGAGTTTGCCGAAGGTGATGAAGTATTTTTAAAGGTGTCACCTTTTAAAGGCGTGATGAGGTTTGGCAAGAAAGGGAAGCTAAGCCCAAGGTTTGTTGGGCCTTTTCCCATTTTGAAGAGGATTGGGAACATGGCCTACAGACTACAACTACCAGCGTCAATGGATGGAGTTCACAATGTCTTCCATGTTTCGATGCTGAGAAAATGTGTACGAGATCCAACTCAGATCGTGAAACAGGTGGATTTTGATATCATGCCGACGCTGACATATGAAGAAAGGCCTATACAGATATTGGATATGTCACTCAAAGTATTGTGCAACAGAGTAGTCCCGTTGGTGAAAGTTTTATGGCGCAATCATGGTGTGGAGGAAGCCACATGGGAAAGACAAGAAGATGTTAAGGCCCAATATCCTGACCTCTTTGCATAGGCAAATTTTGAGGACAAAATTTCTGTTAAGGTGGGTGGAATGTAACACCCGGCATTTTTGCCATGTAATAGTTTTCTCGGATCATTTAATCGGGATTAATATTATATTAATACGATGTATGTTTTGGTTGTAATGATGGAATGTTTAAGGGAAAACCAAACTAAGTGTAATCAAAACAAGTCAATTAGGTTAAAAGCTAATGGAAGGGTAAATGTGGAAGTGATTAAGGTAGGTGGAAGCAAACCAATGAATGAGTGCCAAGTGGCAACTTGTTGAAGAAGATATGTCTTCTCTTCCTCCTACGTGAAGCTCACTTCTACCTCCCCTTCTGTTTTCTCTTTTCCAGGCGACCAGCAACGATTTTTAACCTTAATCCTTTTCCTGATTTCTTTCTGTCTCTCCAGCAAAGGTAATCACCTACTAAGGTTATCGATTTTGGACAAGTTTAATGCGGGTTTTCACTGAAGTTTAGGAATATTGTTTCTGTGAAAACTCTCTGTTTTGGATGAAAACACGTTAGTGTGTTTTCTAAAGAGTTGACATGAGCTTGCTGCATATCCAACAAGTTATTTGTTAGCTTTTGCAGCTTGTTTAATTCTTTTACATGCATACTACAGGTCAGAGCACTCCAGGAACATTCGAGCATCTGACACCGCCGCAAACAGGTAAGTTCATAACCGTAGGTTGGCCCTTAAGGCCCTACATCACCGAGGTACTGGGGTTCCTGTTCTGTCGGGTAGTTTTGGGTAGAAATGTTATAGCTTCTGTTCAGTTTGTGTTTTATGTTGTCTGTTCAGCTCATGTCCCGAGTTGTCTGTTTTCTGTTTCACAATATGCCCTGTTATTTCTGACGTCTGCTGTTATAGGTTCAGGCACTGAGACCGTCATGCATACACGTTTTACTGAAAATCCATGCAAAACTGATTTCTGTACACTGTTTGAAATTAAACAAGATAAAATCTGACTGTCTGAAATGTACCAGGTTAAGTGTGGGACGGGGACTGGCCCTTCTGGTTTTATCCCTCCCTGGGAATCTGAAAATATTGTCCCTAGAAAGGACCCTCTGGTTTTATCCCTCCCTGGGAATCTGAAAAACTGCTGTGCCTGATAGTGCACGTACTGAACCAGTTCCCCTATAAGCCCCACTTAATTCTTCTGCCACTGAAACTGAATGTTCTGTTCTGTCACCGCATTTCTGAAAATTTGCATGCATAGCATTTTGCATCACTGCATTCTGATTATGTCCTTACTGAGTTTTAGACTCATAGGTGAACTCTCTGATGTAGGTACCGAACCTGAAACCGAGGACCTTGTGCCTCAAAATGATGATCTGATGTAGTTGATGGCTCGAGCTCATGGGGGTTGGCTGTTGCAGTCAGGCATAAAATTCTGACCCGAGGTTTATGTTTTCTGAAATGTCTATTTTGTAAAGTCTTCTGGAAAATTATGGTTTGGTTGTAAAACCCTTCCTTTGAAGAAACTCTGCAAGTATATGTCATATTCTGTACTGATTTTCAGACTTTAAAACAATGTATAGGTCTGATGTCTAAGTTTTTGAAACCGCTGTACTTGACAGTTCAGTTATATTCTAAAGTATTCTGGAATTGTTTGGGATACTTTCTGTTATTCTGTGCATGGATGATTCTGGTTTTGGGAACATGCATGCAGTTTGCCTCTTTAAATCTGTCAATTGTAAAGTATCTGTCAATTGTGTAGTATGCTTAACAGTCTTGTTTAGAATCAGGCATTGAAGGTTTACGTCTTTTAGGCATTCTGCTTCTGCTGTATCTGACAGTTGAATTACGTTCTGATGTGTTCTCAAATAGTTTGGAACATTCTCTGTAGTCTGTACACGAAGGGTCTCTGGTATTAGAGCTTTCTATGTATAGTGAAATCCTTTAAACTTCTGTCATGCTTTCTGTTGTGTTCAAGAACCATGTTTTGAACTGGTTCAAAGAAATCTGAGACTTCTAAGTGTTCTGTTTTATGCCCTCTGTTCGTATGTCTTCCTGTTAAAAGTTGTAAATTCTGTCTTTAAAATCATATCTGCTGATTTCACCTTCCGGTAAGAATTTTGAATACATCTACCGATGCCTTTTTGGAATGCATCCACCGCCAAGTAATGTTTTCTTATGTTTTCATTCCTACCGATGCCCGTTACCCTTTTTAAGTCTATGACTAAACTTCATCTACCGATAGATACTGTACATGTTTTGTCTTATTCCCATCCACCGCCAAACGGTGTTACTGCCTTAGGTTTTCATCTTCCGATTTCAATTGCTATCTGCATCTTCTGATGACGTCACCCATCTTCCGGCTGACGTCATCACCTCCTGCCGATTCCGTTTATTTCAGAACATCTTCCGGATGACGTCATCTATCTTCCGGCTGACGTCATCACCTTCTGCCGGTTACATTCGCTGTTTGCATCTGCCGGTTGACGTCATCCATCTTCCGGCTGACGTCATCCGTTTTGTCTTAATCGACATCTTCCGCCCAGTGTAGTTTACATCCACCGATAGTTTTAACCTTCCGCCTGACGTCATCACTCATCTTCCGACGACGTCGTCGCAATTGCCGATTCTATCTGCTGCCTTCATCTTCCGGCCACGTCATCTGCCGAAGCCTCCCGCCAGTTTTGTTTATTTTTGTTTTCTTTTCTTCTGCTTCTCTTCTGTTATTCACTTATGTATTTCAGCCAACTGTATCCCGTTTGTTTTTGACTCCAGAGAACTCTCCCTCCCTGTAAACATTTTAAAAGTATAATGTCCTCTGTTTTGACCGATCTGTTCAAAAAAAATAGTCCCCGTTTTTCGTTATCTGTCCCGGAGTGATGGCTCCGATTCCGGACTCCGATCGGGTCCTGGTTTCGGGCTGTCACATACATATTCTTTGGTTGAGGCCATTTACTAACAGCTTCAATCTTTGTTGGGTCCACTGCTACGCCCACTTTTAAAATAATATGGCCAAGAAAAGTCACATTCTCCATCCAAAATTTACACTTGGAGAACTTTGCATATAACTTTGCACGTCTTAATGTTGATAAAATAATCTTCAAGTGCTTTTCATGTTCTTTCTTGTTCTTTGAATAGATAAGGATGCCATCAATAAATATTATCACGAAATCATCCAGAAATGTCTTGAAAATTCGATTAATTAAATCCATTAAATGCAGCTGGTGCGTTACTCAATCAAACGACATTACTCGAAATTCATAGTGGCCATACCTTGTGCGAAATGCTGCCTTGAACACATCAGCTTCCTTAATTCTTAGCTGGTGATAGCCCGATCTGAGATATATTTTTGAGAAAATTGCCGCTCCCTTTAATTGATCAAATAGATCGTCAACCCTTCGCGGTGGATACTTGTTATTAATAGTGACTTTGTTGTGTAACGCCCCCCGAACCCAACCCGGCTCGGTGCGCTACTTTGCTAACTCAAACCGCATTTAAAACGACGTTTAAAATAATTTTCGATAAATTTTCTACTCGGGTTTCAGGTTTTTCTCGAAAAATGTTGGAAAACGTGCCAAAAATATGTTTAAAATATGCCGAAAAATGTCGAGTTAAAATATTTTGAAAATAGGAAAAAAAAAAAGTGGGTGTGTGCTGGGTGCTGCGCGCCCCTTTGCGCGCCCAGCCCGATCGATCGGCGGCCCAGCCCGATCGATCGGCGCCCCAGCCCGATCAATCGGGCCCTCTCGGCCTTCTTCGGCCAAAAATTCCCCTTTTTCGACCTTTTTTCACTTTTCTCCATTTTTTCTTCAAGCCAAACACCTCCAAATCACCTGAAAATTTAACCACACATTCCCGACACTTCCAACTTCCGTGTCCTGTAAAAATTGCAAAAAACCGACTTAAAACAGTTAATAAAAAAAATAGAGAAAATAAACCCGACGTTATTTGTTTGAAAACCAAAACGAGCGGCATAACACCTATAATTTCCAAAACCCAAAAACCTAAAAATACCCTTATAAACCATCTAAACCAAGTCCACAAATGTGCCAAAACCACAATTATTTTCACCAAACCTAAAATCAAACAACATCAACCCAAAATACTCAAACCATACGCTGCCACGCATCCTCAAAGATCATGGTCGAGACGCCTCGACAATTGCCTGCACCGGCATACTGCGTACGTCAACGACTGCGTCCCCAACCCTAGCTTTCCTTAAAGCCCTCACATGTACTCCTGTCGACACTTACACCACAGAACACAAAATGTAAGCCTAATGCTTAGTAAGTAGGGAATAATGCATACCAAAAACATAATGTAACACAACCCCTAACACATGAAGTTTCTACTCCCTCAGTTCCTCTTGTTTCGTGTGCGTTTCGTTGCTCATTTACAGAACGGAACTCATCGCAAGTGCTAAACTGCAATTCTGGTAGTCCCTCGCAGGTACCACCTTAACGCGACTGGGAAACTCTACTAGAGTTCCTCGCAGGTGCTACCCTAACGCGACTGGGTGACTCTACCTCTGCTAGTCCCTCGCAGTTACCACCTTAACGCGATTGGAAAACTCTACAAGAGTTCCTCGCAGGTGCTACCCTAACGAGACTGGGTGACTCCAACTCTGCTAGTCTCTCACAGGTACCACCTTAACGCGACTGGAAAACTCTACTAGAGTTCTTCGCAGGTGCTACCCTAATGCGACTGGGTGACTCCAACTCTGCTAGTCCCTCGCAGGTACCACCTTAACGCGACTAGGAAACTCTACTAGAGTTCCTCGCAGTTTCTACCCTAACGCGACTGGGTGACTCCAACACAACCACATTACGTTTCAACTCACACCAGCCCTTACGTTGCAAGCTCATCATTCAAAACCATGCTTCAAAACACGTTCGTTCCGTAGTTTGAAAACAATGATGCGTGTGTCACAACACAAGACAAAAATAAAACAATCAAGCAAACAATTCCCTACCGTTCCATGGTGTAGACCCGATGGCAAAACATAAGCGATCCACTCTAAACTAAATTCTAAGGAATTATCTAACTCTAAACTAAATTCTAAGGAATTATCTAACTCTAAACTAAATTCTAAGGAATTATCTAACTCTAAACTAAATTCTAAGGAATTATCTAACTCTAAACTAAATTCTAAGGAATTATCTAACTCTAAACTAAATTCTAAGGAATTATCTAACTCTAAACTAAATTCTAAGGAATTATCTAACTCTAAACTAAATTCTAAGGAATTATCTAACTCTAAACTAAATTCTAAGGAATTATCTAACTCTAAACTAAATTCTAAGGAATTATCTAACTCTAAACTAAATTCTAAGGAATTATCTAACTCTAAACTAAATTCTAAGGAATTATCTAACTCTAAACTAAATTCTAAGGAATTATCTAACTCTAAACTAAATTCTAAGGAATTATCTAACTCTAAACTAAATTCTAAGGAATTATCTAACTCTAAACTAAATTCTAAGGAATTATCTAACTCTAAACTAAATTCTAAGGAATTATCTAACTCTAAACTAAATTCTAAGGAATTATCTAACTCTAAACTAAATTCTAAGGAATTATCTAACTCTAAACTAAATTCTAAGGAATTATCTAACTCTAAACTAAATTCTAAGGAATTATCTAACTCTAAACTAAATTCTAAGGAATTATCTAACTCTAAACTAAATTCTAAGGAATTATCTAACTCTAAACTAAATTCTAAGGAATTATCTAACTCTAAACTAAATTCTAAGGAATTATCTAACTCTAAACTAAATTCTAAGGAATTATCTAACTCTAAACTAAATTCTAAGGAATTATCTAACTCTAAACTAAATTCTAAGGAATTATCTAACTCTAAACTAAATTCTAAGGAATTATCTAACTCTAAACTAAATTCTAAGGAATTATCTAACTCTAAACTAAATTCTAAGGAATTATCTAACTCTAAACTAAATTCTAAGGAATTATCTAACTCTAAACTAAATTCTAAGGAATTATCTAACTCTAAACTAAATTCTAAGGAATTATCTAACTCTAAACTAAATTCTAAGGAATTATCTAACTCTAAACTAAATTCTAAGGAATTATCTAACTCTAAACTAAATTCTAAGGAATTATCTAACTCTAAACTAAATTCTAAGGAATTATCTAACTCTAAACTAAATTCTAAGGAATTATCTAACTCTAAACTAAATTCTAAGGAATTATCTAACTCTAAACTAAATTCTAAGGAATTATCTAACTCTAAACTAAATTCTAAGGAATTATCTAACTCTAAACTAAATTCTAAGGAATTATCTAACTCTAAACTAAATTCTAAGGAATTATCTAACTCTAAACTAAATTCTAAGGAATTATCTAACTCTAAACTAAATTCTAAGGAATTATCTAACTCTAAACTAAATTCTAAGGAATTATCTAACTCTAAACTAAATTCTAAGGAATTATCTAACTCTAAACTAAATTCTAAGGAATTATCTAACTCTAAACTAAATTCTAAGGAATTATCTAATTCTAAGGAATTATCTAACTCTAAACTAAATTCTAAGGAATTATCTAACTCTAAACTAACTACAAACTAACCACAATTCAACCAAATCTAAAATATAAACCCTAAAATCCGAAATTCCTACTATTTTCACCGTCCAAACTTCAATCGGCCATAACTTATTCATTTTTCAACGGATTTTGACGTGCCACCCCAATCCGTAAACCTCTACACGTCTACTTTCCAATGAAACATTAAAATTAACCAACCAAATAACTAGGCCAGCTCGAAAACACCAAAACAGAACCGGTGCATTAAGTGTACGAAACTGGTTTTTCCATAACTCTTTCCAAATTTTAAATCTCTTTCTAAAAATAACCTAAACTAATCCATCTAACCTTTAAAACACTAAAATTAGGAAGGAAACTAACTAAGACATGCAATTTTCGAAATTCACAATTAGGGTTTTCCAAACCCTAATCAAACTCTCATAAAACCCTTGAAAATTACCAAAAACTATCACCTAAATGCATATAACCTAAAACTCATTCAAAAGCTCACCTTAATCCTTGCTATTTCTTCACAAATGAAGCTTGAAATTTTCAGCAATGGAGGAGCTCCTATGGCATGCGTGGAAGAGGAGAAGAAAGGAAGAAAAATGTGATTTTTCACCATCACTTTACCTAATTAATAAATAACAACTTTTCTTCTTTTTAAAAATTTCCACCAAATACTTGATATTTACAAATCCACCCTCACCTTACTTTTTCCTCATGGTCCCACATTGAAATATCCCTAACACATTTTCATTCACTTTTCCTTAATCTTAATAGCTTTCTATTGGATGATAACATCTTTTGACTTTTCAACCTTAAATTCTTTTTCAACTTTTACTTGTCTTCCATTTTATTTCCTTACTTTTCATTATATCAAACCAATGATACATTAACCCCCACCACTTTATGTTTTTTCACAATTTCTCATCTAATTTTGCCATTACTTAAGAAAACTCTAAATTAGTACTACACACTCATAACATAACCTAATCTAAGGCTATACACGTTATAGAAATTTCCCGGGTGTTACATGTTGAGTACTCGATAGTCAATACACATTCTCATCGATCCATCTTTTTTTTTTCACAAATAAAACCGAAGCTCTCCAAGGTGAGAAACTCGGTTGAATAAATTCCTTCTCCAGCAAATCATCAAGCTGAATTTTTAACTCCTTCGATTCACTTGGTGCCATTCTCTAAGGAGTTTTAAAAAATCGGTGACGTTCCAGGTAGCCAGCTCAATGTTGAATTCCACATCTTTAGCAGGTGATAATTTTGTCAGGTGATAATTTTGTCAGGTCGTAAAAAAAAAACGTCTGCAAAATTACAGACTATCGGCACCTTATCCAAAGTCGTGGCTTCTTCATTTTCTGAGCATATGGCATTGGCCAGAATTCCAATGCATCCTAAATCCAATAATCTCCGAGCTTGCATTGTTAATATTACTGGGATTCTTGAATCTTTAGAATTCCCGTAGAAGAAGAATGGCTCTTTTCCAGGCAATTGGAATTTTACCATCTTCTTGCGACAATCAAGAGTCGCATAATGCTTGGAAAGCCAATTCATTCCAAGGATGACATCAAAATCAAACATCGCCAAAATAATCAATTCCGCTTCCAATTTATTCTCCTCGATACACACATCGCATCCTCTAATAATAGAGTCGGTAACCATAATTTTACCAAATGGTAAAGCTACTCCCAATTTATACTCTAAAGACTCTACTTTGATTTTTAATTTCATAGCATGATCAAGGGAGATAAAAGAGTGTGTAGCTCCAAAATTAATTAAAATGCTAGAAGATATGCCAAAAATAAAGATCAAACTTGTCACCACATATGTATTTCCTTCAGCTTCATCCTTAGTCATGGCGAAGACTCTAGCAGTCATCCTGGATTGCTCCCCGACATTCTTTGGGCAATTATTAATATAATGTCCAGGTTGTCCACATTTAAAACAAGTGTTAGTCTGATTGCGACACTCTCCAGAATGTGGCTTCTTGCATGAGGGACATAAAGGACACATTCGTCGTCATGAATTTCCTCTTAAAAAACTTAGAAGGTCCTCCAGCAGGTCCACTGTTCATGGATCGCTTAAATCCAGTTGATTGTTGTTGTGGAACTTTATTTAATGCAGCTTGAGTTGCTTGGCTATATCTTTTTCGTAACTCCTGGGCCCTCATGACGTCTTTCTCTCATTGCTCTGGAAACAATACTTTCTCCACCATAAATACGAACAGGGAGTCCTTGGAGGTAATGAGACAAATGTCCTTGAATATCTTTGCCCTTAATCCTTGGATGAACTTTTTCACCTACATAGCCTCGTTATCAGCAATATGAGGGACATAAAGAGATAATTGCAAAAATTTATACAGATAATCCATCACTCTTCCGATCTGCTTGAGAGCCATAAATTCTTCAACCTTCGCATTCATCATTGAGTCTGTAAAGTATTTCTCATTGAATAACACCTGAAATTTCTCCCAGGTCATGGTAATGACTGAATGCTGTTAACTTAAAATGAGTTTAAAATTAATGTGTTTTTGATGATGTTTAATTAAAATGTGTTTAACGGTAGTATGATTTTGATGATGATGTTTGAGAAATTAATTAACTTAAGAAATGAATGATTTTGCAAGTACCTTAATTGAGAATTCCCTTGAAGAAGGGTATTTAGTACTAATGAGGTTTATTAAGTGTGTGATAGTCAAAAGGAAGAAAAATCATTTCAGAGTGCTTCAAGTGTCGACCGCAATGCACAAGTGTCGACCATTGAATGCAGAGAAGATTAAAGTGTCGACCACGAGGTTTGACTGATGGAAACAGAGAAGAAACAAGTGTCGACCAGGATACACAGGTGTCGACCGATGGGAATAGAGAAGAAACAAGTGTCGACTTGAATCGTCATGTGTAAACTGACGGGAACAGAGCAGAAACAAGTGTCGACCTGAATCGTCAAGTGTCGACCCTAAGGATTGACCGATGCAAACAGAGCTAATTCAAGTGTCGACTAGAACATGAAGGTGTCGACCTGTGCAAAGAGAAGCAATTCAAGTTTCGACCTAGAATTTACAAGTGTCGACCACACTATAGAAGAAATCGACCGGAGCATATTTGAACGGTTATCATCTAACACCAACGGTAACAAAGTGTCTACCGATTCTTAAAGGTGTCGACCGGCACTACTTACAACGGTCTTCTATCTATCTATGTTCAACAGTAACAAAGTGTCAACCGATTTTAAGACAAGTCGACCACTTGTAACAAAATCCAAAGAAAACTATAAATTGAAGAATTGAAGAAAGAAAGCAACAAGAGCAACATAAAGAACGTGAAATATCTCTCAACGATTCAAAAAGCTTGAACTTCAATTCTTTCTTCTCTCATTCTACTCACTTGAGATTTTATTTGTTAAGAGAGTGTTGCTTGAGTTTCAAAAATCTTCTTGTGCTAAAGACATTGAGAAAGGGTGTATCCCTAAGAGAGAAGTGTAAAGGCAGTTAATTGGCACTCGTGAAGTTCAATCAAAGGTGTAAAGGTAGTTGATTGACGCTCGTGAAGTTCAATCAAATATTCTCTCAGAAGAGAAGAAAAGAATCTTCAAGGGGAGTCCTTGAATTAGTTCCCTTAACAGCTGATCTGATCCTATATTCCATTGGGAACCGGATCAATTTCCCAAAGTCATACATCCTCCTCATCGATTAAGGGGCAGATTAGTTCCCTTAACAGCTGATCTGATCCTATATTCCATTGGAAAGCGGATCAATTTCCTAAAGTCATACATCATCTTCATCGATTAAGGGGCGGATTAGTTCCCTTAACAGCTGATCTGATCCTATATTCCATTGGGAAGCGGATCAATTTCCCAAAGTCATACATCCTCTTCATCGATTAAGGGGCGGATTAGTTCCTTTCACAGTTGGTCTATTACAATCTGTTCATGCCTTACCATGTCATTACATGTAAATTCGTTTTCGTGTTCTTTCCAAAAACATGTTACATGACATACAGAAAACATTCAAACAAGCATAAACCTACTGTTTTGTGATGTAGGCCCGAAGGCACACACATACTCTACTTACCTGGCTTTCCGAAAGATTCCTGGTTATAAGCTACTTCAAGAGTTGGCTCACCTAGGTTTAAGAAAACTGGAGAGGAAATCGCTGGGTGGAATTCGCTGAAGAGGAGTCTGCCGAGCTCCGAGAGGAAAAGAGGGAAGAAATGAGGAGGCGGTTAAACCCTTCACTAAACCTTCCTTTTATATCCTATATTTCACAAATTACACATATGCCCTTGACAATCTACACTTTAACCTAACCATTGCTTCTCTCATTTCCCTTCATTAACATACTCAAGCTATTAGTCATATCCCCCTTAATTTCATAAAAACGTACACCACTAACGTCAATTCAAGTCAATAATTTATCGGGTGCTACAGAAAATGAAAACTTGATTGAAAAGCATGCTAAGGAGATTAACTTGCATGAAATCGAATTGAGCATAATTTTTCTTTCCATAGAACCCCTCAACAAAATGGAGTTGTTGAGAGGAAAAATAGGTTTCTTCAAGAGCTTGCTAGGACCATGCTCAATGAAAACTCACTTCCAAAATATTTTTGGTCAGAAGCCGTGGCTACGGCTTGCTATTTGCTAAACCGGATCTCCATAAGACCTATCCTTGAGAAAACTCCCTATAAACTTTGGAATGATAAAATTCCCAATGTTAAGTATTTTAGAGCATTTGGTTGTAAATTCTTTATTCTTAACACCAAAGACAATTTAGAAAAATTCGATTTCAAGACGGATCTTGGAATATTCCTTGGATATTCATTAACTAGTAAAGCATATAGAGTTTTTAACAAAAGGACACTTGTTGTAGAAGAATACATGCATGTCAATTTTGATGAGACCTCTCAATCTACAATAAATGTGGAAAGGGATGATGTTTTAGAAATACAAATAGATTCTCTCTCTCTAGGTGATCAAGTTGAAACCATTCAAGGAGAAACCTCCATAGATCCTCCATCAAAATCTCTTGAAATTGTTCCAATCAAGGATGCAAATGATGTTCTTCCTAGGGATTAAAAATTTGTCAAAAGTCATCCCATAGATAAAGTTCTAGGTGATCATTCCTTAGGAGTCAAAACTAGAGCTTCCCTTAGAAATTTGTGTGCAAATGTGGCATTTATCTCTCAAATTGAACTAAAGAAATTTGAGGAAGCCAAATTGGATGAAAATTGTATTGTAGCCATGAAAGAAGAGATAAACCAATTCGAACGGAACAATGTATGAGAACTTGTTCCAAGACCCAAAGACCATCCCATTATAGGAACAAAATGGGTATTTAAGAACAAGATGGACGAAAATAGAATTATTGTAAGAAATAAGGCTAGATTGGTTGCCAAGGGGTACCACCAAGAAGAGGGAATAGACTTTGAAGAAATCTTTGCCCCCGTAGCTAGACTAGAATCTATTAGGATGCTCTTAGCATTTACTTGCCACAAAAACTTCACTCTCTTCCAAATGGATGTTAAAAGTGTCTTTTTAAATGGTTATATCTTGGAAGAAGTTTATGTAGAGCAACATTTAGGGTTTGAAATCTATGATAAACTTGACCATGTATACAAGCTTAAGAAAGCTTTATATGGGACTTAAGCAAGCCCCTAGAGCTTGGTAAGATATGTTGAAGAATTTCCTTATGGAAATGAACTTTAAAAAGGGTAATACCAATTCAACCTTGTTTATCATGCAAAAAGTAGATGATTTGCTCATTGTGCAAGTATACGTGGATGATGTAACACCCGACAACTTCAGCCAGGTGACTTCCTAACTGTATTAACGGTCATAAATATTCAATCTTCACGGTTTAGAGTTTTATACCAAGAATAATTAATTTCATGTGGATTTAAACTAGATTGAGTGACAAAGTTGTAATAATAGAGGGAGATGACCACTATATAAAGAAAAAGGAAATGTTTTAAACCTCACTTGAACCGCTGTAGCCGACACCTTCCTTTTCGGCGATTTCTTCTCTCCCAAGCTCTTGCTCTCTGCTTTCAGCATACCCTCTTCGACGATCGGTTTTCTCTGCCACTACTCGACTACTCCGTGCCCGAGGTAAGCAATAGACAACGTAGCTATTTGTTAGTTCGTTAGCCCTGTTTTCTACTCGGCATTGGAGTTTTGGATCCTCCAATGGCCGACTAATAATAAGGACATTTGAAATCTGAGAGTGGGGATGACTTTAGCTATTAAATCTTAGGATAACTTGAGATTAGAACTATTAGGATTTTTGTTTTAACTACTGCAATGTAAATGTTTTAGGTGAAGAAGTTTAAAGAGAAAGGAGCTCAAGTGCTAAGAAGACCAGGTAAGTGAATGTATTAAGATTTCCGGCTAATAGAGCCCTACATCGTGGGAGTACTAGGTTGTTTTAGATGTTTAATATTTACCTTATGATAATGAGCTTGTCTACACTTGAAGGATTGATGAATGTTGTGAGTTATACTATTTGATGACCTGCTAGTGAATGTGAAGTTGTCTGCTCTGGTATGATCCTTGTCATAGTCTGATGGGTTAAAAGTTCTCATGTTCATGCATCATGAATGATTCTCAAGCATAAGAAAATGTTTAATGCATGTTTTCCATGAACAGAATATGTATGTATATATGTATATATAGAAGATTTATGCAACGTGGACTAAGTGAGGGTTGGGGGCGGTTCGGCGTATGTCACAGTCCAAAGAGGGACATATGAATACGACCCGCAGTAGGGAACAAGATCAAACTCACTGTTGAACCCAAAGACTATGAATGATGAATATGATCAAAGACTATGAATGATGAATATGATCAAAGACTATGAATGATGAATATGATAAAAGACTATGAATGATGAATATGATCAATGACTATGAATGATGAATATGATCAATGACTATGAATGATGAATATGATCAAAGACTATGAATGATGAATATGATCAAAGACTATGAATGATGAATATGATCAAAGACTATGAATGATGAATATGATCAAAGACTATGAATGATGAATATGATCAAAGACTATGAATGATGAATATGATCAAAGACTATGAATGATGAATATGATCAAAGACTATGAATGATGAATATGATCAAAGACTATGAATGATGAATATGATCAAAGACTATGAATGATGAATATGATCAAAGACTATGAATGATGAATATGATCAAAGACTATGAATGATGAATATGATCAAAGACTATGAATGATGAATATGATCAAAGACTATGAATGATGAATATGATCAAAGACTATGAATGATGAATATGATCAAAGACTATGAATGATGAATATGATCAAAGACTATGAATGATGAATATGATCAAAGACTATGAATGATGAATATGATCAAAGACTATGAATGATGAATATGATCAAAGACTATGAATGATGAATATGATCAAAGACTATGAATGATGAATATGATCAAAGACTATGAATGATGAATATGATCAAAGACTATGAATGATGAATATGATCAAAGACTATGAATGATGAATATGATCAAAGACTATGAATGATGAATATGATCAAAGACTATGAATGATGAATATGATCAAAGACTATGAATGATGAATATGATCAAAGACTATGAATGATGAATATGATCAAAGACTATGAATGATGAATATGATCAAAGACTATGAATGATGAATATGATCAAAGACTATGAATGATGAATATGATCAAAGACTATGAATGATGAATATGATCAAAGACTATGAATGATGAATATGATCAAAGACTATGAATGAATATGATCAATTGACTATGAATGATGAATATGATCAATGACTATGATGATGAATATGATCTATGACTATGAATGATGATTTCAGCAAAAGATATGAACAAGAAAAAAGACTTATGACATGTGATTTTTCCAAACTATACAGCATGCATCCATGTTAGTGTTGCATTCCTTACTAAGCATTAGGCTTATAGTTTAAAACCTTATAGTAGGTGACGAGTTTTCAGGTGAGGAACTCAAGGCTAATGAGGATGTCTAAGCTTGGTTGCTGGAGGATGCTCAGTGTGACAGTGCAAGGCTGGATAGGCGATTAAGTTCCCTGGTTATGCTTATAGTAAGTCAGAGTAGTTTAACATAAACAAATGACTAAGTAGAACAGAATTTCTTATAACAATGAGATTCGGATTTGAATGGTTTGACTTTAGAGTCTGGATACGACTTAAGGATTATTGAATGGTTGTGTTGCTTAAGTCTTCCGCTATGCGTATTTTGGATGAATTTATGATCCTTACACTTTGAGATTTATAGTTACTAAGTTAAGAATCGGGTGAGTTGTGATATGTTCTATCAAATGAAGATGTTTTTATGATTATAGTGTTTTACTGCCGTATGATAGAAGCTGGATGAGGCAATCATCCGGCTGACGTCATCGGCAGATGTATGTTTAAGCCTTATTTATTCCGCAGATGTAGTGTTAAGCCATCGGAGATGAAAGTGCTATTTGTCGTCTAGCGATCGGCAAATGTAGTGTTTAAGCCATCGGATGATGAAAGTGCTATTTTGTCGTCTAGTGATCGGCAGATGTAGTGTAATAAGTCACCGGAAGATGTAGTTTGTTTCTTCACCCGATGATGTAAATGTTAACTTGTCATCTAGCGTTCGGTGGATGAAGTGTATTTCTTCACCGGATGTTGGGAATGTTATTTTGTCGTCTAGCGTTCGGTGGATGAAGCGTACTTCTTCGCCGGATGATGTAAATGATATTTTGTCGTCTAGTGTTCGGTGGATGAAGTGTAATTCTTCACCAGATGATGTAGATGTTAAATTGTCGTCTAGTGACCGGATGATGTGAGTATTTTCTTATTGTTTAAAGTCAGGAAATGTTTTAAATCGGTCACGTGAAGCACACATATCCACCGGTCAATGTAGGGTAAATATGAACATCTAGTGGAGAATGTTCAGGACCGGGCGATGTCTTTAATTAGGCACGTGCAATACCCATGACCACCAGCGGATGTCTATTGCTGGTTGAGATTAGAGGTGTCGCGTGGCGGACACGTGATCATCGGTCGATGTGAGACTATAACTCTATCGGTAGATGCAGATCATGAGATGTTTTAAAAAAAAGAGAGAAATTAAAGAGGGAATAATATTAACAATAATAACGAATAAAGTGTATGGAAGCAAGAATCAAATGATTAAGAGATCAAGTAATGAATTTGTGTGGCGATTCCGTTGGGGTCGTTACATATGACATCATATTTGGCTCAACAAATGTCTCACTTCGTGATAAATTTGAATCTCTAATGCAAAGTGAATTTGAAATGAGTATGATGGGGGAGTTAAAAAAATTTTAAGATTGCAAATAAAGCAAACTCCCGATGGTATATTTTTAAATCAAGAAAAATATATCAAAGATCTTTTACAGAAATTTGGATTGAATTCTTCCAAACCATCTAGAACTCCCATGAGCACAACTATGAAATTGGATAAAGATGAAAATGGGATAAGTGTAGATATCAAGAAATATAGAGGTATGATTGGATCTCTATTATACTTAACTGCTAGTAGGCTGGATATCCTATTTAGTGTGTGCTTATGTGCTAGGTTTCAAGCATCCCTAAGGAATCCCACTTAAATACGGTTAAGAAGATATTCAAATATCTAAGTGGCACCAATGATTTAGGATTATGGTATTCAAAAGGTACATCTTTTGATATAATAAGATATTCCGACTCCGATTATGCTGGAAGCCTTGTAGATAGAAAGAGCACTAGTGGAACATATCAATTTCTAGGTGAATCTCAAAAGTCTTGGTTCTCAAAGAAACAAAATTTCGTAGCACTCTCCACGGCCAAAAGCGAATATATCACTTTCGAAAGTTGTTGTGCTCAAATGCTTTGTATGAAGCAAACTTTAGAGGACAACAATCTATTATATGATAGGATACCTATTAGATGTGATAATACGAGTGCCATTAACATTTCCAAGAATCTTATCCAACATTCAAGAACCAATCACATTGAAATCCGATATCATTTTATAAGGGATCATGTACAAAAGGGAGATATCACTTTGGATTTCATAAATTTTTTCGATCAATTAGCTAATATCTTCACAAAATCCTTAGATGAGAAGACCTTTAATGATATCTGGGTACGGTTAGGCCTAATTAAGATTGAGAAATCATGAAACTTGAATTTAATTAAGTAAGTGTCGACCCATACCAGAATCGGTCGACACCTAACCTTAGTTTCATTCTATATACGATAAAAGTGTCGACCACTACTGAGACAAGTCGACACCTCAGCAATCTGTTTTATTTATTTTACGAAGAAAGTGTCGTCCGAAACCCTAACCACATGACCTCTCTCTCAATTCTCTTTGGCGATTTTCGTTTCATTCCAAATCTTCGCTTATTTTCTTCATATAACCATCTCCTCTCTTCCTTCTAAACCTCCAATGGAATCAGCCTCTCGCAGCAAACTCGACGTTCACAAGAGAAGATCAAAGAACGCTACTCCAGCTACTGAAATAGAGCAACAATCCACGTTACCTTCTCCTTTCTTCAAAAATTCTGACTCTTTGAAGAGGTATGAAGATAATTTTCAGTTCAAGCCCCTTTTCTTAAGTAGAAGAGTGGAATTCCAGGAATTATATAGTTTAAATTTTGTACAGCCATTGAAGGCTTTGGGATTATATGATTTGTTGAGGCCTCTTAAAATTATTAGTTATGTGTATGGAAAACACATAGAGATAACCTCACGTTCACTAAATACTATTTTAGAACGTGAATTTAACAATGAGGCCGAAAGATATTATGAGGCAGCTAAGGACCCTGACTTTATGGGCGCCAGTGAAGGGATTGATTTTTTAAGAATGATTGTTAAGGATCCAAATTGATCCCTTCCAATGAAGCCGAAGGCTAAGGACTTGAACGTGCGTGCAAGACTCATCCACTATATGATCACGTACAATCTTTTACCAAAAGATGGACACAGAGATCACATTAGTGGGATGGATCTCTATGTTCTATATAAAATCTATCGAGAAGAATCATTCAATGTGGGATACATCATTTTGAGACGGATGGTTCAAGTCTTCAACAATGCATCAAAATCTCTTCCCCTTAATCTTCTTCTAATGAAGATTTTTTAGATTAATCGAGTCCCAATTCCAGATTCTGAAACCTCACTGCCTCTGAAGAAAATTGACACCTATACCACATCCTCTCTAGCAAGAATGGGGATAGGACTCAATGCTACAGGGGATTGGATTTTTAAAAGAGCACAAGCTGGTGCACGTAGAGCTGGACCATCTCATATGGAAGTGGACAAAGGTGGTCACGAGCCAAGACAAACTCCTGAACTCCTCTTCCATGCATCTAGAGGGAGTCCCTCTATAACACCTGAGAATTTATGACATGCTAAGGAGGTCCATTACTAGATCGCAAACTAAGACCCATAATTTACTTAACCTTTTTACTAATGAGTTTTCTTTTCTTGCAGGAATGGATCCTATTGTCGACATCACATGGAAGCCTAATTCGGAAGATATGGATCATCCTGTGCACATTTCATTTGAGACACGAAGATGGACTCCTCAGTTGTCCCAATGGGAATTTGTCTTCCCGACCCATAAATTATGTAATTTTATTTTAAACTTTGTGGCAAACTCTAGCCTTCTTGTATGAACTATTTATATTGCATCATGCATTAGATTGAATGGTTAGGATTATATGAATGATGGTGGATGATGGGTTGAAGAATCGGCCAACAAAAGAGGAAGAAAGTTATCAACAAAGTGTGGATTTGCTTCTTCAACAAAATGGACCCAAATGAAGACTTGGCCCAAAGGAGAGCCCAAATTTAAGGTATGAATTTTGCAGGTACATCAAGTAATGGCCACAAGGATTGATGACATGGCCATTTAGCACCATTGATCAAGCAAAACAAGGAAAGCACCTCAACCCTTGGATGAAGCACATGGATTGCAATCCTGTCCCTTCATCTTGGTCTTCATCAACGGCTCCAATCCTTTCTTCCATTGCCAAACCCTAATCATCCACCCTAGGATTTTCTATTTAAAGCATAACATTGGTGATTGTAGGAACTTTTTTACCATTTTAATGAAATTTCTATTTCCCTAACCGAAGTGTTAGAAGACCTACGGGTATCCTCGATTTTCTAATCAAGTGGTGAAGCCCTCCATTGTTCTCCTAGCTATCGGGTTGCTAGGTGAACTCTTATTCATTCCCTCACCTCTCTCAATTAGAGTTTCAAAGGTTGGAGGACGAAAACCTAGGTCCACCGGTGGTTGTTTTCCCTGGGAAAACATGCACCCGAGAGCACACGTTAGATAACTCTCGGGTCTGCCAAGGGTATCATCATTTTCATCTCCATTTTATGTTCTTATCTTCATATTCATTTCGGCCATCATCATCACACACTTCACCTTTTATTTTGTTAGCATTTTCTTCTCCTTCATCTTATATTTCTCCTCGGATTTGCAGTATACACCATTCACCCGAGCACTCTGCATATTTGTGGGTTTTGCACGGTTTCTTTTCTAAGGGCCACCATGTCAAGTGGTATCAGAGCACAAGGTGCTTCCCAAGAGCACTTTTGATGCATTTGACTCAAACATTGCACAAGGTTTGATGAGTCAAAAACTTAGCACAAAAATTGGGTTAGCCGCTCACTTTTCTAGCGATTTATGGTTCTGTTTTTGTTGCTGATTTTTGGCTATGTTTATCATAATATTTGCAGCATGTTTTCTTGTAATTTTATAGCCTTCAATCCTAGAAGAAACCCTAAGGTAAAAATCGGTATTAGTTGTTGCACACATAGCACAAAAATCGGCCAAGGTGAGCAACCATTTCTTTCTCTTGTTCTCGATTTTTCAGCTGCATTTTGTTATGTTTGAATCTACTTTTTGCATCTAGAAATATCATTGTATTCATCCATTATATGCTAGCATTTTGTCACAAAAATGGAATTGCAAAAGTGATGTCAAATGAAAGCTAGAATTGGCCCTAATGAAAAAACAAAATTCTGCTCTTAAATGACCAAAAATCAGCATGTACAACTTGAGTAATCTTGTGTTTTTAATCTTAGATCTTGTTGTTTTTAAGTTATAAAATTTTGATTAAGAATATATTAATTAAATCTTGCTTAAAGTTGTGAAAATTGTTAGGTTTTGGTTTGATTTGTGGTAATAGAAAGCATATTGCAAAATTGTTTTTTCAAAGAGTTTACTAAGTGTTTGGTAAAATTCCTAAGTTGTTTTATGACTACCGTGCTAAAATTGTTAAGTGTTAATTAAGTTTCCCATTAGTCGTTGCCATAGCTAAGAATTACTCCTAAGTGCATAAAGTTTTCCTAAGGCACTAATTAGTTAACCACATTCACCAATCTTAGGTAAAGCACTTAACGAGGATTTAAAATTTGAAATGTCCAACTTAAAAAATTTGACTTAATTAATTGCCTAACACTTAGTAATGACAAATAGGAGCAGATTTTCACGTGACCTACCACACAATCAAGAACCTAACCAAACTAGGGACACACCTACTCCAAAACACACACAACAAGAGGGTGAATCAAGCATGCAAGGTAGCATGCAAGGTCAACTCAATGCCTTAACGGGATTGGTTGGCACCCTCACACAACAACTCAAGAACGTATCCCTTGAAATGACACAACTTAGAGAGCACATGAGAAACAATTCCCATAGAGAATCCAATGAAAGGGACCCCTCCCGAGAAACCTCCTCAAAGAATAAACTTGAACGTCCTAGACGTAGAACCCCTATTCAAAGACCCTTAGAGGAAGATGAATGGGCCAAGCCCCAAAGAAGAAGGCCTCGATATTATGATTCAGAGGATAAGGATTGAGCTTTAGATGAAGAAGATCAATATTGCCCAACTCGTCGTAAGGACAACGATGACCTTAGAAATGTTAAGATCACCATTCCCCCATTTAATGGAACCTATGACGGACATACCTTCTTGGATTGGCTAGATAAGGTTGAACGAATTTTTGACTGACATGATTATTCCGAAAGAGTACAGATTCAACTTACCTCATTAGAACTCACCGGCCATGCAGCACTCTGGTCGTCCAACCTTAGAGCCCAACGAATGAGAACCTTAGGATACCCTGTCACCACGTGGAACTCCATGAAGGAGCTCATGCACAAGAGGTTCATTCCTCGACACTACAAGCATGAACTTTTCCATCAACTCTACAACCTAAGACAAAATAGCCTCACAGTTGATGAATACCTCACTGAATTTGAAACACTCAATATGTGTTGTGCTATAGAAGAGCCTGAGGAGCAACTCATCACTAGATTTATTCGAGGATTAAATCACGATATTAGTGACGCAGTTGAGCTGCAACAATTAGAATCCATTAACTTGGTCGTGCAGTTAGCACTCACAGTGGAACGACAATTAAAGAGAAAGCGAAAGACCAACTTCCCTAGCAAATTTCCACCAAAAAATTTAGACCACGACAAGATTGTCCCGAGGAATGAAGAAAAGAGGCCATTTAACCGTAACTAGCCCCCTCAAGGACAAAGTACCACTAGTAATCCCCCACCAACGAACAAAGCCCAAATAAACCAATCTAACGGACAAAAGCACGTGATGTACAATGTTATAAATATCTAGGAAAAGGAAATTATGCCAATGAATGCTCTAACCGCCGTGTGATGGTAATCAAGGAATCAACTGGTGAATTGGAAAGTGAGAAAGCTGAAGGACAGTACAATAAGGATGAAGAAGAGATAATAGAGGAGAGTGATCAAGAAGTCGATGATTGTACAGCTTAAGAAGGACCTCTACTACTAGTCATAGGGTGAGCCTTGATGTCTAAGAATGTGAAAGAAGATTGTCAACGTGAGAATCTCTTCCAAAGTCGTTGTGCAGTCAAGGATAAGATTTGCTCAATTATTATTGACGGTGGAAGTTGCGTTAATGTAGCTTCCCAAGAAATGGTCAGTAAATTTGGGTTGGAGACCACTAACCACCCTAAGCCTTACAAGTTGAGATGGTTGGACACTAGAGATGACATTAAGGTAACAAAGCAAGTAACCATAGACTTCACTATTGGCAAGTATAAAGACTCGGTTCTTTGCGACGTTATCCCAATGAATGCCAGTCATCTTCTGTTAGGACGACCATGACATTACGACCAGAAGGTGAGCCATGATGGATTCCTTAGCCACTATACCTTAAAATTTGGTGGTAGAACAATCAATTTATTACACATGACTCCCAAACAAGTGGCTCGTGACGATGCTATGCAAAAAGAAGGAAAGATCAAAGAAAATCTTTTCTATCTAAGCGTGGGTTAGGATCAAGAAAAGATCAAGAACACTCTCATATCAAGTGGTATCTTAATCCCCTTTATGACGAAGAGATGCCTTACCATTTGGAAGAAGTGTCAACATGACATCAAGAAAAGAAGGAGATAAGTGAAGCGAGTATTTTTGGGGTTTGTAATATGGTCATTAGTCCACCTCACTCCTTACCACATGTTGGAAGAATCAACTCTCCTTCACACCAATTTTTGAAGAAGTTAGCCTATTCTCTAGATCCTACATATTGTGCTACTTTAGTCCATAATGAAAATAGGCAAAACAAGAGGAAATTTACACCTAATGTACTCCACAAATGCCTTAATTTACAATTGGGTGAACTAACGAAACAACTAGCCTCACCATGCAATTATCAAAAATTCTACCATCGAATCAAGGACAAGAAAGCCGTTGATTTGGTAACAACAAGTTCTCTACCCTCCTGCATTTGATCACTCGGCTTTTTAGGATTAGTTGGAGCCAAGCACATCTCAAGGTTCATTTGGATGATGAACTTGCGTCTGTGGTCATAACGTTAGAAGGATTATTTCTTTGGTTAAAGGAGTATAATAGGAATCGCATGCTACCACATTTGGAATTCGACTACTTTAGAAACCTTCACTCCACCACCGAGCAAACGCCCTTCAAAGTAGCTCACAAATTCAATTATTCCACTTTCACCAAAGAACTTTTTAATAAGACCACCCGACCACCAATGGTCTTATTGTCATCCACCTTTAATGTCTAAGATTTTTCCCCTTTTATTGGAGATGTAGTTCATGAAAAGGTGGCTGAATCATTGGATTTGAGGTTAAATCCTCAGCCACCCAGAAGGGATGACATGCCAAGGAGGGCCATTACTATATCGCAAACTAAGCCCCATAATTTACTTAACCCTTTTACTAATGAGTTTGCTTTTCTTGTAGGAATGGATCCTATTGTCAACATCACATGGGAGCCTAATTTGGAAGATATGGATCATCCCGTGCACAGCCTCATTTGGGACACGAAGATGGACTCCTCAGTTGGCCCATTGGGAATTTGTCTTCCCGACCCATAAATTATGTAATTTTATTTTAAACTTTGTGGCAAACTCTAGCCTTCTTGTATGAACTATTTATATTGCATCATGCATTAGATTGAATGGTTAGGATTAGACGAATGATGGTGGATGATGGGTTGAAGAATCAGCCAACAAAAGAGTAAGAAAGTTATCAACAAAGTGTGGATTTGCTTCTTCAACAAAATGGACCCAAATGAAGACTTGGCCCAAAGGAGAGCCCAAATTTAAGTGGCCACAAGGATGGATGACATGGCCATTTAGCACCATTGATCAAGCAAAATAAGGAAAGCACCTCAACTCTTGGATGAAGCACATGGATTACAATCTTGTCCCTTCATCTTGGTCTTCATCAACGGCTCCAATCCTTTCTTCCATTGCCAAACCCTAATCATCCACCCTAGGATTTTCTATTTAAAGCATTAGTATTGGTGATTGTAGGAACTTTTTTACCATTTTAATGAAATTTCTATTTCCCTAACTGAAGTGTTAGAAGACCTACGGGAATCCTCGATTTTCTAATCGAGTGGAGAACCCCTCTATTGTTCTCCTAGCTATCGGGTTGCTAGGTGAACTCTTATTCATTCCCTCACCTCTCTCATTGAGAGTTTCAAAGGTTGGAGGATGAAAACCTAGGCCTAACGATGATTGTTTTCTCCCGGGAAAACATGCACCTGAGAGCACGCGTTAGATAACTCCCGAGTCTGCCAAGGGTATCATCATTTTCATCTCCATTTTATGTTCTTATCTTCATCTTCATTTCGTCCATCATCATCACACACTTCACCTTTTATTTTGTCAGCATTTTCTTCTCCTTCATCTTATATTTCTCCTCGGATTTGCACTTTACACCATTCACCCGAGCACTTTGCATATTTGTATATTTGTGGGTTTTGCACGGTTCCTTTTCTAAGGGCCACCGTGTCAATTTATCGGCTCAGTTAATATGAATGTATGGTGAATTACGAATTTACAGAAAAGATGTAAATAGAGAATATTGGATTAAAGAATGGAGGGAGAAATAAATTTTTTAGTGTGAGATTAAATGAAGAAGAGTGAGTTAGTTGTGGATTTAATTAAATGTGATAAAAGGGTATAAATGTAAATTAGATTAATAAAAAAAAAAGAGATGGAAAGAAAAGAAAGACTTTCGCGTGAAAGGGCAAAAAAAAAAACCATTCTTCTTCTCTTCTCTTTCTCTCTCTCTACGGAGATTGTAGAAAGCTCTCCCTCTCCGATTCTTCTCTCTCGATTCTTTATCCAATGTAAACTTCTCATATTTTACTTATAGGTTTTTGATTTCTAGTTGAGAGAAGGTTAGAGATTTAGTTAGGTTGTGTTTTGAGTGGGTTTTTGGTTAGGGTTTTCCTGTGGAATTTAGGGTTGCACAAGATGGTGATGGATTTGTTAGATTCTTCATTTATTGAGTGTTTAAAGATGATTAGAAGATAGTATAAATGAATGGTTGGGTTTTTGAGAAAAACTGAAATTTTGGAGAGTGTAGAGCAGTTCAGCTTTGCAAAAAACGACTAAGCCAATTGTGTTATTTGGTTAAATGGTCCTGACCTTTTGGAAAGTAGACATCCTAAGGAGTCCATAGAGCCTTGAATCGCCCAAAACGGATAAACGTAGGATTAGTTACGTAATTTAGAAGTTTGGCCAAAACTGGTAGAAATTTGGGTATAGTGGTTTTGGGAGGTTTTTAGCTTTCTTTAGAAGCTTGTGAGGGAATTCTTGGGGAGGATTAAATTGATGGATTGCGTTATGATTTTTAGGTTTGAACGAGTTCCCGGCGTAGCGTACGAGTACGAGGTTAGCTAAGGAGGCCAGGTAAGTTGTGTATGTATGTGTTTTGCCTTCGGGCCTGCATCACAATTCGATAGGATTGCTTATGTATGTATTGTATGTTTATTTTGGCATGCATCATGATTTTGAAATGCCGGATCGTTAGAAGAAAATAAATTTCCAATGTTTATGAAGTGGCATGGTAAGATGTGAATGATGATGAACGGACGATAAAAGACACATAATTAAGATATGGGCGGAGTTGGGGTTTAGGTAGGGTCGTCACGTTAAGTGCAGTCTGCGATGTGTGTCTCCTATCCCTTCTCCGAGGATGGTGGTCGTCCCGTTGAGTGCCATCCGCGACGTGTGCCTATTCCTTTTAATAACAAATAAGTGAAGAAGATACGATAATAAAAGAGACGTAATTAAGAGTGGGTGGAGTTGGGGTTTAGGTAGGGCTGTCACGTTGAGTGTCGTCCGCGACGTGAGTCTCCTATCCCTTTCTCTGAGGATTGTGGCCATCTCGTTGAGTGCCGTCCGTGACGTGTGCCTATTCCTCGAACAAAAAGTAAGTGAAGTGGAAACAAAAATGAGTAGGAGAACGAGTATGAGAACAAGAACGAGAACGAGAATGAGAACGAGAACGAAAACTAGAACAAAAACAAGACGAGATAGTAGAAATTGCGCGTGCTAGGACGTGAGACATTTTTATTCGTTATTGCATTACTTGCTTAGCGTTAGGCTAATAGTTGAGTTCTGTGATGTAGGTGACGAAGATTTAACAGGTGAGATCCAAGAGCATGATCAAGACTAGGATGGTTGGAGGAGTGCACCCACGCGACGATCCGATCGTTTGTTAGGGCAACTTAACCTGGGTTATGGCAGTGTTTTGAGAGTAAGGTTTGAGGGTATAATTTGTGTTTTGATTTAGATTGGATAGATGAATTGTATAGTTGATGTTTAGTTGGAGATTAAACAATCGTAATCATTTTAGTCGTTTTGATGTACAAACGTATTTTGGAACTATTTGGAAAAAAATTGATTTGAAAATGCAGGTTTTGAGTTTTAAGGATTTCAAATGTGAGGCTGCTAAATTTTCTGAAAACTGGGAGGTTTGTAAGGTTAATAACAGTCAGGAATATGGTGTCGACCTATAAGCATAGGTGTCGACCCGTGCCTGCGAGTGTCGACCTCTCAGTGTGAAGCCAGTCAAAGTGTCGACCCCTGGCTTCGACCGACAGAAACTGTAATGCCCCGAGTTTTCTGAACTCGGTTCGCTACACAAGATACTAAACCGAACTATACGATTTTTGAGAAAATTCTAAAACTTCACTCAATGGACAAACTTTGACATTTTACAAGGTAAACATTGAAAATTTTGCAGCGAAAAAATCTTTTGAGCAGAACAGAGTTGAGCAAAACTATGAAACAACGTTTGAATCATCAGCTATAATATATTAAGAAATAATTCAGCCAAAAGAAACGAAGGCTTAAGCATGAAATACTTAAAGTTCGTAAAAAGTCAAACGCATCTTCTGCTGAACAAAGTCAACGGTAGAGGCAGAAACAGAAACAGAAGACTTCTACCGCCAAACAGTGCCAGCGGTAGAAGTTGGGACAAAAGACTCAACGGTGAGAGCAGAGACAGAATCGACACGTCGACTTCACACGTCATCTGCTCACATCTACCGACGACGCGTCGGCTGCACACATCTACCGATAGAACAAGTTGCGTCATCCGGTCACTAGACGACAAAAATCCTCAAGTAACATCTGCCGATCACAAAACGACAAATTTCTTCCCACATCTTTCGATTACAAAATGACAAATCTACTGCCTACATCATCCGATAGATATAATACTCGACATCACCCGGTCACAAAATGACAAATTTTAATACTCACATCCACCGATGGACTACATCCACCGATAGACAAAACTCTCGACTTCTACCGATGGACTAAATCCACTGATAGACCAAAAATACTCATCATCTGCCGATAGACATCATTTACCGATAGATCAAAAATACTCAACATCTGCCGAAAAACATCATCTACCGATAGATCAAAAATACTCAACAAAACAGCATAGCAACAATTTCACTCTAAACAAAGAAAACTCCGACTACCAAAAGAACTTGAGCATTTTACTAAAAATCATTCAAAACTACTTAAATCTGTGCATTACTCCAAGATTTGGTAAAAACACTATTAAAATCAACAGAGTATCATTATCAGAAAGGTCTAAAATGTACTCAAAACATTAAAACTACCACTGTCACAAAAACTCTCAACATACTTAAATTGAATCATGGTTCACTAAACCTTCTCATCTACTGACACCAGTTAAACCGCCCCATCAGTTGCCAGATCGGTGCATGAATGCACCCCTCCAACCTGCCTAGTTCTCAGCAAACTCAGAGAACACACCTGCTGTCACTTCTTCACCTACATCACAAAACTCATCTATTAGCCTAATGCTAACTAAGTAAAGCAGTAATGAAATGAAATGCTAAAACATAAATTCCTAAACATGCAATTTCTACTTTCTCATCTCAGTTGCATATGCATTCGTTTCTGATCTGATCCCCCTGTGAAATTGGGAGTTGGATCACTCCTCCCAAAGTCATACATCATCTCTCTCGTTTAAGGGGCAGATTAGTTCCCTTAACAACTGTTCAGATCCCCCTGTGAAATTGGGAGTTGGATCACTTCTCCCAAAGTCATACATCCTCTCTCTTGATTAAGGGGCAGATTAGTTCCCTTAAAGACTGTTACAGTCTGTTCATTCCTTACCATGCCATTTCATGTAAATTCATTTTCGCATACTTTCAAAATATGATGCATGACATACAAACACATTCAAGCATGCATAATCCTACTGTTTTGTGATGTAAGCCCGAAGGTACAAGCATACTTTACTTACCTGGTCTCCTGGAAAGTATTGTGTGGAAGACTACCTCGGGAGCTTACTCAAACCTAAAGCCATGGACAGAACATGCATTAGACTTTCTCTAAACTCCATTCTAAACTGCTAGAATTCTAGAGACACTAGTTTGGAAGCTTAGTTCATTGAGCATTCCCGATTTACCATAAAACCCGAACTAGCTCACCCATACGGCATTCACAAAACTCACATTTATACTCTCCTCAATCATTGCTAGCTACTAGTACAGCAAGGAATCGAATTAGGACTCACCTAGTTCGGAGGAGAATCAAGTAGAAGAATTGCCTAGGGAGCTCTGATGCTTGAGCTGAAAACCGAAAGAGAAAAAATAGGGAATAGTGGTGGCTACAGTGCATTAATCACAAGGTCTCTTTCTTTAAATAGGTTATTACTATAGGTCTCAATTTACCATTATGCCCTTACTTAGTCACTCATTAACCTAATCAATATTTCCCTCAATTTCATCCATAAAATGTATATTATTAGTTGATAAGATAAGTTAGTTCAATGAAACCGGGTGCTACAGAAACATAAGCTAATGAGATGTCGACATATGCCTACAGGTGTTGACTGATTAGGCTAGGTGATGTGATGAGGAGACCAATCACTAGGGCCATGGCCCAAGTTCTATCTAACAAGTTTGTTCATTTTGTAGGGAACCTTAATTTTGAAAAGGAGGTCCTACAAGGAGACAAAGAAAAACCCTTTCACATGCTAATTTGGGAGGAGGACAAGAAGGACCATCAAACCGATCCTTAAGATGGATGAAGAACAATCAAGAAGAAGGAGAACTATAAGTTAGCATTTGTAATTTGCTTAGTTGCATTAAATGGAAGTGATTTTAATCAAATTACTTCATTTAATGTAACTAAACTACTTAAGTCTCAACTTTAGTTTATTTAATTTTAGCAAGAGTCAAGTTTAATTTAGTCTTTAATTTTCGTGATTAAGTTGCTATTTGAAAGGTCATTAAGTGAGTCAAAGTTGTATTAAATGTTTAGTGGTGAAATAAATCACTAAACATGTCTTTATTGTTTTCATTTATTTCGTTGGTCACTAAGTGAGTCAAAGTTGTATTAAATGTTTAGTGGTGAAATAAATCACTAAACATGTCTTTATTGTTTTCATTTATTTCGTTGGTCACTAAGTGAGTCAAAGTTGTATTAAATGTTTAGTGGTGAAATAAATCACTAAACATGTCTTTATTGCTTTCATTTATTTCGTTTTAGGTTCCTTGAACACTCCTTGTTCTTGGTTCGAATTAGAGTCTATATAAGGGTCTTAGATTGTATTATTCAGCATTGAATCATTATTATAAATCTCATTTTGTCTTTGACAATTTCTTCGAGTTTCATTACTCATACTCGGCCAAGCTTGTAAGGTGAGTATATCCGAACAAGTGTAACCAAAACTTGCATCTCTATTTTGGGTTTTTGTTGAGAGTTGCATTTTATACCTTTACTTTCCACCTTTTTCGAAGGTATTCCCTAGTGAAAGAAAGGATCAACATCCCTTCATTAGTTGGAGGTTTCTTGTTGCAAAGATTCCATCAAATACAAGTGGTATTATCAACCACCGAAAACCAACTTGAAGCCATTACCATTTCCGTCCGATTCTTTTGTGAATCCATCATCATCTTTCCATTGTTTACATCACATCATTTGGTATCAAAGCACCAGGTTCAAACCTACATTATTTATCATGGAGACAAGGAGTGGGAAGACTTACAACCAAGATTCACAAGGTCAAACTTCCAAGCAATCACCACCACCATTACCTTCAACAAAGGAAGCCGGAGTTTCTTTCCAACAACAATTGAATGAAATGAAAGGTATGATTATTCAAATGCATCAAATGATTCTTAATAATTTAGAGAATCCTCCACAAGCACCAAGGGAGAGGGAAGGTCAAAGGTTAGAACAAGAAGATGAAGAGTTTACCGAAATGGAAGAGAATGATTATCATCCGAGGAGGAGAAACCATTATCAAGATGAAATGAGAAATATTAAAGTCTCCATTCCTAACTTCAAAGGAGCCACTAAAGGAGAGGAATTTTATGATTGGATGGAGAAAGTGGATCGGATATTTGAATGCTACAATTATTCGGAAAGATTGAAACTTCAATTGGTAGCCTTGGAATTTGAAGGTTATGCACATTTATGGTGGGAGAACTTAAAGGCACAAAGAAGGAGAGAAGGAGATGAACCTATTCAAACTTGGAATGAATTGAAGACATTAATGAGGAGGAGATTCGTGCCAAGTCACTACAAACAAGAATTATTTTTGCAATCCCAAGAGTTAAAACAAGGTAGTTCTTCGGTGGAAGATTATCTCACAAATTTTGAAACCCTTCGGATTAGATGTAGTGTGAATGAGCCCGAGGAGCAAGTAATAGCAAGGTTCATAAGAGGACTCAATAAAGAGATAGGAGATGTCGTAGAACTTCATGATATCGGCACTATGGAAGGAGTAATTCAACTTGCTACAAAGGTTGAAAGACAAAGGAAGAAAAAGGGTAAAGATATTTTCTCTCGGCCTACCTATCAAAAACCATCTTCAACTATATCTTCTCAACCTAAGGCATGGGAAAAGAACATTAATGCCAAGGAGATTTTCAATAAGGACAAGGATAATTCTAGTGTCCAAGTTCATCAAAAAACAAGAGAGATCAAATGTTACAAGTGCCTTGGACTCGGCCACTTTGCTTCTCAATGTCCAAATAAAAGAGTAATGACAATCAATGCCATCACTCAAGAAGTATGTAGTGAAGATGAAGTGGAAGGAATTTTGGAAGAAGACAATAAAGAAGAAGAAGAAGTTTGCTATGCTCAAGAAGGACCATTATTGATGGTCATAAGGAGGTCATTGATTTCTCAAATTCGAAGCAATGAAGAACAAAGAGAAAATATTTTTCAAAGTAGGTGCCTTATTAATGATAAGGTTTGTTCCATAATTATTGATGGAGGAAGTTGCACTAATGTTGCATCAAAGGAGCTCGTAGAGAAGCTAAAATTGGAGATTACACAACATCCCAAACCATACAAGTTGAAATGGTTAAATGATAATGAAGACATAAAGGTGAATCATCAAACGAAAGTTAAGTTCTCCATTGGTAGATACAAAGATCAAGTTCTATGTGATGTTGTTCCAATGAGTGCAAGCCATTTATTGCTAGGAAGACCATGGCAATATGATAGAAAGACGTTACATGATGGATATTCTAACACATATTCTTTTCGGCATGGAGGGAAATCAATCAAGTTATGTTCATTGGATCCTAATCAAGTGATCAAAGATGAAGAAAGAAAGAATGAGCATCTCGAGAAGACATCTTTATTACTCTCCAAGAATGAGCTACGTAAGTCTATACTTAAAGGTGGACCATTAATATTGCTATTATTCAAAGAAGAGATACATTCATCTTATCCCATATCTCAAGAGGTGCGATTATTATTAGAAGAATTCAAAGATATCTTTCCCGAGGAGATGCCACACGGTTTACCACCACTAAGGGGAATTGAACATCAAATTGATCTTCAACCAGGTTCGACTCTTCCAATAAACCTGCTTATAGAATGAATCCCGAAGAAGCTAAGGAATTGCAAAAACAAGTACAAGAATTATTGGACAAAGGCTACATCCGAGAGAGTCTTAGTCCTTGTGCCGTACCTACTCTACTTGTGCCAAAAAAAGATGGATCAATGAGGATGTGCATTGATAGCCGAGCCATCAATCAAATTACCATAAAGTATAGGTTTCCAATACCTAGACTTGAAGATATGCTCGATGAGTTAAGTGGAGCTTCCTATTTTTCAAAAGTTGATTTAAAAGTGGATACCATCAAATCCGAATGAAGGAGGGAGATGAATGGAAGACGGCTTTCAAAACAAAGTATGGATTATTTGAATGGTTAGTAATGCCTTTTGGTCTTACCAATGCTCCTAGTACATTCATGCGTCTAATGCATCATGTCCTTAAAGATTTCATGGGGAAATTTATTGTTGTTTACTTTGATGACATTCTTGTATATAGCTCGGATATCACTAACCATTTGCAGCATTTAAAACTTCTATTTGAGAGGCTAAGGGACGTTCAACTATATGGAAATATGAAGAAGTGTGCATTTATGGAAGATAAGATACATTTCTTAGGATTTATCATCTCCAAAACCGGTTTGGAAGTTGATGACACCAAGATCTTAGCTATTAAAGAATGGCCGATTCCTACCAACATTTCGGAAGTGAGAAGCTTCCATGGCCTAGCTTCATTCTATAGAAGATTCATACCTCACTTTAGCTCAATCATGGCACCAATAACCGATTCTACAAAGAAAGGAAAGGAGTTTAATTGGAGTCCTATTTGCCAAAAGAGTTTTGAAGAAATCAAGGAGAAGTTATGTCAAGCACCGATTTTAATACTTCCTAATTTCAATAAGATTTTTGAAATTGAGTGTGATGCTTCAGGACTTGGGATTGGGGCTGTGTTAATGCAAGAAGGTAAAGCAATTGCCTATCATAGTGAGAAGCTCAAAGGGGCCGCACTCAATTACTCTACTTATGACAAAGAATTCTTTGCCATTATAAGAACTTTGGTGGTATGGCAACATTATCTTCTACCAAGGGAATTTGTTATACATTCGGATCATCAAGCTCTCAAACATATCAAGGGTCAAAACAAGCTCAATAGACGGCATGGAAAATGGGTGGAGTTTCTTGAAAGATTTTCTTATATCATTAAGTACAAGAAAGGAGAACTCAATGTTGTGGCCGATGCATTGTCTAGAAGGAATGTTCTTTTGATCGAATTAAATACCAAATTCTTGGGATTTAATTGGATTAAAGAAGCATATGAAGAAGATAAGGACTTTGGGGAAGTATACAAATCATGTCTACAAGGAAAAGAATGTGGACATTTTCTTAAAGATGGGTATTTATTCAAAGGTGGAAAACTTTGTATTCCACAAAGTACTTTACGACATTCATTGATTATGGAAGCTCATAGTGGAGGCTTAGCTAATCATTTTGGAGAGAGGAAGACTCTTGAAGCATTAAAGGAGCATTTCTATTGGCCGAAAATGATGAAAGACATACATCGAATTGTGGAGAGGTGCATTGTTTGCAAGAAGGCCAAAAGTCACCTTTTACCTCAAGGGTTGTATTTACCATTGCCAACTCCTAGTCATCCATGGGCCGAATTAAGTATGGACTTTGTATTGGGACTTCCAAGGACAAAAAGGGGAAAAGAAGCAATTATGGTAGTAGTTGATCGATTTTCAAAAATGGCTCACTTCATCCCATGTACAAAAACCGACAATGCCATGCAAATTGCTGAATTATTCTTCAAAGAGATTGTTAGACTTCATGGAGTACCAAAAACCATAGTCTCGGATCGTGACACAAAATTCTTGAGTTCTTTTTGGAACACCTTGTGGAGAAGGCTAGGAACAAAGCTTTTATTTAGCACATCATTCCATCCACAAACCGATGGACAGACCGAGGTGGTTAACCGAACTTTGGGTTCTTTGTTAAGGTGCATCATTGGAGAAAGGTATGGAGATTGGGATATTCAACTTCCCTATGTGGAGTTTGCTTATAATAGAAGTATTCATAGTACCACTAATAAAAGTCCATTTGAGGTAGTGTATGGATTCAATCCATTAACTCCATTGGATTTAATTCCTTTACCAAGCAAAGACTATGTTAATACCGATGGAGAATCCAAGTCAAAGGAAGTTAAAGCTATACATGAAGAGACTCGAAAGGCCATTGAAAAGAAGAATGCATCTAATGCTAAAGCTGCAAACCGAGGAAGAAAGGAGGTTATATTCAAAGAAGGTGATCAAGTATGGTTACATTTAAGGAAGGAGCGGTTTCCTCACTTGAGAAAATCAAAGTTATCTCCAAGAGCCGAGGGACCTTTCAAAATTCTTAAGAAGATCAACAATAATGCATACAAGCTTGATCTACCTGAAAAGTATGGAGTATCCAACACATTTAATGTACAAGACCTTTCATTATATCAAGGTGAACATGAACTTTCGGATTTGAGGTCAAATCCTCAATTACCCCGGGAGGATGATGTGATGAGGAGACCAATCACTAGGGCCATGGCCCAAGTTCTATCTAACAAGTTTGTTCATTTTGTAGGGAACCTTAATTTTGAAAAGGAGGTCCTACAAGGAGACAAAGAAAAACCCTTTCACATGCTAATTTGGGAGGAGGACAAGAAGGACCATCAAACCGATCCTTAAGATGGATGAAGAACAATCAAGAAGAAGGAGAACTATAAGTTAGCATTTGTAATTTGCTTAGTTGCATTAAATGGAAGTGATTTTAATCAAATTACTTCATTTAATGTAACTAAACTACTTAAGTCTCAACTTTAGTTTATTTAATTTTAGCAAGAGTCAAGTTTAATTTAGTCTTTAATTTTCGTGATTAAGTTGCTATTTGAAAGGTCATTAAGTGAGTCAAAGTTGTATTAAATGTTTAGTGGTGAAATAAATCACTAAACATGTCTTTATTGTTTTCATTTATTTCGTTGGTCACTAAGTGAGTCAAAGTTGTATTAAATGTTTAGTGGTGAAATAAATCACTAAACATGTCTTTATTGTTTTCATTTATTTCGTTGGTCACTAAGTGAGTCAAAGTTGTATTAAATGTTTAGTGGTGAAATAAATCACTAAACATGTCTTTATTGCTTTCATTTATTTCGTTTTAGGTTCCTTGAACACTCCTTGTTCTTGGTTCGAATTAGAGTCTATATAAGGGTCTTAGATTGTATTATTCAGCATTGAATCATTATTATAAATCTCATTTTGTCTTTGACAATTTCTTCGAGTTTCATTACTCATACTCGGCCAAGCTTGTAAGGTGAGTATATCCGAACAAGTGTAACCAAAACTTGCATCTCTATTTTGGGTTTTTGTTGAGAGTTGCATTTTATACCTTTACTTTCCACCTTTTTCGAAGGTATTCCCTAGTGAAAGAAAGGATCAACATCCCTTCATTAGTTGGAGGTTTCTTGTTGCAAAGATTCCATCAAATACAAGTGGTATTATCAACCACCGAAAACCAACTTGAAGCCATTACCATTTCCGTCCGATTCTTTTGTGAATCCATCATCATCTTTCCATTGTTTACATCACATCACTAGGTGTCGACCCCGAAGTTCGACCGATGAAAACAGAGAGTAATGAAGTGTCGACCAGTGTATTCAGGTGTTGACCGGTGCCATCGGGTGTCGAACCACGTGAATAGGTGTCGACCGAACAACCTGAGTAAGCACACCCGGCGCGCGACGTGCACGCCGGGTGAGCGCGCGTGCATTGTATGGGTGATGCACGCTGCTCAGCCACAGTGTAAATTTTTCTCATATGTTTATTTCTCACTCTTTATTTCCAACTTCAAACAAGTGTTTTCAATGCGTTTTAAAAAGTCTTCCACTGTAAAGATTTAAATATTTTTAAACGGTGATGTTTTAAGTCGATGGATAAAGTTTAAATTTTCACAAATTATCCAGTACGAGTATGTAGTAGGAGTAGCGAACCAGGTTTAGATAACTCGGGGCGCTACACCTTCTAACCTTGAAGAAAGGATCAACAATTTGGAGGCGAGTGTTGCCAGCATAGGCACTGCTATTGAATCCCTTAAGGACTTAGTTTGCAATCGTTTTGATCGGATGGAAGCTAAACTACGTTAGGAGTTCATCGAGGTTCATCAGCATCTTGACTATATTCAAGATTATTGGGATGGGCTAGAAGATTCTCCAGTCGATCCTTCAGCCGATCCCAGTGTCCCTCTAGCCGAGTGATATTTTTTTGTGATTCTCTTAGTTTACGAGTGTCCTAGTTTGTCTGTAATCATTGGATATTGGTATATGTTACTTATTTTTTTCTAGTACTTATATATATCTTTGTTTGGACTAACTTTTGCGATGTTTGAAATGGAATCTTATTTGTCTTGAATGACTTACGCTATGAAATAATGACAAATCTTATTTGTGTTGAATGATTGTGAGAATTTTTTTTGATAATGTCAAAGGGGAAGACATAATTGAAAAGTAGAATATTTGAGCAAATCTATTTAGTGCATATATTGTGGGGGAGATTATTGATTTAGTGCATATCTTGTTAGGGATATTTATTTGAGATAAGTATGGGGAGTGTGAAATCAATTTATAATTTGTCATCATCAAAAAGGGAGAGATTGTTAACTTAAAATGACTTTAAGATTATTGTGTTTCTTATGGTCTTTAATTAAAATGTATTTAACAGTAATATGGTTTTAATGATGATGTTTGAGAAATTGATTAACTTAAGAAATGAATGATTTTGCAAGTACCTTAATTGAGAATGCCCTTGAAGAAGGGTATTTAATACTAATGAGGTTTATTAAGTGTGTGATAGTCAAAAGGAAGAAAAACCATTTCGGAGTGCTTGAAGTGTCGACCGTTGAATGCAGAAAAGATTGAAGTGTTGACCACGAGGTTCGACCGATGGAAACAGAGAAGAAACAAGTGTCGACCGGGATACACAGGTGTCGACTGATGGGAACAGAGAAGAAACAAGTGTCAACTTGAATCGTCAAGTGTCGACCAGAACATGAAGGTGTCGACCTGTGCAAAGAAAAGCAATTCATGTGTCGACTAGAATTTACAAGTATCGACCGATGAATACAGAGAAGATCAAAGTGTCGACCATACTATAGGAGAAATCGACCGGAACATATTTCAACAGCTATCATCTAACACCAACGGTAGCAAAGTGTCGACCGACTCTTAAAGGTGTCGACCGGCACTGCTTACAACGGTCTTCTATCTATCTATGCTCAACGGTAACAAAGTGTCAACCGATTTTAAGAATGGTCGACCACTTGTAACAAAATCCAAAGAGAACTATAAATTGAAGAACTGAAGAAAGAAGGCAACAAGAACAACAAGAAAAACGTGAAATATCTCTCAACGATTCAAAAAGCTTGAACTTCAATTCTTTCCTCTCTCATTCTACTCACTTGAGATTTTATCTGTTAAGAAAGTGTGTTGCTTGAGTTTCAAAAATCTTTTTTTACTAAAGACATTGAGAAAGGGTGTATCCCTAAGAGAGAAGTGTAAAGATAGTTGATTGGCGTCCGTGAAGTTCAATCAAAGGTGTAAAGGCAGTTGATTGACGCCTGTGAAGTTCAATCAAAGATTCTCTTAGAAGAGAAGAAAAGAATCTTCAAGGGGAGTCCTTGGAGCGCGGACGTAGGCAAGGTTGGCCGAACCGCGTAAACAATCTCGGTATCAATTTCTATTTTCCCTTAACTTGTTACTTGCTTTTGATTACATTCATCTTATCAACTCAATTTGAAATTATTTAGTTTATACACTTAAAAGTAAACAATTAATTTGATAGTAATCACAATTATTAAGTTTAATAGGAAGCGAAAAACCTAATTCACCCTCTTCCCCCCCTCTTCGGTAAAACGATCCTTCAAATGCATCACCTTTACAGAATCCCACCAATAACGTGCTTCCATCCGGAACATAGAAGATGCCAATTAACTTTCTCTTACTCGAAAATTTTGGTATGCTCAAAATTTTCACCAATGGTCTTGATCAAATCATTCGTTGCAGCCATATCTGCCAAAATGCCATAGAAATTTGGAAGGTCTAAACGTCGAAATCTATCGAAATCCATATCCGCATGTCAAGGCCTATTTGGAATTTGGGCCTGCATATTCACCACTTGAGCAACAGCAATGGCTGCCTGAGCTGCCGCATTAGTTGTTTGTGACAGTTGTTCATTTTGCCTGACCTGTAACTCGATCATGTCCATCATCCGATCGAGTATAGTATCCCGATCATTTCTATTTCCTCTATGGTTGGCCATAGACTACATCACAATGATTTTATTTTAAGAAAATTTATCTTATATACTATTATTATTATTTTTTAAATGTACTACAATATTACCTAACATATTTTTATCAAAATATAAATTTTAATACAGACTTACTAGCTGATCGACAATCTTCCAGCGCATGATGAACATACAGAGTAGTCTACAGATCTGTTTTAAAACCTTGGTGCTCTGATACCAACTGTAACTACCCCAAAATTTATTTTCATTTATTCTCAATTTGAAATCTTAAAATTTTTTCCAAATTGATTTTCAAATCGGATCGTTACAAAACCATAATTTTCTTAATTTAAAATTCTTGAAATTAGCAGAAATCATTTATTATAGGGAAGCTTGAAATCAACTTTAAATACTAAGCAACATTAAATAAAATCTCACTTATTAATTCAAAAACAATAACGTAGTTTAATAAAAAAAATCCAATAGTTGATTAACAAAATGAAATTAAATGCAATTAAATGTATAAAATCTTTTTAATAATAAAAAATCATAACTTTAGCTTTTATTCAAGACCAATGTCAACTTCTTCCTCTGTATGATCACCCGCCTCTGGAGAATTTCTAATCAGCTCCAGTTCTTCCTCAAATAAAAATTCACCTACATCATAAGTTACAAAATGGTGGGAAAAACTCAGTAAGTGAAAATACGTGCAAGTTGCAAAATATTTACTTTTACCGAATCCTATTAACTGTTACAAATTGGTTGGAACCCAACCTTCTTTTAAGACATAGTCATCTCATGACTTCTTCTTCTCATGACTTCAACTGCTTTTACTTTTAACGTTCAAGCTCTTGCTTCACGTATTTGCTGTCAATTCTATCATTTTCATACACATGCAAATGTCCTACCCATTTTATTTTTTTAAAAAAATTTATGCCAATGCCCTAACATGTGTGCTCAAACATCGAAAACGTGTGATAAAATAAAATAATAATAATAATAAAAAGGGTAAAGGGCAATTTGGCCCCTACAACTAGGTGAAATGGGCAATTTACACCGTAAACTTGGGTCAAGTGCAATTTGTCCCCTACAACTAGGTGAAATGGGTAATTTACACCGTAAACTTGAATAATAGGCAAGAACAACCTTAATGTATTGATAATGGGCCATATGGCCCCTACCGTCATATTTTCCATCAAAAAGTAACATTTTTTCACTTGTTCATTTTTTTTTTCCAAAATGCCCCTCACTGGACCGAACCAGACTAGACCGGTTCAGCTAATTCCACTCTTATTTATTTATTTTTTTAAATCCTATTTTTCAAAAAAGAGAAGACAGATGAATAGAATTAAAAAAAAAACCAAAGTGCAATTAGTCGAACCGGTCCGATTCGGTTCGGTCCAGTGATGAGCATTTCGGGAAAAAAAATGAACAAGTGAAAAAATGTTACTTTTTGACGAAAATTATTACGGTAGGGGCCATATTGCCCATTATCAATACATTAAGGTTGTTCTTGCATATTATCCAAGTTTACGGTGTAAATTGCTCATTTCATCTAGTTGTAGGGGCCAAATTGCACTTTATTCAAGTTTACGGTGTAAATTACCCATTTCACCTAGTTGTAGGGGCCAAATTGCACTCTACCCTAATAAAAATATTTATCGTCTGATGTAGGATCGTAGTCAAAACGTTGCAAAACGTTGTATTTACACATTGATTTTCGAGCAATTATTGTTTATCGGGATGTTCCAATATTCTAAAATAATACCATTGTATTCTTACGTCGTATCGGGTCGGTTGGATTGATTTAGACAGTTCTGAAATTTTTCTGCCTAAATCGAATGTCAATATTAAAATCTCACTTAAATTATTTCAACTTCAGAAGAATTTGGACAGAAAGTGCACGTGTCATTAACAAAGTAATAAAGAATAAGTAAAAGTCGATCCCACAAGGATAATCTTAACTAAATTTAATTGCTATAAAATTAAATAAAAATAAATATGATGATAATATAAAAATGGCGTGAGTGGCAAGGAATGATAAAATGTAGCACCCGGCTCTATTAAACCAAATTTAATTGCCAATTATAATGTGTTAATTTTATGGAAGAATTGAGGGAGAAAGTGATCAGGTTAGTTAATAACTATGTAAGGACAAAAGGGTAATTAGCAATTTTATAAATGGATAACGTATTTAATGGAGGGTTTAATGAGGTTTAGCCGCCACTGTTTCCCTCATTTTCCTTCTCGGTATTCAGCTCAAGCACAGCAGAGCTCCAGGAGATTTCCCTCTCCGATCCTCATTCCTCAAACTAGGTGAGTTTTCCATTTTATTTCTCGAGATTTTAGTAGCTAGATAGCAGAGATAGTGTAATGCGCGTATTTTGATAATACTGCGAGTGAGTTGAGTTCGATTTTAGTATTGAGCTGAGAGTGTATGATGATTAGAGATTTCAAACGAGCCCCTTAGGTTTCAGAACGATTTAGGATAAGGTTAGTGGTGATCTAATCGGTATTTTTGCTTATGACGCTAGGTGAGCAGGGTTTCCAGAGTAGTTGAAACCGAACGATTTCCAGGAGACAAGATAAGTAAAGTACGCATGTGCCTTCGAGCCTACATCACAAAACAGTAGGGTTATGCATATTGAGAATGATTTTGTATGTCACGCATCATGTTTTTGAAAGATTACGAAAATGAATTTCCATGTAAGAATAGTGAAGTATGAACTGTATGTGACAGACAAACTATTAAGGGAACTAATCCGCCCCTTAATTGAGTAGAGGATGTATGACATTGGGAGAATTGATCCCACTCCCAAGGGAACAGAGGGATCAGTTCAGCTATTAAGGGAACTAATCCGCCCCTTAATCGAGTAGAGGATGTATGACCTTGGGAAAATTGATCCACTTCCCAAGGGAACCGAGGGATCAGATCAGCTTATGAACGTATGTGAATGCAACTGAGATTAGAAAGTAGAAATTGCATGTTTAGGAATTTATGTTTCAGCATTTCATTCCATTACTGCTTTACTTACTTAGCATTAGGCTAATAGATGAGTTTTGTGATGTAGGTGGAGAAGTTACAGCAGGTGAGCCTTCTGAGTTCATTGAAGGATAGGCTGGTTGGGGGAGCACACTCATGCCACGGACCTGGTATTTGATGAGGCAGTTTAACTGATGTCTGTTGAAGTAAAGGTGAAGTTGACAACTGTAAGTGTTTACCTTAACCTTAGCTACTAGGTATTTAAGAGTATAATTAACCTTGTGCAGGAATATAGCAAATGTCTAGACGACCAGGAAGACCAAGGTTACCAAGGGAGATACCAAGTCCGAGGCGGGAGGAGGACTCTAGTGTAATTAGGCAGCTGACAGAATTGATGCGTCAGCAGACTGATATAGTACGTCAACAGTCTGACCAATTAGGAGGGCTGTTGAGCAGGGAGACACAAGGAAGTGCCAACTCGGGTTCTAGCAGTGGACATTCTAGAGATAGATTCCGGAGACTGAGACCACCAACGTTTGATGGTTAGTCAACTGATCCAGTTATTGCTGAGGGTTGGCTTAGAAAAATTGAGAGTATGTTTAGGTGTGCCAATATTAGAGAAGAGGACAAAGTCACGTTGGCCACGTTCCATTTGGCTGGTGAAGCTCAACTCTGGTGGGAAACAGTTGAAACCACCACTGACATTCTGACTATGACTTGGTCACAGTTTAAGGACATCTTTTATGAGAAATATTTTAACAGCACGGTCCAAACCGCAAAGAAGTTGGAGTTTCTGAATTTGAAGCAGACAGGGTCCGTGGCCGAGTACAGTAGGCAATTTGAGTCCTTGTCCAGGTTTGCTGGACATTTTACTCATAAGGACGAGGATAAGGTGTTCAAATTTGTGCATGGACTGAAGCCGGAGATTTATCAAGGAGTCAAATTCTATGGCATTAAAGGTTTAACGTTCAGTGAAGTTGTGTCCACTGCTCTGGAAGTGGAAGAAGCTGAAGGGAAGTGTGCTAGACCAAAGGAGGTTTCGCAAAAGTGTATCCAGCCACACCATCAGAGGGGAGAGAAGAGGCCAAGTGAAGGCCAAAGTAACCAAGGATCTGGAAAGAGGGTACTGAATACCCAGAAGTTTCCTCAATGCCCGAAATGTTCAAAGAATCACTCGGGTGAGTGTAGATTTGGATCGGGTAAGTGTTTTAACTGTGAAGAGGTTGGACATTTGTACAAGGATTGCCCAAAAGCCCCGGATCGTTCGATGTTTCCATTGCAACAAGGTTGGCCATGTCAACAGAGACTGCCCAGCCTTGAAGGGTGGCCCTGCCAGGATTAAGCCAAGAATATTCTCCATGATGGAGTCAGGTGGTGAGGACCAGCCTGCTGTAGTGTCAGGTACTATATTTATTAACTCTATACCTGCTTTTACTTTGATAGATTCGGGTGCAACACATTCTTTTATAGCCTCTGCCTTTGCTGATAAGTTAGATGTACGGTTTACTCCTTCTGAGCATGTGTATAACATAGCATTACCTTCTGGTGAGCACATGCACTCCAGTCAAATGATGCCTGATAGTGTGGTGTTAGTAGGGAACATGAATTTGCCTGCTGATCTTATTGTTATGGACATAATGGGATTTGATGTGATCCTAGGAATTGATTGGTTGTTTAAGCATTATGCCACTATAGATTGTAGAACTGGAATAGTTAGTTTTCACCCCTTAGTGGTTTAAACCATACTTTCCAAGCCCTGAAGAAGAGTAAGGAAATGACTGTAATGACTTCTGTTAGTTGTAGACCCTCCCCTTGCAGAGAATATTTGTGCTTTTTGACCAGTGTTTTAGACACACAAACTGTAGAAAAATCGAACCCCAAGGATGTTTTAGTTGTCCAAAATTTTCCAGAAGTATTTCTAGATGACCTTCCTGGTTTGCCACCGGATAAGGAAATTTAATTCGTGGTAGATGTTTACCCCGGCGCTGAGCCAGTATCTAAGAATCCATATAGACTAGCACCAACAGAACTTAAAGAGTTGAAGAAACAGTTAGCGGACTTGTTGGAAAAGGGGTTCATACGCCCTAGCTTTTCACCATGAGGTGCACCTGTCTTTTTTGTCAAAAAGAAGGATGGATCAATGCGTATGTGCATAGACTATAGAGATTTGAATAAGCTAACTGTCAAGAACAAGTATCCACTGCCGAAGATCGATGATTTATTTGATCAGCTTAAGGGTGCAAGAGTTTTCTCAAAAATTTACCTTAGGTCCGGTTATTACCAGTTGAAGGTTAAATCTGAAGATATCCCAAAGGCTGCCTTTCGCACAAGGTATGGGCATTATGAGTTTTTGGTTATGTCTTTTGGTTTGACAAATGCGCCAGCAGCCTTCATGGATCTCATGAATATGGTGTTTCGCGAGTATTTGGATAAGTTTGTCATTGTATTCATAGATGACATTTTAATCTATTCTAGAACTAAGGATGAGCATGCAGGACACCTAAGCTTGGTGTTAGGATTGCTGAGGCAGCACCAACTTTATGCAAAATTTTCTAAATGTGAGTTTTGGTTGGACAGAGTTCACTTTTTAGGACATGTCATCTCTGGAGATAGGATATCTGTTGACCCAGCTAAGGTTCAAGCTGTTAAGGAATGGCCCCAACCGAAGAATGCTTCTGATATCAGGAGTTTTCTTGGGTTAGCAGGATATTATAGGAAATTCATCGAGGGATTTTCAAAGATTGCCACACCCCTTACTATGTTGACAAGGAAAAATGTGAAGTATAATTGGACTGATAAATGTGAATCCAGTTTCCAGACCTTAAAGCAAAAATTGACCAATGCCCCAATTTTGACTCTTCCTGTCGAAAATGGTAAATTCAGTATTTATTGTGATGCTTCCAAGGTTGGACTTGGTAGTGTTTTGATGCAAGATGGAAAGGTTATAGCTTATGCCTCTAGGCAGTTAAAAGTACACGAAAAGAATTACCCCACACATGACTTAGAATTAGCTGCTGTGGTTTTTGCATTAAAGATTTGGAGGCACTACCTGTATGGACAAGTTTGTGAGATATTTTCGGATCATAAAAGTATGAAATACATCTTCACGCAGAAAGAACTGAATATGAGGCAACGTAGGTGGTTAGAGTTTGTCAAAGATTATGACTTTGAGATTAAGTACCACCCTGGCAAGGCGAATGTTGTGGCTGATGCTTTGAGTAGAGTGACTCCTTCAGTCTCTGCATTGATTTTAAACATACCAATAGCCTTAGAGACAGAATTCCAAAGATTTAACCTGGAAGCTGTATCTAGTGTGTCAGCCATGCTTTCGGTCATGTCCTTGAGGCCTACTATTTTGGAGAAAATAAAGGAAGTTCAAATGAATGACGCTGAATGTAATAAGTATAAGTTGTGCATAGATTCTACTGACAAGTCGGATTTCAACTGCTCAGCTGATAGAATTCTCAAGTTTCGAAATAGATGGTTTGTTCCGGCTGATACTGAACTCAGAAAGGAAATCCTATCTGAGGCACATTCCTCCAGATTTTCAGTTCATCCTGGAGGTACGAAAATGTACAGAGATCTCAAGTAACATTATTGGTGGCCAGGTATGAGGAGATGTGTGGCAGAGTACGTGGAGTCATGTCTGGTCTGCCAGCAAGTCAAAGCTGAACATCAGAGGCCTGCTGGAACATTACAACCCTTACCAGTTCCCGAATGGAAATGGGAAAAAATAACTATGGATTTTGTTATAGGATTACCTAGAACAACAAAAGGTCACGATGCAATTTGGGTAGTAGTTGATCGTTTAACCAAATCAGCTCACTTTCTGCCAATAAAGATAACATACTCGATGGATCAATTGGCTGAGTTGTATGTGCACGAGGTTGTTAGACTGCATGGAGTTCCAAGCACCATAGTTTCAGACCGAGACTCCAGATTTACATCTAAGTTTTGGAAATGTATGCACAAGACTATGGGAACACAGCTTAGTTTTAGCACAGCCTTTCATCCTCAAACTAATGGACAATCCGAGAGAACTATCCAAACGTTGGGGGATATGCTTCGTGCATGTGTACTGGAATTTCAGGGTTCTTGGAGTAAGTATATATCATTGATTGAATTCTCTTATAATAATAGTTTTCAAGCAACAATAGGCATGGCACCATACGAGGCATTATATGGGCGTAAGTGCAGATCTCCATTATATTGGGATGAAGTTGGAGAAGCACAGTTGATTGGTCCTGACATTGTGCAGCAGACATTGGAAAAGATTGCTCTTATCCGACAGAGGATCTTAACAGCTCAAAGCCGGCAGAAAAGCTATGCAGACAAAAGACGAAGAGAATTAGAATTTGATGTCAGTAATGAGGTTTTCCTTAAGGTGTCGCCTTTCAAAGGAGTTGTGAGATTTGGAAAAAGAGGCAAGTTGAACCCCAGATATATTGGACCTTTTCAAATCGTGAAGAGAATTGGGAAGTTAGCATATCAACTTCAGTTACCAGCCTCTCTGGAGGGAATTCATAATGTGTTTCATGTTTCCATGCTAAAGAAATGTGTTAGAGATCCTTCACAGATTATAGAACAGAAGAGTATCGAAGTCCTTCCTACTCTTGCATTTGAGGAGAAACCAGTAAGAATCTTAGATTATGCAGTGAAGGTATTACGCAACAAAGAAGTTCCACTGGTAAAGGTCTTATGGCACAACCAGAATATTGAGGAGACAACTTGGGAGCACCAGCAAGACATGATGGACCAATATCCGAAATTATTCAGGTACTAAATTTTGAGGAAAAAACTCTTTTAAGGAGGGTAGATTGTAGCACCCGGCTCTATTAAACCAAATTTAATTGCCAATTATAATGTGTTAATTTTATGGAAGAATTGAGGGAGAAAGTGATTAGGTTAGTTAATAACTATGTAAGGACAAAAGGGTAATTAGCAATTTTATAAATAGATAACGTATTTAATGGAGGGTTTAATGAGGTTTAGCCGCCACTGTTTCCCTCATTTTCCTTCTCGGTATTCAGCTCAAGCACAGCAGAGCTCCAGGCGATTTCCCTCTCCGATCCTCATTCCTCAAACTAAGTGAGTTTTCCATTTTATTTCTCGAGATTTTAGTGGCTAGATAGCAGAGGTAGTGTAATGCGCGTATTTTGATAATACTGCGAGTGAGTTGAGTTCGATTTTAGTATTGAGCCGAGAGTGTATGATGATTAGAGATTTCAAACGAGCCCCTTAGGTTTCAGAACGATTTAGGATAAGGTTAGTGGTGATCTAATCGGTATTTTTGCTTATGACGCTAGGTGAGCAGGGTTTCCAGAGTAGTTGAAACCGAACGATTTCCAGGAGACCAGGTAAGTAAAGTATGCATGTGCCTTTGGGCCTACTTCACAAAACAGTAGGGTTATGCATATTGAGAATGATTTTGTATGTCACGCATCATGTTTTTGAAAGATTACGAAAATGAATTTCCATGTAAGAATAGTGAAGTATGAACTGTATATGACAGACAAACTATTAAGGGAACTAATCCGCCCCTTAATTGAGTAGAGGATGTATGACATTGGGAGAATTGATCCCACTCCCAAGGGAACAGAGGGATCAGTTCAGCTATTAAGGGAACTAATCCACCCCTTAATCGAGTAGAGGATGTATGACCTTGGGAAAATTGATCCACTTCCCAAGGGAACCGAGGGATCAGATCAGCTTATGAACATATGTGAATGCAATTGAGATGAGAAAGTAGAAATTGCATGTTTAGGAATTTATGTTTCAGCATTTCATTCCATTACTGCTTTACTTACTTAGCATTAGGCTAATAGATGAGTTTTGTGATGTAGGTGGAGAAGTTACAGCAGGTGAGCCTTCTGAGTTCATTGAAGGATAGGCTGGTTGGGGGAGCACACTCATGCCACGGACCTGGTATTTGATGAGGCAGTTTAACTGATGTCTGTTGAAGTAAAGGTGAAGTTGACAACGTTTTGGTTTGAATAGGTTGAGTCCTCATGACAGTGGTTGTTTCAATGTTTTGAAAATGTTTTGAATTTTTCTGATAATGGTATTCTGCTGAGATTTGACGATGGCACTTGCTGGAATGTTTTAAGTAATGCATTTGTTAGAATGGTATTTGAATGATTTCAGTAATGTGAGCAATTTCATTTCTGTAATTAGAGTTGTGTTTGCGTAGCATGGAGTAGTTGAGTTGTTGTTCTGTCGTTTATCGGAAGATATAAGTAGGACTTTTGTCGTTTTGCGGCCGGTGGTTATAGAGTAAAGTCGATCGGATGAGGAAATCATCCGGCTGACGTCACCGGTGGATATAGAGTAAAGTCGATCGGATGAGGTAATCATCCGGCTGACGTCACCGGTGGATATAGAGTAAAGTCGATCGGATGAGGAAATCATCCGGCTGACGTCATGTAACGCCCCGAGTTATCTGAACCCGGTTCGCTACTCATTACTTGATCATAACTAAGAAATTTCGAATAAATTTAAAACTTCATTCGACATTCAAAATTTGACATTTTCTAAACGTTCAAAACATTTGAAAACTTTGCAGCGGAAAATTATTTAAAACTACAATGGGGATTTAACTAGCTGTGAAAATATTGTTGGAAAGATTAATGGAAATGTTTAAAGTATTCGGTCAAGAGAAAAAATAGGGTTTTAAATGATGGACTACTCAAGGAATTACAAAAGTCGAATTCATCTGCCGACGACAAAGTCAACGGAAGGAAACGGAACGAGGTTCCTGCCGATGACGTCACGAGTTGAACTCGTCTGCCGACGACTAGTCAACGGAAGGAGCAGAAGCAGAAAACCAAAGGCTTCTGCCGATGACATCTACACAACTTCACCCACGACTTCATCTGCCGATGAAATCATGGTAACTTCACACACCACTTCATCTGCCGATGAAGTTAACATAACTTCATCTGCCGATGAAGTCAGCGCAATTTCATCTCTCAATAGACAAACACACGTCATCTTCCGATAACAACAATATGACTCCACGCCTTCCGATTCGCTAAACGACAAACGGGTTTCTCCCTCTTCCGATGGAATGGACTACATCTGCCGACACGTGCTACTCACGTAACTCCTTAAAGCATCTACTGATAGACTTTAAAATTTACATCTTCCGATGGCTTTTCTGAAGACATCTTCCGATAGAATTTAAAATTTACTCAACATCTACCGACAGATATCATCTGTCGATAGAGAGCAAAACAACAACTCTAATCGCTTCACTTGCAGATCCAGTAATAAACCAACAGAATACTAAATTCAGAGAAAACTAAGAATACTTTTGAAAACTTCAAGTAACTCATTCTTGCTAAAAACTAACCAGAGACAATCCAAACCTTTGTGTCACTAGAAACTCATAAGTACTAACTTGAAATCCCAACAGAATATCGTTATCAGAAAAGAAACTCAAAAGCAAATTCCAAAACATTAAAATTTCTACTGTCATGAAAGCTCAGTATAATAAATTTGAAATACTGTCAATTAATCTTTGTTAGTCAATGACACCAGTCAAACCGCCCCATCAGATGCCTAACCGTTGCACAGCCGTGCTCCACCAACCTCATCTACTCGGTTATGCTCTCAGGGAAATCACCTGTTGTATCCTCAACACCTACATCACAAAACTCATCTATTAGCCTAATGCTAAGCAAGTAAAGCATTAATGAAATGTATGCTGAAACATAAACCCTGATCATGCAGTTTCTAATTTTCTCAACTCAGTTGTGCATCGCTCATAAACTGGTCTGATCCCTAAGTTCCCTTGGGAGTGGGATCGGTTCTCCCAATGTAATAAATCCTCTACTCAGTTAAGGGGCGGATTACTTCCCTTAACAGCTAATACAGATCTCTTAATTCCCTTGGGAGTGGGATCGGTTCTCCCAATGTAATAAATCCTCTACTCAGTTAAGGGGCGGATTACTTCCCTTAACAGCTAATACAGATCCCTTAATTCCCTTGGGAGTGGGATCGGTTCTCCCAATGTAATAAATCCTCTACTCAGTTAAGGGGCGGATTACTTCCCTTAACAGCTACTCTGTTTCATTCAATTCATACTCGTCATAACCTTGCACATAAATTCATTTTCGTAATTCTTCAAAAACTTAATGCATGACATAAAGAAAAGAAACACTCAAACATGCATAAACCTACTGTTTTGTGATGTAGGCCCGAAGGCTCACACATTACTTTACTTACCTGGCTCCTGGAAATCGCTCGGCTATATGCTACTCCAAAAATCTGCTCACCTAAAACCATTGACAGATTATGGATTAGATCTCCACTAAACTTTATCTAACTACTGAAGTCTAAGGAAGCCAGTTTGGGGCTCTACTGATTAAGCATTCCCGATACATCACTAAACCCCAAAAACCCAAATCTCTCACCCGCAGCTTATCGAAGATACATACATTGCAATCCTTCAGCTACCCTAGCACTAGAACGGCAAGTAGTTGATTCAAAACTCACCTTGGTTGGGGAAAGCCGGAGGGGAAATCGCCCAGAGGTAGTCTGCTTGAGCTGAGAGGTAAGAGTAATAAAACAGTGGCGGCTAAACCTCACTAAACCTTTCCTTAAATACCTTATCCACAATATAAATTCGCAATTACCATCTTGCCCCTGCCTAGTCATTTACAACCTAATCAACATTTCACTAAATTTTAACTATAAAAATTATATACCACCGTTTAATAACTTATTTTGATTTATTGAAACCGGGTGCTACACGTCACCGGTGGATATAGAGTAAAGTCAATCGGATGAGGAAATCATCCGGCTGACGTCACCGGTAGATGTAGGATGTATCTTGTCGTTTTGTGACCGGATGATGTAGCCGAAACTTTGTCGTTTTGTGACCGGATGATGTAGTCGAAACTTTGTCGTTTTGTTATCAGGGAAAAGCCTTATGTTTTCTACGTCAGTTCCTTCCGGTTGACTTCGTTCTTCGGATGATGTGTTTGACTTTCATAAATTTCAAGTATTTCACGCCTAAACTTTCATCCCTTCCGGTTGAATTATTTTCTTAATATTTTATGTGATCATTCAAATACTGTTACATAGTTTTGCTCAACTCTATTTTGCTCAAAGATTTCCGCTGCAAGTTTTCATGTTTTATCAAACGTTAAAATTTGAATTTCGAAGGAAGTTTAAATTTCGGTCCAAGTTTTTTTTTAGTAATATCCGAGTTTACGAGTAACAAACTGGGTTCAGAAAACTCGGGGCATTACTTAAAAATAGAGTTTACTAAGAAATAATAAAGATTTAAATTGAAATAAATTAAGAAGATAAAGATGATGGAAGCCTTGGTTATGGTCGATTTCCTCGTTACATACAAATTACTATCGATGCTACAGAAAGTTACAGCATTTTTCACAGAACAGCGAGAACGAATATTTTTCTAAGGTTCTATCGAGTTACCTAGTCAAATTCGACCTAGAGTTTCTTTCAACTTTGAAAGAATAAAACTTGATTCGAATTTCTTTAAAGTCCTATTCTGAATGCAAAATAGATTAATGTTAACAACTTTGTAACAATTTAATTTATTTAATCAATCATGCATCTTAAAATTCATATCTACCTATCGATACAATAGGAACATGTAACATTAAATTTGCCCTTCGACACAATTCGAATTAAGCAATAAACATCATGATAGATTGTTCAATGAAAAATACGTAAACTTTCATAGATCTAAGTAAAGCACATAACAAGTACTTTCACTCATAACCAAGATAAAAAATCTAAATCCAAAGTAAAAATATTCATTAAAAAGAATAATCTCCAAAGTAGAGGAAGAAGAAGAAGAATTGTTCAAAAATACAATCTGTCGCAGCCCAGCCTTCTTTTTCTCCCTTTCTGGTCCGCTCCTCCTCCCTTCGATTTCTGCTCTGTAATCCTTTTCTCCTCTCTGTTTCACACTCCCCTCTCTGGTTTTTACGTTCCCTCTTTTTTTGCAGACAAGATCCATTTCTCTTCCTTAATTCTAAGGATTTCTCTAGCAATTCTCTTTCTCTTTGATTCTAGGCATTTTTCCTTCAATTTTTTCCTTCTCTTTTGGTCATTCAAATAAAACTAAATCTTCCCTTGTTTAATTTCCTGTTAGTAAATCTGTGACCAAACATGATAATAACAAAATTCAAATTTGTAGCACCCGGCTTAATCACAATCTAATTATTTAATCAAATCGTGAGACATTATTGTTATGGAGGATTAATGACTAGGTTAATGTATGACTAAGGGAGGGCAGTATGGTAATCTGATAGTAATAAAGGTTAACGTATTTAAGGAAACTATTAATGAAGTAGCCGCCACTGTTTATTTCGTTTCCCCTCCATTCTCAGCTCCTCAGCTTAGCAGAGCGCGATAGGAGACCTCCTTCGACTTCCTCCAGCGATTTCCTCCGAACTCGGTGAGTTTTGCTTCTATTTCTTGTTACATTGCATCTATCGTTGATAGGAGGGATGATATATGAGGTTTTGAGAAGGCGGTAAGCGAGTGGTAGTTTCAGTTTAAGTTGAAATCGGGAATGCACAATGACTAGAATTCCCAAAACAGTTTCCCTTAGATTTCTAGTGGTTTATAATGAAGATTAGAGGAAATTTAATGTATGCTCTGTCTATGGTTTTAGGTTTGAGTAATACCCGAAATAGCTTGCAACCAAGTTTTTCTAGGAGACCAAGGTAAGTAAAGTTTGTATGTGCCTTCGGGCCTACATCACAAAATAGTAGGATTTGTGTGTGCATGAATGAATGTTTCTTTTCAGTTGCCATGCATCATATTTTGAAAGAAAACGAAAATGAATTTACATAAAGTAGCATGGTGAGATGTGAACAGATCGTAACAGTATACTTTTAAGGGAATTAATCCGCCCCTTAATCGAACATACGGATTCATACCCTGGGAAAATTGATCCACCTCCCATTGTATCAGGGATCAAATCAGATGTTAAGGGAATTAATTCGCCCCTTAATTGAGTATATGGATTCATACCCTGGGAAAACTGATCCACCTCCCATTGTATCAGGGATCATCAGACCAGTGAACGAATGCAACATAACTAAGGAATGAAAGTAGAAACTTCATATTTAGGATTTACATTTCAGTACACATTTCATTTCTTGCTTTACTTGCTTAGTATTAGGCTAATAGATGAGTTTTGTGATGTAGGTGAAGAGATTACTGCAGGTGAATTTCCCGTGTGCACAATCAGTAGATGTGGTTGGAGGGGTACATTCATGCTCCGGTCTGGTAAACTGATGAAGCGGGTTAACTGGTGTTAGCGGTTGTGAAGGTCTAATTGATAATGATTCAATCTGAGTACATTGAGTTTTCATGACAGTAGTGGTAGCAACCTTTTGAATTAGTTTTGGAGATTTCCTGACATTAGTGTTCCGTTGGATTTTACAATGTTGTTTTTACTGAATTTGAGCAATACAATGATTTAAACTGCCTCTGAATGGTTTTTGGTAAAATGTTTAAGTCCTTTTGATAGTCGGGACTTTCTTGATTTTTAGTAAAGTCTACTGCCATGTTGTTTGGTCCATCGGTAGGAGTCGAGTAATTTGTCTATCGGATGATGTTTTGGTAAAAGCTATCGGTGGATGTGTGTAGAAGTTTATTGTTTCCTATCGGAGAAAGTATTGTTGTTGTCTATCGGAAGATGGCTTAAGAAAAGTCATCGGATGATGTAGGATGATTCTATCGGAAGATGCCTTAAGAAAAGTCATCGGATGATGTAGGTTGATTCTATCGGAAGATGCCTTAAGAAAAGTCATCGGATGATGTAGGTTAATTCTATCGGAAGATGCCTTAAGAATAGTCATCGGATGATGTCTCAGTAAAGTCGCCGGTACATGAGGTTTGTTCCATCGGAAGATGTAGGATTTGCCCTACCGGTATGAGTGGGTAGTACGTTTGACGTTTAGTGATCGACACATGCGTGCTGACGTCATCGAAAGATGTAGGTTTAAGTCTATCGGATGATGTCTCAGTAAACTCATCGGCAGATGCGTGCTGACGTCATCGGAAGATGTAGTGTGCATTTTGTCGTTTAGCCACCGGTAGATACAGTCTACCGAGAGATGTCCTTTGTTTTTCATTCGACTGACGTCATCGGCAGGAGTCTTCTATTTTGGTTGTTTTCTGCTTCTTCCGTTGACTTTACTCATCGGCGGATGCATTTGACTTCTGCAACTTTTAAAGTGTTTTCACGATTCAAACTTCTATTTCTTTGACCGATTATTCCTTAACATTTCAAATGATTTCCGATGTAAGTTTATTTTTTTAAAAAAATATATAGTAGAAATTTTAGTCATGTACGGGCATTGTGTGACAAACCGGGTTCAGATAACTCGGGGCGTTACAAAATTAATGCTAATAATCTTATTTTTTCTAAAAATAAACATTAAATTCATTAAATTCTTAAAATCTTTCAATGTTACAGCAACCTACAGCAATTTATATAATTGTGACCTATTTCCTTTTACATTCGCTTAAATCACACGAGTTATATCAAATAAAAATGGTACAAAATAACTTTTTTTTAAAAGTTATCAAATACCCCCAAGCTTAAACTATTACTCGTCCTCGAGTTATGCAAAATAAAATCAATATTATTGAATTTTATGCAATTTTCAAGATATTTCGAAACTTGTAATCGTATGAAAAATTCCACTAGCACAATTAAAATCAATTAACACATAGTTATTTCCCAATAACACAATTTTGCAAAGTGTGTGTGCGCACAAACTCCTCTTCAACTTGCTAAGTTCAATCATCAAAACTAAACTTCACAATTAATATTATAGATTGCTAACTCTTCAATGCTTTTCCTAAGTTAATTAAATTTCAAATGTTTTTTTTTCAATAAGTAAGGGGAATATAAGTTTTTTGTATTGACTTTCTCTTATAAGTCACACTATCTTTTTACGCGATTGTCAACATTGGTCATGAAGGTCTCCGGTTACTCAGTAATGTCACCTAAAGATTTATACTCATATAGTATTACAGAGGAGTATAGTCAACAATAGTGCAACAAAGTTCCTACCAAAGTTCCTCTATATAATTCTACCCATCAAGTATTCAAATGGCTCACTCGAGATTAAAAGTAGATTAGGAAATTGCAAATTATTCTATTTTTTTAATTTTTTTTTATAACCTTCAAACTTATTATTTATTATGTTATTAATTTTTTTAGAAGAATATTTTATTTCTAATTTTCTTCGATAAGCATTGATTCGTTTGCATCTAAATATATCTGTGAAATCTAATTGGGATTGTAACGGCCTGGACCCCGTTCTCGCAGGCCCAAGTCGTGCAGGTCCCACCGATGGGCTGCTTCCACGTGGGTCCCCGAAGTGCGGTACACGTGTACTCACGATCTTCCCTCCCCCTGAAGAGGGTTTTTGCCTTCCAGCTCAGTGGTACTCCTCACTTGTACCCTAGGTACTAGTCCCTGAGGTCCTGGGTTCGAGTGGGGGGGAAGGCAAAAACCATCTTCAGGGGGAGGGAAGATTGTGAGTACACGTGTACCGTCCTTCGGAGACCCACGTGGCAGTAGCCCATCGGTGGGAACTGCATAGTTTGGGCCTGCGGGAACGGGGTCCAGGTCGTTACAGGGATAATATCTCTAAGCAACTAAAAAAGAGTTTGTGTATTATGAGGGAAAATTATACTAAAGGGAATAATCCTTAATTAAATGTTAATGTATGATAAAGAAATACTTAAACAAAATTACGAAGTTAGGAAATATTTTTTTTTGTTTTTTGTTTTTTTCTAATTTTTATTATATGACACATTCATCTTACACAATTCACTTTTTTTTCCTAACCAATGCTACTTACCCCAAACTTGAAATTAGCAGTGTCCTCACTGCCAAACAAAATAAAATGCACACAAAAATAAGAGGTAAGTACTTCCCTGGACTGTTATTCTTCTTTGTCTAGATCAGACTCTGAGTCATTGAGTAGCATGGTTGGAAAATGAGGGAAAGTTACTCGGGGCTCATCAAAAGACCTTGTCAAGCTCTCGGCCAATGAATGCTTTGTCTCGGAGTTTGCTGTAGTGCCAAATACCCTGTTTTTCATTTTATTCTTCGAAGCCTTGAAACAATGTTATATTGTTGGATCTCTTGTTGGCTCATTCTCTGTTCCATCATGAGCAGAGTTTCCTGTTGCTTTTCCATTTTTTCGTCCAAAAGCCACAATCCCTCTATAATTTGTTGCTGGTAGACGGTGCTCTCTGCTGATGCTGCAGCTCCACTTGCAGCATTTGGATCATGTGATTTTTGCTTTCTTGGTTTTTCCTCCTCATCAACTGCTTCTTCCCCCAATTTGTTCAATGCTATTCTTTTTACTGCCACAGGATTAATGCCATATGTTGGTGCTAGTTTTTCTTTTTTTTTTCTTCATAAATCAACCCAGCATGTTCACATAATCCTGTTATGAGAGAAGGAAAGAAAAATTGTCCTTTGGGTCTTAACGCATTAGCACATAAGTTTCTATATATAATCATCCCAACGTTGATGCTGTAACGCCCCCGAACCCACCATGGCTCGATGCGCTACTTTGCTAACCAATCCCCGTTAAAACCTAATTTAATTGTCATAAACCCAAAAATATAAAATAAAACTAACACAGCGGAATTTAAAACTAAGTCTCCCGAAGCTCTCTTATGTCGTACCTAGCGGCCTAGACTCACTAATTTCCCTTAATCCTAACTGTTAAGCACCACGGCCTCCTCCCCGGAAATTTCGGCAAAGTAACGCCTGTAAATGGCGCCTCCATGCAACCAAATCAATCCTCAACCAGATCCAAATACTTTTACTCAACTATCCACTCAACTATCCAGTATACGAAATATCCAAATAGCAGTAAAGAGGGAAACTAAAATACGAACATCCTTAAGTGAAGAAAGTCCACAGTATAGGGTGACACATCACCCTTAACTATGACTATATATACAACAAATCTAAATAGCTATACCATAATTGTCACAATACAAAGTCCCACATCCCCCGAAGACCATGGTCGAGGTGCCCCGACAACTGCCCACACCGGCATGCCCCGTGTGCCACCGACTGTCGCCTAATCCTGGCTCCCTCGTCTAGCTCACCTGTGTACCTCGTCACCTACACCACAGAACACACATACGTAAGTTTAATCTTAGCAAGTAGGGGATAACAAATATAAACATGCATCACGACTCTCACACAACCGTAGTACACACAGTTTTACTAATAAAGTTTGCTTGCATCAACAGATGCCTTAGTTGCCTGCACCAAAAGGTTCACGGAACCTTCTGCATAACATCGAAGCGTTCACGGAACCTTCTGCTTATCATCGAAGCGTTCCCGGAACCTTCTGCATAACATCGAAGCATCACGGAACCTTCTGCATAACATCGAAGCGTTCACAGAACCTTCTGCTTAACACGAAGCGTTCACGGAACCTTCTGCATAACATCGAAGCGTTCACGGAACCTTTGCTTAACATCGAAGCGTTCCCGGAACCTTCTGCATAACATCGAAGCATCACGGAACCTTTGCTTAACATCGAAGCGTTCCCGGAACCTTCTGCATAACATCGAAGCGTTCACGGAACCTTTGCTTAACATCGAAGCGTTCACAGAACCTTCTGCTTAACATCGAAGCGTTCACGGAACCTTCTGCATAACATCGAAGCATCACGGAACCTTCTGCTTAACACGAAGCGTTCACGGAACTTCTGCTTAACATCGAAGCGTTCCCGGAACCTTCTGCTTATCATCGAAGCGTTCACGGAACCTTCTGCTTAACATCGAAGCGTTCCCGGAACCTTCTGCATAACATCGAAGCATCACGGAACCTTCTGCATAACATCGAAGCGTTCCCGGAACCTTCTGCTTAACATCGAAGCGTTCACGGAACCTTCTGCATAACATCGAAGCGTTCACGGAACCTTTGCTTAACATCGAAGCATCACGGAACCTTCTGCATAACATCGAAGCGTTCACGGAACCTTCTGCTTAACATCGAAGCATCACGGAACCTTCTGCATAACATCGAAGCGTTCACGGAACCTTTGCTTAACATCGAAGCATCACGGAACCTTCTGCTTAACATCGAAGCGTTCACGGAACCTTTGCTTAACATCGAAGCATCACGGAACCTTCTGCTTATCATCGAAGCGTTCACGGAACCTTCTGCATAACATCGAAGCATCACGGAACCTTCTGCATAACATCGAAGCGTTCCCGGAACCTTCTGCTTAACATCGAAGCGTTCACGGAACCTTCTGCTTAACACGAAGCGTTCACGGAACCTTTGCTTAACATCGAAGCATCACGGAACCTTCTGCTTAACACGAAGCGTTCACGGAACTTCTGCTTAACATCGAAGCGTTCCCGGAACCTTCTGCTTAACACGAAGCGTTCACGGAACCTTTGCTTAACATCGAAGCATCACGGAACCTTCTGCATAACATCGAAGCATCACGGAACCTTCTGCTTAACACGAAGCGTTCACGGAACCTTCTGCATAACATCGAAGCATCACGGAACCTTCTGCATAACATCGAAGCGTTCACAGAACCTTCTGCTTAACACGAAGCGTTCACGGAACCTTCTGCATAACATCGAAGCGTTCACGGAACCTTTGCTTAACATCGAAGCGTTCACGGAACCTTTGCTTAACATCGAAGCGTTCCCGGAACCTTCTGCTTAACATCGAAGCGTTCACGGAACCTTCTGCTTAACATCGAAGCGTTCACGGAACCTTTGCTTAACATCGAAGCATCACGGAACCTTCTGCATAACATCGAAGCGTTCACGGAACCTTCTGCTTAACACGAAGCGTTCACGGAACCTTTGCTTAACATCGAAGCGTTCACGGAACCTTCTGCATAACATCGAAGCGTTCACGGAACCTTCTGCTTAACAGCGAAGCGTTCACGGAACCTTCTGCTTAACATCGAAGCGTTCACGAAACCTTCTGCTTAACATCGAAGCGTTCACGGAACCTTCTGCATAACATCGAAGCGTTCACGAAACCTTTTGCTTAACATCGAAGCATCACGGAACCTTCTGCTTATCATCGAAGCGTTCACAGAACCTTCTGCTTAACATCGAAGCGTTCCCGGAACCTTCTGCTTAAATCGAAGCGTTCACGGAACCTTCTGTTAACATCGAAGCGTTCACAGAACCTTCTGCTTATCATCGAAGCATTCACGGAACCTTCTGCTTAACACGAAGCGTTCACGGAACCTTCTGCTTAACATCGAAGCGTTCCCGGAACCTTCTGCTTAACATCGAAGCGTTCACGAAACCTTCTGCTTAACATCGAAGCGTTCACGGAACCTTTGCTTAACATCGAAGCGTTCACGAAACCTTCTGCTTAACATCGAAGCATCACGGAACCTTCTGCTTATCATCGAAGCGTTCACAGAACCTTCTGCTTAACATCGAACCATTCCCAGAACCTTCTACTTAACATCGAAGCGTTCACGGAACCTTCTGCTTAACATCGAAGCGTTCACAGAACCTTCTGCTTATCATCGAAGCATTCACGGAACCTTCTGCTTAACATCGAAGCGTTCACGGAACCTTCTGCTTAACATCGAAGCGTTCACGGAACCTTCTGCTTATCATCGAAGCGTTCACGGAACCTTCTGCTTATCATCGAAGCGTTCACGGAACCTTCTGCTTAACATCGAAGCGTTCACGGAACCTTCTGCTAACATCGAAGCGTTCACGGAACCTTCTGCTTAAATCGAAGCGTTCACAGAACCTTCTGCTTAACATCGAAGCGTTCACGGAACCTTCTGCTTAATATCAAAGCGTTCACGGAACCTTCTGCATAACATCGAAGCATTCCTGGAACCTTCTGCTTAACATCGAAGCGTTCACGGAACCTTCTGCTTAACATCAAACTTAACATCGAAGCGTTCACGGAACCTTCTGCTTATCATCGAAGCGTTCACGGAACCTTCTGCTTACATCAAAGCGTTCACGGAACCTCCTGCTTAACATCGAAGCGTTCACGGAACCTCCTGCTTAACATCGAAGCGTTCACGGAACCTTCTGCTTAACATTTTACATTCCACTCCCACAATTTGCAAACAATGTTCAAACAATGCAACCAACATAACAACGTAATGCAACAACTTAACACAACACAGTACGACAACACAACACAACACCAAACAAAACAACCCAAAGCAAAACAATAACTCAACAAAATACGAAGCAACACAAATAACCATTAAACCTTACCGTTCTATGGTGTAGGCCCGAAGGCAACAAACACTCATCCTCTACTTACCTGGTTGTTCGAAATTCTATTATCTACTTCGCCCGATAATTCACTCGTGTAATTACCTAACAAATAAGGAAAAATTCACTTAGTAACAACCTAAGGGATTCCAAAGAAATCAACTAACTTAAACTAACCCTAACTTTTTAACTTAAACACTCAAACCCGATTTTTCCCCCAAAATTTGACCGTCAAACTTCAAACGGTCATAACTCCCTCGTTTTTCAATGGATTTCAACGTGCCACCCCTATTCGGAAACCTCTACACGTCTACTATCCATTGAAATGCTTAAATTAACCAAACAACTCACTTATCCAATCCGAAAACCAGAGGACAGAATCGGGTACACTTTTGCATAAAAACCGATTTTGTGTAAATCAATTCCAATCCATAATCTAGCCACTCAATTAATCTAAACTAACATACCCAAGTATTAAATGACCAAAAGTGGAAGAAAACCCTCAAGGAGAATCAAATTTTCAGACTCACCAATTTATGGTTTTCAAACCCTCACCAAATTCACTTAAAACTCACTAAAAACTTCACCAAACTTCACCTAAAGTTAATAAAACCAAAACCCATGCATTATTACCTTGAAAAATCTTGAGAACTTGAAGCAAACGAGAGGAGGAGAGGCAGCTATGGAGGATGAAAGCTTCGATGGAAGAATGAAGAAGAAAGAAAGAAATTTTCCATTTAACCACTAACAATTTTTCACTTTTTATTTTTCCCACTAAAGTTTCTTTATTTTAAGTCAAACCCCTCCCCTTTCACACATGGTTTTCCAACGTGAATGTCTATCTTTTAACCACTTTTCATTAATTAATTTTACTTAATTTCTATTGGTTCATGCCTTTTTTGACTTTTTCAAACCATGAATTTTTTACTTGCAACTAACCACCACACTTTCATTCTCTCCCATTTATTTCCAATGTGAAACCACACAAAATTACCACCTTTTCACCCTTTAATGCAACTTAACACTAGCATTCTAATCGTTTGACTTTTCAAGCTCTTGTCGAAGCTTGAATTGTCAAACTTCTATCCACTTTCATCACTTAATCTCACTTAACACTAAGCTATCCTATCACTCCTACTTGACTTAAACAAGGGCTACGCGTGTAATAGAAATTCCGGGTGTTACAGATGCGTTTTCTAGTCAAAATTCAGTATAACAAAATGGCTCTATCCTTGGTTACATGTTGTTCGTGAGAAGAAGGTAATAAATGACTTTTAATAAAATGATACCAGACTTTTTCTTTCGGCAGTAGCTTAATGCGAGGTAGTGAGAGGGATCCTTTTTTAGAAACAATTCATTCAGTGTCGGGTTCAGCAATTTTGTTTAGCACAGTCTTCAGGTATGGTGGTGATTGATTGTCCGCGTGCATATAATATTTGTCTTCCACTTCCTCTAAATTGTAAAAAGAGTTTATTTCTGTAGGCGAAATCTTTACCTTTCGTTTTCTAACCCTTACCATCTGTGGTAGCTCGCCTTCAAAATTAGCATAGAATTCGCGAACTAAATTTGTTATCAACTCTTCTAGAAGAGCATAAAACCTCATCCAATTGTGCTCTTGAATGAGAAGAGATATCGCTTAGGTACCCAGTGTAATTGTCGTCATAAATAACAAATCTTTTTTCTACCGCAAAAGTTTTCTGCTTCATACCTTGGTCATATCGAAGTTTTGCTACTTCAGAGATGAATTTCGGCTGGTGCAAATCCTCAGCAGCTTTCCTTCTAGAGCTCTTGGATCTCATGTTTGTATCTGGTAGCCTGAAAGGAGATGAAAATTTTCTTATGGTATGCGATTCTGAAAAATTGCTACAGCAGCTCTAGGGATAAAGAAGAGGGAAGTGTGAATCGGGAAACAATTAAAATTTGAAGGAGAGGGAAATTTTTGGGAAGGCAGTCAATTAAAATTAAATAATTAGAGTAAAACATCTAATTATTTAATTCTATTTATTTCACTCTTTATTCTTTCTCTTTTTTTTTTTTGAATATTTGTGATGCTGCAGCGAACATTGTAGTATCAACATTATTTTTAACAAAATTTAAAGGAAACAAAATGATATCAGAAATTAGGTTGCCTTCCAAAAAGCGCTTGATTTTTAAGTCTTCAGCCTGACTTTCTCATGCTTCACGTTGCTTTTCTGTCCTCTAGAGAAATTGACGTAATTTCTTTCAATATTTTTCCAAGATATAATTTAACTCTCTAGCCATTGACTTTAAAACTTTTACCATTTTTTTCATCTCGTAATTCCAAAGCGCCATATGGGTAAACTTCTATTACTTCAAAGGGACCAGACCATCGAGATTTTAACTTCCCTGGAAAAAGCTTCAATATTGAATTAAAAAGTAAAACTGATTGGCATTTTTCAAATACCCTTTGTTGCGTCTTACTGTCATGTCATCTCTTCACTTTATCTTTGTAAATTTTAGCATTCTCATAAGCACTTATCCTCAATTCTTCTAATTCTTGCAGCTGTAGAAACCGATATTTTCCTGCTCCCTGTAAATCCAAATTTAACGTCTTAATTTCCTAGTATGCCTTATACTCAAGTTTCACAGGTAAATAACAAGTTTTTTCCTAAATCAAATTGTAGGGAGTAGTGCCTAAGAGAGTCTTATAAGCTGTTCTATACACCCACAATACATCATCCAACTTTTGAGACCATTCGTTCCTATTGGGATTCACCACTTTTTCAAGAATTCTCTTTATCTCTTGGTTGGAAACCTCTGCTTGGCCATTGCTTTGTTGATGATATGATGTAATCACTTTATGTCTGATGCCATATTTGCTTAATAAGCCATTGAAAGATCTATTGCAAAAGTGAGATCTTCTATCGCTAATAATTGCTCTAGGTGTTCCAAATCTAGTGAAGATATTTTTTTTGTAGAAATTTTATAACACTCTTTTCTTCATTGTTTGGCAACGCTACTGCTTCTACCCACTTTGAAACATAGTCTACGGCCAAGAGAATATATTGATTACCAAAAGATGTTAAAAATGGTCCCATGAAATCAATCCCCCATACGTCAAATATTTCGATCTCCATAATATTCGTAAGTGGTAGCTCATGTTTCCGAGTAATATTTCCTACCCTTTGGCACCTGTCACAATTCTTCACAAAAGTTTTCGCATCTTTAAAAAGAATGGACCAGAACAAATCTGATTGTATAATTTTTGCGGTTGTGCATGTGCCTCCATAATGACCTCTATATGGTGCTGCAGGGCATTGCTATAGCACTAAAATTATTTCTTCCTCTGGCACACATCTCCTCAACAGCTGGTCAGTGCCTTGTTTAAAGGGAATGATTCATCCTAAAAATATTCTTTTACATTTTTCAAAAACTTCTTTCTTTGCTGATATTGCATGTCAGGAGGAATGATGTCACTTACAATGTAGTTGACAAAATCTGCATACCATGGCACTGAAGATGCATCGACTTTTAACATTTGTTCATCTAGGAAGGTTTCTTTTATGCTTTCGCCATGTTGCCGCTCACTCATATTTTCCAAACGAGATAAATGGTCTGCCACTTGATTCTCACAGCCTTTTCTATCACGGATTTCCAAATCGAATTCTTGAAGAAGTAGTACCCAACGGATTAACTTTGGTTTAGCATCCTTATTCGTAACCAGATACTTGATGGTATCATGATCAGTGTACACAATCACTTTTGTTCCAATCAAATATGCTCTGAATTTATCGAAAGAAAACACTACTGCGAGTAACTCCTTCTCTGTAGTTGTGTAATTTTTCTTAGCATTATTGAGAGTTTTGCTGGCATAGTAAATGAAATAGAATATTTTTTCTCTTTTCTATCCCAACACTACTCCCAAAGCATAATCGCTGGTACGGCACATCAGAATAAATGGCGTAGACCAGTCGGGTGCTGCTATCACAGGAGCGGCTACTAATATCTGCTTCAGCATATTAAAAGCTTCCAAACAGTCTTTGTCAAAGATGAATGAAGTACTCTGTTCCAGTAACCTACATAAAGGTTTAGATATTAAATCCTGCATGGCCCAGAAAACTTCGAATTCCCTTTACTATGGTTGGTGGAGGTAAATTCTCAATGATTTCTACTTTTGCTTTATCCACTTCTGAACCCTTTTCTGAGACTCGATGCCCCAATACTATCCCTTTAGGAACTATAAAATGACATTTCTCCCAATTCAGCACCAGGTTTGTCTCCTGGCATCTTTTCAAAACTCGCTCCAAACTTTTCAACATGTTTCAAAAGACTCTCCCATAATAGAAAAATCATCCATAAAAATCTTCAAACATTCTTCGACCATGTTTGAAAATATAGCCATCATGCAACGCTAAAACGTTGTTGGAGTGTTGCACAGCCCAAAAGGCATTTTCTGAAATGCAAAAGTTCCATAAGGACATGTAAACGTAGTTTCTCTTGATATTCGAGAGTAATCGTGATTTGATTATAACCTGAATACCCATCAAGAAAATAATAAAATTTCTTACCAGTCAACCTGTCTAGCATCTGATCAACAAACGGCACCGAGAAATGATCTTTTCATGTGGCTTTGTTTAATTTTTGGTAGTCCATGCAAAATCTCCATCCTATTACTGTCCTCGTCGGAATCAGTTCATTCTTTTCATTGGTTATAACTGTTGTCCTACCTTTCTTTGGAACGCATTGAACTGGGCTAATCCATGAGCTATCTGAAATCAGGAAAATAATTCTAGCATCCAATCATTTGAGAATTTCCTTCTTCACAACTTCCTTCATCACTGGATTCAATCTTCTTTGTTGCTCTATAGATGCGATGTATCCATTTTTTAGGAGTATCTTGTGCATACAAATGCTAGGACTAATCCATTTAATGTCTTTAACTGTCCATGTCAAAGCGTGCTTGTAAGTCCTCAATATTTGGAGTAATTTTTCCTCTTGCATGGTTGTCAACGTCGCTAAAATAACCATAGGAAGGGTCTCATTGAGTCCTAAAAATGCATACTTTATGTGAGAAGGTAACTGTTTGAGCTCCAGTGTTGGCGCATCTTCAATGGATGGCTTAAGAATTTCTGGTTTATCTTCTGTCCTCACTAATGCTTCAAACTGTTTTCTGTAGGCCCGAGAAATCTGCTTTGTTTCTTCCGTTTTCTTTCTTTCTGATACACTAAAGCAGTCTTCTTCATCATAAGGACACTTCATGGCTTTTAAAACGTTGAAGGTAATCTGTTGATCATTCGCCCTCATGGTGAGTTCTCCTTTTTGAACATCGATCAACGTTCTCCCCTTAGCTAAAAATGATGGGTACTTCACAGACTGCTTCATAATCCATAATAATAAAGTCTGCTGGGAAAATAAATTTGTCTACCTTCACGAATACATCTTTTATTTTCCCTTGAGGATGCGTTAATGATCGATCAGCTAGTTGCAGAGTAACTGTGGTAGGTCAAGTTTCTCCTATTTCCAGTTTCTTGAAGATGGACATGGGTATTAAATTAATGTTTGCTCATAGATCACACAGAGCTTTCCCAAAATAGTTGTTGCCGATCGTGTATGGAATGGTGAAGCTGTCTGGATCTTTCAATTTAGATGGGATCTTATTCTGTAAGATATAACTTGTTTCTTCAGTCATGGCTACCATTTCAAATTCTCCCAGCCTTCTTTTCTTAGAAAAAATATCCTTCATAAACTTTGCGTAGTTGGACATTTGTTCAAGTGCTTCTACCAAGGGCACATTAATGTGAAGTTGCTTAAAAACATCAAGGAATCTTTTAAACTACTTGTCTTGATTGCGTTTCTGCAGTCTTTGAGGGAATGGTGGTGGTGGCCTCTGAATTTTCAATTCACATTGATGCTGCTACGGTGTCGCCACAGCATCATTCTCTTGTTCAGCCAACTCATCTTGTTTCTTTAAATTTTCTGCTTTCTGTTGCTTTTCTAGAATTTCCAGTTCTCTTCCATTCCTCAATACAATGGCTTTGCAATGCTCATTTTCTGGTCTTTGCAGCACTTCCGTATCACTTGGTAATTGCCCTGTATTTTTTGTGTTCATGGATTGAGCTAACTGTCCCATCTGAGTTTCAATATTTTTGATGGATGCAGCCAAATTTTGTAAGATTACGTCTGTTTTGGAGGCGTATTCTCTGGCAAAACTTTCTGATTTCTCTTGTGGCATGGAACTATGAGTCGTTTGCGAGAATCCTTGGGAGTAATTTTCTATGGATCTACTTGGTGCTGTAACATTCTGCTGCTGGGAATTCCACTGAAAGTTTGGATGTTGTTTCCAGCCAAGATAATATGAATGAGAGTAGGGATTGTTGTTCATGTTGTATCCTACATAATTGGCAGATTCTGGTTTAGTAGGACATAAATTGTCATCATGGTGTTCCCCACAGAAAATACACGATACCTCTCTCGTTGTTGGCTTTGAGGACTTGTTTATCGATTTGATGGTGTTTTTGTAACACCCGATTTTACGGGATTTTATTATTCTAATATATAATGGTATTTTTGTAAATATGTCAAATTAAGTTCGTTTTGCGAACGGAAAGTTTTAATAGAGCCCTTGTAATAAATTAGAATTATTGGTGAAATAAGAAAATTTGCAGATAACCGAATCATTGGTTAAATAACAAAATAAGTAACGAAACAAATAGGAAATCAAATGGAGGGGCAAACTTGTCATTTGATAAGTCTAATCTATAAAATGCCAAAAACCCTCTACCCCACACTTCACGATTTTCTCCTGAAGCCTTCTCTCTCTCTGGCGATTCTTCACTCCCCTCTCACGCGTTCTTTCTTCCGGCGACTCGTCCATCACGTTTTCTTCCATGATCGCGACCCTAGGTAAGATTCTATGCTTTAGAGACGCTAGATTTTGTTTTTCGTGGAGTTAGACGGCTAGGGTTTTGTTAGGTTTTTGTCAAAATAGACGGGTTACATTAGAAACGGCTAGGGTTGCCCTATTTATGATTTTAATGGGCGTATTTATGAATGTTGGTGGAAGTTTGTTGGTTTTGTAACGCCCCGAGTTTTCTGAGCCCGGTTCGTTACTCATAAACCCGAACATAACTAAGGAATTTTGACCAATTTAAAACTTCGCTCAAAAATCCAAATTTGACGTTCACTGGAAACTCAATCAATTAAAACTTGCAGCGGAAATTATTTAGAGAAAAATGGAGTTAAACAAAACTATAAAACAATGTTGAATAATTAATTTAAGTGTTAAGAAAATAGTCGGTCAAGAAATGAAGGCATGGAGTGTGAAATACTTAGAACTTTGCGAAAAGTCAAGCGCATCTACCGATGAACAAAGTTAACGGAAGAGGCGAAGACAAGTTGTTCCAGCAGTGGATAAAAAAACTACATCTTCCGCTCACAAGACGACAAAACTTCACAACTTCTACCGATGACGTCAGCCGGATGAATCCTTTCATCCTGCTTCCACCGATAGCTAAATGACAAAACTCTTTAACACTTCTACCGACGACGTCAGCCGGATGAATCCCTTTCATCCAACTTCTTCCGACAACAAAACTCTATAACACTTCTACCGATGACGTCAGTCGAATGAATCCCTTTCATCCAACTTCTGCCGATAAAATAACTACGCCATCCGATAGATTTAACACGCTATTCCTACCTGTAGAAAACATCCATCTTCTACCGATAGAAGAACAATGTCTTCTACCGATAGACTACAACTTCCGATAGAAAACAGAGCAACTTTTCCACAATTCATGTTCCATATAAAAACAACTCTACTACGAAAGGACTTATTCGCTTCAATGAAACCATTTAGAAACGACTCCAATCCCTACATTACTCAAAATCCAATAAAAACCAACGCTAAATCAGCAGAGTACTATTATCAGAAAATCTAAAAGTAATGTGTTCAAAACATTGAAAACTATTACTGTTATAAGACTCAACATACTTAAGTGAAAACATTGTCGACTGAACCAGAGAGTTTTCAAACCTAAGATCAAAACATTATGAGTTGGTTCTGTCTACGAAACTCAAACACAACTCAGCTATCCAATTGTTTACTACAATGCACATACACAAAACACTGGTTAAACCGCCTCATCAGTTTACCAAGTCGTGGCCTGGATGCGCTCCGCCAACATCATCTATTCATTTGTGAACTCAGGGAAATCACCTGCAGTAACCTTAGCACCTACATCACAAAACTCAACTATTAGCCTAATGCTAAGTAAGTAAAGCAGTAATGAAATGAAATGCTGAAACGCTAAAACATAAATTCCTAAACATGCAATTTCTACTTTCTCATCTCAGTTGCATTCACATTCATTCATAAAATGATCTGATCCCGTTGTTCCCTTGGGAGTGGGATAAATCCTCCCAATGTTATACATCATCTACTCGATTAAGGGGCGGATGGATTCCCTTAATAGCTAATCTGATCCCTCAGTTCCCTTGGGAGTGGGATCAATTCTCCCAATGTTATACATCCTCTACTTGATTAAGGGGCGGATGAATTCCCTTAATAGCTATTCTGTCACATTCGGTTCATGCCTTACCATTCTTTACATGAAAATTCATTTTCATAATCTTTCATAAAAACATGATGCATGTCATACAAACTCATTCGCACAATGCATAATCCTAATGTTTTGTGATGTAGGCCCGAAGGCACATGCATACTTTACTTACCTGGATTCCTGGAAATTGTTTGGTTGCTTACCACTTCGGGTTTGCTCAAACCTAAAACCATAGACAGTGTATTAGTTATACTTCATTCTAAACTATCCAGGAGTCTAAGGAAATTAATTTGGAAGCCTAGATCTTCGTGCACTCCCGATTCTGCACTAAACCCAAAACTACACACATTCACAACACTCCCAAAAACACATACATTGCACTCCCTCTGCTATCTAACCGTCGAGTCATAAAGAAAATGAAGAAACTCACCTAAGTCGGAGAAATCACTGGAGAAGTTGGAGTGAAAATTGCCTGGAGCTCTGATGAGCTTGAGCTGAATACCGAGAAAGGAAAAATGAGAGGGCAGTGGCGGCTAAACCTCACTAAACCCTCCCTTAAAAACGTTATCCACAATAAATTACAATTTACCATTTTGTCCTTACTCATTCACTTATTAACCTAATCACTAAATCACCCAAATTTAACTTTTAAAGCATTCTAAAAAAAAATGAAAAAAGTAAATCGGTTAATAGAAACCGGGTGTTACAATCTACCCTTCTTAAAAGAATTTTGTCCTCAAAATTCAGTACCTGAATAATTCTGGATGTTGGTCCATCATGTCTTGCTGGCGCTACCAAGTTGTCTCCTCAATATTCTGGTTACGCCACAATACCTTCACCAATGGAACTTCCTTGTTGCGCAATACCTTCACTGCATAATATAAGATCTTTACTGGTTTCTCTTCATAGGCAAGGGTAGGATGAATCTCAAAGTCTTGTTGTTCCATGACTTGGTTTGGATCCCTTATGCACTTTTTCAACATAGAAACGTGGAATACATCAATGTATCCCTTCCATAGAAGTTGGTAGTTGTAACTGGTAAGCTGTTCTCCCAATCCTCTTCAGAATCGTAAACGGTCCAATGAACCTGGGGTTCAACTTGCCTCTCATTCCAAATCTCACAACTCCTTTAAATGGTGATATCTTAAGAAAAACTTCATCACCTAATTCAAACTCTAATTCTCTACGCCTCTTGTCGGCATAGCTCTTCTGTCGGCTTTGAGCTGTTAAGATCCTCTGGCGAATGAGGGCAATTTTCTCCAATGTCTGCTGCACAATGTCAGGACCAATCAATCGTGCTTCTCCAACTTCATCCTAATACAATGGAGATCTGCACTTTCGTCCATACAATGCCTCGTATGGTGTCATGCCTATTGTTGTCTGAAAACTGTTGTTATAAGAAAATTCAACTAAGGACAAATGTTTGCTCCATGAACCTTGAAAGTCTAATACACATGCACGGAGCATATCCTCTAATGTTTGAATAGTCCTTTCGGATTGTCCATCAGTTTGAGGGTGGAAAGCTGTGCTAAAACTAAGTTGTGTTCCCATAGTCTTGTGCAAACTTTTCCAAAACTTAGATGTAAATTTAGAGTCTCGGTCTGAAACTATGGTGCTTGGAACTCCATGCAGTCTAACAACTTCATGCACATACAACTCAACCAGTTGATCCATCGAGTATGTCATCTTCATTGGCAGAAAGTGGGCAGATTTGGTTAAACGATCAACTATCACCCAGATTGCATCATGTCCCTTTGCTGTTCTAGGTAATCCCACAACAAAATCCATCGTTATTTGTTCCCATTTCCATTCGGGAACTGGTAAAGGTTGTAATGTTCCTGAGGGTCTCTGATGCTCAGCTTTAATCTGCTAACAACACAAACATGATTCTACATACTCTGCCACACTTCTTTTCATACTTGGACACCAATATTGCTGTTTAAGATCCTTGTACATCTTCGTACTCCCGGGGTGAACCAAGAACCTGGAAGAATGAGCTTCAGTGAGAATCTCATCTCGAAGTTCTTTAATAGCATGAACAAACCATCTATTTCTAAACCTAAGGATTCCATCAGCAGAATAGTTAAAATCTGACTTGTCTGTAGAATCCATGCAGGACTTATACTTATTGCATTTAGTGTTGTTCCTTTGAGCTTCTTTTATTTTCTCCAAAATAGTTGGCCTCAAGGATATGGCCGAGAGCATAGCTGATACACTGGATACTGCTTCTAGATTAAACTTTTGGAATTCATACTCCAAAGCTAGTCGCATGTCTAAAATCATGGCTGAGGCCGATGTTGTCACTCTACTCAAGGCATCTGCCACAACATTTGCTTTGCCGGGATGGTACTTAATCTCGAAATCATAATCCTTTACAAATTCCAACCATCGACATTGCCTCATATTTAATTCCTTCTGTGTGAAGATATACCTCAGGCTCTTATGATCTGAAAATATCTCACAAGATTGACCATACAAATAGTGTCTCTAAATCTTTAGAGCAAAAACCACAGCAGCTAACTCTAAGTCATGCGTAGGGTAATTCTTCTCATGTGTTTTCAACTGTCTAGGGGCATAAGCTATTACTTTTCCATCTTGCATTAGAACACAACCAAGACCAATTTTGGAAGCGTCACAGTAAATCGGTTAATAGAAACCGGGTGTTACAGGTTTAATGGAGGTTGTTGAAGTTTTGGTGGATGGAGGTTTTAAAACCCCCATTAATTGGGGTTTGGATGTTCATGAGCGCAAATTGCTCGGTGAAATGCCTCAATAAGTTGAAATAGAGTTTTAAGAGATATCCTTTAGCTAGGGACTTCGTTAGTCTTTAGAATTCGATGTTTTAGGCCCGATTTTAATGATGGTTTCTATGGATTTATTTAGGTGAACAACACTCGTGGACGGAGCTCGGTGTGCTACAGACGCGAGGTAAGTCTTCGTGACTTGTTTGGCCGATTTGGCCTACACCATAGAAGAGCAAATTGTTTGAGGATATTTGGTGATGAATTGTTTAGCGTAGGTTGGATGGGTAGTCTAGGATAATCTTTAGGTTAGAACGTTTTCATTATGTTTTATGTATTGTTTATGCTTTCCTTACTTTATGGCACAAATCCATGCTCATGCATCATGTTTTATGAACAAGCCCGAAAAATGAATTTTCGCATATGTTTTCTTGAAAAAAAATGACTAATGAAAGATATGAATGTATGTAATTACGGTCATGTCGGGGTGGGGTTTAGACATGGTTGTCCTGAGAGGAGGAGCATGTTTTCCCCCCGGTAGATGCAAAGGCTATATAACTGCCAGATGTGCCTTCTCCATCTGGTGAGAGTAAACCCCCAGTGACGCCCATGCTATGTAACTAAAGAATGAAAATGGATGCATGATTTTATAAACCGCATACGCATGCCACGCATTTGCATTTACGATGATTTACTGAGCCCTTTAGCTCATAGGTTATTTCTATGGTGTAGATGACTTCGAAACAGGTGAGGATGATATTCCTCCACCCGACGCATGAGCAGGTTGATGGAGGGTGCCCCGTGGGAGTTCGCTAAGCAGTCGAGGCATTTTGACACGTGAGGTAACGGTTAGGTATTTTGAGGATTTTGGGTTATTTTAAGCTAATAGGTACTGATATGGAAAATGGTATAGAAACCACATGATAGGGTGCTTGGTACTGAATAGGGTATATGACGATGTTTTAGCATTTACTGAAATTGTTTGGTTGTTGAATTTCGTAGGAATTTTGCTTAGTTTTTAAACGAAACCACCCAGTTCGTTTTCAGGAAATTTACTTCGTTTTAAACGCTTTGAGTCATATTTATACTGATGGGTGAATTGAAGGATGTGTGAGTGATTTTATGTTAAAAGTGTTTATTATGTAAATTGGTGTCGAAGTTGAAGGGAAGGAAATTGGTGAAGTGTGTGTGTGTACAGGGCGTGAAGGAAAGGAGGAGGCAAGCTCTCTGGAATTCGGATTCCAGAGAGCATGTCGATCGATCGCCAGTAAAGGCGATCGATCGGCGCCTCAATGGTATTCACTCTGGTTATTCCAGAGCAGTTGCCGATCGATCGCCTGGGAGGGCAATCGATCGGCAAGAAGTGTGGCAACGCTCAGAATTTTCCAGAGCGTGTGCCGATCGATCGCCTGTATGGGCAATCGATCGGCTGAATTGTGATTTCTCGGGGGCGATCGATCAAGCGATCAATCGCCTGGCACCAAATTGCCACAGCCGATCGATCAGCTAAAATGGCCGATCGATCGGCTAATGTTTTTATGGGCGAAATGCCCTCTTTGCCCTGGTGATCGACTGAATTGATTTTGTATAATTATAATGTTTTCTTTAATTGAGTTTTGGACGATTTCAACGACTAAGGCTTCAATTTAGAACATTGAAAGTCCAAATTAATTTAACGTTTTAAAATGAGTAGAAAATGAAAAATTTTTACGGGAAATTAAGGTATAGGAATAAGGGTCGCTACAATTATGGTATCAAAGCTCCCGGGTTTTAAAATCGATTCTGTAGACTGCTCGACTGCGCAAACCACTACACGGACATCCTTCCTCAACTGTAAGTACGTTTTATTTTATTTCCTTGCTTTTGTTTCTTAGAGGTATTGTTTTAACTTTTATAGGAGTAACAAAATGGTTCGTGGTAGAGATGCTAGAGACGAAGCCTTGGATAGGCTAACAGATTTGCTGGACCATCAGGCTCAGCATATGGATAGACAAGCCCAGCAGATTGAGAGGCCAGTAAATCATGAGGATCATAGGGCCCGAGAGGTAGTCGTTCCAAACCATCAGGGTATGGAGAGGTTCCAAAAGCGACAACCTCCGGTATTCAATGGACAGTCTATGCGAACTATGGAGGACATGCTGGAGTATGCAAGGATAGAGAATGAAGATAAAGTCGCGTACGTCACCTTCCATTTGGCGTTAGATGCTCGGTTTTGGTAGGACTCCATCAAAGCAACAACCGATGTGACGGTAATGACTTGGGAATGGTTTAAGGCCATATTCTATGATAAGTACTTCAGCCGTACAGCGAGGGCGGCTAAAACGATGGAATTCGCGCAGCTGCAGCAGACTGGTACAGTTGCGAAATATATTCAGAAATTTGAGGCTTTATCCCGATTTGATCCACGCGTAGTAAGCGACAACGAAGACAAGGTGCACCAATTTATGGATGGACTGAATCCGGAAATTCAAAAGAATATTATAGTGTCGGGGATTCAAGATGTGCCTTTCTCAGTTATCGCAACAAGAGCTTTGGACTTTGAAGCTGCAGAGTTAACATGTATTAACCAAGGGAGCCTGCTAGGGGGCTTTTTCTGTGAAATTCAGCCTCGACCTCAGAATCAGGGTTGGCAACCGAGAGAGCAACAACAGCAACTACAACAATGAGGAGTGAAAAGGCCCTATGATGGAAAGGGTGACCAGGGGAAAGGAAAGTAAGTCCAGGAGGCTCCTCGACAGCCTCTGTGTCCTAAGTACTAGAAAGAACATAGTGGAAATTGCAGGTTCGGCACAAATATGTGCTATCGATGTGGTGAGGTTGGCCACTATGTCAGAGATTGCCCAAGAGTAAATAGAGACCAGCCAAGCAGAGATCAGAGAAAAGTCATGCCGAGGATCTTTGCCTTTATCGAGCCTAGCGACATCGACGACGAGGCTCAGCCTTCTATTATAGCAGGTACTATCTTGGTTACGGGTAATGCGGTATTCTCACTGATAGACACTGGAGCTACGCACTCCTTTATTTCAACTGCATGTGTGTCTAGATTGGGATTAGTGCCAGAGTTAACGGAGTATGAGTATAGAGTAATGCTACCTTCGAGAGCGTATATGCAGTCCGATCATATTTTTCAGGGTAATGTCGTCTCAGTGGGGAATAACACCATTTATGCCCGGTTGATAGTTATGGGCATAGAGTGGTACGATCTGATTTTGGGAATGGACTGGCTGTCTCACCATTTCGCCACCATAGACTATCGATCCGGGTTAGTAACTTTCTGGCCCCCGGATAAAGAGGAGTTTGCTTATCAGTCAATGAATATGTTGAGTGGGTTGCCTACTTCCTATTATATGAAGGTCCAATAGCAGTTTAGAGGTGAATGCTCGGTTTATCTGGCTACAGTGGTCGATACTCAGTTGCTCAACGGGGTAAAACCAGATGACCTTCTGGTAGTTAGAGAATTCTCTGAGATCTTCCTCGACGATCTTCCTGGATTACCACCGGATAAGGAGTTTGAGTTTACAATTGATGTTTATCCAGGCTCTGCGCCTGTATCAAAGAATCTGTACAGACTGGCACCTACTGAACTAAAGGAGCTAAAATCTCAGTTGGAAGAATTGTTAGACAAGGGGTTCATCCGACCTAGCTTTTCTCCTTGGGGTGCGCCAGTTCTGTTCGTTAAGAAGAAAGACGGAACTCTCAGGATGTGCATCGACTACAGAGAGTTGAATAAATTGACAGTGAAGAATATCCACTACCCCGGATCGACGACTTGTTTGACCAACTGCAGGGTGCTCGAGTGTTTTCGAGAATTGACCTACGCTCGAAGTATTATCAGTTGAAGGTCCGGAGTGAAGATATTCAAAAGACAGCGTTTCGAACGAGGTATGGGCATTATGAGTTTCTTGTGATGTCTTTTGGACTTACAAATGCCCCTGCAGGGTTTATGGATTTGATGAATCGCATCTTCAAGGATTACCTAGACAAGTTTGTTGTTGTTTTCATTGACGACATCTTGATCTATTCAAAGACGAAAGAGGAACTTGAGGAGCAACTGCGAATTGTTCTAGAGATTTTAAAGCAACATCAACTATACCCAAAGTAATCCAAGTGCGAGTTTTGGTTGGACCGAATCAGTTTCCTTGGCCATATTGTATCTCAAGAGAGAATTTCTGTGGACCCAGCCAAAATTCAGGTTTTCAAGGATTGGCCGCAGCCTAAGAATGTGCAGGAGGTACGAGGATTTCTTGGACTGGCCGGATATTACCGGACGTTTATTGAGGGGTTCTCGAAGATTGCAGTTCCCATTTCACGCTTGACAAGGAAAAATGAGAAATTCGTATGGTCAATTGCATGTGATAAGAGCTTTCAGGAGCTGAAGCAGAAATTGACTACGGCACCAGTTTTAACATTGCCAGTTGAAGGTGAAAAGTTTAGTATATACTGTGATGCCTCGAAGATCGGACTTGGATGTGTATTGATGCAAGAAGGGAGAGTTATTGCGTACGCTTCTCGACAGTTAAAGCCGTATGAACAGAATTATCGGACACACAATCTTGAGCTTGCAGCCGTCGTCTTCGCACTGAAAATTTGGAGACACTATTTATATGGGCAACAGTGCGAGGTATTTTTAGATCACCGGAGCTTGAAATATTTGTTTACACAGAAAGAGTTGAATATGCGGCAACGGAGGTGGTTGGAGTTTGTCAAAAATTATGATTTTGAAATTAAGTACCATCCAGGAAAAGCGAATAAGGTCGCGGATGCCTTGAGCAGAGTGCCTACTGCGAGTCAGCCTTTGCTTGCAGCAATGTCGGTGATGTTAAGGTCTGAGATCGAGAAGTTTGATGTGGAGATTGTGGCTGAGTTGTCCACTATGCTCGCCAACATTTCTCTTAGGCCGACAATAATTAACAAAATCCGAGAAGCTCAACAGAAAGACTTAGAGAGCGAGAAGTATCAATTGGGCATGATCTCTGAAGACTCGTCCGATTTCAACTTGTCAAAAGACGGAGTATTAAAGTTCAGGCATAGGTGGTACGTGCCTAACGATGAAGAGTTAAAGAAATAAATCTTGGCCGAGCACACTCTTTGGCATACTCGGTGCATCCAGGAAGCACTAAGATGTATCGGGATCTAAAACACCATTTTTGGTGGCCTAACATGAAGAGAGAGGTCGCCAAATATGTAGAAACCTGTCTGGTTTGTCAGCAGGTTAAGGCGGAGCACCAAAGGCCGGCTGGAACCTTACAGCCACTGCCGATTCCAGAGTGGAAATGGGAGCAGGTCTCCATGGATTTCATAGTTGGACTCCCGAGAACGATGAAAGAGCACGATGGCATCTGGGTGATAGTGGACCGTTTGACAAAATCGGCTCATTTTCTACTAGTCAAGATGACATGTTCCATGGATCAGCTTGCCGAGCTGTATGTGCACGAGATTGTTAGATTGCACGGAGTGCCCGTTTCGATTGTCTCCGATAGAGATGCCAGGTTTACTTCAAAATTCTGGAAGAGTCTGCATAAAGCTATGGGAACTCAGCTAAATTTCAGCACAGCGTTTCATCCTCAGGCTGATGGACAGACAGAAAGAACAAATCAGATTCTTTAGGATATGCTTAGAGCTTGCGTGCTGGAGTTTCAGGGCTCGTGGAGCAGATATTTACCGTTGATTGAGTTCTCATACAACAACAGCTTTCAAGCTACCATCGGGATGTCTCCGTATGAAGCGTTGTATGGTCAGAAATGCTGGTCTCCGCTATATTGGGATGAGGTTGGCGAGGCTAGCATAGTTGGCCCAGATATTTTACAACAAACGGCGGAGAAGATCGCCGTTATTAGACAGCGCATTGAGGTAGCATAGAGCCGCCAGAAAAGTTATGCTGACACCAGACAGAGGGAATTGGAGTTCAATGAGGGTGACGAAGTATACTTGAAGATTTCTCCGTTTAAGGGTGTGTTGCGGTTCGGGAGAAGAGGCAAGTTGAACCCTCGCTATGTGGGGCCGTTCCCTATTTTGAAAAGGATTGGAAAAATGGCATATCAGTTACGACTTCCGGCATCAATGGAGGGCATCCACAATGTGGTTCACGTATCGATGCTTAGAAGATGAGTGCGTGATCCATCACACGTCATTGAGACAAGGGAGATCGAGGTGCAACCAACACTGACTTATGTGGAGAAGCCGATGCGGATTCTAGAGTCCTCTATCAAAGTATTGCGCAATAAAGAAATTCCGCTGGTAAAAGTCCTGTAGCAGAACCATGACGTAGAGGAGGCTACCTGGAAGAGGCAGCAGGATATGATGTAAAAGTATCATGAACTATTTGTGTAATCAAATTTTGAGGACAAAATTTTTATTAAGGTGGATGGAATGTAACACCCGGTTTTACGGGATTTTGTTATTCCAATATATAATGGCATTTTTGTAAATATGCCAAATTAAGTCCGTTTTGCGAACAAAAAGTTTTAATAGAGCCCTTGTAATAAATTGGAATTATTGGTGAAATAAGGAAATTTGGAGAAAATCGAATTGTTGGTTAAATAACGAAATAAATAACGAAACAAATAGGAAATCAAATAGAGGGGCAAACTTGTCATTTGACAAGTCTAATTTATAAAATGCCAAAAACCCCTCTTTTTCCCAAACTTCACAAATTTTCTCTTGAAGCCTTCCCTCTCTCTGGCGATTCTTCACTCCCCTCTCACGCGTTCTTTCTTCCGGCGACTCGTCCATCACATTTTCTTCCTTGATCGCGACCCTAGGTAAGATTATATGCTTTAGAGACGCTAGATTTTGATTTTCGCAGAGTTAGACAATTAGGGTTTTATTAGGTTTTTGTCAAAATAGACGTGTTACATTAGAAATGGCTAGGGTTGCCCTATTTATGACTTTAATGGGCGTATTTATGAATGTTGGTGGAAGTTTGTTGGTTTAATGGAGGTTTTAAAAACCCCATTAATGGGGGTTTGGATGTTCTTGAGCGTAAATATTGCTCGGTAAAATGCCTCAATAAGTTGAAATAGAGTTTTAGGAGATATCCTTTAGCTAGGGACTTCGTTAGTCCTTAGAATTCGATGTTCTAGGCCCGATTTTAATGATGGTTTCTTGATAACTCTTAAATTAAAGTTATTTTATATGGTATTTAATTGATAGAACTTGTATGATTTGAGTGAATGTAAGAAGAATTTGGTATTAATTTAATACAATTGCTATGTAATGCTGCATCATTGTTGTGTTGATGGAATTTAATATATTTTATGCCGATTTTCTTTTAAAAGCAGATTTTGTCTCTTCAATTTGAATTTTATATTTTCATATTGGAATGCAAAAATAATAGCGGGAAAAATTAAGTTCAAAAGTTGAACTTTTAGAGGAAATTATGGTTACCAAAATTAGAGGATTTAATTTGGTTATGAATTGATTCAGAAGAGTACCAAAATGGAAGGAAGAGGCAAATGGGAAACGTAGAACAAGGCCATTCTAGAAGAGAAAATGAGGTGGACCCACATAATGGAGGAGATAGAAGATTTGCTACTCAAAAAGGGGAGAGAACATAGAAACAGATATTTTTTTATTTTGGGCGGCAAAATTTTTCCAGCAAAAAAAGGGGGATTTGGCGAGTTTGAGTAAGGGAGGAGATTGGAGCTCTGAAGCAAGAAGAAGAGACTTGACAGAGAGCTCCAGAAGAGGAGAACCAGACCGACGACTATCCTCTGATTTTCGTCTTCTTCTTCTTTTTCTTCTTCTTTTATTTTTATTGTTTTATGTTTTTATGAACACCATTGTTTTTAGTTTATTTTAATTATGTCAAGTAGCTAAATTTCTATTACTTGGTTAGGACGATAGTACTCGTTACGGTTTTTACTACGATCTCGATTTTGCTTTGCAATTATCTATTGAACAATTATTTGTGATATTTCTTGCTAAGTCAAATCATATCGATAGATAGGTTGACGATTCATGTTTATATTGTATCGATAGATAGATATAAATTGTTAGATGCACGAATAATTAATTTGATTAATTTGTTACAATGTCGTTAGCATTAATTCGATTGGCGATAAGAATAAGGCAAATATGAAATTCACTATTAGTTACATTCCTTCAAAGTCGAAGGAAATTCTAATTTGAGTTTACCTAGGCAATTCGAAAGAATCTTAGAACTATTTAATTCTTGTTGTTCATAGATAATGCTCCAGAACATTGCCAAAGCATCAGTAGTAAAATCATCGTAACGAGGAAATTGATCCTAGCCAAGGCTTTTATTCATCGATTTTACCTCGTTTATTTCGTTGTCTTTTATTACATAGTTAATCAGATTTAATTCTAATTATTTTCATCCATCATTTTAATATTTTTATAGTGATTAATTCAATTAACATTATCCTCGTGGGATCGATACTTTACTTACTCATTATTTCGTTAGCGACACGTGCACTTGCGTGTAAGTGTGTTCTAATAAGTTTTTGGCGCCGTTGCCAGGGATATTGTTTAGTTGTGATTATTTTGCTATAATCATTTTATTTTATTTTACGTTATTTTATTTTTGTTTGTTTATCTATTTTCAGATATTATTGATTTATGCCAGACGAAGAAGACGCACAGGATCTTGTACTCATAGATCCAGAAATTGAAAGAACATTCAGAGCTAGAAGAAGACAACAGCAGCATCAGTTTCTTGAAGGAGAAAATATGGCGAACGTAGAGAGAGAAAGGGACAATGCTGAGAGAATTATTGATGATAGAGATATACCTATACAGGATTTTGTAATTCCTACACTAAACGATCTAAATCCTGAAATAGTCAGACCTGATCTTCGTGCCATAAGATTTGAGCTGAAACCAGTAATGTTCCAAATGCTCCAAACAGTTGGACAATTTACTGGAGCAATCACAGATAATCCTCATCGCCATTTGAAGGTTTTTGGAGAAGTTAGTGACTCATTTAACTTCCCTGGTGTATCTGCAGAAGCTTTGAGATTAAAACTCTTTCCATATTCCTTGAGAGATCGCGCCAAGGATTGGTTAAATAGCATTCCTTCAGACACAATCACCACTTGGGGGGATCTGGCGAAGAAATTCATTATGAAATATCATCCACCGGTAAGGAACGCAAGGATGAGGAATGAAATTACAAGCTTCCAGCAAAGAGATGGAGAATCACTCTACGAAGCGTGGGATAGATTCAAAGAGTTGCTGAGGCAGTGTCCAAATCATGGGATCCCTCACTGGATTCAACTGGAAACATTTTACAATGGATTGAATGGACAGACCTGATCGATTATTGTTGCAGCTGCTAATGGAACACTGCCGTCAAAATCTTTCAACGAAGCATATGACTAACTGGAAAGAATGGCGGTGAACAGTTATCAATGGCCATCAGACAGAAGTACACAGCAAGAAGAGCTCCTGGAGTTTATGAAGTGGATGAAGTAGCTACTCTTAATGCAAAGATAGCTTCATTGAAAAATGCCATTAAAGCCATGAACAAACAGCAGCAGCCACAATTACGGGAGGTTTCATGCATTTTCTGTGGAGAAAACCATGATGATAGTTCCTGCCCGACGAATCCTAAATCAGCAAATTACGTCGGGTATAACCGAAATAATAACCCATTTTCACAGACGTACAACCCTGGATGGAGGCAACATCCGAACTTCCAATGGAACTCGCAGCAACAGAACACTACAATGCCTGCAAGATCTACTGATAACTATGCCCAGAATTACAACCAGCAAGTTCAGAAGCCAGTAACTCAAGAGAAACCAGATAATTTTGCAAGGAAATATGCTTCCAAGACAGACATAATATTGCAGAATTTAGCATCTTCGAAAAAGAACATTGAAACCCAACTAGGACAACTAGCACAATCTGTAAATTCGAGAAGCAGTGGACAATTACCCAGCGACACTGAGATTCCACAAAGACCGGGAAAGAACATTGCAAAGCAATTTTATTAAGGAATGGAAGGGAGGTTGAAATTCCAGAGAAGCCACAGAGGGTGGAGAAACCAGGGATTATTAACCAAGAAAGGGAAAGAGAAAAGCAACCCAGTGCTGAGGGTTCACAGGAACGAGAAGTGATGATTGAGGAAGAAAGTACTCAGGAGGCCGAAGAGAATAATTCTGATTCTGGAGAAATTAATATTAATGCCACAATTCCGCTCGCAGCATCGCCACAGCATCAACCTGCAAAAATGCAACTCCAGAAACCTCCTCCACCGTTTCCATATAGGCTACAAAGACACCACCAGGAAAAGCAGTTTAAAAAGTTTTTGAATGTTCTGAAGCAACTCCACATCAATGTACCTCCGGTGGAAGCTCTTGAACAGATGCCAAACTACGCCAAATTCATGAAAGATGTTCTGTCCAAAAAGAGAAAGTTGGGAGAATATGAAATGGTGGCTATGACTGAGGAAACCAGCTATATATTGCATAATAAAATTCCACCAAAGTTGAAGGACCCTGGTAGCTTCACTATACATTGTACAATTGGCAATAATTATTTTGAAAAAACTCTCTATGATCTTGGAGCTAACATAAATCTGTTGCCCATGTCAATCTTTAAGAAGCTGAGAATTGGAGAAGCTCGGCCAACGACAGTAACTTTGCAGCTTGCTGATCGATCACTAACTCATCCTCAGGGAAAGATTGAAGATGTGTTGGTAAAGGTGGACAAATTCATTTTTCCTGCAGATTTCATTATACTTGACTATGAAGCCGATCGAGAGGTGCCAATAATTTTAGGAAGGCCATTTTTGGCTACTGGTAGAACTCTGATTGATGTTCAAGAGGAGAACTGACGATGAGAGTTAATGACCAACAAGTTACGTTCAATGTTCTAAAGGCCATGAAATATCCATATGACGAAGAAGAGTGCTTCAATATTTCCAAAGAAATTAAAACAGTAAAAATAAAACAAGTATCAGGAGGGTATAGAAGGCAGTACGAGACATTAATTCGAGCAGAAGATGGTAAAGAAGATGGGGAGCATTCCAGCAAGGAAGCAGCCACAGTGGAACTCAAACAGCTACCACCACATTTGAAGTATGTATTTCTTGGACTCAACGAAACATTTTCTGCTATTATTTCTACTACTTTGTCTAACATGCAAGAGCAAGAATTAGTGGAGGTTCTAAAGAGATATAAGTTGGCTTTAGCATGGACAGTGAAAGACATAAAAGGAATAAGTCCAAGCATCTGTATGCACATGATAAGATTGGAAGAAGGAGTAACAGCAACCATAGATCAGCAAAGAAGACTAAACCTGATTATGAAAGAAATTGTGAAGAAAGAGATACTCAAGTGGTTGGATGCAGGCATTATCTACCTCATTTCTGACAGCTCGTGGATTAGCCCAATTCATTGTGTTCCAAAGAAAGGAGGAACAACTGTAGTGGCTAATGAGAAAAGTGAATTAATTCCAACAAAAACAGTAGTAGGGTGGAGGATATGCATGGACTATAGGAAATTGAATAAAGAAACCCGAAAGGACCACTTCCCTTTTCCCTTTATAGATCAAATGCTGGACAGATTAGCAAGAAAGAAATTCTACTGTTTTTTGGATGGATATTTAGGGTATAACCAGATTATAATAGCACCAGAAGATCAGGAGAAAACAACTTTCACCTGCCCATATGGAACTTTTGCCTTCAGGAGAACGCCTTTTGGTTTATGCAACGCCCCAGCAACATTCCAGAGTTGTATAATGGCAATTTTCTCAGACATGATTAAAGAATGTTTGGAAGTCTTTATGGATGATTTCTCCATTGTTGGAGACTCTTTCGAGAATTGTCTGGAAAATTTAGAGAAAGTGTTAAAAAGATGCATGGAAACAAACCTAGTTTTAAACTGGAAAAAGTGTCATTTTATGGTTCCAGAGGGAATAGTTCTCGGACACAAGGTTTCAGACAAAGGTTTAGAGGTGGATAAAGCAAAGATCAAAATTATTGAGAAGCTACCATCACCGAAAATAGTGAAAGGAATCAGAAGCTTCCTGGGGCATGCAGGGTTCTATAGGCGCTTCATTAAGGACTTTTCTAAAATATCGAAGCCCCTATGCAGTTTACTGGAGCAGAATATGTAATGCCCCGAGTTATCTGAACCCGACTCGTTACACAAAGCTCGAACCTAACTAAGAAACTTTGAACTAAATTTAAATTTTCACTTGAAAGTCTGGGTCTGACACTTCAAAACTATTTAAAACTTGCAGCGGAAATCATTTGGACGACAATAGAGTTAAACAAAACTTTGAACATTGATTGAAATGTAAGAAATAATCGGCTAAAGAGAAATGGAGGTTTAAATCAGTGAAATACTTGGGAAGTCGCAGAAGTCAAACGCATCTGCCGATGGATAAAGTCAACAGGAAGAAGCAGAAACAACAAATAAAAGGCTTCTACCAATGACGTCAGCCGGATAAATCAATTATCCAACATCAACCGATCGCAAAACGACAAGTTTTGCGACTCGTATCTACCGACGGCAAAACGACAAAAATTTCTCGTTCCCTTCTTCCGATAGATTAAACTGCATATACCGGTCACTAAACGACAAAGCTTAACACTCACTCATACCGGTAGTGCAAAAATCTATATCTTCCGATTGAACTAAACCTACATCATCCGATAGCTTTTCTGAAGACATCTTCCGATAGAATTAAACCTACATCATCCGATTGCTTTTCTGAAGACATCTTCCGATAGACAACATAACTATAACTCGACATCTACCGATAGACTTCATCTGCCGATAGTGAACAAAATGACACACCAACAACTCCTTGCCATACAATACAACTCTAACCACATAAAAGGGTTTATTCACTTTACTGAAACCATTCAAAAGAAAACAATTCAAATCCTTGTATTACTCGGATCCAGTAAAAACAATACTAAATCAGCAAGGTGGCACTATCAGTAAGTTTCAACATGTGTTCAAAACATTGAAAACTACTAATGTCATGAGAACTCAAGGTACTTTTGAAAACATCAAGCAACTTCCATCATCAGAGAGTTTAACATACTCGAAATGAACTCATTGTCCACTGAACCTTCATAACCACTGACACCAGTTAAACCGCCTCATCAGTTTACCAGGCCGAAACATGGATGTACTCCTCCAACCACATCTATTCATCAGTGCACTTAAGGGAATCACCTGCAGTATCCTCAACACCTACATCACAAAACTCATCTATTAGCCTAATGCTAAGTAAGCAAAGCAGTAATGAAATGAAATGCTGAAACAGAAATGCCTAAACATGCGATTTCTACTTTCTCATCTCAGTTGCATTCACATTCATTCATAAGCTGATCTGATCCCTCGATTCCCTTGGGAAGTAGATCAATTTTCCCAATGTTATACATCCTCTACTCGATTAAGGGGCGGATGAATTCCCTTAATAGCTGATCTGATCCCTTGGTTCCCTTGGGAGTGGGATCAATTCTCCCAATGTCATAAATCCCTACTTGAGTTAAGGGGTGGATTAGTTCCCTTAATAGTTTATCTGTCACATTCAGTTCATACCTTACCGTTCTTACATGAAAATTCATTTTCGTAATCTTTCAAAAACATGATGCATGACATACAAAATCATTCACAAGATACATGACCCTACTGTTTTGTGATGTAGGCCCGAAGGCACATGCATACTTTACTTACCTGGCTCTCCTGGAAATGCTCGGTTACAACTACTTTGGAAGCCCTGTTCACCTAATGTCATAAGCAGAATACCGATTAGATCACCAATAACCTTACCCTATATATCATTCAAAAACCTATGGAGCTAGTTTGGAAGCTCTGGTCATCGTACATTCTCGGCTCAACACTAAACCCGAACTCAACTCACTCACAGCATTATCAAAATACGCACATTGCCCTCTTCCTGCTACCTAGCCACTAAAATCTCAAGAAAACGAAGGGAAACTTACCTAGTTTGAAGGAGAATCGGGCGAGGAAAATCGCCTAGAGAGCTCGGCTGCTTGAGCTGAATACCCGAAGAGAAAAGTGTGAAATGGAGGCGGCTATAGTGCATTAACCCAATCCCTCACTCCTTAAATACATTATCCACTTTTAAATTTCTAATTTACATAAATGCCCTTGCTTAGTCACTCATTAACCTAATCAATAATTCTCCCAATTTTTCTATGAAATTGCGCATCATAAATTGATGAGTTAAATTCGGTTTAATTGAAACCGGGTGCTACAGAATACCTCATTCAACTTTGACAAAAATTGTCTTGAAGCCTTTAACCTGCTGAAGCAAAAGTTGATTACTGCACCTGTGATAGTTGCACCCGACTAGAACTCGCCTTTTATTTTAATGTGTGATGCAAGCAACTATGCAGTAGGAGTGGTTCTTGGGCAGAAGAAAGAGAAAATTTTTCACTCTATTTACTATGCCAGCAAAATCTTGAATGAAGCTCGAAAGAACTACACAACAATAGAGAAAGAGCTACTAGCTGTGGTGTTTGCATTTGACAAATTCAGAGCATATTTAATTGGCGCAAAGGTTATCATTTACACTGATCATGCAGCAATAAAATATTTGGTTGCAAAGAAGGATGCTAAACCGAGGCTTATTTGATGGGTACTGTTACTTCAAGAATTTGATATGGAGATTCGAGACAGAAAGGGTGTGAAAACCAGGTGGTTGATCATCTATCTCGTCTGGAGAATATGAGTAAACAGCAAGATGCAGGGATTATAAGAGAATCCTTCCCTGATGAACAGATACTGAGGCTGGAAGTTTCTTCAGCCCCCTGGTACGCAGATTTTGTTAATTTTATTGTAAGTGAAATAATTCTTGTCGATTTAGATTATCAACAGAGAAGGAAGTTTCTAAAAGATGTAAAACAATATTTCTAGGACGAGCCGTTCCTCTTCAAGCAATGTGCTGATCAGCTGTTGAGAAGATGTGTTCCAGAGGAGGAAATGCAGTCAGTGCTGCAGCAATGCCACGCAGCATCATATGGCGGCCATTATGGTGGAACACGTACAGCAGCAAAAGTTTTACAATCAGGCTTGCACTGGCCTACACTCTTTAAAGATGCTAACAATTTTGTTCAAAACTGTGACAGATGTCAAAGAACAGGGAACATATCAAGAAAACACGAGTTGTCCCTGACCAACATATTAGAGATTGAAGTCTTTGACGTCTGGGCAATTGATTTCATGGGACCTTTCCCAGCATCTAATGGAAACCAATACATACTGTTAGCCGTTGATTATGTTTCTAAATGGGTAGAAGCTGCAGCATTGCCAAATAATGAAGGAAATAGTGTTCTGAAATTTTTACAGAAAAATATTTTCACAAGGTTTGGCACTCCCAGAGCAATCATCAGTGATGGAGGATCGTATTTCTAGTAACAGAGCCTTCACTGCATTACTCAGTAAATATGGAGTTAGACATAAGGTGACTACAGCATATCACCCTCAGAGTAATGGACAAGCAGAAGTCTCTAACAGGGAAGTGAAATGAATTCTGGAGAAGGTGGTGAATCCAAACCGAAAAGACTGGTCACTAAAATTAGACGATGCATTATGGGCATACAGAACAGCATTTAAGACACCTCTGGGCACCACTCCGTTCAACATGATTTATGGAAAATCTTGCCATTTACCAGTAGAGCTTGAGCATAAAGCATATTGGGCAATCAAAACCCTAAATTTGGATTTACAAGGAGCAGGGAAACTTAGGTTTTTGCAGTTACAGGAGTTGGAAGAGTTGAGATTAAGAGCGTATGAAAATGCAAAAATTTACAAGGAAAAAGTGAAGAAATTGCATGATAGAAAGTTGCAGGCCAGAACATTTTTGAAAGGTGAAAAAGTCTTGCTTTTTAATTCCATGATGAAGCTTTTTTCAGGGAAGCTCAAATCAAGGTGGTCTGGCCCCTTTCTCATAGTAGAGGTATTTCCATATGGAACAGTGAAGTTGCATGATGAAAAAAGTGGAAGAACTTTTAAAGTGAATGGTCAACGGATAAAACATTATTTTGGAGAGGAATTGACAAAAATTATGTCAATTTCTCTACAAAATCTTGAAGAATGATAAGCAACATGGAAGTCTGGCTGAAGACTTATACAAAAATGCAGCGCTATTAGGAGGCAACCCTAAAATAATATCCTTTAATTTTTTATTTTATTTTATTTTCATTATTTTTTAATTTTAAAAGAGTTATTTTGAAATTCATTTTTACTTCTCTGTTTATCCTCACCGTTTTCTCTCAAGGCATTTGCTAGGTTTTTTTTTTACCGCTCGCGATTTGCCGCCAACATCAGTGCAATTTTTGACACTTTCCGCTTTTTGTCGCTCCGATAAATGCTCGAGCATTCACTCAATCGACATTTTTCAGCACCAGTTTTTACGAAGATGAGGCCAAAGCAAAAGGGGAAGAAGAATGTTAAGAGCGTACACAGAATGGAGTTCATCTCAGAGGCAGCAAAGTTGAGATACAAGCAAGGATTACAGCAACGCAGCTTTGCTCAAGAAAAAGACTTTCTCATCGCAGACAAGCACTTATCGAGGTATCCGAGTTATATTACATCAGTTATTCAGGAACATAGTTGGAAGAAATTTTGTGATATTCCAGATGCCGGTATAAAAAATATTGTGAGAGAATTTTATGCTAATTTTGAGGGAGATTTGCCCGGGTGTATTCGGGTTAGAAGATGTGATGTGCGATTCGGACCCTCCTGCGATCAATATTTTTTACGATCTTGAAGACGTTGAAGATGAATTTTATAGATATGAAGATAATTTATCACCTGGCTTTCTGAACACAGCTCTGAAAGAAATAGCTGTGCCTGGCACCGAATGGGTGCAATCAAAAACAGGTTTTCTTTCCATTCCTCGGCTTGCCCTGCTTCCCAAAGCCAAGGTTTGGTATCATTTTCTGAAACTTCAGATATTCCCCTCTTCTCATGGTCAACATGTGACCAGAGATCGTGCCATTCTTATTTATTGCATTTTAACCAATAAGAAGATCAATATTGGTTTGATTATCTACCGAAATCTCTGTGAAAATGCCCTGAAGCCAAAAGGGCAATTATTATTTCCATCCTTAATTTCTGGGCTTTGTGAAATGGCGGGGGTCTCTTATGAAGGAGATGAAGAACATCTTTCACCAGGGCCAGCAATGACACCCAATATTTGTAAGAGGATTGCTGCAGAAGGTTTTGAGGTCCATGAAACAGAGGGTGAAGATGGCACCAATGTTGCATGCAACACCGAAGCATCATCCAGCAATAGCAACAGCCAACAGCAAATACTTGACAGTCTGGTGTCAGTGCGTAACAGGCTCGATTGGATTAACAATGACCTTTCAACTTTGAAGACGAAATTTAAACTTCAAGAAAATCTCCAATACCAGATGAGGAAGGCCATGAAGAGCTCAAAGCGTAAACATAGAATATTCTGGCAGTACACCAAGCTACGGGATTCAGCATTGGCAGCCAGTTTTGCTAAAAAGCCGGAGGATCCAGCTCCTGTTTTCCCACATTTCCCAACAACACTTTTAAGAGACTTGGATGATGAATCTGACAATGAAGCATGAGTACCAGGGAAGTTTTAAATTTTCATTTTTTCTTTTCTTTTCATTTTCTATGAACTTAATTCTCTTTTAGTTTTTCTTTGAACTTAATTTTGTTTGGCAATAGGGACACTGCCAATTTTTAAGTTTGAGGGTGCATGCATGTTTAATTTTGTTTGGATGTCTGGAAGTTTAATGTGGATGTTTTGTTTCTGTTTAATTTGAATATTTGAAAACTGCTTAGAATATGTATTTCTTTTAGTTTGATGTCTAATGTTGTTTAGTGCGTTGCATGAATGCCTGAATTTTTTTTCTGTTCATTTGTGTTATTTGCTCTGTTTGATCAATAGTATTCTGTTTGACCTATAGACTATTTGAAAAATGAAGAAAAGTGAATTTCCTAATATCCTTTAATTTAGTGAGTTATTGAATAATGTTATTGTCACATATTATTAGAAATTAATTAAGATTTATTCTCATATGCTTAGTTGTTCTAATACACAAACTCCTTTTGGTTGCTTAGGAATATCATCCTTTCTAGACATTACAATTATATCTAAGTATCAATAATTTAGTGTTTGATGAAAGAAATTAGCAATGAAAAACTTCCTCTGAAAAATAATAATACATAATAAATCATAAGTTTGGGGGTTATAAAAAAAATAAATAAAATAAATAAATGCAATTTCTTAATCTACTTTCAATTTCGAGTGAGCCTTTTGGATACTCGATGGGTAGAAATAAATTACAGGAACTTTGGGAGGAACTCCGTTGCATATTTATTGGCTATGCTCCTCTATTCTATATGAGTATATATATCTTGAGGTGACATTACCGAGTAACCGGAGGACTTCATCACCAATGTTGTCAATCGCGTAAAAAAGGTAGTGTGACTAAAAGATAAAGTCAATATAAAAATTGTTATTGTGTATCCCCTTGACTTATGTTATTTAAAAAAAAAAAAAAAAAAAAAAAAAAAAAAGTCTTTGAAAGCTAACGGATTTAGGAATGATATTAAAGAGTTGACACTCTATGATATGTATTGTGATTTTTAGTTTTGATTGTTGAACTTAACAATTCAATTGGAATTTGAACACACACACACCTTGAAAATTAGTTTATTGGGAATTAAATCTATATTGATTGCTTTTAATTGTGATGGTGAAATTTTTCAATAATTTACAAGTTACGAGATATTTCGAAAATTATATCAATTTTGTCAATGTTACTTTGGAAACTTATTTTTCTTTTGCATCACTCGAGGACGAGTAATGGTTCAAGTTTGGGGGTATTTGATAACTCTTAAATTAGAGTTATTTTATATGGTATTTAATTGATAAAACTTGTATGATTTGAGTGAATGTAAGAAGAAATTGGTATTAATTTAATACAATTGCTATGTAATGCTGCAGCATTGTTGTGTTGATGGAATTTAATATATTTTATGCCGATTTTCTTTTAAAAGCAGATTTTGTCTCTTCAATTTGAATTTTATATTTTCATATTGGAATGCAAAAATAATAGCAAGAAAAATTAAGTTCAAAAGTTGAACTTTTAGAGGAAATTATGGTTACCAAAATTAGAGGATTTAATTTGGTTATAAATTGTAGAGGTGGGCACGGGCCTGTTCGGTCCGGTCTCGAGCCCGGACCGAACCGGCCCAAACGGTTTCGAGATTTTTCATTTCGAAACCTGGACCGGTCCGGTCCAGGACCAGGACCGAACCTGGACCACAATTGAAATTTTGGTCCAGTCCAGGTTCGGTCCCGGTTCCGGACCGGCGTCATTTTATTTTATTTTATTTTATTTTTTTAGTGAAATTTCTAATTTTTTCAACTAAAATTTCCAATTTTCTGATAAGCATTAACAAAAGTTGAACTAATTAACATCTTTCTAATGTAACAATTGCACAGATGCATAAAATAAAACTAGAAAATGAAGGTGATCGGATTAAGCCGGCAACTGAAGCTTTACGTTGTTCTTCCAATTGCACAAATACATTTAAAAAGGTTTTATGTAATGATTCATCACCACACTTACAGCACTGCAAACACCAAGAAACTCACCTTTGAAAGTAATAGTAGAATAAATCAGCATACAACAATGTCTGTACAAGCCCAGCTATCCAAGCTGCAAAAGACCAAAGTAGAGCACAATCAAGCCAGATGTTCACATGGAGAGAGAAAGAGAGAGAGAGAGACGTACTAATCCAGTGGACATAGTTTTTCTCCGTGAAGTAGCGGTAAATCCAGTTTAATATGTACAACGATCGATACGCACTGCAAGAAAACGGGCAGGCAAGATGAACTCCTTGTTGAGTTACGCACAAGAAGAGTCGGTAACATATCAAGTTGGCTGATAAAGTTGAAGAAGAAAACAGGGAAGAGGACTGAAGGAAACAAATGCTAACTCCAAACTTCCAATAAAAGTTGAACACTGATAGACAAAAAACTGGAGATATCAGCGGCAGCGCCAACATGTGTTCCTCACTGTAGATACCCAGACAGCGATATATGATGGCAGAATTGCCTTTTTTATTAGAAAAGAAATTTTCCATTATTAAGCTTAATGCACAAACGCCTTGAAAATATTGAACCCAAGCACAACCAATCGATATACTATGAGATATAATCACACAATCACCAGCTTGAAATCCAAAAGGCTAAGGATATCATTAAAAATTAAGTTCTCATAAAATAGTTCCTCTACACAGAATGTCAACTAAAAACTCAAAAGATTCATCAAATAGGTACAACAACCACGACAAACCGATCAACCACAATACACGACAAGCGATAAATTAATGCGTAGACACAAACCTGTGAAGCAACGCCTCATCTGATCCTTCACTGAGATCCATGCGATTAACAGCGGCGCTGTGGTCATCTGCCAGGAGCTTCAACTCGTCCGCGACCGTAACATAAAAGAACTGCCGATGATTCTACAAAACACTGCTCAGAAGCTTCCCTACAAACGAACTAGGCTCGAGCGGCGAGTTGAGACTACTGAACTCGCAGTGACTAGCGCCAGCACTCGCAAACACGGCGAAGACTCGGGACAGGGAGTCTGAGCGAGTTATTTAGGTGCTTCGGTCCGGTCCCGATTCTTTGGGATTTCAGGCGCTGGACCGAGGACTGGACCGAAGCTCCTCGGTCCAAGGTTGCCTTGAACTTGGACCGAACCTCGGTCCAAGATTTATGGACCATACCCGAACCGAACCCGCCGGTCCGGTCTAGCTTCCGGTCCACGGTCTGGTCCTGCCCACCTCTAATGAATTGATTCAGAAGATGACAAAAATGGAAGGAAGAGGCAAATGGGACACGTGGAACAAGGACATTCTGGAAGAGAAAATGAGGTGGACACACATAATGGAGGAGAGAGAAGATTTGCTACACAAAAATGGGAGAGAATATAGAAACAGATATTTTTTTATTTTGGGCGGCAAAATTTTTTCCAGCAAAAAAAAAGGGGGATTTGGCGAGTTTTGAAGAAGGGAGGAGATTGGAGCTCTGAAGCAAGAAGAAGAGACTCGACAGAGAGCTCCAGAAGAGGAGAACCGGACCGACGACTATCCTCTGATTTTCGTCTTCTTCTTCTTTTTCTTCTTCTTTTATTTTTATTGTTTTATGTTTTTATGAACACCATTGTTTTTAGTTTATTTTAATTATGTCAAGTAGCTAAATTTCTATTACTTGGTTAGGACGATAGTACTCGTTACGGTTTTTACTACGATCTCGATTTTGCTTTGCAATTATCTATTGAACAATTATTTGTGATATTTCTTGCTAAGTCAAATCATATCGATAGATAGGTTGACAATTCATGTTTATATTGTATCGATAGATAGATATAAATTGTTAGATGCACGAATAATTAATTTGATTAATTTGTTACAACGTCGTTAGCATTAATTCGATTGGCGATAAGAATAAGGCAAATATGAAATTCACTATTAGTTACATTCCTTCAAAGTCGAAGGAAATTATAATTTGAATTTACCTAGGCAATTCGAAAGAATCCTAGAACTATTTAATTCTTGCTGTTCATAGATAATGCTGCAGAGCATTACCAGAGCATTAGTAGTAAAATCATCGTAACGAGAAAATTGATCCTAGCCAAGGCTTTTATTCATCGATTTTACCTCGTTTATTTCGTTGTCTTTTATTACATAGTTAATCAGATTTAATTCTAATTATTTTCATACATCATTTTAATATTTTTATAAGATTTTTATAGTGATTAATTCAATTAACATTATCCTCGTGGGATCGATACTTTACTTACTCATTACTTCGTTAGCGACACGTGCACTTGCGTGTAAGTGTGTAAAACCAATAACATTTCTATGGATTGATCTAGGTGAACAACGCTCGTGGACGGAGCTCGATGTGCTACGAACGCGAGGTAAGTCTTCGTGACTTGGCCTACACCATAGAAGAGCAAATTGTTTGAGGATATTTGGTGACGAATTGTTAAGCGTAGGTTGGATGGGTAGTCTAGGATAATCGTTAGGTTAGAACGTTTTCATTATGTTTTATGTATTGTTTATGCTTTCCTTACTTTATGGCACAAATCCATGCTCACACATCATGTTTTATGAACTAGCACGAAAAATGAATTTCCGCATATGTTCTCATGAAAAAAAAATGACTAATGAAAGATATGAATGTATGTAATTACGGTCATGTCGGGTTGGGGTTCAGACATGGCTGTCCTGAGAGGAGGAGCATGTTTTCCCCCCGGTAAATGGAAAGAGCTATCTAACCGCCAGATGTGCCATTTCCATCTAGTGAGAGTAAACCCCCAGTGACGCCCATGCTATGTAACTAAAGAATGAAAATGGATGCATGATTTTATAAACCGCATACGCATGCCACGCATTTGCATTTACGAGGATTTACTGAGCCCTTTAGCTCATAGGTTATTTCTATGGTGTAGGTGACTTCAAAACAGGTGAGAATGATATTCCTCCACCCGACGCATGAGCAGGTTGATGGAGGGTGGCCCGTGGGAGTGTGCTGAGCAATCGAGGCGTTTTGACCCATGGGGTAACGGTTAGGTATTTTGAGGATTTTGGGTTATTTTGGGCTAATAGGTATTGATATAAAAAATGGTATAGAAAGCACATGATAGGGTGCTTAGTACTGAATAGGGTATACGGCGATGTTTTAGCATTTACTGAAATTGTTTGGTTGTTGAATTTCGTAGAAATTTTGCTTAGTTTTTAAACGAAACCACGCAGCTCATTTTTAGGAAATTTACTTCGTTTTAAATGCTTTGAGTCGTATTTATAATGATGGGTGAATTGAAGGATGTGTGAGTGATTTTATGTTAAAAGTGTTTAGTATGTTAATTGGTGTCAAAGTTGAAGGGAAGGAAATTGGTGAAGTGTGTGTGTACAGGGCGTGAAGGAAAGGAGGAGGCAAGCTCTCTGGAATTCGGATTCCAGAGAGCATGCCGATCGATTGCCAGTAAGGGCAATCGATCGGCACCTCAATGGTATCCGCTCTAGTTATTCCAGAGCGGTTGCCGATCGATCGCCTGGGAGGGCAATCGATCGGCAAGAAGTGTGGCAACGCTCTAAATTTTCCAGAAGCGTGTGCCGATAGATCGCCTGCATGGGCGATCGATCGGCTGAATTGTGATTTCTCGGGGGCGATCGATCAGGTGATCGATCGCCTGGCACCAAATTGCCACAACCGATCGATCGGCTAATGTTTTTATGGGCGAAATGCCCTCTTTGCCCTGGTGATCAACTGAATTGATTTTGTATAATTATATTGTTTTCCTTTTGTAACACCCGGTTCTATCAAACCAGCTCTCTTTTATTATAAATGGTATACACTTTATTAGGCAATAATTAAAGTAGGGTTATTGAGTGACTAGACAAGGGTATAAGAGTAAATTGAAAATTTCAAAAGTGGATAACGTATTTAAGGAATAGGGTTGGGTTTAATGCACTGTAGCCGCCACTATCTTGCTTACCACTCCTCTTTCAGCCTTCAGCTCTGCAGCAGAACTCTCTAGGCGATTCCCTCGCCCGATTCTCCTTCAACCTAGGTAAGTTTTCCTCATTTCTCTTACGATATAGCGGTTAGATACCTGAGGGAGTACAATGTGAGGATTTTGAGGATGCTGCGAATGAGGGTAGGTTCGGGTTTTGGTGATTAATGGGAATGCTCGGGTAGTAGAATTTCTAACTGGATTCCTCGAGCTTTTGTTTGATTCTTGGTGAAGTTTAGTGGAGGTTTGATTGATGTTCTGTTATGAATCTAGGTGGGCAGATTTCCGAAGTAACTAGCAACCAGACAATTTCCAGGAGCCAGGTAAGTGAAGTATGCTTGTGCCTTCGGGCCTACATCACAAAACATTAAGATTATGTTTACTTGAATGTGTCTGTATGTTATGCATCATATTTTAAAATTATACGAAAATGAATTTGAATGCATGTTGGCATGGTGAGGAATGAACATAACGAAACAGCTATGTGAATCAGATTTACTGTTAAGGGAATTAATCCGCCCCTTAATGAGACAGTGGATATTTTGACTTTGGGAAACTTGATCCGCTTCTCATCGAACAGGGCGATCAGAAACAGCTATGTGAATCAAATTTACTGTTAAGAGAATTAATCCGCCCCTTAATGAGTCAGTGGATATTTATACTTTGGGAGAAGTGATCCAACTCCCAATTTCACAGGGGGATCAGATCAGAAACGATGCATATGCAACTGAGATGAGAAAGTAGAAACTGCATATTTAGGAATTTATGTTTCAGCATTACATTACATTATTGCTTTACTTACTTAGCATTAGGCTAATAGATGAGTTTTGTGATGTAGGTGAAGAAGTGACAGCAGGTGTATTTACTGAGTTTGCTGAGGACTAGACCGGTTGGAGGAGTGCATCTATGTAACAATCTGGCAGCTGATGGGGCGGTTTAACTGATGTCAGTTGGTGTGAAGGCTTAATTGACAATGTTTCAATTTAAGTATGTTGGATTTTCATGACAGTAGTAGTTTTAATGTTTCTGAACTCATTTTGAGATTTTCTTCCAGACAAGTATACTCTGTTGGTGTTAATAGTGGTTTTACTAAATGTTGGAGTAGTGTCCGAATTTGAGTGGTTTTGAATGAATTTTAGTAAATTGCTCAAGTTCTTCTTGTAGTCGGAGCTTTCTTTGTTAGAGTGAAATTGTTGTTGTTCTGTTGTCTATCGGATGATGTCTTCGGTAAAGCCATCGAATGATGTCTTCAGTATAGTCATCGGATGATGTCTTCAGTGGAAGTCATCGGAAGATATAAGTAGAAGTTTTGTCGTTTTGTGACTGGTGTATGTAGTTTGTTTAACCGGAAGACGTGAGCAAATGAATTGTCGTCTTGTGGTCGGCAGAGGCTGGATGAATGAATCATCCGGTTGACGTCATCGGTAGATGCAAGTAGCAAAACTTGTCGTTTTACGATCGGCAGAAGTCAGATGAATGATTTATCCGGCTGACGTCATCGATGGAAGCCTTAGGATTTGTTCCTACCCCTTTTCGTTGACTTCGTTCAGCGGATGATACGTTTGACTTTTATGAACTTTAAGTGTTTCACGCCTACGCCTTCATCTCTTCCGGTCGAATTATTTTCTTAATATTTTAATTGATTATTCAAACACTATTTTATAGTTTTGCTTAACTTTGCTTTGCTCAAAGATTTTCCGCTGCAAGTTTTTATGTTTTTAACAAACGTTCAAATTTGACTTTCAAACGAAGTTTAAAATTTAGTCCGAAATTTTCTTAGTTATGTTCGGGATTTTGAGTAACAGACCGGGTTTGGAAAACTCGGGGCGTTACACCTTTAATTGAGTTTTGGGATGATTTCAACGACTAAGGCTTCGATTTAGAACATTGAAAGTCCAAATTAATTTAACGTTTTAAAATGAGTAGAAAATGAAAAAAATTTACGGGAAATCAAGGTATAGGAATGAGGGTCGCTGCAATATAAGGGTCGCTACAGTTTTCCAACATGGCAATTTTTGCATTTAAAGTAGAAACTTCATCCCAATATAAACTCCAAATGCACGCTTTGTAGAGTAAACTCTTTCTGAAGGCCATTGATAACTATTCACTGTCATTCTTTCCAACAAATCATAAGTTTCATTGAAAGATTTTGATAGAAGAGTTCCATTTGCTACAACATCGATTATTGATCTAGTCTGGTCATTAAGTCCATTATAAAATGTCTCTAGCTGAATCCAATGTGGCATTCCATGATTAGGGCACTGTCTCAATAAATCTTTGAATCTTTCCCAAGCCTCATAAAGTGATTCACCATCACGCTGTTGAAAACTTGTGATTTCATTTCTCATTTTGGCGTTTCTCACTGGTGGATGACATTTCATGATTAATTTCTTGGCTAAATCTCCTCATGCAATGATAGTATTAGATGAAATGCCGTTTAATCAATCTCGTGCTCTGTCTCTTAAGGAATATGGGAAAAGTTTGAGCCTTCACGCTTTAGGTGAAACTCCAGAAAAATTGAATGAATCGCTCACTTCTCAAAAAACCATGAGATGACGATGAGGGTTGTCTGATATCAATTCACTAAAATGCACAACTGTTTGAAGCATCTGAAACTTGACTGATTTTAAGTCAAATCTGATTAGCATGTAAATCTGGTCTCACAATATCGGGATTCAGGTCATCAAGCGTGGGAATGGCGAAATCCTGAATAAGCCAATCTCGATCATCAATAACACGATCAAGATTATTTCTTCTTTCTTCCTGGTTGGCCATATTGTCTTCTTCAATAAATGGTTAATGTTGTTGTCTCCTTCTTGCTTGAAATGTCCGTTCAATCGCTAGATCATGTGGAACAAGATCCTGATTGTCTTCGTTACACATCAAGCAAATGGTACCTGAAGAACAATGAATAAAACATAAAAATTAATTATAGCATAAATAAAATAATTAAGAATTATCTCCAGCAACGACACCAAAAACTTGTTAGTTTTGTTTACACCTAACGCAAGTGCACGTGTCACTAATAAAGTAATAAAGAATAAGTAAAAGTCGATCCCATGAGGATAATTTTAACTAAATTTAATTGCTATAAAATTATATAAAAATAAATATGATGATAATATAAAAATGGTGTGAGTGGTAAGGAATGATAAAAATAGAGTTTACTCAAAAATAATAAAGATTTAAATTGAAATAAATTAAGAAGATAAAGATGATGGAAGCCTTGGTTAGGGCTGATTTCCTCGTTACATGTAAATTACTATTGATGCTACAGAAAGATACAGCATTTTCCACAGAATAGCGAGAACGAATATTTTTCTAAGGTTCTATCGAGTTACTTAGTTAAATTCGACCTAGAGTTTCTTTTGATTTTGAAAGAATAAAACTTAATTCAAATTTTTTTAAAGTCTTATTCTCAATACCAAATAGATTAATATCAACAACTTTATAACAATTTAATTTATTTAATCAATCGTGCATCTTAAAATTTTGTCTATCTATCGATACAATAGAAACATGTAATATCAAATTTGTCTGTCGACACAATTCGAATTAAGCAATAAACATCATGACAGATTGTTCAATGAAAAATACGTAAACTTTCATAAATATAAATAAAGCACATAACGAGAATTTTCTTTACTAACCAAGATAAAAATCCTAACCCATAATCAGTAATAATAAAATCCAAAGTAAAAATATTCATTAAAAAGAATAATTTCCAAAGTAGAGGAATAAGAAGAAGTATTGTTTAAAAATGCAATATGTCACAGCCCAGCCTTCTTTTTCTCCCTTTCTGGTCCGCTCCTCCTCCCTTCGGTTTCTGTTCTGTAATCTTTTTCTCTTCTCTGTTTCATGCTCCCCTCTCTGGTTTTTACGTTCCCTCCTTTTTTGCAGACAAGATTCATTTTCCTTCCTTAATTCTAGAGATTTCTCTAGCAATTCTCTCTCTCCTTGATTCTAGACATCCTTCTCTTTTAGTCATTCAAATAAAATCAAATCTTTCTTTTCCGTTAATAAATTTGTGACCAAAAATGATAATAACAAAATTCAAATTAGTGTTAATAATCTGATTTTTTCTAAAAATAAACATAAAATTTATTAAATTTTTAAAATCTTTCAATGCTACATCAACCTACAGCAATTTCTATAATTGTGACCTATTTCTTTTTACATTCACTCAAATTACACGAGTTATATCAAATAAAAATAGTATAAAATAATTTTTTTTTAATAGTTATCAATAGACACAACAATAAAAAGAGTGATTCTACTCCTGTGTCGACACTCTCAAAGAATCCATAGATTGGACTCACTAGCAATTTAGAAACCTACATAATTAAAGTGCTTAATCTCACCAACAAAATGATTAGTATCTAACCTTGCAACAACAAGTCAGAGGTTGTTCTAGGTCAGAACCTTACACTAAATCTCCGACGCGGGAAGAGAATCTCCTGCGAATCTGGTCTGCTCCGAGCTGTGAATCTCCCGATGGGATGCGAGATGAAGAGAATCTCTCCCGCGAATCTCCGACGACAGGTGTGCGATGAAGAGGAGCAGCCAGGCAAGAATGGGCTTGGTGAGTGGCAGATTGTGTTTGTAGAGCATCAATGGACCGGGTCGGTCAATTCGGTTTGGTTAACATCTAACTATGGTTAATGCTCTACGTGTGCACGTGCTCAGCACATACTATATTTAATGGAAATTGTATTTTCTTTTCTCTCCTTAAAAATCTATCAGCCAGAAAACTCTACTTATCCAAAACCTATTTTAAGTGTCAGTTTTTCGGTTAACACACTAGCATCTTCCTTGCTCGTCCATGGAAGGATTTCTTTGAACCCTCAACCTGTCCGACGAAATTCCCCACAGAAAATACTTGAAGAAACATGCGGAATAGAGGACGAAAAAGTGGAGCACCTATCGGTGTTGCCAGGTCTCGGAATCCGATCAGTCTGAGAAAAGAATCGACCGGAAAAAGGCATATCAAAGACCGGGGAGGATCCAATAATGCCAAGTCCTTTTTGAAACTTGAGCACTTGCAGAAGCTAGCTGTGTGGGCGAGTGGAGAGGCTTCCATTCCGTCGTTGGGTGCTTCTTATCTCTGGACGTTTCGACTGATTCTTCTCTTTTTCATTGCCAGAGGTACGTGTCCTTGCCTTTGGTAGTATTTTTTAAAAACTTTTCTACTAAATCAGCTGCTTTTTCTTTGTCGATCGTGCAAATAGCGGACAACATGCCTACTATTGTTGTTTCACTTGAGACAGTTGTAGTTTATGAAAGAGACAATAGTTTTTAGTGGTTCGATATGGGGATAGTTGATTGAGGTTTTCTTTTTGGGGTTATCATTCAAACTGAACGAAAGTATTGAGTTGTAGGATTTCAAGCTTGGTTATCACGTTCCTGTTGAATCATGAGCCATGATAAGTAAAAAGGAAATATAGTAGACGAATGCTCGTGTACATATCTGTTAAATGTATGCATCATGCTAGATTGTGTCAATATGGAATTAATAGCTTTTCGGATACTATGCAAGTTTCTGAAATTACCCGAGCAGTGGTTGAAGATGGATGTATTTTCATTATGTTATTCTTTACTATGAATATAATCTGACTTGCAGTTTATATCACCATTACAGTGTTGCCATACTTGCTGTGTGCGTGTGGAGGTGAGAGACAGAGAGAGAGAGTTTGGATTTATCCTTGTTTTAAGTCATTTTTTTATATGCAACTTTAAATGAGTTGGAAATTTATGTTGGGATCAGGCAATTTAATTGTTTTACAGATGTGAAACAATTCTTCAGCCGGGAATCAACTGCACCATCCGAATAGAACCGAACAAATCGACAGCGCAGAGACGAAGCATCAAACACAAGGATTTGATACAGAACAATGTGGTCTACGCTTGTAACTTATGTTCTCATAGGAATATGAAAAGAGGGACTCCAAGAGCCCAGCAAAAGACGGAACAAAGTAAAGAGATTCGAATAGAGGGAGAAGAAAAGAGAGGAAAATAAAGTGATTTAACTTCTAACACGACGACGGAAGGGGTTTTTTGTGAGACCCACCACCTACAGTGGAGAGCACACTGACAGTGGAGTGTTGGAAAAGGAAGAAAACGTGTACGTTGAGAATTCGTGGAAAATTTTTCTCCCCTCAGTAATTGCTCACCTGCCTCTTTGCCTCCTGTCTCTTGGTCCCTCTCCATAAATCAGTCTGCTACATCATTACGAGAGGAGAAAGAAGCTCTATTTCTTCGCCCTTTTTCCAAATTCCTCCTTCTAGTTCCTTCTATCTCTTTCTCTCCATAAACTCGTTTCCTATCAACGCTCCCTCCCATAACCTCAGTTTTCACTCATCTCTCTCTTTCTCTTGGAAAAGTATCATTTAGACTCCAACGTATGGGGTCAGTGACCATTTGGTACCTAACGTATGTTTTGTGTCCAATCAAACCCTAACGTATGAAACGTTTGCAATTCAAATCCTACCGTTAAAAAACCCGTTAAAATTAGCACGTGCCACGCACGTGCAATGATTAATGCCCAAATTATCCTTATGTTAAATTAGTCAAAATTGAAAATGTAAAAGGTAAAAAATTGGCGGAAGCCCTAACTCTTTTCTCGTCGCCTGTTTCCATTCTCTCCGGCATCGCACCTCGCACCGACAGTCGCTCTTCGCTCTCGCTCTCATCGCACGTCGCTCGGCTCGCTCGCATCGCACAGCACAGTCGCTCGGCTCGCATCGCACAGCACAGTCGCTCGGCTCGCTCGCATCGCACAGCTCGCCTGCTCGCAAGATGGATAATGGCAGTTCTTCAACTTCATGTATGTTTTACTTGATTTTACTTGATTTTAAATTGCAGTTCTTCAACTACAACACGGTGATTTTTAAGGTGAAAATCACCCTGTGTTGGCTTATTGCAGATCGCCAAGTCTTTTTACTTGGCTGGTTGGAGGAAAATTTTCGAGTTTTGCATGTAACAATTTTCTTTACTGTTAGTAATCTATTCTGTTTGAGAAATTGGAGTAAAAGTTTCCAGTTCAAACATTTACTAAGTTGCTGATTATCTACTTCAATAAATGTGTGATGGCCTTTTGAGCAGACTTATGAAATTGAATATTTTCTAACTGTGTTTTGGTTTATTTTACAGCAGGTTGGTATGTCCTTAAAAGCATAAATATCATCTGTTGCTGCTGTTGTTAAGTTTCTTTTTTTCATTTCTGTTTTTCTGTTTCTAGCCGATAGAGTTTACTGGTTTTGTTGAGTCAGTCAAGCTGTCTTTTATTGCTGCATCATTTGGATATTATCTTGGCTGCTTTTATTGGGATAAACTTGTTTCATCTTGGTTATATTGTTCTGCTTGTTATTAGCATATTATTAGCCGAGAATCATGTCAATCCTAATGCAATTAAGTTGCTGTTTTATAGCCGAAGCATGTTGCTAATTTTCTGTTTAATTTCTTCTGTTTTCTGTCTCTTTCTTTAGGATTAATATTCTGTTTGTAGTTGATATTTTGGTTCATTGTTTTAGTTGTTTGTCGAGTTGTTGGCTGAATTTCTAGTGTCACTTTCATTGGAAATATTAAGCTATGTATTGGATATTTTTGCATAGCCGAGAACCATAATGTTGATTTCTTTTGGGTGAGATTTTGTTTTTAATTTTTGGGACTTAATTAGGCCAACCCATTAATTTGCATATAGAACAGGCTAATTGCACTTGTTAATGTCATGTTATTGTTTTTCGTTCGTTTTTTCATTGCAGAATTGGCTAATCTTTCTCTCTCATTGCCAATTAAATGGTCTACATGATAACATTAAGTTCCAAAAAAAAAGCACCCTAAAAATCAACAGCACCTTCCCAATTATGAAAAGTACGTTGAATTGATATTTACTTCTTCATATATTAACTCTTCAATGACAATTGTTCGTGAAGGAGTATCTCCCATTGTTTGTTTTTGTCATGAAAGAGCTGCTATGCGCACATCATGGACACGAGACAATCCATGACGAAGGTTTCTTGCATGTCAAAAATATGAGGTAAATACAATGAAATAGGGTGAATTATCTACTTTACTTTAGGTCGAATGCACTTACATTATTCATTTTCTCATAGCGAGGCACAAGAGGATGTGATTTTTTCACATGGTACGATCCACCAACGAAGGAGAGAAAGAAGAAGGTACTGAATCTATTACAGTCACGACTTAAGGAAGCGGAAGCAAAGAACGAGAAGTTGCGTACAAAGCTATTATTATATAAGTCTTTGTGGATTGTCACAACCATTTTAGTTGCGCTTTTTGTAGGCTACAAAATATAAAATGTAAAATGTGGATTGTCAAACTTTTTTTTGAGTGAAACAAAAAACAAACATTTTAGTTGCAAAATGTTTTAGTTGCGCTTTTTGTAGAATTTGTTGTTTATTTCTAGACTGTATTGATGTATTTGGCCAGTCGACCCAAAACATTGTTTTTCTTCAACCCATCTTTTACAGTATGGCTTTTCAGAGTTCAGTAATTGAACAATGAGACAACCATAAAATGGGCATGTTTAGAAGCTCCTGACTGTTGTAGCTCTCCTTTTATCTGTTTCAATACCTCATCTTTTTCCACTTCTATTTCCAGCTGTGAAGTGTCAATTATTCCCTCGCACAACAGCGCTGTAAGCTGTGCCGAGTATTCTCCTTGGCGGGACAATGCATCGGCTGCTCTATTCTCACTTCCTGCCTTGTACTGCACTTCAAAGTCATAACCCAATAATTTGGTCAACCATTTTTGATGCCCCACTGCTACCATACATTGCTCTAGAGTGACAGTAGCCATTTATCAACAAATCTAGTCCAGGAACCCCTTTTTTTTAACAGAATAGGTGATCAATTTTTTTGTTTTCTTTTGATCTCCTCAACATGATGCAAATTTTTTTAAAAAAGTGGATATGGAAAAAGACCGAATTTAAAATATTAGATTATACAAAGGAAAATACACGAGAAAATGATAAAAAATAAGAGAACATAAGAGAAGAAGGTTATCAAACACATCAACATTGCAGGTTATCAACAAATATTTACATGAAGCAACTAAAGATTATCAACAAATCTAGTCCCCTCTTCAGTTACTTGTTGATAGTTATGCTTGGCACATTTCATGAAACTAGATTTAGAAACAAAACATCGGTAGTTCTGGAAATTTGTATTCATATACTTTCTGAAATTTGTAAGCAGTGAATGAAACTCAGCAGATCATTGACGTCCTGCAAGAACATTAAGAGTAACTCAGCTAACAGTATATAAGAAATTAAGATAAAAGGTGCTATGCAACCTTGAAATCAGTCTCTCTATTCTAACCTTAAAATCAGTACATAAGAAATTCATCCATATCTTTTACCTGCATTATAGAAAACATATAACAAGTCAACAAAACCGAATAGAGAGTGTAATATCAACAAGCAGCAATACCAACAGAGAGCATTAATCATCGCACGTGCACTCGCCACAATTCACAATTCTGGTATTTGCTTTTGTATGGTAATTTGCTTTTGTATGGTTTTACTAAATAAACAGAGAGTTCACAATTCTGGAAGAATAATAACCATAGCCCGGTAATTTGCTTTTGTATGGTTCTACTAAATAAACAGAGAGTTCACAATTCTGGAAGAATAATAAAACAATGAGTTCACTCGCCACAATTCCATCAGAAAAAGAAGCCGATCAATAATCAGAAGACGATCAATAACAGAGTTCTTCGAAATCAAAGAAACAAAATATCAGAATTCGATCAGAAACAGAAACCTTTAGAAACAGAAGCCGATCAATAATCAGAAGACGATCAATAACAGAGAGTTCTTCGAAATCAAAGAAACAAAATATCAGAATTCGATCAGAAACAGAAACCTTTAGAAACAGAAGCCGATCAATAATCAGAAGACGATCCGAGCGACTGTGCGATGCAAGCGAGCCGAGCGACTGTGCTGTGCGATGCGAGCGAGCCGAGCGACGTGCGATGAGAGCGAGAGCGAAGAGCGACTGTCGGTGCGAGGTGCGATGCCGGAGAGAATGGAAACAGGCGACGAGAAAAGAGTTAGGGCTTCGGCCAATTTTTTACCTTTTGACATTTTCAATTTTGACTAATTTAACATAAGGGTAATTTCGGCGTTAATCATAGCACGTGCGTGGCACGTGCTAATTTTAACGGGTTTTTTAACGGTAGGGTTTGAATTGCAAACGTTTCATACGTTAGAGTTTGATTGGGCACAAAACATACGTTAGGTACCAAATGGTCACTGACCCCATACGTTGGAGTCTAAATGGTACTTTTCTCATAAATTTATTATGTGAAGCCTTTCAGTAGAAAACTCCATCCCTCTCTCACCAGCTCTCCTCGATCCTGTCTTTCCTTGCTGGTGTTGTAATCGTGTAGAGTTGAATATTTTACTTGGAGCTTTGATTTCGGGAGCCACAAGCTAAAGGTATAAAAACCTGACTTTTAGGACTATGTTTACTCACTGTTAATGATATTTTTGGTTCCGTTGAATATCTCAAATTGTTGAGTTGGAAGGTTATAGTTTTACTCTATGTAAATATTGGTTAAAATTAAATGATAAAATTTTGGCTTTTTAGAAAAATTATTTGCTATTCTGAAATAGTAGAAATACTATTGAATGAGAGTTTTTATAATGGATTCTGGCGTGGATGTGAGTTGGACTCTAGCTGGACCGCGATCCAACTTTCTTTGGATTAAGATTTGATTATATTTTGGCAGAAAATTTCAGGCTAAGTTGCCAAATAAGAAAAATAGATCTTTTTAAAGAAAAGAAAGTTCAGAATTTAAGATACAAATTATAACGCAAATTTTTGCAATCTTATTTTGGATAGGTACCCACCTATTAAATGAATATTTGGACTCTTGAAATTCGAACCATTAGATATATTGAGTTCTGACCTGTTGTAAGTTCACTCGAGGTAGGAGTTTATTTTATTTTTGGTTAAGTATATTTAAAGCATAAAATATTTATTTAATTTTATGTCATTGTTTTACTCACATTTATTTTTATCAATTGCATACTTTTATCAATTGATGCAAACTGCAGTTTTAACTAGAAGTAATAGGGCAGCTGTATGAGTCGTGTCCTTGGGCGCAAAACCCTAAACCTGATCAGGGTAATTTTGGCGTGCAACCGCAGATAGTTGATGTTTTTAAATTATGGCTACGACCGCCGAGCGTCGATGTTTTTAAATCATGGCTACGACCGCCGAGCGTCGATGTTTTTGATCTCTTTCATAAGATGTTATAAATTGTTGAACATAACCATACACATTTTATTGCTGCAGGAAATAAACTCTATCCCTATTGAGTTTAGTCGATTAACCTCAAACTACTACTAATTTTTTTCAAGATCTATTCAAGAAGAGCTTTAGTTACCGGATCAGATGCAAGAAGTCTCTAACTAATTAATTTTTCCTTGGAAGACTCATTTTAAATTTTAAGGTTGGACATTTATTGAAAACATGTAAGCTTTAATTTGTTTACTGCACACTGTTATTTATTTAGACATATATCATCATATTATTTAGTGTCACTCGTTGGACCTGTTTTGATTCATCTGTTCTGGGCCCGGGCTTTATATTCAATTATAAAATTATTCTGCTGCGATTGTTGAAATTTGGTGTTAAGGGTCAGACGATCTAGCCTTTTTGAGCCAGGTCGTTTCTCATTCTGTCACGGGTCCCCTTTCTTTTGGGACATGGCAGAAAATTTGGTATCAGAGCCCAGGTTGCCCATTTTGAAAAGTGACACTGATAAATGATGTGATGATATACAAGAATTATTATTATGTAAAAGGACGTAACACAAGAACCGATTGGGTCAATGTGCAGTTTGAAAAACATCCTAAGGATTGTTCGCTAGAGAATGAATATTTCCAACCGTACATGGTGTTTAGAATAGTTGGAAGTGAATGGATAAGTGCTAGGTGTACGCTTCGTAAATTGATAGAAGAGATGAAATATGAGTATGATCACTTTTCTTGGTTCGTGTGAGGGCCTCCGTATTTCTAAAAATAAGAAATTCATCTTATGATGCAAGTATTTGTCTTTTTCGAAAAATTCAAGACATATGTTGTTCTGATTGAAATGAATTAAGACTTTTTGTTCCTAGATTTTTATTCAATGATGGATTATATTGTATGCTTGGTTCGAGAAAGTATTGGTGAGCATTCTGGATATGTCTCATTTAGTGTGATTTGACTTGAGAGTCAGTTTCTGCACAAGTAGTTAAAGATAGTTGGATCAAAGACTGAAGTCATTCAGGTGGAGGGGCGATTGCAATAAAGATCTCCTTGATCGAAGCTTATTTTTAAGACACTTAGTTAGAGATTGTGTGAAATTTAAAAGTTATTATTATGGTTGCCAGCCACGAGATTGACTTTGTCATAAATTATTTTGAAGTATAATAGAGAAATATTACGGATTAATTAATGGTTGAGGAGATTTGAAGCAAATTCGGGTGCCATGAAGGACAAGAATATACCAGAGAACTTATATTTTTGGAAGAATGGTGTTAAGTTTTGGAATTGATTTATTATAATCATTCACTGCATTTGAGAAGCATTTAAGGAGCTTCAAAATCATATTTAGCCCTATGGTTTCAATTGTAACTTTGAAAGTTTGGTGACTTCCTTTAATGTTTTTAAGTTTAGTTTTAATGATTGTGGAATGTGTCGAAAAATCTTTTGGCAAGGAGAATCTATTCAATGATGATGAAAATGATCAATATAATGTATGTTTAATATGATAAAGTGGTTTTAATATTTATGATTGGATTGAAATTTCATTAGACTCATTAATATGAAGTTTAGTTTAGTTTACTTAGCACAATACAATTGTCTGTGGAGTGTTTTGATGAAGATAAAGATCGAATGACAAGAAAAATCTAGTTAGAATGAATTGATCAAGAAGAGCTAGCAGAGAAATTCTTTTAAGTACTTATGGTCTGAGCAGACATTTAGTCACAAATCGTGCGACAATTATTTTTTAATTTATTGGATAAATTTATGAGATTTTATAATTTGACATTTTGATATTGTCACCCTCTTGTCTTTATTTGGGAAGCGGTGATGGCAAGACTTGGATATTCTTTTATGAACGGATGACAACAATGGTGAGTTAATTCATGTCTTCGAATGTTATGATTATTAGACCCGTATCGTCTGCTAAAATGAATAGTTTATATAGATTAAATTGATCCAATCAAATGAAGAAACCAGTTAAGATTTTTAGTGTTTAATAGCTTAAAGAAACCTATTAAGATTAAATTATGGGTTGACTATCATCAAACTTAAGAGTCAAATTGTTAAGACAACCAATCTATTATTTTTAGGCATGTTTGGTGTTGGTCTGCCATATGTCACTTATATAGAAGGCTGAGTGTTAGAACTGATTATGTGTTAATAAAGTCAATTTGAGTAAATTCATTATGGTGTGACAGTTAAGGTTACCTCAGATACGGTCCATTAATGTCGGTGCTAAAGAATTTCTTCTACTAATCTGTAATAGTATTTGTACTTTAGTGTAACAAACAATTGTGACCAAGGATTATAAGTTGAAGTTTCAGATCTTATCGAGTGATGTTAAAGTGTATGGTAAATTGAAACTTCAATAATTGAACTGATTTTGACCTATGTGTGTTGCAACAATAATTAGACCCGATATTATTCTAGAGACAATTGAAAAGATTTGAATAGTTAAAGAAAGATATTACTGTTGATTACTAGGAAGCATGTGGTTAGATCAAGTGATAATCCAATTTAACATTTGGTTCGATTGATGTCTTGGTTTGAGACTCTATTGTGAATATTGTAAAATCTTCGGTTATATGCTCAATGAAAGAAATGTTGTGTTTGGATGACTAACGTTAAATAAGTGATAGACAATGTTACTAAAGATGACCTTTCATTGGATCTAGCTTAGTTTGTGGCAGTGTTGGATTGGGAGCAACCAAAGAATATTATTGAGGATTATATTTTTTTAGAATTAACTAGTTGCTATTGTGGTGGCGATGACATTTGTCTTCTATGGTCAATCTTTTGACTCATTTTACAATAAAGAATGTTGAGAATGTTTGAAATGAAGGAATCTGTCAGCCTTAAAAGTTAGAACACTGATTGAGAGTGACACCTGAGTTAACAACGATTGATAGTGATTGATAAAAGAGATTTATATAGATGCACGAGTTGTACATTTGGATGTGTGAAGCCTTGTAGAGTTAATATATAAGTACGGTGAAGATTGAGGTATTGAAAGTGAGCTTACCCCACTTATGGGTTACTGTTCATTTTAATAATCTTTTGTCGCCGTATGACAAATTTTTCGTAAGGTGTGAAATTAAGTCGGTTCATATGTCATTTAAAAATGAATATTACTTTAGTCATCGTGATTAGGAATCAAGAGGAAAGTTTGATTATATAAATTTGGTTGAAATTTTACCTTGAAAAGTCATACTGGTAAGTTAATGATATGACAGTGTTTTGATTGACACCTTAATGACTTTGTTTTATATTCAGTGTCAAAAGATTGAGAGCGTCTTTTAACAAAGAAATCAAAATACCTAGAAGTGAAAGGTTGAGTCATTGATCTAGTGGTTTCTGTATGTAATTTAATATAACTCCTACTCTTCTACGACATATCAAGAAAAGACTTAATAATGAATTTAACGAAATGTTTGGTTAGTTGAGTAATGTAATATGAGAAAGTTGAGTTGGTGCATTTATATTTTTTTAAGATCAAATGACATTGTTAATGTTGTCAAATTTGGGACAGTGGCATGATATGTGGTTGGACTTTGACTTATCTATAGTCTGGGACTGAACGTTAGAAACATGTTAGATTATTCAAGATTGCATATTTTGGAGTGAACATTAGGAGACATTACAATGGCTTTTATTACCTTTGATAGGGATTGTGCGCGAGTATTTTAATGTTGAAACTTTTATGAATTGATTGTTAACTAGGATTGCATCTAATTGTGGAAAAAATTCTCTATTTAAATTGAAAAAGCTTTTGTGGAGAACATCACTTGGTGTTATATTTTATAGAAACTCAAAATTTATGTCTAAATTTTTGAGCCCATGCTGAGGATTTTGAGCAATGAAATAGCTTAGATTTGACTTATTACTTTACGACAAATGTATAGTCTAAGAGACACTTCACTTTTAACGATATGTTGAGAACATGAGATTTGGGTCTTAGTTATAGTTTGTGAATCATTATTCCTTTTGCTTGGGATTTCGATATGAGATGTCTATAGGGTGTAATTTAGATATCTCACAGACAATCATTTAGACCAAGATATCTGTTAAGTAGAATACTTCTTATGAACAGTAACCTCAAACACTATTAGAGCGTGACATTCGAATTTTTGTGTCACCTTGAATAATTTTAGTTTGGATTTAGTCGAAGAATCACAATGAAAGAGAAACCACTTAGGAAATTGATTTGACGATGAAAATAAAGTATCCCAATCTATTTAAAGATTTGCCTATGATTGATCTAAATTTCGAAGACGAAATTTCTTTAAGTGGGGGAGAATATGAGACCCACCTAAAATGGAGAGCACACTGACAGTGGAGCGTTGGAAGAGGAAGAAAACGTGTATGTTGAGAATTCGTGGAAAATTTTTCTCTCCATAAATCAGTCTGCTACATCATCACGAGAGGAGAAAGAAGCTCTATTTCTTCGCCCTTCATTTCCTAATTCCTCCTTCTAGTTCATGTTGACTTAACTTATGTTTAAGTCTAACAATATTTTTTTGATGATGTGTTTTTCAAGTGTGTGTAATTTGATTAAGTTAATTATATGAGATTAATAAATTGATTAATAAGTTAAATATTGTCCCTCATATATATGTATCGAAATCTTCAGTAGAAATGCCCTTTAAAAAGGGTATTTTAGTTGGTTAACAATTCTGTTAAGTGTTCAGGGAATGATTGCAAAACATAGTAGAAAATGATAAAAAGGCCACATCCACCGCTGACATTCAAAGGCCACATCCACCGCCAGCTAAACGACAAAATCCACATCCACCGCTGGCATTCTAAGGCTACATCCACCGCTAGCAGAAAATAGTGTACATCCACCGCTGGCATTCAAAGTGTACATCCACCGCTGTCATTCAAAGTTTACATCCACCGCCAGCTACACGACAAAATTGCACATCCACCGCCGTAATTCAAAGAAGACATACACCGCTAGCTAAACGACAAATTTCTGAAGACATCCACCGCCGAAATTTCTGATGACATCCACCGCTAAAATTTCAAAGGAGACCTCATCCGCTAAATAGTAACCTTTGAAGACTTCCACCAGTGAACTGTACCGGTTCAAGAATTATAAAGTCACATCTACCTATGGCGGTTCAGCTTTTTAAAGATACATCCACCTATGGCGGTTCAGTCTTTTAAAGATACATCTACCTATGGCGGTTCAAGCATTGTAAAGAACAACATCTACCAATTAACAGTATCTTCCGCCAGATTTTAAAAAATACCGTGAAACTACAGTCATAGTCGCCCAGAGCTTTAACTCCTGTCCATTAATGGCGAAGCACGAAAGCAACTTCAGAACGCAACGGCTAGCTGTCTAAGTACGGATGCTTCTCCAACGGCAATATTTTTCCATATCCAGAAAGAAGCATTCAAGTTTTGAAGTCGATTACAGACAGAGTATAAAAGAGGAGAAAGAAGCTCAGGAAAAGAACTTTTGCTGAAATTCATCTTCGAACCCTAACGAGCGATTTTAATTGCAATACTCTGAATTTTCTGTACATCTCTCTATTTCTAAACTTGAGATCTATCTTGAGAGAGTGTAGTCTTGTGCTAAATTCATTATTCTGTAAAAGTGTAAAGGCTGTGGATTGTCGCTCGTGAAAAGCAATCCAGTTGTTGTAAAGGCAGTAGATCGACGCCCGGAAATTTCGATCTGGTTTTCTCGTGAGGAGAAGGAAAGAATCTTCAAGGGGGAGCCTTGAAGCGTGGACGTAGGCAAGCTTAGTCGAACCACGTTAAAAACTGTGGTGTCAATTTCTCTCTCTCTCATTTTTATTGTTTGATTATTTACTGTTTTCTTATCAGTTGAACATAAGAGAGAAATTGATTAGATCAACAAATTAAGTTTAAAAAGTCTAATTCACCCCCCTCTTAGACAAATACGATCCTTCAATTGGTATCAGAGCAGGTTAAATATTATCTAAGATACTATTACAATGGCATTCAACACAAACTCCACACACGTAGAAGGTCAAGCTATTAATAGACCTCCTTTTTTTATGGTAGTGATTATGTATACTGGAAGGCAAGAATGAGAATATTTGTTCAAGCCATGGATTATGAGATCTGGAACTTAATAGAGAATGGTCCTTTCAAGGCCACGAAGACTGAAAATGGAATCAATATTCCTAAAGAGTCTCATGAATTAACAGATTCTGACAAAAGAAATCTGAGCCTAAATGCCAAGGCAATAAACACTCTGTACTGTGCTCTAAATAGAGATGAATTTAATAGAGTACAAGGGTGTGAGAGCGCTCAAGAGATTTGGCGCCTTTTAGAGATCACACACGAAGGCACAAATCAAGTGAAGGAGAGCAAACTGAATATGCTTATACATGAATATGAGCTATTTTCTATGCCTAAGGATGAATCTGTTTCTTCTATGTTTACAAGATTTACTAACATAACTAATGGTTTAAAAGCTCTTGGTAAATCCTACTCTAGTGAAGAACAAGTCAGGAAGATTCTCAGATGTCTTCCAAGAAGTTGGCAGCCGAAGGTGACTGCCATTCAGGAAGCAAAGGATCTCAAAGTTCTAAAACTTAAGGAGCTCATTGGATCACTCATGACGCATGATATCACAATGAGGGCAAACGAGAAGGAGGACCTCAAGGAAAAAGAGGTCACAAAGAGAAAGGATATTGCTCTGAAAGCCTCCTCCAGTAAACAGGAAGTCTTTGAGGAAGAAGAAGAAGATGATGATGGGGATATAGCTCTCATCACTAGGAGATTCAGCAAGTTTCTCCGAAGGAAGAAGCTACAAGGGAGAAGTTTTCCCAGGAATGATAGGCAACCTAAAGACAAGGAGATTACCTGCTTTGGGTGTAGAAAGCCGGGTCACATGAAGGCCGATTGTCCTCAAGCTAAAGGCCCCAAGAAATTCAAAAAGAGGGCAATGAAGGCCACTTGGGATAACAGTGAAAGTGACTTTTCTTCAGAAGATGAGGAAGTTGTCAATCTGTGCTTCATGGCACACGAAGATGAGGTAAGTCATTCTTCCTGTGACAGTGATAATGATGAGGGTGATCTAATAGATGCCTTCAATGACTTAGTTAAACAGTATAGTATGCTCAAAGCTAAATATAATTCTGTGAAGAAAGAAAATGCAAACTTGATCGATGAGCATGCTAAGAAATGTAATATGCATGAAAAGGAAATAATGGACCTTAAGTGTAGAAATGAAAAACTGAATAATCTTGTTCTTTGGTTCACAAATGGTACCAAGAACTTAACTTTGCTGATAGGAAATCAGAAAGCTACTCATGATAAAACAGGTCTAGGCTATGATAAGTTCAATAAAAGAAAAGTTTTTAAGAACTTCTTTGTTAAACCTTCTACTTGTCATGCTTGCAATGAAATAGGGCATAAATCATATGAATGTCCTTTAAAAATTAGTAATAAATCAAGTAAACTTCAATGGGTTCCTAAGGGAACCAGACCTAACACTAGGACCCAAAAGATTTAGGTACCTAAGAAGACCAATTGATTACTGTTTTGCAGGTTGACTGTTCTCCCGGGAAAAATCAATGGTATCTCGATAGTGGTTGCTCGAGACACATGACGGGAGACTCAACAAAATTTACTGTGGTCAACAAAAAGAAAGGAAGTGTTACTTTTGGTGGAAATCAAAATGGCAAAATTGTTGGCATCGGCAATGTAGGTAACAGCGTTAATCCTATTATTGAAAATGTGTTGTTGGTAGAAGGACTAAAGCATAATTTGTTTAGTATTAGTCAGTTATGTGATAAAGGATATAAAGTGATTTTTAAATCAAATTCTTGTATAATTAAGGATGCTTCAAATAGTAAGGTTCTGTTTTCAGGTTATAGGAAAGAAAATATTTATATCATTGACTTAGATAATATTGTTTGCAATGATGAAAAATGTTTTGCTGCAAAGTCTTCCAATGATTGCTGGACTTGGCATAGGAGATTAGAACATGTAGGTATAGATACCTTAGCTAAGATTACTAAGGATAATTTAGTTAGAGGGATTCCTAAAATATCTTTCGAGAAGGATAAAGTCTGTGAAGCTTGTCAAAGGGGCAAGCAGATCAAAAGTTCTTTTGCATCTAAGAATGCAATCTCTACTTCTAAGCCTCTTCAACTTCTTCACATGGACCTCTTCGGTCCTTCTAATGTAGCCAGTCTAGGTGGTAAATTCTATGTCTTTGTCATTGTAGATGACTTCTCTAGGTACACATGGGTATTCTTTCTGAAGTCAAAGGATGAGACCTTTGATACATTTTCTAGCTATAGGAAAAGAGTTCAAAATAAAAAGGGTAAAGTGCAATTTGGCCCCTAGAACTAGGTGAAATGGACAAATTACCCCCTAAAATTGAATAATGGGCAATTTAGCCCCTACAACTTGGGTAATGTACAATTTAGCCCCTACCGTCATTTTTTCCGTTAAAAAACCACGTTTTTGTCACGTGCTCACATTTTCTTCCAGACATGCCCCTGCATGGAATCAGAACCGGACCGGACCGGTTCGATTAATTTAACCCTGGTTTTTTCTGAAAAACCCAGAGGAAAGCTGTCTTTCTCCTCTTCGAAAGACAGAATTTCCCTCTCATTTCGCCAGACTCCTCGCTCGCTCTCTCCCGAGACCCCCGCCCTCTGAAATCCTGTCTTTCTCCTCTCTTCGCGTTCGCCGCGCTCTGTCGACCTCGCTCTCTCTCCCGAGACCCCTGCCTCGCTTGCGCTCGACCTCGTTCTTTCTCATATTTTCCTCGGCGATTTTAAGACCCCCTGTTTTTTTTCCTTCGAATCAAAATCTCTTCTTTTCAGTGTCTGCTAAACTTCAAATGGCATCTACATCCCGCAGCAAGAGAAGGTCCAAAAATCCTACTCCAGCTAATGAAATTGCGGAACCAATAACATGGCCATCTCCTTTCTTCAAGAATGCTGACTGTATGAAAAGGTATGAAGACAATATTCAATTCAAGCCCTTGATTCTGAGTAGAAAAGTGGAATTCGAGGATTTAAGTAGCTTAGATTTTGTTGAGCCTTTGAGGAATTTGGGGTTATTAGAACTGTTTGACTGTGATGGCCCGTATTATGAGAAATCAGTGAAAATGTTCTATGCCAATCTTGAAATTTGTCAAAGGTCATTTAAAATTCTTAGCTATGTGTATGGCAAACACATAGAAATTTCCTCATTTTCTATAAACGCAATTTTAAACTGTGAATTTAACAATCAGGCTGAAAGGTATTATGAGGCATATAAGGATCCAGAATTTGTGGGGACCAGTGAAGGTACTGCCTTTTTAAGGATGATTGTTAAGGATCCTCACCGATGCCTTCCAACGAAACCGAAGGCAAATGACTTAAACGTGCGTGCTAGGCTCCTCCACCATATGATCACGTACAATCTCTTACCAAGAGATGGACGTAGAGATTACATAAGTGGTATGGATCTCTATGTTTTATATAAAATTGTTCGACGAGAATCATTTAATGTGGGATTTGTGATATTGAAACGGATGATTCAAGTCTACAACAACACAGCAAAGTCCCTACCATTTAATCTTCTTTTAATGAAGATTTTTAAGGAGAATGGGGTCGAAATTCCAAGTTCCGAAATCCCATTACCTCTAAAGAAAGTTGACACATACACCACATCCACTCTAGCTCGGATGGGGTTTGGGCTCAATGATGAAGGTAATTGGATTTTTAAGGGAGACCGAGTTGGATCACTTGAAGCTGGACCATCCCAAATGGAAGTTGATGAAGGTGGTAACGAGCCTGAACACCTACGGAACACACTACGGAACCCCCTCCACTGCATCTCGAGGCAACTTCTCTAACTTTGAGGAACAGTTTAAGTTATTGGTGGAAAATGTTGCTAGCATCGGCGGTGCTTTTGACTCATTTCAGAATGTGGTTCACGATCGCTTTGATAAGTTGGAAGAAAAGATAGACCATGTCCATGATGACATCGTTGAGGTTCATGACCATCTTGATTTTCTTCACGCTTATTGGAAAGACTGTTACACCGGTGCTCCAGCCTCTCCACCAGCCTCTCCACCAGCCTCTCCTCCTCCAGCCATTCTTCCAGTAGATCCACCAGTCGAGCCTTTCGACGATCCCTGTTATTCTCCATCATAATGATATTTTTGTTGTTGTGATTCACTTAGTTTGCTAGTATCTTAATTTGTTGTATCTGAGTTTGGTGTTGGATATTGTTATATAATTTTTCAGTTGATATTGGAAATAGGAAATACTATATTCTTTGTGTTGAATGCTCGACTGTTTCTATGAAGTGTCGACAATTTCTATGAAGTGTCGACAATTTCTATGAAGTGTCGACAAATTTTGTGAAGAAAAGGAGACAGAGGATTTTACGCTTATAAAGTGTCGACAATTTCTATGAAGTGTCGACAATTATAGAAATTGTCGACAATTTATAGAATTGTCGACACTAGGCATAGAAAGTGTCGACAATTATAGAAATTGTCGACAATTTATAGAAATTGTCGACAATTTATAGAAATTGTCGACACTAGGCATAGAAAGTGTCGACAATTTCTATGAAGTGTCGACAATTTCTATGAAGTGTCGACAATTATAGAAATTGTCGACAATTTTGTGAAGAAAAGGAGACAGAGGATTTTACGCTGATAAAGTGTCGACAATTTCTATGAAGTGTCGACAAATTTTGTGAAGAAAAGGAGACAGAGGATTTTACGCTTATAAAGTGTCGACAATTTATAGAAATTGTCGACACTAGGCATAGAAAGTGTCGACAATTTCTATGAAGTGTCGACAAATTTTGTGAAGAAAAGGAGACAGAGGATTTTACGCTTATAAAGTGTCGACAATTTATAGAATGTGTCGACAATTTTGTGAAGAAAAGGAGACAGGATTTTACGCGTATAAAGTGTCGACAATTTATAGAAATTGTCGACACTAGGCATAGAAAGTGTCGACAATTTCTATGAAGTGTCGACAAATTTGTGAAGAAAAGGAGACAGAGGATTTTACGCTGATAAGTGTCGACAATTATAGAAATTGTCGACACTAGGCATAGAAAGTGTCGACATTTCTATGAAGTGTCGACAAATTTTGTGAAGAAAAGGAGACAGAGGATTTTACGCTTATAAAGTGTCGACAATTATAGAAATTGTCGACAATTTATAGAATGTGTCGACAAATTTGTGAAGAAAAGGAGACAGGATTTTACGCGTATAAAGTGTCGACAATTTATAGAATTGTCGACACTATGCATAGAAAGTGTCGACAATTTCTATGAAGTGTCGACAAATTTTGTGAAGAAAAGGAGACAGAGGATTTTACGCTGATAAAGTGTCGACAATTTATAGAAATTGTCGACACTAGGCATAGAAATTGTCGACAATTTCTATGAAGTGTCGACAAATTTTGTGAAGAAAAGGAGACAGAGGATTTTACGCTGATAAAGTGTCGACAATTTATAGAAATTGTCGACAAATTTTGTGAAGAGACAGGATTTTACGCTTATAAAGTGTCGACAATTTATAGAAATTGTCGACACTATGCATAGAAAGTGTCGACAAATTTTGTGAAGACAGGAATTTACGCTTAAAATAGACTTCTATCAACATAAATCTCACTTCATTCCCACAAAAGATTTCCATACATTTGTCCAAAATATCCATTTCCATACATGTATCCATAACATCCATAAAATATTTCCATACATTTGTCCATAATATCAATTTCCTTAAATTTTACCTTTATCCATAATATCCATAAAATACAAAAGATTTCCATACATTTGTCCATAATAAGTACAGATTCACAAAGGCTAATCAAGTTCATAACAGCATTACAAGGTCAGTGTCTGTGAATGCCTGGGTGCACTGAAGACTCCTGCATGATGTAAACAATTGATTGTTAACAATAATTAAGTATGATGTAACAAATTGGAAAAGATAAAACACAATACTAACTTGGGTTCCGATGCAAGCTGCAGAAAACCCGAACAAAGTTGATCTTCCTCGTGATGTTGATGCACTGGCTTCCATGGTAGCATCAAGAGTTACTCCTTTGCAAGTTCTAGCATTATGGTTCAGACCCCGACATTTACTACACTTGATAACCTTACGTGTCTTGCCCAATGTACTCTGACCTTGAGGTTCATCAACATCCCTCGTTCTCTTCTTTTTCGGCCTCCCAGGTGGTCTCTTCACAATCGGTGGCTGAATTTCACCCATAGCTGAAGGTGGCCACATGTCTACGCCATTCATTGGATGTATGAACTGAGAATATATCGTCAAATATGTTTGCCGATGGTAGCAACGATCAACGTACGATTCAATGTCCCTTCTCATGAATGATATGCATGGTACAGCATGAACACATGGTATTCCTGCGAGCTGCCACCGGTTACAACTGCAAGTAGCGTTGGCTAAGTCAACAACAAATTGTTGATGGGCATCACTAACTTGAAATCTTTCACCTCCACCTCCGGTTGCACACCAATTTTTAGCTCCATCTCGTATCTTGGCCAATTTCTTTCGTATCTGAGGACATAGTAGTCCGTTTTGTTGCTCTATTTGTTCACGCCTCTTACAAATTCTTGCCATCATTGTCGTCCTGATCATTTCTATCATGCTCACAATCGGCTTGTCACGTGTTGGTAAGATGAAAGCATTGAATGACTCGCTCAGGTTGTTCAACGTCAGCTCACACTTCGATATGTGACTGAAAGCATGTCTGCACCAGTGCTTCGCATCATACTCCGCAAGGTATCTATATGCTGCTTCATCGAAGCCCCGTAGCCTCGTCATTTCTTTCACAAACATTTCACGTGTTGTCGCAGTCGAAGCATTCCACATAATGTCTTTGTAGAGTTTTCCGCGAAACTTCTTCTTGAAGTTTGCGTACATATGACGTACGCAAAATCGAACCTCTGCATCTGGTACATGTTTTCGCAGTACTACTTCCAAACCCTGCATCAAATATATGTCATATGTTAGTAGGTGAAAGCATATAAATGTTGACAATGATCACATATACTTACTTTTTGTTGATCGGAGATGAATGTCCAGCCTTCACCACGAGCTGATCCAATATCCGTCAACAACAACCTGAGAAACCATTTCCAAGACTTCTTCGACTCAACATCGACAACAGCCACTGCAACAGGATATATTCCGTCAATTGCATCTACCCCGATAACGGTTAGAAGTTGACCAGGACATGCCCCCTTCAAGTGACACCCGTCCAAACTTATTACCGGTCGACATCCGGCTAACAGGCCTCTCTTACATGCATCTAAACACATGTAAAGTCGCTTGAACATGGGCTCTGTTTGACCATCAACCCTGTCAACATTAATAACGAATGTGCTACCAGGATTGGATCTCAGAACTTCCTCCGCATAAGACCCCAGCTGTTTATATTGCACGGTTGAATCCACATTTACAGCCCTCCTCCTTGCCCTGATTGCTAGGCTAGGGCTGATGGTGACATTAAAGTCTCGTCTAACCGTGTCAATGATCGATGATATTTCCCACCGAGGTTGGCTTCTAAATCGATGCAAATAACGTTCTGCCACCCACTTAGCTGTTGCATGTCGACTCTCTATTGTGCGAGCACAGTCATGAACGTCATTCAACCTCTTCACTTGGAAAGACTCTTCATTTGTCACCTTTGATGCGTAGAGTCTCCAAGGACAACCTTTCTGACAAACCGCTTCTATTCTTGCTCTCTCATGTTTTCTAAATCGGATGTCATATCCGTTAACCAAAGAATAATCAGAGATTTTTTTCCTAATTTCATCCAATGAGCTGAATTTGTCTTTCAAACATAATTCTAAAGAGTTGTTGACCGATTCCGCAGTGTCCGCCTCATGCATCGTATCCTCCGATTCAGCAATAGAAATAATATAATCAGGTAAGGAGGCTGAAACTGATGGAATCGGAATATGAATTGGATCCCATGCTTCACCCACTGCTGCAACATGTACATAAGTTTGATCCCCCGAGGCACCGCCAGCTGCATCATCTACATGAGTTGGATCACCCACTTCACCAACTTGATGACCACCATCAAACTCAGATGCATTAGAGGACCCATCATTTATAGCCTCTTCCTGGTAGATGCCTTCATGGTCTACGTACATATGAATGTGACGTTTGTGATCCAACGCCCCAACCATTTGAAGTACGTCATTATCGGACTTCACTGCTCTCAATCCGTTTTTCATTCCTAATGGAGGCTCCACGTAATACAGAGTCTTCCATACTCCAGCTCCGACATCTACCACCATGTCGACAACCTCAAAAAATGAAATCCTATCCACATCAATATTTGTCGCTAGTGCAACATCCCCACCCACGTACTGTAACTTGTTCGTCTTGACGAACTTCCCTCCATAGTGAAAGTCAATTGAAAATGTGTCCATCTTCTTCCCTGCAAGGTTACATGAATTTAATTCGATTAAGCCAGTTTTGGTATTTAAATTCTAAACAACTTCATACACATTTACCCTTTAAACAAATATCCTTCCATCTAAACACATGTAATCTCTTTTTCTCTGCTTTTTTAACATGATACAGGTCAAAATCTTTACTTTGATTCATGTTCATTATTATGATTATAAGGTTTACAGAATGAGTTCTCGTGAACCATAAGATCAAAATTTATAATTGAAGTATGAAGCATCTAACTAACCAAGACGAACATAGTTCGGTTGCATCCAACCTAGGCTCCATCTAAACTAACCAGAAAATTCGTTCAGAATAACAACGAAGTTCAGAAACCCTAACTATTCAATAATAACTATTGGTTCAGATTTCATACTCCAAAAAAACAAAGAACTTCGGCCATTACAGTAAGCGAGAGGATTTTTACCTTGCCGTCGTAGTAAGCGTGACAACTTTTTAGTTCCGTTAGCCTGGCGACTGGCGAGAGAGAGTCGAGAGGAGCGAGCGAGAGAGAGAGAGAGAGAGCGCGGCGAAGGCGAGCTAGGGGGTCTCGGGAGAGAGCGAGAGAGCGAGCGAGAGAGCGAGCGAGGAGTCTGGCGAAATGAGAGGGAAATTCTGTCTTTCGAAGAGGAGAAAGACAGCTTTCCTCTGGGTTTTTCAGAAAAAACCAGGGTTAAATTAATCGAACCGGTCCGGTCCGGTTCTGATTCCATGCAGGGGCATGTCTGGAAGAAAATGTGAGCACGTGACAAAAATGTGGTTTTTTAACGGAAAAAATGACGGTAGGGGCTAAATTGCACATTACCCAAGTTGTAGGGGCTAAATTGCCCATTATTCAATTTTAGGGGGTAATTTGCCCATTTCACCTAGTTGTAGGGGCCAAATTGCACTTTACCCATTATAGGAGCTCACCATTGTTGCTATTCGTAGTGATCATGGTGGAGAATTTGAAAATGAGAAATTTGAACTCATGTGTCTCAAATATGGAATTGAGCACAATTTCTCTTCCCTTAGAACTCCTCAGCAAAATGGTGTTGTTAAGATGAAGAATAGATCCCTCCAAGAGCTTGCTATGACTATGCTAAATGAAAATTCTCTTCCAAAGTATTTCTGGGCTGAAGTTGTTTCAACAGCTTGCTATGTGCTTAATCAGGTCTCTATAAGACCTATTCTTGAGAAAACTCTGTATGAGCTTTGGAATGGAAAAACTCCCTCTGTCAAGTATTTTAAAGCTTTTGGTTGTAAATGCTTCATTCTTAACACTAAGGATAACTTAGGAAAATTTGATTCCAAATCTGATCTTGGAATTTTTCTGGGTTATTCTCTTTCCAGTAAAGCTTATAGAGTGTTCAATAGGAGAACTCTAGTTGTAGAGAAATCTGTACATGTCAACTTTGATGAGTCCCCTCAGTTCACAATCAATGTGGATGAGGATGTTTCTTTAGAAAAGCATCTAGATTCATTTTCCCTAGATAAGCCCACAGATACCCTTCAAGGAGAAAAATCCCTAGAACCCTCTTCAAATTCTCTAGATATTGTTCCTGTCAAGGATGAAAATTCTGCTCTGCCTAAAAATTGGAAGTATGTCAAAAATCATCCCTTAGATGAAGTCTTAGGTGATCCTTCCTTAGGAGTAAAGACTAGATCCTCTTTTAGGAACCTCTGTGCCAATGTGGTATTCATTTCATAAGTAGAGCGTATGAAATTTGAAGAGGCCGAGAATGATGATAATTGGATTTTGGCTATGCAAGAGGAGTTAAATCAATTTGAAAGGAGCAAGGTATGAGAACTTATTCCACGGCCTAAGGATCATCGTATTATTGGAACTAAATGAGTTTACAAGAATAAAATGGATGAAAATGGGATTGTTGTAAGAAACAATGCTAGACTAGATGCTAAGGGATACTCTCAAGAAGAAAGTATTGATTTTGAGGAATCCTTTGCCCCTGTAGCCAGATTAGAGTCAATTAGAATGCTCTTAGTTTTTTCTTGCTACAAGAACTTCACACTCTTTCAAATGGATGCAAAGAGTGCATTCTTAAATGGTTACATCACTGAAGAAGTTTATGTTGAGCAACCCTTAGGATTTGAAGCCTTTGATAAACTCAATCATGTATATAAACTTAGAAATGCTCTTTATGGATTAAAACAAGCTCCTAGGGCTTGGTATGATAGGTTGAAGAACTTTTTTGTGGAAAGAAAATTTAAAAAGAGTAATACCGATTCAACTCTTTTTACCAAGCAATCGAATAATGACATTCTTATAGTTCAAATCTATGTCGATGACATTATTTTTAGATCAACTAATGTCACTCTGTGTGATTAATTTTCTTCCCTAATGCAAAGTGAATTTGAAATGAGTATGATGGGGGAGCTAAAATTCTTCTTAGGATTTCAGATCAATCAAACTCCTGATAGTATTTTCTTATGCCAAGAAAAATACAGCAAAGACCTCTTGAGAACATTTGGATTAGAATCCTCTAAGTCCTCTAGAACTCCCATGAGTACCACAACCAAATTGGACAAAGATGAAAATAGAACAAGTGTTGACATTAAAAAATATCGTGGTATGATTGGATCTTTGCTATATCTGACAGCTAGTAGGTCAGATATTCTCTTTAGTGTATGTCTCTGTGCTAGGTTCCAAGCTGCCCCTAAGGAATCCCACTTTAATGCTGTCAAGAGAATATTTAAATATTTGAGTGGAACTCATGATCTTGAATTGTGGTATCCAAAGGGTACTTCTTTTGATCTCATAGGATACTCAGATTTTGATTATGCTGGGAGTCTAGTTGATAGGAAAAGCACCAGTGGAACATGTCAATTCCTTGGTGAATCTCTTGTTTCCTGGTACTCCAAGAAGCAAAATTCTGTTGCACTGTCAATTGCTGAAAGTGAATAGATTGCTGCTGGCAGTTGTTGTGCACAAATACTTTGGATGAAGCAAACTCTAGAAGATTACAATCTTTTCTATGATAGGATTCCTATTTGGTGTGACAACACCAGTGCCATAAATATTTCCAAGAATCCAATCCAACATTCTAGAACTAAGCATATCAAGGTTAGATATCACTTCATTAGAAATCATGTTCAGAAAGGAGATATTTCTTTTGAATTTGTCAATTCTGTAGATCAATTAGCAGATATATTTACCAAGCCTCTTGATGAAAAGACCTTCAATAATATAATAATAAGGTTAGGTCTCATTCGGATTGAGAAAAACTAAGGTTCTTCTTCTGTTGGAGATTTTTTGAGTAATAGAGCAGAATGGTCAATCCCAAGTTGTGAGTGTTTTCTTCTATTTCTCTCTTTTTTGCCACCGGTAGATATGCATCTTCCGGTAGATATGCATCTTCTGGCAGATATGCATCATCCGCTACGTCGGAAGATATATTCTTTAATCTGATGACACGCGTCACCCATCGGGCGATAACGGTGTTACTAGTTTGTCTTCTTATATTCGGGCGAAGCCCTAATTTAAACTCATCTGTTTGAGACGCTTCATAATTTTCGCGCTCTTTCGAAAACTCCTGCCCTATCTGTTGTTTCCTCACTTCCTAATCTTCCTCTCCTTCTAGTTTTCGCATTCAGAAAGCTGTTTCATCGATCATAGTATCATCATCTCGCGCTATTCAGGGACCAGCTAAGAAAAAGGCCAAGGTTTCAGTTCATCAGCCACGAGAACTTCCTCGTGAAACTCAATGGCCGTCTCTCTACTTCCTTGGTCGTGATGCCGAAGAAAGGTATCACAATGATTTCAAGCTTAAAACCCCTATTCCAAGTCAAGGTATAATGTTTGAGGATTTAGATGGCTTGAATGTAGTTGAACCCTTGAAATGTCTCGGGTTATTGGGGCTATTTGATGTTGAATCTTTTTATTACCCTGTTGCCGTCCAAATGTTTTATGCCAACCTTAGCTATCCTTCGGATTTCTCTACTGTTTCGAGCTATGTGTATGGAAAACACATAGTTCTAACCTCCTAATTTATTAATGAGCTTCTGGAGAGTCCTCAGTTGGATAATCACGTCAAGTTCTTTGAGACAGATTCTGAGCCCCCTTTTCTTGACTCTCCACAGGGTCATCAATTTTTGAAGACCATTGCTCTAGACCTTACTCACATCCCTAGTCGCTTGAAGAGCAAGCATCTCAATATCAGGGCTCGGCTCTTTCATCAGATGACAGGATACAATATCATTCCAAAGAGAGGTCACTACGATGATGTGAGTGGCATGGAACTGTTTGTTCTTTATGCACTCTACCAAAAGGTCCCCTTCGACATAGGGTTCATAATGTTAAAAAGAATGATCCAAAGTGTCTCAGCCAGGGCTACGTCTCTGCCCTACAATCTACTTCTCATGAAGATTTTTGAGAAGTTTGAAGTAGAATTTCCAGAGGAAGATGACCCCTTCCGCATTTAGCCTTCCAGTTATTACTCGAAGTCCACTTTGAAGAGGATGGGGATCACAAGAACCAAAAAGGGGGAATTTATTTTGGACGAGGCCTGCAAGTAGGTTTCTAAGGCAACTACTGTTCAGTTGGGGAAAAGGAAGCTTACCCTTCAGGAGGATGAGTCTACTTATGAAGGTGTGGATGAATCTGAAATTCTTGCCTTTGCTGATTCTCCATCATCCTCTCAGGTGTCACGCTCTATTTTTCCTTCTACCGTTCCATATTATACCCTTGTGGCACCTCCTGTTCACCCATCTGTGCCCCTTCTACCTCCAGAAAGTCCAACTTCTCCTTCACAAACTCCTCTTTTGCCATCTCTGCCTGCTCCACCTCTCATTTCTCCGGTTCCACCCACTGCTCCTCCAGTCCAAACCTCCTCAAATCCAAACCTTCCAATTACTCCTCAAACTCCAAAGACCTATTAGAGGAGATCAACCATAAATGAGGAACAGTTCACTGAGTTAATGACCCGCATAGAAAGCCTCGGCACTGCTCTCTCATCTGTTAAGGATCAGATGAATAAATCTTTAGATGCCAAGCTCACTCAGTGCCGAGTGAACATGGGCATAGATCTTGACTCAGTTCAGGAAAGGTTGACTAGAAGGATGGATAGACTTGAAGGCTCTTTCTCCATGGACTTTCGGTCTCTTCAGTCTGAAATTCAAGGTCTTCAGCTAGAACCGCCTCGACCTCTTTCTTACTCAACGGCTTGTTCTAAAGACTTCCTCCCTCCTATCATCAGACCTGAGGTTGACCAGGCTGTGAACTTCATGCCTTTAGATATCCAAAATGTTGAGCTCAGGTTCACTGATCCTTTTAGTTCCCATGTCTCCGAGTCTACATCTGATCTTCAAGGGTCAATGGCTGCTCTTTAGGCTGCTCCTCCAGTTGAGCCACCACCATGTCTAGACTTGGTGGTATATCGAGGACCATCTCCATCTGCTGCTCCTCTGCTAGAGCCTCCTCCATGTATGGCCTTAGTGGTATATCAAGGACCATTTCCACCTGCTGCTCCTTCTGCTCCCACTCCAGATATTGCATCACTCATAGGTCCTTATTTCTTTCCGGACCTTGAAGTGCCTTCTTCGCTTATACAAGAGTTGTGGAAGCGCTTTTTAGATTTAGATTAAATAGGTGATATTTTTTTTGTAAACATTTTTACTAATATCCACATATTTGGTACTCTGATTTTCCTACTTCTTCAATATCCACATGTTGAGTAGTTGACTGCTGTTTCCTGTTTTCTTTTAGATAATGTCAAAGGGGGAGAAAGTGTGCCAGTACTGTGTTTAGAATTTAACTTGGATTGCATGCACATGCTGTGGGGGAGCTAGGATTATGGGGGAGAAATAATTTAATCAATTTTTACTTATAGTTTGTCATCATCAAAAAGGGGAGATTGTTGACTTAACTTATGTTTAAGTCTAACGATGTTTTTTTGATGATTTGTTTTTCAAGTGTGTGTAATTTGATTAAGTTAATTATATAAGATTAATAAATTGATTAATAAGTTAAATATTGTCCCTCATATATATGTCTCGAAATCTTCAGTGGAAATGCCCTTTGAAAATGGTATTTTAGTCGGTTAACAATTCTGTTAAGTGTTCAGGGTGTGATTGCAAAACATAGCAGAAAATGATAGAAAGGCCACATCCACCGCTGACATTCAAAGGCCACATCCACCGTCAGCTAAACGACAAAATCCACATCCACCGCTGGCATTCTAAGGCTACATCCACCGCTAGCAGAAAATAGTGTACATCCACCGCTGGCATTCAAAGTGCACATCCACCGCTGGCATTCAAAGTTTACATCCACCGCCAGCTACACGACAAAATTGCACATCCACCGCTGTAATTCAAAGAAGACATACACCGCTAGCTAAACGACAAAGGTCATATCCACCGCTAGCTAAACGACAAATTTCTAAAGACATCCACCGCCGAAATTTTTGATGACATCCACCGCTAAAATTTCAAAGGAGACCTCATCCGCTAAATAGTAACCTTTGAAGACTTCCACCAGTGAACTGTACCGGTTCAAGAATTATAAAGTCATTTAAAGATACATCTACCTATGGCGGTTCAGCTTTTTAAAGATACATCTACCTATGGCGGTTCAGCTTTTTAAAGATACATCTACCTATGGCGGTTCAGCTTTTTAAAGATACATCTACCTATGGCGGTTCAGCTTTTTAAAGATACATCTACCTATGGCGGTTCAGCTTTTTAAAGATACATCTACCTATGGCGGTTCAGCTTTTTAAAGATACATCTACCTATGGCGGTTCAGCTTTTTAAAGATACATCTACCTATGGCGGTTCAGCTTTTTAAAGATACATCTACCTATGGCGGTTCAGCTTTTTAAAGATACATCTACCTATGGCGGTTCAGCTTTTTAAAGATACATCTACCTATGGCGGTTCAGCTTTTTAAAGATACATCTACCTATGGCGGTTCAGCTTTTTAAAGATACATCTACCTATGGCGGTTCAGCTTTTTAAAGATACATCTACCTATGGCGGTTCAGCTTTTTAAAGATACATCTACCTATGGCATGCAGTTCAGTCTTTAAAGATACATCTACCTATGGCGGTTCAAGCATTGTAAAGAACAACATCTACCAATGAACAGTATCTTCCGTCAGATTTTAAAAAATACCGCGAAGCTACAGTCATAGTCGCCCAGAACTTTAACTCCTGTCCATTAATGGCGAAGCACGAAAGCAACTTCAGAACGCAACGGCTAGCTGTCTAAGTACGGATGCTTCTCCAACGGTAATATTTTTCCATATCCAGAAAGAAGCATTCAAGTTTTGAAGCCGATTACAGACAGAGTATAAAAGAGGAGAAAGAAGCTCAGGAAAAGAACTTTTGCTGAAATTCATCTTCAAACCCTAATGAGCGATTTTAATTGCAATACTCTGAATTTTTTGTACATCTGTAACACCCGGTTTTATTGAACTAATTTACTTAACTAACTTGTAGCGTACGTTTTATGGAATAAAATTGGGAGAATTAGTGATTAGGTTAATAAATGACTAAGTAATGGCATAATGGTAAATAAAGGATTATAGTGATAACCTATTTAAGGAAAGAGGTTTTATGATTAATACACCATAGCCGCCACTATTTTCCATACTTTCTCTTTCGGAATTAAGCTCAAGCTCAGTAGAACTCTCCAGGCGATTCCCTCTCCGATTTTTCCCCAAACTAGGTGAGTCTACATCGATTTCGAGTTACATTGTAACTAGTGATGGTAGAGAGGATTATAGATGTGAGCTTTGGTGAATGCTGTAGGTGGGAGTTAGTTTCGGTTTTGTGGTGAATCGGGAATGCACTATGTATAGAGCTCCCAAACTAGATTCCTTAGATTTCTGAATAGATTAGAATGAGGTTTAGTAAAAATTTAATTGATATTCTGTTTATGACTTAGGTGAGCAAACTTTCGAAGTAGTTTGAAACCGAGTATTTCTAGGAAACCAAGTAAGTAGAGTATGTGTGTGCTTTCAGGCCTACATCACAAAACAGTAGGTTTATGCATGTTATGTATGTTTTCAGTTTGTCATGTATCATGTTTTAAAAGTATACAAAAATAAATTTAAATGTATGATGGCATGGTGAGGATTAAACCGATTGAAACAGATCAGTTATTAAGGGAACTAATCCGCCCCTTAATCAAGAGAGATGATGTATGACTTTGGGAGGAGTGATCCAACTCCCAATTTCACAGGGGATCAGAGCAGAAATGAATGCATATGCGACTGAGATGTGAAAATAGAAACTGCATGTCTAGGATTTATGTTTCAGCATTTCATTTCATTACTGCTTTACTTACTTAGCATTAGGCTAATAGATGAGTTTTGTGATGTAGGTGCTGAGGTTTCAACAGGTGAATTCTCTGGATTTACTGAAGAATAGGTGAAGTTGGAGGAGCACTTTTATGCCACGATCTGGTACTCTGATGAGGCGGTTTAACTATTGTCTGTATGTGGAGTTTAACTTTTCAGACGTTCTGGCGAGGAGTGCAGAGGGTTTTGATGATAGTAATAGTTGAAGGTTTTAGAATATTTTGAGTTTTTCCTGATATGAAGACCTGATTTGGTTTTGTTATGGATTGCTAATTTGGGATTTTTATTGGATAAAGATACAATGTTGGTTTCAAATTGTTATTTGACGGAATTCAGGAGTTTCTTAGGGTCAGATTGTCTTGAATGTTTTCAGTAAAAATTTGTAAGTATTTTGTCTATCGGTGGATGTAGTCCACCGGTGGATGTCAAGTATTTTGTCTATCAGTGGATGTAGTCCACCAGTGGATGTCAAGTATTTTTGTCGTTTTGTGACCGGTAGATGTGAGAAGAAGATTTGTCATTTTGTGACCGGTAGATGCGAGTAGAGAGTTTTGTCGTTTTGTGATCGATAGATGAGAGTAGCCGACGCGTCGTCAGCGGATGTGAGAGGAAGATGCGTGAAAATCGACGCATCGTTCTGCTAACGTGTGCGTTGGACGATAGAAGCAGAAGATGTCTTATGTTTCTCCCTCTTCCGCTGGTACTGTTTAGCGGTGGATATCGTTTGTATCCACTCCCACCGCTGGTAATGTTCAGCGGTAGATGTGCTTCGAATTTCTTTTCTCTCAGTCAAACGTTTTAATATTTTGTCTATTTTATAAATGTTACTTATATGAAAAGTTTTCCGCTGCAAGTTTTGAAGATTTAAAGATTTAAATTTTATCATCGAGTGGATTTTTTTAAAATTTCTTAGTCCTGTTCTATGTCATGAGTAGCGAACCGGTTCTGAAAACTTGGGGCGTTACAACATCTCTCTATTCCTAAACTTGAGATCTATCTTGAGAGAGTGTAGCCTTGTGCTAAATTCATTATTCTGTAAAAGTGTAAAGGCTGTAGATTGTCTCCCGTGAAGAGCAATCAGTTGTTGTAAAGGCAGTAGATCGACGCCCGGAAAGTTCGATCTGGTTTTCTCGTGAGCAGAAGGAAAGAATCTTCAAGGGGGAGCCTTGAAGCGTGGACGTAGGCAAGCTTAGCCGAACCACGTTAAAAACTGTGGTGTCAATTTCTCTCTCTCTCATTTTTATTGTTTGATTATTTGCTGTTTTCTTATCAGTTGAACATAAGAGAGAAATTCATTAAATCAACAAATTAAGTTTAAAAAATCTAATTCACCCCCCTCTTAGACAAATACGATCCTTCAGTTCCTTCTATCCATAAACTCGTTTCTTATCAACGCTCCTTCTCAGAACCTCAGTTTTCGCTCATCTCTCTCTTTCTCTTCTTCAATAAATTTCTTATGTGAAGCCTTTCAGTAGAAAACATCATCCCTCTCTCTCCGGCTCTCCTCGATCTCATCTTTCCTTGCTGTTGTTGTAATCTTATAGATGGGAATATTTTACTTGGAGCTTTGGTTTTGGGAGTTGCAAGCTAAAGGTATAAAAACTCGACTGTTAGGTCTACATTTACTCACTGTTAATGATATTTTTCATTCCGTTGAGTATCTCAAATTGTTGAGTTGGAAGGTTATAGTTTTACTCTCTGTAAATATTGGTTGAAATTAAATGATAAAACCTTGATTTTTTAAAAACCATATGCTATTTTGAAATAGTAGAAATACTATTGAATGAGAGTTTTTATAATGGATTCTGGCGTGGATGCGAGTTGGACTGTAGTTGGACCGTGATCCAACTTTCTTTGGACCAAGATTTGAGTATATTTTGGCAGAAAATTTTAGGCTAATTTACCAAATAAGAAAAATAGATCTCTTTAAAGAAAAGAAAGTTGGGAATTTAAGATATAAATTTTAACCCAAAATTTTTCAATCTTATTTTGAATAGGTACCCACCTATTAAATGAATATTTGGACTCTTGAAATTCGAACCATTTGATATATTGAGTTCTAACCTGTTGTAAGTTCACTCGAGGTAGATGTTTATTTTATTTTAGATAAGTATATTTAAAACATAAAATATCTATCTAATTTTATGTTATTGTTTTACTCACATTCATTTTTATCAAGTCCATGTTTTTATCAATTGATGCAAACTGCAATTTTAACTAGAAGTAATAGAACAGCTGTATGAGTTGTATCCTTAGACGCGAAACCCTAAACCTGATCAGGGTAATTTTAGCGTGCGACCGCAGATAGTCGATGTTTTTAAATCATGGCTACGACTACCGAGTGTCGATGTTTTTTATCTCTTTCATAAAATGTTATAAATTGTTGAACATAAGCATACACAAGCTGCCGGAAATAAACTCTATCTCTATTGAGTTCAATCGACTCACCTCAAACGACTACTATTTTTTTTTCAAGATATATTCAAGAAGAGCTTCTTTAGTTACTGGATCGGAGGCAAGAAGTCTCTAACTAATTAATTTTTCCTTAGATGACTCATTTTAAATTTTAAGGTTGGACATTTATCGAAAACGTGTAAGTTTTAATTTGTTTTTTGTATTTTAGTATCACTCATTGGACCTGTTTTGATTCATTTGTTTTGAGCCCGGACTTTATATTCAATTATAAAATTATTCTGTTGCAATTGTTGAAGTTTGCCTTTTCGAGCTGGGTTGTTCCTGTTCTGTCGTGGGTCCCCTTTGGGGCGTGACAGTTTTGATTGCAGACTGTCCGATAACTCCAGTGATAAAGATCAGAAAGACGCTTGATGGAAAGAGAAAAAGAGAAATATGACCACAAAAAGAAACAAAATGACCCTAAAAGCATCTTGACCCAAACTTATCAAGAGGATGTTGATTGCTCGGCTGTCAAACGACGAAGAAAATCATGGACTAGTTTGAAGGAGATTGCTCAAGCCGAAAACAAGAAGCAAACTTTGTAAAACGTGGAAGGAAATCATGGACAATGTTAACGTTGGCAAGATTAAAGATGGATTGACAATGTAGAGAAACAATCAATTTCAAAAAATTACATGAAATCGGAATAAAAAATTTGAATATTATTATTGATTAGACTTGAAACGGCCATGGCCAGTCCTTCAAATCCTCTTCCTGTCTAACCTTTGAACTCCTCACTGCGCTTCCCCTACCTCCACCATCTCCTTCAACAATGGAGAAATATTTCAAGAAAAATGCGAGAGTAAGAACAGCCCACTCCAGGACAAACATCAAAACACACAAACCACCCGCCATTTTCAGAATCACCGACCCATCTTCTTCCCTGACGTACGATTTCAGCTCGCTCAGAAAATCCCCAGTTCTAGTGAAAATCAGCACCGAAACAGACCCCTGAAAGATCGCAGTCAGCACAGTTAGAACCATGTGCACGGCGAACCACCGGTTCTTGTCTCCAGATGCGGCAGCACAGCCAGAGACTGCGCCGGCGATGGTGAGGACGTGGAGGAGGATGAGGAAGAAGCCACAGAGGGAGGGAAAGAGGCGGAGCGAGAGTGTGAGGAAGATGCAGCTGGAGGCTGCGCCGAGAAGAATGTAGTTGCAGTAGAGGAAGATTTTGTGGGTGTGGTAGAGGGACCGGGTGACTGAGCTTGTTTGAATTGCGTCAATGGAGATACCCATCTCTGGATTTATTCCAATTTCGATGATTTGCAGAGAATTTTTGAGCTTGCAAGGTTGAAAAATGGCAGATTTAGAGGAGAAAGAGAGGACGAAGCTCTATATAGTATATAGAGTGAGCGTTTGAAAGACCCAACGGTTAGAAAAATCTGACCGTTGGGAGCAAAAGAAGAGAAGAAATTCGAGGCAATGGAAGTGTAACGTCTAGTTTTAATGGAATCTGTTTAATTAATTTGGGGAAATGAAGACCGTTCGATTAAGCTGATGTTGAAGAGCATATCGATGATTCAACAAAGTTTAAAACATAGTTTACTCATAAAATGTTTTGTATTTTTACAACCTTGAGTAATTAAAAAGGAATCAATTGTAATTTAATAGCTGAATGGATAATTTGAACGTTTGAACAAAATTGACTCTTACTTTCCGATTGTTACAGTCTACCATGTGAAGTCAAAAAGAGCTCAGTCTATACAAGTGAAAGTACACAATCTCATATCGATTTAGAAGGTGAAAAATACATGGTTTATAAGTAGAGTTCTCCTTCTTACCTAGTACAACGCGTTTTGAGTTGACTCCAATAATAAATACGTACAAACTTCGGCGTAAAGCGGATAATATTATACTGGGAGCACCGAAGACGTTACACCAATTGAGTAAATCGCTCATTTTCATCGTAAAATCTATCAATATTTATCATGTACACAATACGTGATGGCCTAGATCTTTTACCGAGCACTCGAAATTGCGTGTTCAGTCATTTGATTGTTTCAAGAAATTTATTTATTTTTCATGTTTTGCAAAACTAATTAATTATGAAAAATAACTTAAATTTTCATATATTATTTGTTCGTATTTTAATACTAGATGCAAAAAGTGATTTTGGGACCGAACCAAAATGTTCGGTTTGGTTCTCGGTTATAAGTGAGGAAACCGATGAAAACCGAATCGAACTGAAAATAAACCTAATCCTGAAAACCTAATTGACTAATTTTAATTTTCTACGAGTAAACCTAGAAGTTCTCACTCCGCTCTTCCTGTGCGTGTCGTTCGAAGAGACGAAGACTTGCGTAGCTCAATCCTCAGCCATCGTTCTGTTTCTCCGTCGAGTGTCGGCTGCCGAGTGTAGTCGTCGTTGTCGCCTTTCCGGCGCAGCCCTAACTCGTAGTCCACGTCGTCGCTTTGGAGAGTTGTAGTTCGCAGTGCGAACTACACACAGGTTCGTCGAGTTCAAAGCATATATACGACGTTTTGTTGTTTCGATTTTCATTCTCATTTCGCACTTTGCAGTTCGCACACTCATAGATTCGTCCCAGTTGAACATTTGAATTTCATTCCCGATTTCAGTTCTGTAAGCTGTCGTTTTTCTAAGGTTCCTTGTTCTTTGCAGTGATTCCTGGAGCTTCTGAGAGGGACGAGGGAAAATGTGGAGATCAGTTTTTGCTGCACGAGCTCTTCTAAATCGACAGGTGGTTCGGAAATTTCACGCGATCAAAAACCACGAGCCTAAGATAGCTTTTAGATCCTTTAATTATGAATATTCTAGATTCTTGTCGCAGCACTCTTCGAATGAGAGTGGTTTTGAGTCCCAGCTGTCTGAATCGGTGGATTTTGGCGACAATGATGATGCTCCACTGAAAGTTTTAGATGGGGGTTTAGAGGTGGAGATGGATGATATTGAGAAGATGAGTTCTTCCTCTGTAGAAGGAATTCACGAGGAATCTCTAAACGATTTTAATGACCATATTGATGGGGGTTTTGAGAAATTTTCATCTAGTCACGTCCAAATTGATGATATAGGGAGTGCTAGATTGTCCTCTGAAAATGAAATTGGCGAGACATTTCGAGACAATTCTCATGCCCCAACTGATGGGACTGGGGTTTTCCCTGTTACCGTAGAGGAAGAAGATGAGGCTTATGAAATTAATGTGGAGCAGCTAGAGAGTGTATTATCTCTTCTACAGAGTAGAGTCGATGGATCCTTTGAGTCTAGTCTAGACAAAATGGATTTGATTCTACACGTAGATTTTGTGGTGAAAGTTCTTGGAACTCCACTGATTTCAGGTGAGAATTTAATTAGATTTTTTGAATGGGCAATGAAAAAACCAGAGTTTAAGCTAAATACTCAGGCTTTGGATGCTCTTGTTTGTGCTATATGTAGTGATCTTAGGAGAAAAGATGCTTATTCTTTGTGGGATTTGATTAAGGACATTGGTGAGAAGAAGATTGGTTTAGTGAATACACAAATTCTGAATGAGTTGATAGCTTTGTTCTCAAGATTAGGAAAAGGGAAGGCTGCTATGGAAGTTTTTAACAAGTTGGAAGAATTTGAGTGTGTACCTAATCCGGACACCTATTACTTTACTGTCGAGGCGCTTTGTAGACGCTCCCTCTACGACTGGGCTTCCTCTATTTGTGAAAAGATGCTTGGTACTGAAACCTTACCAGACAGTGAAAAAGTTGGCAAGCTTTTGCGTTGGTTATGCAAAGGGAAGAGAGTTAGAGAAGCACATTCAGTTTATGTTATGGCTAAGGAGAAAAAAAGATTCCCACCTAAGTCATCGGTTTATTTTTTGGTCAGCTCTCTCAGCAGAGAAGACGAAACTGTAAATTTAGCTCTGAAGATTTTAGACGACTTCTCTGGCATGGAAAGAAAATATGCGATAAAACCATTTTCTTCGGTTCTTCGAGGTTTGTGTAGGATTAAAAAGAACGAAGAGGCGGAGGGTTTACTTTCGAAAATGGTATCGGATGGTCCACCTCCGGGAAATGCAGCTTTCAATACAGTCATCAATGGCTACTCCAAAACAGGGGATTTGGACGTGGCCGTTAAGCTGATGAGATTAATGGAGGATAGAGGATTAAAACCTGACGTATTTACATACACAGTCCTTATAAGTGGTTATGCAAAAGGTGGTCAAATGGAAGAGGCTTGTGAAGTTCTGTCAGAAGCCAAGAAGAAGCATTCTAAGTTAACTCCTGTGACTTACCACACGCTTATACGTGCGTACTGCAAGCTTGAAGAGTTTGACAAGGCTTTGAAGTTGTTGAGCGAGATGAAAGATTTTGGTGTCGAACCAAACCATGACGAATATAACAAGTTGATTCAATCTCTTTGCCTAAAGGCCGTAGATTGGGAAAAGGCAGAAAAACTATTGGAAGAGATGAAGGAGAAAGGCTTGCATCTTAATGGCATCACCAGAGGACTCATTCAAGCTGTGAAAGAGCTCGAAGAGGAAGCGAGCACTGCCGAAATGAGTGTCACTGCTTGAAGTTTTAGATCCCTGCATAAACTTCAGAGATGTTGAAGCTTTCAGTTTCTCTCTCTGCTTTTAACTTGGACACTTCAAAGCCCCGAGAAGAGCCTCTTCTTCTTCTTCTTTGTCCTTCAAAGATCAATGGTGTAACAGAGGATTGGTAATGGTAAGATCTTTTTCTTTTTCACAACAAGTTGTGTTCAATAAGTAGAAGCCTTTGATTGAATAGCTCTCTACTTGAATTAATAACTTCATTATCTCATGTTTCAAGTGCTTACTATACTATACTCTCCCTTGCTTTGTGTATTAATTTCCTTGAGTTTGCACTCGCTAGACAACTCTTTGGCTATTAGAATATAGTTTATTGGAGACATGTTAAGTATATTTATGTAATTTAATGTCAAAATATGACATGCAAGCTTCATTAAATCATTAATTTTAAACAAAAATATATCTCAAATCTAGCAAGAGATGTCAAACATTTAGTTTTAAGATTAGTTACTGAGGGTAAACCTTAATTCAACCTCACAGTGGTAACACGCAAAGGATACAACTACAAATGAGCTGATTCACATAATGGTGTCACAAGTCTTTCTGAGATGCCAGAATACCTCAATATAGATTACAAAGACACTTGCAAAACAAATAAATTGATAGCTAGCTTATCCCAATAATTTTTACAATATAAATTATATATACACCGACTATGCTACTACCGAAATTACAGGTTGCTACCATAAACCACATTTTTACGCATCACCGACCATCACCGTTAGAGACTACTTACGACTTATGAGAAGTAAATTTTGAACACTACTATATAGGATGAGACAATGAAAGATATGTATAATAGGAAGCATTATTTGAGAAGAAAATACCATGGTTCCTTCCCAACAAAGTGTCAGTCGAACTACAGCTATCCATGGCCTCTCTGCTTTTCCTGTTTGATTAGAAAATGGACTTGATGAGTTTTTCTCGAGGTTTTATATTTATATTATCAAAGGGCTTGGCCTGTTCTACGTGCACATAATCCCTCGTCTTGAGCACCTGCAAATGGAATACACTCAGAATCACAACGTAGTAATTAAACAGAAACATGACCAAAGAGAAAGACAAGACTTTCTTTGAATAAGTAATTGAACTACTGTTTCAGTCAAACACGTTTATGACGACAAAGATGGTGAAATTTTCCATTCCATAAGGTGGTGGTAGAAAACTAGTATGAAAGGGTTAATAAATAACTAACCAAATAACTGGAAACTGAAGCACAAACAAACCGAATGACTTAAAGTCTTTACTGGCAGTACAACTTATAATTACATCTATGGGATATAATAGACAAAAGGCATATCTAGCAGTCAACATATCTATTTCTTATTAATGTATGCATCGTTTTATGAAGTTCAACAATATAATCAAACTCTAATGACTAATGAGGATAGAAAAGAATGATTGTTCATGAATCTTGCAAGCTGAATATCTTACACATCATATATATATATATATATTTGTTTTTGGCAAATCTAATAATATCAAACTTTCAAAACAGCAGTACAGTGATTCATGACCTCGACCACCGTATCTTCGAATAAAGATTTGCATAAATTACCAGTGTTTCAAAGAACATCCTCGACGCTTCTTTTCGTGATTTTCTAACCAGTAAATTATCCATTGCGAGAACCTTTTTCCCTTTTATAGCTTCATCATCAAATAAAGTCTGAAGATATTTTCCAACAGCCCTAAAAGGAGAAGGCCCAATCATCAATCTTTGAGGTCTTAAAAAAAGTCAGTAAAGAAAAAACATCTATTCCCCTCCAGAAGCATTCTATACCTGGTGCGAGAAGACCATCCACTGTTTTCTACAAAACGAGTTTCCCCAGCAAACTCCTCACCTTCTTCATCTTCTACAATCTCGTCATCATCCACATTCAAAAATTCTGCAACAGAAAAATAACAGATGATATAACTTTCAAATCCAACTAGCAAGGATGGGTTTCCCTATCCAAGATGATCTGAAAACTCTAATTTAGAATCAGTAGAATCCTCAGTTTTCTTTAAATAAAAATTCCTCTGATTATCATCTGCTTTCCGTAGAAAAGAAGTTCAACAGCTTATTAAATAAAAAGTGATCAAATTAGCATTCTATCAAATAAATTTATTTACTAAACTAAGTCTTTGGAAGAAATGAATTTAAGCATTAACAATGAAGCAGAAGAAAGAGAACTAAACCTGTATCATTGCCAGCCGTAAGGTTTTCAAAATTCTGCAGACAAAATCACTCGGATTAGAAACCACAGATAACGATGATGAGTGCATTCTAAGAATCAATTTGAAAGATATTTTTGTACGATTTAAAATGTTGAATACAGTTTTTCTGTGTTTGAAAAGCAAAGCCAATTTAAGATTCTAAAAGATATAAAATTAACAGGCGAAGTTACAGTTCACAAAGTATATCAACCCTACATATTGCTTTGCAGTATTATAACATAAATTTCCAGCTCAAACCTCCACATAGTAAACTTTAAAAAAAAATAGTTAATATAGAAGATGAATAGAGAATCATTTTGGTTGTTTCACTCTGTTATTTGACCATGGAAGTGGCAAAATTTTCATACAATTACCACGAACGGGAGAGAAATAATGCAGGGAAAACATTTTCCATTCACAAACAATTTAGGGGTGGGCACGGTCCAGTCCGATCCAGTTCCTAGCTGGAACCAGACCGGCCCGGATAATTCAGGATTTTTATCCCAGTACCGGTTCCTCCCATCATTTTTTGATTTTTTTTAATTTAAAAAAATTATAAATATCCAACTATCTAAGAAACAAATTAAATCCAACTATCCAACATTAAGATAAAATATAAGAAACTAAATTCAATATCCAAAATTAATCTAACTATCTTATATAAAAACTAAATCTAACTATACAAAATTAAAATGAATTGTAAAAAACTAAATTCAACATCAAAAATAAATCCAACTATCTAACATACAAACTAAATCTAACTATCCAATATTTAAATTGAAATAGAGAAATTAAATTCAACATAAAAAATAAATCCAATTATCTAATATACAAACTAAATTCAACTATTCAACATTAAAATTGAAAGTGAGAAATTAAATTCAACATCAAAAATAAATCCAACTGTCTAACATACAAACTAAATTCAACTGTCCAACAGTAAAATTGAAAGTGAGAAACTAAATTCAACATCCAAAATAAATCCAACTACGTAACATTATAATGAAATCCAAGAAACTAAATTCAAAATCAACTATTTTCTGACAACGAAAATCGGCAGAACAGATCGGAACCAAAACCGAAGTCGTAGAACCTACTCAAAAACAGGTGTCGTAGATATCAACTACACATCAGAGGCACCGGGTAAAATCGAAAACAAAGGAAGTTGGACGAGGATGGCAGAAAATCGTCATTATAAAAGTTGCTCTTCACGTTGAAGGAGAATGAGATAGGGGATTGCAGCAGACGGGGAAGACGAGGGTCAGAGCTAAGCCTTTGAAGATGAAAAGGGGAAAGATCCGAAGGAACAGCCCAGTGGAAATAACAAGACGAAGGTACCCAGAATTAATTGTTAAAGTAAACAATGTCTTCTACTCTGATACTAAATTTGATGGAGGCAGCGGACTAGGAAGAAAAAGAAGGAAAGTTAAAAGGAGGAAAGAGAGAATAAGGGTTGGAGAATAGAGTGCTCTCATTTAATCAAAATATTCTTCAAAAATCTGCTCTCTAAGTTACAATGCTGAACTTTAAATAGAAGAAATGTGACACTATTCCAGAAGTTTGAAAGGAGTAATTTAAAATATCAAAGCTAACCTTAGAAGATGAAAGACTTAACTTTGGCCAAAATAAATAAAATATAAAGTAAATAACAAGAATATTAAATGATGTGCACATCACTTACACTAGGGTCTTCCTCGGTAGAATGATCGACAGTTAAGACAGAAGCATCTATGATATTTGGTGCATTAGATTCTGGACAGCGAGTATGCTCAACACCATTAATATCCGTTTTAGGTCCTACTGTCGAAGAATTTGTCTTTGCTACTTCATCATTCAGACAGCTAGAGGTCGGATCCTTGTCATCAAATCCTGTATCCTCATCCCTCATTTCACCTTTGTTGGTAACTCCTAGCAAGAGTTGCCTGGATTTGCATCCATCATCCTCTGAAATTATAGTTGCATGGGGAACAGTTGTTTCAAAACAATTTGCGTAAAGATCTCGGACTTCATCATTATGATCCAAATTATTGGTGGCAAGTCCCTCCTTGTGGTTTCTGGTAGAGGCATCAGTTACATGCTCAAAATCCAACCTCATTTCAGATGAAAAGCATGAGGTATCCATCGGCAATGGACCTTCTGTATCAAGCAAGCCAACCCTGACACGTGGAGATGAATATCCAAGCCCGTATGTAGTAGACTCAGTTGCTAAATTAGTAACCTCAAAATTTCCTCTCTCAAATTCCATGTTAGTGATCTCGCCTTGAAGATGATCAGGTTGAGTTTGAAGCTCCAATACATCAGGAATGACCGTTTCCTGTACTGGAGTTTGAAAATCACGAGAGTCCAAGTTCAATTCTTCAACCTGCCCTTTCTCTGTTTGAACAAAAGTGTCAGCAGGTGGCAGTTCAGTACCATTTCTAATTATAGCTGATTCGTTGTTTTCTCCAATTCTGCTTTCTTCATAAATGTTCGGGATGACAGCAGGCATACTGTCCTTCGCTACTTCTGAAGCATTTTCTTGACAATAGTCAGATACCCTAACTCCACTAAAATTCAATGTCTCACATTGCAATACCATCAGTTGTCCTGACATACCTACAAGATCCACCCAACAAAACAATCATTTTAGAGTTATTACAAGCTCCAAAACCTTAATATGAAAATAATTTTACCCATATATGTCACTGCTAAAGAAACAAGAACTACATCAAAATGAATCGTCTTTTCCAACGTATAGTTTTCACGTTATAAATTTACCAAGATCCCATATCTTACAGCAGAAACTATAAATGTTCAAAATGTAGAAATAAAGAATAGCCTCCAAAGAGAATGAGAACAATTCAAACGGTAAATATTAAATATATTTGGGACAAAAATTCAACAGCAAGAGGTTAGAATAATAGGGTTAAATTAAAATAGTTCTATTGAATTGCGCCTGCCTATGGGATATAATAAAAGTTAAATCCATATTAACCAATTTACACAAATCATTTTTTAAGTAAAAAAATAACATTAAAGACAACTTTCTAACGGTAGAATGGAGATTAAATCAATACAAACAACGTTGTTCTTTCAGTTTTTAAAAATGAACCAAAGCAATTTCTACAGTTTTCTAACTTTAATCTGACACCACTCTTTTTTTATAGGCATTCTGAGACCAAACATGCTCTCTTTTGCAAATTTAAGCCAGGGAAAGTACAAGGCTAACAAATCAAGTGTTCTATCATAGCTTCATGATAGTGAAAACAAGCTGATTTGTATAGGAATATAAGCATGTGGATTACTTTGGCATGAGCTATATACAAATAAAATCCACACGGATCAGTTTGTTATTGTCGTATGTACATTAACAAACTATTGTGCACATCCGTAATCACAGTGTGCCCTGTACCATATATAAAAATAACATCAACAAAGAGAACAGAATTTTAGGAGGATAGGGACATTAAACTTATAGCACGTCTCACCACTAAGTATGGTTTCATTGAAAATCTCATCCTCCAGAAATTGTCTCTGTATCATTGAAATTTCAGGGTGGGTGCAAGGAGCTTTCTTGCGCACACGGCGTATGTCTTCAGTACTCATCAGTTGTTGCCGGATCACACTAGAGAAAAAAATGTAGACCATCTGTTAGTAATTTACCAAAGCAGATAACAACAATCCTCTTCATTGACTATCATTGAACAATCCATGTCAGTGTCATAACAAAGCTACGTTGTTTTGGTCAGTAAAACTAAAAAATGTTGTCAGCAAGCGTCCCAAACCTAACAACAGTTTATATGCAAAATCAATTTGTCAAACTATTTATAGTATGTATTGTTACAGATCACCCGTCAATACATCTGACCAGTTGATGGCTAAATGAACAGCAACAGACTTCTTGAGAGAGAGACTGATGGGTAGGAAAAAAAAAAAAGCAGAACATAACAAAAATAGACTGAAAAAACCAACTGGATGTCTTAACTACGTGAGATTTATTACGAACTTTTGTACGCAACTAAATGTGAGTCTAAAAAATAAACATTGAAAAAGAGACATACTCGCCATGCAAGACCATTGAATCGTCCATAAGCACTTTCCTCTTCATACTGCTTGCCCGAACAGCGGATCTGGGACGTTTTATAGACATCATTTCAGCCACAGGAGGCGTAGGTTTCATCTTCAACACGGAAGATTTTCTTCCAACTAAAAGAAACAGAAAGCATATGTTGAGAGATAATAACGACTCAGCAAGCTGAAAATCTAAAAACTGCTCTACAAAAAAAAGATAGAAAGGATAAAGAATACACACATTTTTTAGGTTGTTTAACATTGAAAAAAATGATTTGCAAATATACCTAAAATAGAAGATAACAAATCATCATCATCAGGGATGTATTCTGTTGTTCTCTTGGATCGAGCCACTCCAACCGACTCTAGGGAGTTTAGACCGTGGACAGTTAGAGCACTTTCAGCAAAATTCCTCTTCTTTCCAGATGTAGGTTTGACTGCATCACTGCCGTCAGTATTACCAAGCATGATATCTTTGTCTGGCGTGGAAAAATCCACTAGCAAATTGCCAGGACTAGAGAGAGCATCTGGTACAGAAAGCAATCGTTCAGGAGCAGACAATTCAGGGGTTGTGGAACTATTTACATTAACTGAAGGATTATCACTAGGTGTTGCATTGTCAAGATGCTCATCTGAAACTTTGCAATCAGCTTCTCCACACAATGCAGCTTCTGAAAGCTCATTTTTTTCTGAACCTAGTTTCATGGGATTGGTTAAAATTGGTTAGATGGCTTTCTTCACCTAAAAGAACAACACAACATCATATTAAACTTGAAGTTACTAACAATTAAAAATTGTGCCATCCCTTTGGATGATTTCAATTAGCATGTCACAAATTTCAACAACTCTTACCTCCAAAAGATGATATACCATGTTGTTTCAAAAGTTTAAAAATGCTAACACTCTACATGGCTAGTAAAGAAAAACTAGGGGGTTGTTACCTCCAATGGATGATGTTTCATGTAGTTTCGAAACAGAGTTGCATGCCCAAAGGACAGGTTTCTCTCCAGATGACATCTTTTTACACATAACAGATACTGAAGTTTCGTTATGATTTGGATCATCAATGGATGGAACTTCAGAATTACCAACTTCACATACCATAGGTGATTCCTGGGGAAGAACAGCATCTGATATTTTGTCAGGCAAGACCGATTCTTTGGAGTCCTTGGAGACCTTAGGTGATACTTGACCATCAACCAAATAACCATTAGACGCTAGAGACTTATGTAAAGGACTGTTGCGACCAGAGTGAATCTCAACATCACTAGCACCACTACAGACACCAGATGTAAGGCTCCCATTCAACCGATCTGCAATGATGCAATCCACATCCATTTGATCCACACAATGAGTTGACTTATTACTTAAAAAATCTCCATTACATGCATCTTCGCTTTCGTTCATAGCATGAACATCCAATACGTCAGTCCTACCTGAAAGTTTATAGCCAGAAAAATGACTTAGCTTGGTTCTATAATCACCTTCCGGATTGTGCCTGACTGCAGATACAGTTGACGGAATTTCAGATTTCACTTGCTTACTCTCTAAGTCGATAGGTAGGTGGCCATCATCAAAATCATGACGTGAAGTCCAACCAGAACCATTATCACCGGCACAAAAACTATCTGGCTTGCTGGGTTCACTTACTTGGTCATTTTCTACCACAAAGTCTGTCACATTATGATCTTCTGCTTCCAAACGATCATCGCATTCATGGGCCTTCTGAGCACTAGTTCTGTTTGGCTCCTCCAACAGTCCAGGAGTACACGGAGCCTGAGCATACTCAACAAACTCAGTATTGTCCGCAGGAACCTCAGTCTGATAAGAAGAGATAAAATGTTTCTAACTGAGGAACCAAAACTATATATAGTACATAGTTTAGCATACATCGAATGAATCACCATTGAAATAAGGAGAAATAGTAGAAAGTGAGATAGATCAAACATAGTGACAAAAACTTATACAAAATTTTAAATCACAAAATATTTTTAGATAATGAATGTAACCTGATCCACAAAATCCATAACAATGGCTTCTGAAGCTTCAAGCCTCCCTTCATCAAATCCATCCTTAATGTCCAGCAGGGTGACAGTGCGGTTGGATTCGTGAGTGATGGGACTGCAGCTAGACAAACAAAATAAGGTACATTGAATGGAATCAATGATTAAAGAAGAAAGCCACATCGTATATTAATCTAAACGTTTAACAAAACAAACTGTTATTTGCATAGACCCAGAAGTCATCTGCACAGTAGCTCCTGCTATTAAAGGACAGATTGTTTTTACACAACTAGAAGGTCATGCAAGTATAGTTCTATGAAAAAACTCCTACATCAGATTCAAAAAAAGAAAGTATATGCCCTGTGTCATTTATGCATTGAGAAACAAGCAGTTTACAGGTGTGAAAAGAACAAAAATAAATAAAAGCTCTTCATTCTTAATTTTTTCAAAATTATTTCTCATAGAAAATGTAAATAAATTTAGTGACTTCTATTCATGGGCATGGCACTAAGAAAAATGAATAATTTTTCTTTCCTTTTACCAGGAGTGAGAAGAATAAAATGTGCAAGTGCAAGTGAAAGTGCCAAGTGAAAGTGGTTAGCATATTGAAAGTGCCAAATGAAATTATTTGCTACGCAAACAAAATATCATTTTCAGTTGATATCTTTTTCTATTTTTAATTGAGGTACGACTTTTAAAATAAAATTTTGATATCCCATGATCAATTTCATTATACCAGCATAATCTGCAGGAAATTAGAACCAGGATTCTACAAACATATTCGAGTCTTGACGTCAGATAGTCAAATTTTTAAACAGATACCAAAGAAAAGAGTTCTTGCAACATTTAATTAGAGAAAAAAATGCAGAATTGAGAAAGATGCTTTTTTTAACTCAGTAAAATTAGACGCAGATAAGTGTCAGTAAACGATATTAAGTGAATGAGAGAGAAGTTAAGCACATATAAAAGATACAGAGCTTACTTTGAAACTTCTTGGCCAACCTGAGATTTGACATTTTCCAGGAAAAGCTCCTGTATTTGTCATAATTTAAAAGAAACCAAACAGTTAGGAGTAAATTTATCGCAAACAAAATTCTTCAGCCAAACAGAAGCACAAAAGAGAGAAGAAAGTGACTATGAAACTAGTGTATGATGACTTGTACATAAACACAATGGAGGAATAATGAAAGGAAAAACACATATCCTATTGCAAAAGCCAAGAGGATATAAGAGCATTTTTGACTGATATGATTAGCCATAACAAAATTATGATCACTCAAACCCATGTCCAACTTAAAATCTGGTCAATGTTATTTCAAAAACCAAATCATATCCAAATTTTAACAGCACAAATAAAACTGAAACGGATTTCATAAATACCACCGTCATGCCCTTTAATTCAAAATAAGTCATCTAGTTTGTTTCAAAGGAAATTGGAGTTGCAAGTTGAATGCAAGGTAAGACTAGTGCACTCAAGTACAATAGCTTTCAGTTTAAAAGACAGTTAGCACAACAGTTCACCTTACAATACAGAACTTGTTTAGGTACCACGATACTAAATGGAGTGTCACGAGTGAAAATTCCTAACTTGATTTCAACTCAACTGAAGTACAATTACCTCGTCGAGGTCCAAACCAATTTGTGAAGCATCTCCATCACCAAAACGCTCTAAACAGACATGTAAGTCAGAAAGTGTTGAAACATATTTCTCCACAATATTATTAAGTAAATGAAACAACACATCATCACAAACAGTTCATAGCGACTAACCATCAAGACCAAACTGGGATGTGGCATAAACCACACCTTCCATACTATCTTGGAGTGTGATTTGCTCCCTCGAACTAACATGATGATCAACATAGTTCCTGAAGCAAAGTAAAATGTTAACAAAAACATAATCATCCTCAACAACCAAGGTTATTATAGTTACCCATAATTATGAACTAACCCCTGATAAGTTTCATTATCTGGAAGCTCAAAGTCATCAAGATCAAATGTCTCAGGCAAGGTGATAGAATGATATGGAGCAGTAGATTCTTCTGGAGGTAAATCGACTGCAGTGGAACGAAAAGCTTGCTTTATCTTCAGCAAAGCCTCACTGCAATCATCAAAAAGGTAATTCACCTTTCTAGAGTATATCCTGACCACTCCAAGCAGTAGATGGCTGGACAGCCGAAGTGCAATTGGTACTTCAGGAAATATAATTGAATCTGTGATAAATAAACAAAAATCACACGCATGATATAGAAATAATCATCAGCAAGGTATAACCAAAATAGTTATCAATTATGAAACATAAAATTCAAATTCGAATATATAAACATGTTAGAGTAGCATTTCTAGTACATTTTAAATAAGATTTGGCGGGGTAGAGCTCTAGGTTATACGGATCATTATTTGAAGAGAGTATCGGTATCTTTTGAGCATTTTCTCTTGGCACGCTTTATTGAAATATTTTCAGATATTACACCAGACTAACTGAGTGTCAGATGGGAAAATAGAAGTGTCTCTTAGTCACACCTAGCTGCCTATTCATTGCAAGCTTATAGTTTATCTATCAAGCAATTAAGTTAACCCATCCTCCAAAATCAATATTCTGTTTCACAGTTTCTAATCAACATATGATTCAGTAGAAAACACAATAAGAGTAAAATAAGACTCACCAACGGAAACTCCAATGTCGGTGTCAGCAACCTGATTCTTGCGTAGCTTCCTCTCCAGATGTGCTGCTATCCATATGGTACCAAGCGGCCCCTTCTTGGCCAATATAAACTGAGAATAGAACATCTCTCACTCACCGCCAAAACCCCAAATGTCGTACAATAATTCTCTAAAATTCGCTGTGACTACAAGCTCCCATTTAAAACCTGTGTACCTTCTACATCACAAATACATAAAATTCTCCGAAAACAAAGAAGCGCTAAGCTTCAAGACCATATCATTCGGCAACACAAAGATCAAATTCTACATCTATTCAATGAACTATGCACAAACCCTAATTCGTGGACAACACCAATTCCACCAAATTACCACTGAAAACCCCAAAATCTCTACTTCTTTCCACCACTACCTATTCCTATCAAAAAAAATCCTCTGCATCAAACATGATACAAAAAGCCCTAATTAGTTCTCAGCTGCTCAGAGATCAACAAACTTAAAGAACAAACAGAAGATAGAAAAATTCCAGTTCACCCAAACTCCCACCACTCACCAGAAACCTCCACAGTCAAAAGCTCAAAAACTTAAACCTGAAAATCACAGGCATCAGAACTCCAAAACTTCAACTAACTCCAAACAAGGAACCAGAGAAAATTCTCAAACAGTAGGCACATCAAAGCAACGAAGCCAGTACGAGGAAAATCCCAACTGTCGAAGCCCAAATGGAGAATCAAACCAAGTCGACTCAGAATTCGAACTCGGATGAGGAGATGGGGGAGGATGATTTGATGAAGCGCCGGAGTTTGAAGATTTTCGAACACGGTTAATTATAAGCTGTAAGTGCAGCATACCGTTTAAGAAACGTGGCAACAAATTAGTGGACAAAGGTTGAGTATTAGGCTCGGCTTTGTACCTAATTGGTCCACCCTAGGCCTATTCCACTTTGAAGTAGGTTGTTCAAGTACATAACCGTATTTTTATGGAACGAAAGACAACGAAAATGATTGCATTTAGCCCTTTTGTCTTTAAATATTTCCCCTCATTTTCATATAAAATATATATTTTTTTTACATATTTATTTTTTAGGGTAATTATCAATTTGAACCTGTAATATACATTTTTTTTTCAATTTGTCCCCTATACTAAAAAAACTGACAAACCGAACTCTGTACTTTGATTCTGTTATCAATTTTGACCTTCTATCAACAATTTTATAAAACCCTCATTTAAAAAATTACCAAACGATTTTAGATTCAGTTGAAATTTTTACCACATGTTCATTCCTTAATGAGAAGATAATCTGAAAATTTTCGTTATTTTTTAATACATGTACGATTTATTATAATTTTATTTTAGTATTTTATAAAAATATTATAATAAATCATACAAATTTTAAAAAATCACGAAAAGTTTTCTATTATCTACCCATGATAGGTTGAACATGTGAAAAAGTTTTCAAATAAATCAAATATCGTTTGATATTTGTTTAAATTAATCTCAGTTTCTTCTAAAACTTTATAAATTAATTTTTAAAAAACTACCAAACGATATTTTATTTATTTGAAACTTTTTCTACATGTTTAATCTATCATGGGTAGATAATCGAAAAATTGTTGTGATTTTCTAAAATTTGTATAATTTATTATAATATTTTTATAAAATACTAAAATAAAATAACAATAAATTGTACATTTATTAAAAAATCACGAAAATTTTCAGATTATCGTCTCATTAAGTAGTGAACATGTGGTAAAAATTTCAACTGAATCCAAGATCATTTGGTAATTTTTTAAATGAAAGTTTAATGAAATTGTTGATAGAATGTCAAAATGATAACATAATCAAAATACAGGGTTTGGTTTGCTAGTTTTTTTAGTACAGGGGGCGAATTGAAAAAAAATGTATAGTACAAGGTTCAAATCGATAATTACCCTATTTTTTATTTAATTATAAATTTAAAAATAATTATCAATAAAAACTCTAAACTATAAAAAAAGTGACAAAACAAATATTAGACTATATTCGTTAAGAAAACAAACCTTAAATTATTATTCGCTAATAATCCAACCATTTCTGGTTGCCTCAGTTTAAATGCGGTGAGATTTATTTTGTTAACAAAAATAGTTTAAGGTTTAATTTTTCACTGATTCTATAGTTTAAGGCTTTTTTTTTCCTAAATTTAACAACCGTCCATCAAACATTAATTTAAAAGTAATTCTACGTTTATTCTCTTATTCTACTCTCTTAAAAAACTCGATAACATGTCAAACAATGAATGATATAATTAATGTAATAAATTATAAATAAATAATTGTTACATTAATTGTACTTTAATTGCATCAATCATCATTTGACACGTCAATAAGTTTTTTAAGATAGTATAATAAAAAAATAAATATAATATTATTCTTAATTTAATCTCTCAAGTTCAATTTTTTTTCAAACTTTCTTTTAATTATTTTCAACCATCCATTAAAGATTAATCAAGCGTTTCAAATTTATTTTCTTTTAGTTTAAGAATGAAAACTCTTATTTCACACTCGTTAATACTCCATTAAGTCACCCTAAAATTAATTGTGCATGTCTACCCATTATTATTATAGGATTTTACACAACAAAAAATTTAGTGTACAAGGAGATATTTGATAAAAATCTTAACTCTCGTTCAAAAAGTAGTTAAATTAGCGTGATTTATTGTGTCTTACACTAACTTTAAAATTTTGTAATATTTGTCAATTTAATTGTAATTTCTTTAAATTTATTGCTGTAACACCCGGTATTTTTGCCATGTAATAGTTTTCCCGGATTATTTAATCGGGATTAATATTATATTAATACAAAGGAGTGTTTTGGTGGAACTGTTGGAATAATTGTGGAGAACTAAACTAATGTGTAACTAAACAAAACATTAAGTTTAAAATGCATGGAAGGGCAATTTGGAGAGAAATTAAGATTGGTGGGAGTGAGCCAATAGGTTGAATGACATCTGGCGACTTGATGAAGAAGCTAAGTCTTCCTCCTACGTGAAACCCTCACTTCTCATCTGTTTCTTCCCACTGCTCTTTGTTTTCTCTTCCTGGCGATTTTGACAAAGCACCAACACTTTGTTTCCTCGTTTTTCTTCTGTTTCCTTCAACCAAGGTAATCATCTACGGAAGTTATTGATTTTGGACAAGTTTAATGTGAGTCTTCACTGGGGTTTAGGGTTATTAATTCCGTGAAAACTCACTGTTTTGGATGAAAATACATTAGTGTGTTTTCCTAAAGAGTTGAAATGAGCTTGCTGCATATTCTACAAGTTATTTGTTAGCATTTGCAGCTTGTTTAATTTCTCTACATTTCAGCAATAGATCCGAGCGTTCCAAGGACATTCGAGCATTCTACACTGCAGCAAACAGGTAAGTTCATATCCGTAGGTTGGCCCTTAAGACCCTACATCACGGAGACTCTAGGTTATTGTTCTGTCGGGAGATTTCGGGTAGAGAAAATTAGAGTTAAGTTCTGAGTTATCTGTTTTCTCCCTAGATTCTGCTGTATTATTCTGTTAACTGCTGTTTCAAGTTAAGCACTGTGAAAGTTCATGCATACACAATTTTCTGAAAGTTCATGCAAAACTGTTTTCTGTACACAGTTTGAAACTAAGAAAGATAAAATCTGACTGTCTGTAATATACCGGTTAAGTGCGGGACGGGGACTGGCCCTCTGGTTTTATCCCTCCCTGGGAATCTGAAAATTTACTGTCCTAGCAAGGACCCTCTGATTTTATCCCTCCCTGGGATTCTGAAAACTGCTGTGCCTGATAGTACACCTTCTGTTTGCCTGTTCCCTATAAGCCCCACTTATACCCCTCTGCCACTGTAATGTAAAGTTCTGTTCTGCCACTATATTCTGAAAACTGCATGCATAGCATTTTGCATCATTGCATCGGTATTATGTTCTTACTGAGTTTTAGACTCATAGGTGAACTCCCTGATGTAGGTACTGAACCTGAATGTGAGGACTATGTGCCTCAGTCTGATGATTAGTTGCTGGTGGATCGAGCTCATGGGGGTTTGGTTGCTGCAGCCAAACATGATTTCTGTTCAAAGGTTTCTGTAAAGTTTTTCTGAAATCCTAATTTTTGTGTTAAAAACTCTGTAGAAAACTCATCTTTTGGTAAATTCTGTAATTATATGTTAAGTCATGTACTGTCCCTCAGATTTTGAAACAATGTACAAGTTCTGATGTTTCAATTTTAGAAACCACTGTATTTGACAGTTAAGTTTATATTCTAAAGTATTCTGAAATTTGTTTGGAATGTTTCTACTAATTCATGCATGGATGAATTCTGGTTTTGGAACTATCCATGTAATTTATTTCCTTGAATCTGTCGATTTTAAAGTATGTCTTATCGATCCTCAGATTTTGAAATACTGTATAGTTTCTGAGTCAAAGCTTTAAAACTGCTTGTATTTAACAGTTGAACTCATGCTCTGAATGTTCTGAAATGTTTTAGAATACTCTTCTGTTTTAAGAATTGCATGGATGATCTCGAATTTTAGAGTTATCCATGTAGTCTGATTTTCCTAAATCTGTTAGTTGAAATCTGTCATCTGCAAAGTGTGTTTCGAAAACTTTGTTTTTGAATCGGGTTTTGAAGGTTTGCCCTCTTTTGTGAGATTTTCTGTTGGTATGTCTTCCTGTCAAAAGTTGCTAAATTCCTGCCCCTTTTAAACTGTATCTTCTGGTCATGTACACTGCTGTTTTTAAAAAACTATATCCACCGGTGATCACTGTCCATCTTTTGTCGTATCTGAGTCCACCGCCAGCTTAAGTCTTCCGCCCAGTTTATTCCCAGTTCTGTCTGTATCTTCCGGTTGACGTCACCCATCCTCCGGCTGACATCATCTATTTTGTCTTATTCAACATCTTTCCGCCCAGTCTATTTACAGTTTCTGCCTGCATCCACCGATGACGTCATCCATCTTCCGGCTGACGTCATCTCCTTCAACCGATTTCGTTTACTGTCTGTTCCTACCGGTGAACTCAATTCTTGCTTATAGTTCACATCCACCGATTATCACTGTACATTTTTGTTTTATTTAATCCACCGAAGCTCTTTTTATACTAAGTCTTCCGCCAGCCTGAATCTTTTTAAATCACGTTCATTTCTGTTTTCCGTTTCACTCGAGAACCCTCTCTCTCTCTCTCCCTGTAAATGTTTTCTGTTACTCACTGTAGTTTCTCCCTCTCTGTAAAGTTGCGTTTATAGGGTTTGCGATGACAGTGCATGTTTCCTGTCATTCGATTCTGTTTCTCTGTAAATATTTTAAAAGTATAATGTCCACTGTTTTGACCGATCTGTTCAAAGAAAATAGTCACCGTTTTCCAATATCTGTCCCGGAGTGATGGCTCCGATCCTGGACTCCGATCGGATTCGGTTTCGGGCTGTCACAATTGCACCATCTCAATCTCCTCGCGAAGTTGAAACTTACAGAGGTTATTAGTTTCAGACTAAAAGTGACGAAGGGATTGTAGAGACATTTCTTGTGAGCAAACCCAAACATGAGTTTGGTAAGTTTGACAAAATATCAAAAGATATCCTTAGAAAACCAGTACCATAATCGTGACAACAAAACATTTTATGTTATTCTATTTCGTTGAAATAAGCAACCATTGCTCACATGTTCAATAAAACGTACAACGTAACGCTCTTTGTAGCGAACATGAGTTGAAATTACATTTTTTGCTAGCAATATCGAGCTATTTCAAAAGACTATTATATCACCAAAGCTTACTCTTTCTTGTATGCAAAATATTGGATTGACAAATATGATTATCAATAACGTGAAGTTATTGTCAATGCAATTTCTTTTAGTGCTCAACCATTTTGATCCACTTCATTTACCTAGTTCGCCAACTCATTGGATGCACACCAAAACATTGGTAAATTAATATTTTAAATCTTACTTACAATATTTTGTTTATTTGTTTGGTTGTCTTTTGCACTACATTTCATATTGGGAAAACAAATATGCTACATCATATAAAAAAAAAAAAAAAAAAAAAAAAAAAAAAAAAAAAAAAAAAAAAAAAAAAAAAAAAAAAAAAAAAAAAAAAAAAAAAAAAAAAAAAAAAAAAAAAAAAAAAAAAAAAAAAAAAAAAAAAAAAAAAAAAAAAAAAAAAAAAAAAAAAAAAAAAAAAAAAAAAAAAAAAAAAAAAAAAAAAAAAAAAAAAAAAAAAAAAAAAAAAAAAAAAAAATTCAAATAGTTTGGGGGCTGAATTGTCGAAAAAATAGTTCGGGGACTGAATTGAAAAATTCAAATAGTTTGGGGGCTGAATTGTCGAAAAAATAGTTCGGGGACTGAATTGAAAATCCTAATAGTTCGGGGCTAAATTGTTGAAAAAAATAGTTTGGGGGCTGAATTGTCGAAAAAAATAGTTTGGGGGCTGAATTGTCGAAAAAAATAATTCGGGGACTGAATTGAAAAATTCAAATAGTTTGGGGGCTGAATTGTCGAAAAAATAGTTCGGGGACTGAATTGAAATAGGCTACATCATTTAGTAGAAAAATTTAAATTAAAGTTTAAATTAAATTGTACCCTAAAATATAAAATTAGAAGGTCAGACTAGTTGTACTCATTGGTTTATAACTAAATTGACAGATGTGTGATGATGCATATAGACGTTATAATCACGTTATATCAAACAAAGCAAGATATAAGAAAAAGATTGTCTGAATTAAGAAAAAGATTGTGTGTCTAAATTAAGAAAAATATTGTGTCGTTCATTTTCCAATGAATGTACAACCTTAAACCGTATTTTTTTTGGACGCTCTTAACATTAAATTTTAAGAAGAAAATAAAAAATTTATTTGAAAACTCTCTAACGTTGATTTTTCGTCGGTAGACAATTATCAAATTTCATAATTAAATAAATGATTTAAAAACATAAACTTATTCCATCCTTCTATATGTAGTGTAGCCACAGAGAGAGTTTGTTGAATTTTTTATACGAGTATTAAACCTTTTTTTAACTACGACGCAAACAGATACCTCATTTATACGATCTATTGTCATTAATAACTAAAAGCTGCTTCCAATTTGAAACCCTATTTTTTCATATTAATTCCCAAAAATAAACTTGACTTAATTATTTCCAAAATTTTAATTTACTCAAAATTAAATTTAACTAAACTCGAAATTAATTCCAACTAAAAAAATCATTAATAACGTCAATCAAGTCTTAAATATTAAATGTAGTCAAAATCATTAATAACGTTAATCAATTCTCAAATATTAAATGTAGTCAAACTTACTTGTCACTAAGTAAGTCTCAAATAGTATATAAGGATTTTTTATATTACTTGGTAAAATTTTTAGGATTTCCTAATTTGATAGGACTTGAGAATGATAATAATATTTTCAATTAGGTATCTTAATTTAGGATAAAATATAATTTTGGTCCCTATAGATAAGGGTGATTGCACTTTAGTGTATATAGTTTTAATTGTCACTTAAAAGTCCTTATAATTTCATTTTGGTTTTTAGGTAGTATTTCCATTCATCTTTGTCATTAAAATTATAGGACTGTATTAGACTGAATTGAAAAATTCTAATAATTCGGGGGCAGTATTGTCGAAAAAATAGTTCGGGGATTAAATTGAAAAAACTTAAAAGTTCAGGGGTCGAATTGTCGAAAAAAATAGTTCGGGTACTAAATTAAAAAATCATAAAAATTCGAGGGCCGAATTGTCGAAAAAAATAGTTCGGGGACCAAATTGTCGAAAAAAATAGTTCGGGGATTGAATTGAAAATCCTAATAGTTGGCGGGCCGAATTATCGAAAAAAATAGTTTGGGGACTTAATTGAAAAATCCTAAAAGTTTAGGGGCCGAATTGTCAAAAAAAAAATAGTTCGGGGACTTAATTGAAAAACCCTAAAAGTTCAAGGAGTGAATTGTCGAAAAAAATAGTTTGAGTACTGAATTGAAAATCTTAAAAGTACGGGGCCGAATTGTCGAAAAAAATAATTCGGGGACTTAATTGAAAAATCCTAATAGTTCGGGGCTAAATTGTTGAAAAAAATAGTTCGGGGACTGAATTGAAAAATTCTAAAAGTTCGGGGGCCGAATTGTCGAAAAAAATAATTCGGGGACTGAATTGAAAAATTCAAATAGTTTGGGGGCTGAATTGTCGAAAAAAATAGTTCGAGCACCAAATTGTCGAAAAAAATAGTTCGGGGACTGAATTAAAAATCCTAATAGTTGGGGGGCCAAATTGTCAAAAAAAATAGTTCGGGGACTGAATTGAAATATCCTAAAAGTTGGGGGGCCGAATTGTCGAAAAAAATAGTTCAGGGGTTGAATTGAAAAATCTAAAAAGTTCGGGGGCCGAATTGTCGAAAAAAATAATTCGGGGACTGAATTGAAAAATCATAAAAGTTCAGGGGCTAAATTGTCGAAAAAAATAGTTCAAGGACTAAATTGAAAAATCCTAAAAGTTCGGGGGCCGAATTGTCAAAAAAATAGTTCGGGGACAGAATTGAAAAATCCTAATAGTTTGGGGGCTGAATTGTCGAAAAAAATAGTTCGGGGACCAAATTGTCGAAAAAAATAGTTCGGAGACTAAATTGAAAATCTTAATAGTTGGGAGGCCGAATTGTCGAAAAAAATAGTTCGGGGACTGAATTGAAAAATCCTAAAAGTTGGGGGGCCGAATTGTCGAAAAAAAAATTGTTCGAGGGTTGAATTAAAAAATCCTAAAAGTTTGGAGGCCGAATTGTCGAAAAAAATAGTTCGAGGACTGAATTGAAAATCCTAAAAGTTCGGGGGGCGAATTGTCAAAAAAAAATAGATCAGAGACTGAATTTAAAAATCCTAAAAATTTAGGGGCCAAATTGTCGAAAAAAATAGTTTGGGGACTGAATTGAAAATCTTAATCGTTGGCGGGCCGAATTGTCGAACAAAAATAGTTTGGGGACCTAATTAAAAAATCCTAAAAGTTCAGGGGCCGAATTGTCAAAAAAAAAAAAGTTCGGGGACTTAATTGAAAAATCCTAAAAGTTTGGGGGCGAATTGTCGAAAAAAATAGTTCGGGGACTAAATTGAAAAATCCTAAAAGTTCGGGGGCCGAATTGTCAAAAAAAAAAAAGTTCGGGGACTTAATTGAAAAATCCTAAAAGTTTGGGGGCGAATTGTCGAAAAAATAGTTCGGGGACTAAATTGAAAAATCCTAAAAGTTCGGGGGCCGAATTGTCAAAAAAAATAGTTCGGGAACAGAATTGAACAATCCTAATAGTTTGGGGGCTAAATTGTCGAAAAAAATAGTTCAGGGACCGAATTGTCGAAAAAAATCGTTCGGGGACTGAATTGAAAAATTCTAAAAATTTGGGGGCCAAATTGTCGAAAAAAATATTTCGGGGACTGAATTGAAAATCCTAAAAGTTCGGGGGGCCGAATTGTCAAAAAAAATAGTTCGGGGACTGAATTGAAAAATCCTAAAAGTTGGGGGGCCGAATTGTCGAAAAAAAATAGTTCGGGGGATTGAATTGAAAAATCCAAAAAGTTCGAGGACCAAATTGTCGAAAAAAATAGTTTGGGGACTGAAATGAAACTTCCTAACAGTTGGGGGGCCGAATTGTCAAAAAAATATAGTTCGGGGACTGAATTGAAAAATCATTATAGTTCGGGGGCTAAATTGTCGAAAAAAATAGTTCGGGGACTGAATTGAAAAATCCTAAAAGTTCGCGGGCGAATTGTCAAAAAAAATAGTTCGGGGACAGAATTGAACAATCCTAATAGTTTGGGGGCTGAATTGTCGAAAAAAATAGTCCGGGGACCGAATTGTCGAAAAAAATAGTTAGGGGACTGAATTGAAAAATTCTAAAAGTTTGGGGGCCAAATTTTAGAAAAAAATAGTTCGGGGACTGAATTGAAAATCCTAAAAGTTCGGTGGGCCGAATTGTAAAAAAAAATAGTTCGGGGACTGAATTGAAAAATTCTAAAAGTTGGGGGGCCGAATTGTCGAAAAAAAATAGTTCGGGGGTTGAATTGAAAAATCCAAAAAGTTCGAGGACCAAATTGTTGAAAAAAAATAGTTCGGGGACTGAATTGAAAATCCTAATAGTTGGGGGGCCAAATTGTCAAAAAAAATAGTTCGGGAACTGAATTGAAAAATCCTAAAAGTTCGGGGGGCCGAATTGGCAAAAAATATAGTTCGGGGACTGAATTGAAAAATCCTAAAAGTTGGGGGGTCGAATTGTCGAAAAAAAATAGTTCGGGGGTTGAATTGAAAAATTCAAAAAGTTCGAGGACCAAATTGTCGAAAAAAATAGTTCGGGGACTGAATTGAAAAATCATAAAAGTTCGGGGGCTGAATTGTTGAAAATAATAGTTCGGGGACTGAATTGAAAATTCTTAATAGTTCAGGGGCCGAATGTCGAAAAAAATAGTTCGGGGACAGAATTGAAAATCTTAAAAATTTTGTGGCTGAATTGTCGAAAAAAATAGTTCAGGGACTGAATTGAAAAATCATAAAAGTTTGGTGGCTGAATTTTTTGAAAAAAAATAGTTCGAGGACCAAATTGTCGAAAAAAATAGTTCGGGGACTAAATTGAAAAATCATAAAAGTTTGGGGGCTGAATTGTCGAAAAAAATAGTTCGGGTACTGAATTGAAAAATCCTAAAAGTTTGGGGGGTCGAATTGTCGAAAAAAATAAAGCAGAGCAGATCAAGAAATTGCATGAGAAAGTTTGCTAAGTTATAGAAAAGAATATGCCAATTATGTTAAGTATGCCAATAACGGGCAAAAGGAAGTAATTTTTAACGTAGGAGATTTGGTGTGGTTACACCTTAGCAAAGAAAGATTTCCCGCCAAGAGGTGCTCCAAACTCTTACCTAGAGCTGAAGGTCCCTTTAAAATAGTAGAACGAATTAATAATAATGCTTATAAATTGGAATTACATGGCGACTATGGAGTGTCATCCACTTTTAATGTGCAAGATTTGTCCCCTTACATAGGAGAATTGGGACAAGAAGAGGAGGCTGAACCAACGGATTTGATGTCAAATCCTCAGCCACCCGGAGGGGATGACATGCCAAAGAGGCCCATCTTGAGGAAGTTTTCATGTATCCTTTATTTCCCATGAAGAAATTGAACTTCTTGTACCATTGTTCTGGGACTTGCTTTAATCCATCAAGACTCTTCTTCAATATACATACCAGATGTTCATTTCCCTTGACAACAAACTTTTCTGGTTGTTTGATGTAAATCTCTTGTTCTAATTCATCATGCAAGAAGGTTGTCTTAACATCGAGTTTGTAACACCCATATTTTTAGGTTGTTGGAATTTGCCGAATAATGGCATTTCCGTAAATATTGTGGATTTAGCCCGTTTTGCGAACGAGAAGTGATGGGCTATGGGCCTGCAATGGGGTTAGAAAACGCATGTGGAAGACAATGAAAACGAAACAATGATCGGTGCTCAAGAACACCCCGAAACAGACGCAGAAAACTAAGGTCTTTTCTTGACCTACAAATAATAACAATGGAAATAAAACAAGTATTATGACATAGAGTAGAAATCTTAATATCCAACCCAATGCTTCAAGTAAAGTCCAAAAATTTGAACATGCTATTTCAAGCAATTCAAAATAAACTCAAAGAAATAATCAATCTTTTCGATCCAATGAGTAAACTAAGGATATTTCACAATTCAAGCAAACTAAGCAAGTCACTAAGCTCAAATAAAATTCATCATAAAATTTTCAAGCCTAGCATATAATTCTATCCTTAATCACAATTCAAAATATGGATGCCAAATTTGATCAAACAAATAAATCATTAAACAAGTTCTCTAAAATAGGCATCATCAATTTCTTTAAACAAATTTCATCTAACAAATACTTAAATCTAAGAAATCAAAGGGTTAGATGATTCAAACCTTGGCCGGTGGTCTTGAATAAACTAGGACGCCAAGAATTCCTACGACAAACATTCACAACAAGACAACAAACACAAATAAAACACAAAACATAACGCACAAGACTAGATCTAAAATAGGTCCTACGCATTTAATCAAATAGCACAACAAATCAAACAAGTTAATCAAAGAAAATAAACTTGCAACTAATATCAATGATAAGCTATTGGATCTAGGCAACTGATAGGACTCTATTTTTGTTGCGAATTTTAGAGCGCAACTCTCTCCCGACTAATGCTAAGAAATTAAGAATAAACTGAAAACTTGATTAATTATTAGTTGCCTCCCCAAAGGAGATAACCATGCTATTTAAATAAACCCTAAACAGACTCATAATCTTAACTTTCTTTCTAATTAAGAAACAAATCTAACAGAATCAGAAACAATAAATTATTAAATTACAAAATTACCCTTTTAAAAATAATAATAATAATAATCTCATAATCCCTTAATTGTAATTCCTCTTTCGCCTCCTTACATAAGTCTTGAGCGGCACATCATTACTTCCCGCCCAACGAGCAACCTTGTCCTCAAGGTTGAAATCTAGGACTTTGACTTAATCTAGGTGAAGATGTTCTTCGTCTGAGATTTTTGATTCTTGGAGTAGTTCCTCCCCATCACTTACCAATAGGACTTTCAGCGTCGGATCCTTACATTTATGTCCTGGAAAAAATCGCTCGTCACACCTGAAACATAATCCCTTGGTGCGTTTGTTTTGATAGTCAGATTCAGTAAGTCGTTTTGGCCGAGTATCTTGCTACCCTCGAACAATGACTTCTTCCCAACTCTCCGGTGGCTGATTTTGAGAGGAAACATGGCCCATGGATGAATTCCAAGATACTAGATTCTAAGATCCTTGTCCAGCCTCTTCGACCCGCTTTTGGTCTTCCACCAATTGTGTCATAACCATAGCATTCGCAAGGCTACGCGGGTTAAGTGTACGCACCGCCGCTCTAAGATCGGGTTTTAATCCCTTAAGAAAATTTGTTATTAAATTCGCGTCCAAGTACCCTTGCATTTGACTCGATAACAGCTCAAATCGGTCGCGGTAATCCATCACTGACTCTGTTTGGGTGATGCCAAAAAACTGCTCGCACGGGCTACCGTCTTGAATTGAGCAAAAACGTTCCAATAAACACTCCTTAAATCCCCCTCATGATCGTAGATGATTACGCTGTTCATGCCATCGGAACCAAGCTAAAGCCCTGCCTTCCAAACAAATTCCGGCTGCTATGAGTTGTTCTGCTTCGTTTAATCCGGTGATTGTGAAATAGCGCTCCGCCCTGTACACCCAGTCATGTGCATCATTGCTCTCAAAGATGGGCATCTTTAATTTACGAATGCGACTTTCTATCCCTGTCGCAGCCCTGCCGCCACCCATCATTGAAAAAAATCAACCAGGATCCCTGTCCATCATCTCAGGCCAATAATTCCCCTGTTCACCACTCATGTTGGTCCGGTATGGCCCAGGCCCAGTAAAGTTGAATGTGGGTTGTGATGTTGTCTCATTCACTGGCAATTGTCAATTCCCTACCATCGAACCAGAATTTCCGAAACCTTGGCGTTGTCCTTGCGACGCTGTCGGTTGGGTTTGTCTCCACCCTACGCTTCCTGATGTGATACCACATCGAAAACAGAGAGTTGTCTGGGCTAATATATATATTGGGTCCAAACCTCTACTCTTAAGTGCACTTTTGAGAGGAGTAAGGGACCTGATATCATATCATTTTGGTATCAGAGCGTAGCTAACATCCGTGGGAACATTTTGGTACCTTTTATTTGTGCCCTTATTTACAAATTTTTAGCTGCATTGTTCGTTGAAGTTAAGTTACATTCTGCTGTTAACAAAATCAGTTTTCCAGATTTGTGCACTTTCGGGTTTAGCCACTTTAGGTAGCGAATTTCTTTTTATTTTTTTGCATTTCTTTGCTTAATATTGTTCTATTATTATTGTCTAACATTTCATGAGAGTCGTTTAAGTGCAATAATATTGTTTCCATTTCGTTTACTTGCTGTACATTTCATTTCTATACAAAAAAACTGCTCAAAAAAAAAAATCTGCTTTGAATATTGAACTTGCTCTTGATATTTAGTTGTTGTTTTTGATTTATTGCTCATACTTTATTCACCTATTGTTGATATTAGCATGCTTGGATGATATTCTGAATGTTTTGGGGAAGAAATCGCTTATAAAGTCACTACATTTAATTTGATATTTGAAGAAGTTTATAAGGTGTTTGTTGAAATGACATAACTAAGTAGCATGCAAGAACCCTAAATTTTTTTTTACAAGTTGTTATTTTTATGCCATGAATCTGTCATATTAATGTTTAATGGGGATTAAAGTGGCCTAACATGCAATAAATGAACTTGAGCTTTAAAAGTGTTGGTAATTGAATATTGCAACGGTTACTAAAAGCTGTATTTTTTTTAATTAGTATAAATTGATTGATATTTGAGGGTTCCGTTTCACTAGTAGTTGATAGCTTTAATTAACCAACTTGGCATGACATTGATCACTAAAGTTTTGTGGACTAAATAGAACATTAAATCACTAAACTTGCAAGTAAAAATGTTATGAAACTTTTCATGCAAATCGGTTAAAAATAACAAGAAAACTGTTTTTTTTTAACACATCAACTAGTTTGGAAAGTGTTTGAGAAAATGCCACACCTAATTTTATCACCCAATTGCCTAGTCTTTAAAATGTTTTCTTCTAGTTTAATTTTCTAATTGTAGGTTGTTTAGTTGTTTTTTTTAGTAAAGTCAAAAAAAAAAAAAGAGAAAGGAAGAAACCATATCCTAACACTTAGATTAAGTGTTAACTTTTTCTTTATTCCAAAAATTAGAACCACACTTAATTTAACCACATTTCCTAAAATTTAGGGTACGATGCAAACAAGAAGTGGAGCTTTAAGGGAACAAAATAGGGGGAAGGAAACCCCAAACCCACATCCCATGGCTCTTACCCAACCGGAGGGTGAGTCGAGTATGCAAGGACAAATTAATGGAATAAATGAAGCCCTTATTACCCTAAGCCAACAAATTCAAAACATGAATTTGAGATTCGAGGAATCAATGAAGAACAACAATCGAAGGGAATCGCCCCATAACTCCCCACGACAACGACGAGACCTTGAATCCCCTCGAACAAGAAGATACGAAGGATCTCCTCCAAGGAGAAGATACGAAGAATCTCCTCGAAGGAGAAGTTATAATGAATCCCCGAGACTACGGAGGGATGAAGCATCTCCCCAAGGGAGAAGAAATGTGGAATCCCCTATACGAAGGAGGGATGAAGAAAGGAGGAGATACGAAAATTCCCCTCAACGGAGGAGAAACGACGAAACCCCACGAGAGAGAAGAAGAGACCAACCGAGGAGACAATACCGAACTCGTGAATCGTTGGATGATATTGATTGGGGTGACGAAGAAGATGATGACTATACCCCTACAAGGCGAAGAGATAATGACGAGCTTAAGAATGCCAAAATTACAATTCCCCCATTTAATGGAGCAAGCGATGGGAGCACATTCCTCGATTGGGCTGATAAAGTCGAGAGAATATTCGATTACTATGACTATTCGGAGAGATCAAAAGTAAAACTCGTATCGGCTGAATTGACGGGTTATGCTGCCCTTTGGTGGGCCAACCTAAAGAACCAAAGAGCACAAACAAGAGACGAACCAATCGCAACCTGGCGGACTATGAAGGCACACATGGCAAGAAGATTTGTGCCAAGCCATTACCGTCAAGAAATCTTCCTACAAATGCAAAACCTCCGACAAGGAAGTCAAACCGTGGATGAATACCTCATGGAGTTTGAAACTCTAAAGATCCGAGGAGGTATGGATGAACCCGAAGATCACGTCATAGCTCGATTTATACGTGGATTGAACCGTGAGATTGGAGACTTAGTCGAAATGCAAGCCTTAGATTCAATGGAAAGGGTTGCTCAAATGGCCACCACCATCGAGAGGCAACTAAAGAGGAAAAAGAAAGCAATCTTCACCCCAAAATTCATGCCAAAGGCCATTGAGAACAACAAATTCACACCTCGGACTTACGACAACAACAAATTTAACACTAAGGCCGAAGGCAAGAAACCTTTTGTTCAAAACTGGCCACCTAAGAACACCATTACCAAGCCATCCATGGACAACACCAACAAGTTAAAGGCTCGTGACATGAAGTGTTTCAAATGCCTTGGGACGGGCCATTTTATGGCACATTGCCCTAATGCACGAACTATGGTGATCCGAGATGGAGTCGCAGAAGAGTTGGAAAGTGAAAATGAAGGAGAAGGAATTGAAGAGGGGGAAGTCGATGCAGTCGAAGTAGTAGAGAGTGATGAGGATATGATTCAAGCACCCGAAGGACCTCTACTAATGGTCATTCGACGAGTCCTAGTTTCAAAGAGCACAAAAGAAGAATGTCAACGTGAGAATATATTTCATACCCGATGTATAATAAAGGACAAATTGTGTTCAGTCATTATCGATGGAGGAAGCTGCACGAATGTGGCTTCACAAGAATTAGTGGATAAGCTAGCGTTGGAGACTATTGACCATCCCCAATCCTATAAGTTGAGATGGCTTAGCGATAAAGACGACGTTAAGGTTACTAAACAAGTAACCATAAACTTTGCCATTGGGAAATACAAGGATTCCGTTACATGTGATGTAGTACCTATGAGTGCCAGCCACCTTTTATTAGGACGACCATGGCAATATGACCGCAAAGTCACACATGATGGATTCTTAAACGTCTATTCTCTAAAGATCGACGGAAAAACTATAAAGTTAGCTCCTTTGACACCCGACCAAATAGCCAAGGATGAAATGGCAAAGAGAGAAGCAAAAGCTAAGACTAACCTTTTTATGACCAAGGGTGAGATGAAGTCCACCATTAGAAGAAAGGATTTTATGATCATGGTCATGTTCAAGGATCGAGTTATGGAGCTAGGGGACATACCTACACCCATTCGACATTTATTGGAGCAATTCAAAGATGTTTTTCCGGAAGAACTTCCTAAAGGACTACCGCCGCTACGTGGTATTGAGCATCACATCGACTTACAACCTGGGGCTGCCCTACCGAACCGCCCAGCTTATCGAATGAATCCTGAGGAAACAAAAGAATTACAAAGTCAAGTGACCGAATTATTGGACAGAGGTTATATACGAGTCAATGAGTCCGTGTGCTGTTCCGACTCTATTAGTCCCAAAGAAAGATGGTACAATGAGGATGTGTACCGATAGCCGAGCCATAAACCAAATTACAATCAAGTATAGATTTCCTATCCCGAGGCTCGAGGACATGTTGGACTCAGTGGAGCCTCCATATTCTCAAAGGTGGACCTCAAGAGTGGTTACCACCAAATTCGGATGAGGGAAGGCGACGAATGGAAAACTGCTTTCAAGACAAAGTACGGACTTTATGAGTGGATGGTTATGCCATTTGGGCTAACAAATGCCCCAAGTACTTTCATGCGGTTGATGCACCACGTACTTAAAGAGTTTCTAGGTAAATTTATAGTGGTATACTTTGACGATATATTGGTGTATAGCTTTGACCTCCCTCAACACCTCAACCACTTGAGCACCTTATTCCAAACCTTAAGGAAGGCTAAATTATTTGGCAACTTAGGCAAATGTTCATTTGGACAAGATAAAGTCTATTTCCTTGGTTTCATCATTTCTAAAGACGGCATGGAAGCCGATGGAGAAAAGATAAAGGCTATTAAGGAATGGCCAACCCCTAATGGAATTTCGGAAGTACGAAGCTTCCATGGCCTAGCATCATTTTACCGACGCTTCATAAAGGACTTTAGCTCGATCGTCGCACCTATTACGGATTGCACGAAGAAAGGCAAAGATTTCACATGGACGCCGGAATGTCAACAAAGCTTCGAGCTAATCAAGGAAAAGTTATGCCAAACACCCGTCCTCGCACTCCCCGACTTCAACAAGGTGTTTGAGATTAAGAGTGACGCATCTGGCGTTGGCATCGGAGCCGTACTTATGCAAGAGGGTCGACCTCTCGCATATTTTAGTGAAAAGATTAAAGGAGCTGTGCTCAATTATTCAACGTACGATAAAGAATTTTATGCCGTCATACGAGCACTAGAGAATTGGCAACACTATCTCCTATCTAAGGAATTTGTAATCCATACCGACCACCAAGCTCTAAAACACATCCGTAGTCAAAATAAGCTAAACAAAAGATATGCTCGGTGGGTAGAGTATTTGGAGAGGTTTCCATACACTCTCAAGTACGTAAAAGGAGAAAACAACATCGTTGCCGATGCCCTTTCACGAAAACGAATTCTTCTAACCGAATTAGGCGCAAGATTCTTTGGTTTTGAATGGATCAAGAACGGTTATGAAGATGATGGATATTTTGGACCTTACTATGCAAAATGTCGTGACAAACCCGAGGGAAACTATTGCATCTTAGATGGCTATCTATTAAGAGGAGGGAAATTATGCATTCCCGAAGGAAGTTTAAGACAATGCCTAGTCAAAGAAGCACATAGCGGAGGATTAGCAAGCCATTTTGGGGAACAAAAGACATTTGATATGCTTAAAGAGCATTTTTATTGGCCCCACATGATGAGAGATGTCCACCGTTTGGTAGAGGCTTGTATTGTTTGCAAGAAGGCCAAGAGTAGGGTCCTTCCTCAAGGATTATACCTACCTTTACCGGTACCAAATAAACCGTGGGTTGAGATAAGTATGGATTTTGTTTTAGGACTGCCACGAACTACACGGGGTAAAGATTCTATATTAGTAGTCGTGGATCGTTTTTCAAAGATGGCGCATTTCATTGCATGTACCAAAACTGATGACTCAACCCATATTGCTGACATCTTCTTCCAAGAAATCGTTCGTCATCACGGTATACCTCATTCTATAGTGTCAGATCGCGACACCAAATTTCTAAGTACATTTTGGAAGACATTATGGAAAAGGATGGGGACAAAATTATGTTATAGCACGTCCTTTCATCTACAAACGGATGGGCAAACGGAAGTAGTCAACCGCACTCTAGGTACCCTTTTACGGACCGCGGTTGGAAAGAAATTAAGTAATTGGGACGCCCTCTTACCTATCCTAGAATTCGCATACAATCGGAGTGTTCATTCGACTACTCAGCGGACACCTTTTGAAGTCGTTTTTGGATATAACCCCTCCACACCCTTGGATCTCGTACCTATACCAATGAGAGAGCCTGAAAACCCATTGGGTATAGAGAAGGCGGAGCAAATTAAGAATCTACATGAGTAGGTGCGTAAGACAATAGAAAAGAAAAATGAGTCTTATGCCCGGCAAGCCAACAAAGGGCGAAAAGAAAAGATTTTTAATGTAGGGGATTTAGTATGGATACACCTTCGCAAGGAAAGATTTCCGGACAAAAGGAAATCAAAGTTGCTACCTAGAGCCAAAGGACCTTTCAAGGTGTTGGAACGCATCAATAATAATGCCTACAAACTAGAATTGCCCGGGGACTTTGGAATCTCGGCGACTTTCAACGTCCAAGACCTATCACCCTACATAATTGGAGAAGGAATGGGGGATGAAGAGGCTCAAGAAAAGGATTTGAGGACAAATCCTAAATTAGTTGGGGAGGATGATGTGCCCCATAGGCCCATTACTAGATCTCAAACCAAAACTCAGCCCATAACCGAGGCCCATGACACTTATAATTTATGTACTAATGAATTTATTTATTTTGCAGGTGATGGACCCTTTGGTGACTTGAAGTGGACACCTAGCCAAGGAGACATGGACAAACCTCTTCACACTATTTTCTGGGATGCTCGGGATGAAGGTTATACTTGAGCACCAGTGGAGTATCAAAAGCGAGAATTTGTCTTCCCGGAGACAAATTCTGTAATTTTTATTTATTTTTCATTGCTTTCATGTTTCTTTGAGAAAGACTATTTTGGCCTTAAGCTTATATGGGTAGAACTCAGTTTCAAGTAAACCATCTTGATGGGATAGGCCCAACCCAATGGAAGACAAAGCTTGAAGATGGAACTTGAAGATGAAGCTTGGAGAGGCCCAATTGCTTTGGGCTTGGAGAGGCATGACTTGGCATCAAAGGACACTTGCTAGTGGAAACATGGATTGATGACATGGCACAAGGGAGAAGAAGCACAATTGATCTTGGCCACCCATCATCTTTTTTTTATCCAATGGCTAACATTTAATCTTGTAAACCTAGCTACCCCCCAAAACTCTATTTAAGCAATACTCTAGGTCATTGTATGGGTCTTTTGCCAAACTTAATACAATTGAGGTATTTCATTTAGACTAGTGTCTAGAGAAAGTCTTCTTCCAAGGGTTGGTGCCATTGGAAATCCCACCAAGGGTTGGTGCCCAAGGTAAGTATCGGTTTGCTTAAACCGATTGGAGAGAACCTCCATTATTTACAAGCTTGTGGTGGCTTGTAAATTCTTACCCTTCCCTCTTCCCCACCTCCTTGAGGTTGGATCCATAAGAGGAAGGTAAAACCATACCCAAAGACCGGTTTTCTTCCCTTGGAAGAAACATTAGCCGAGAGGTCTTCCATACCTCTATCGGCCGGTTCAGGGCTTCAACATTTTTTCTTCCATTTCTTTTACTGAATATTTTTAACACTTCATACGAACTTCATCTTCTACATCTTAGTTTCATTTTCTCTGAAGAAATCGTTTCCATTCGAACATTTTAATGCTTCCGTTTCTGCTCATATATTTTATTGCTCTCGGGTTAGCGGACCGGTGAGCAACCCTTACTATTTGGGTGATAACTCGCTCATTTTCAGGTCGTTACCCATCATTTGGTATCAGAGCCTCACTTCTGTCAGCCGGTTAGGCAGCACATCAGGCAGACCGCCGATTGAGGCAGCCATCCTACGGGATGTCCCGGTCAGATCGCCGACTGAGGCAGTCGCCCTTAAAGGGTGAAGGGATGATGTGATACCACATCGAAAACAGAGAGTTGTCTGGGCTAATATATATATTGGGTCCAAACCTCTACTCTTAAGTGCACTTTTGAGAGGAGTAAGGGACCTGATATCATATCACTTCCCAACCACGACGGGACAAGGTTCTGTCCTTGCTGTCCAGCTCCAGGCCAAGCTGGTGGAACGGCGCTCCAGGGCATCGGGCCACCCAGGTTTCCTTCTGCACGAGTCGCCTCCCCTGTTGGGTTGATTCCATTCGACTCTGTCCACATAGGTCGCCACAGCAAGTTTGAATTTGTTGGGATCGATCCCTGCGGTTCCTTGAGTCCCCTGCTGCACTCCCGTCGCTGCTATTGCCACTGTTGCTATTGCGTCTGATGCGGCAGTGGTTATCGCCGATGGGTGTGGTATTGGCGCCTTCACAGATGGGCTGTTTTGCTTCTCAGCGAGCGAAATCAGAAGTTGTTCCATAGAAGCTAGTTTTCCATCCATTCGGCTCTCCAGTCCCGTGAGGGTTTCCTTTATTGTCGAAAATTCGGTTTCCAGCTTTCCGAACTGCTCTTCCAGAGCTTCAATTTTCTTCCCTTGAGCCATGGACTCCAAAGATTGTGACGGCTCTGATACCAAATTGATAGGACCATGTTTTTGCTGCGAATTTTAAAGCGCAACTCTCTCCCGATTAATGCTAAGAAATTAAGAATAAACTGAAAACTTGATTAATTATTCGCTGACTCCCCAAATGAGATAACCAAGCTATTTAAATAAACCCTAAACAGACTCCTAATCTTAAATTTCCTTCTAATTAGGAAACAAATCTAACAGAATCAGAAACAATAAATTATTAAATTACAAAATTACCATTTTAAAAATAATAATAATAATAATCTCATAATCCCTTAATTGTAATTCCTCTTTCGCCTCCTTACGTAAGTCTTGAGCGGCACATCAGCAACCCTCTAGAGCTTTTGTGGAAATCATCACATTATCCCACACCCTTTATAGACGACTGCCTCACACGGCGATCTGTCGGGCCCAATGGCCAACGGTAAACCTCGGACAATACCAACGGCCCACAGAGGAAAGCTCTTGGCCACAAACACAGATCACTCGACGTACAAGTGAATCCTAAGTGACTAACAAGATAGTAAATGACATGTTTTTGTTAATAGGTCGGACCTCAAGTTAACATAGTCCTAAACAAAACAAAAGATATTCAACTTGATGCAATCAAACAAGAGTTCAAAATAGAATTTATAAAAACAGGGTGAAATAGAATTTGCCAAGCTCTATTTAACATGCAATTTAGTTCATGCTTTTCATTCTAAATTTAACTTAATAACATCAAGGACACTAAACAAAACATAGACACAAGAGATGCATCAATCATCAAACAAAAACTTAAACATGGATGGAAACAGAATTTTTTTTCAATCCAATTTAAACATGTTATAGTTTTATGCTTTCACTTCAATTTCAATTCAAGGCATCAAATAAAATCCTAAACAAGTTTAAAACACAAATAAGCATGGTAAAACATTTATATAATATTTTAGATACTTTAAAGACATAAAACAGAAATTGAAAACTCAAAACAGTGCACAAAACAATAAAAACAACAGAATTTCCTAAACAGAAAAACTAGCTCAAATCTACTTCCAAATTTCTGAAAATTTAACAGGGATTAGCAAACAAGATGATTAACATGTTGTCAAATTTTCAAATCCAGATTCAACATGAGCAGAAAGTTAGGCAAGCAGAAAGTTAGGCAAGCTCAAAGTTTAGGAAATTTAAACTCAAAAACCAGAAAAATTTCTAAACAACCTAAAGTATCCTAAACAGAAACTAACACAATTTAACTCCAAATGACCTGAAATTTTAACAGGGGTTAGTCCATAATATGATTAACATCCTGCAAAAATTCCAAATCCAAATTCATTATGAACATAGAATTAGGCAAGTCCAAAGTAAGAACAAAAACTAGAAAAACAAGAAAATTCTAAACTAGAATTTTAACTAAACATCCTAGAAAAGTCCTAAACAAATCAATGCCAATTTGGGCAACAAATTAACACAATAAACTCTCCTAAACATAAGACATCTAAAAAGATTGGACAAACAAATACACAGACTAAAACACATTTGAAAAATACCAAAACAACACAATAATTTCAGCAAAATGTAAACTAACATGAGAATTCAATTTTAGCACTCATTTTCTAATTCATTCTCTATGTAAATTAATTTTGCCAACACAAACTAAACAACTAAACATGGATCTAAAACAGAAACAAACATCCATAAATAATTACCTAAACGAAACAGAAATTAAGACTCAAAAACACAACATTAGAACATGCTTTTATTCAAGAATAACATACCGAAAATTAAACAGCTATGGGCCATGGTTAGTTCATGATTGCTAATCAGAAACATGAGGTTAATATGGAAAAATTATATCAGATAATTATCGTAGCAATGTACTTCCAAAGAATAGCAAGTTCAATCACATACAAACATAAAACACAAGTGCTCTCGGTCAACAGTTTCGAAGAGTCTCCCAACACATCAGAAAATAAACACTAAACAGAATTTGCTCTCGGTCAACAATTCCGAAGAGTCTCCCAACAGACTTAAACTAAAAGGGGACAAAATAGTACCTTTAAAGCAAAGCAATTGATAACTCCAAACTTGCCAATTCAGGAGGCCTCTTGCCTTAGGAGATGGGTACAAAAACTGCACGACAAATGTTACGAAAAACACACACAAACAGAGTCTAAAATATGTAAAACAACAACCTAGAACTAAACAAATGACACTTTAAACAAACAAGCTATCACATGCGAATCAAATCAAAGCAGAAACAAGAAGATATGTTACCAAGTTTTAAACACGACAGAACAGCTTAGATTTTGCAAACAAATTTTAGCATGCAACCTTTTAAATCAGCAAGTTAATCTTCAGCATTCAAGCTTCAATTTGATTATCAATTTCAGCACTACACAGATTCTTACACAACCAATTGACCTAGATAAGAAACAATTTATTTAAGCAAGCTGATTCTCCCAATTTGCAACCAATTCTGCACAGAATTTTGCACTAAAAAACAGCAAGGTTTTACAATGATCAAATTCTAATTCTACGCTTGCTGCCTATCAGTTGTAAGGTTGATAGTTCAGCACTCAAAGCAAGCATTATGGAATTAAAACAGGAAGTGAAACTCAACTCCAACAAGCAGAAATTTCTTACATTCAAAAACCAGTTTGGTAAAACATTTTCAGCAAAAGATCCACAGCTCTTAAAAACAGATTTTTGCAATTGATTTTCAACACTTAAAAACCTGTAAATTGCCTTAATAACAGTGACAGAAACTCAAACCAGCAATGAACTAAACAACCTAAACAGGATTATAACATGCTGTTTAGATAATCATTTTAATCATGCTAAACAGATCACTCAATAGAAATAGCAGACAAAACTGAAAGCAGAACCAGGCAACAAAAACAGACACAGAACATCACTGAAACACAAAAGAACAGCAAACAAGATGGATCCATGCTTCAGATATTCAAGAAAACTTTGAGAATTTAAACAGAACTGAAACGATCCAGAATAACTTCACAAACAGTGAGCACAAATCCAACAAAACAGAATAGCAACACAACTCATGCTAAAACATTCTAAGTCCTCTTGGTGCTCCGATCATCAAAATAACAATTGATTGATAAATTTTAATTAAAAAAAAAAAAGAGAAGACATCGTTGAAGAAATCTTTAAGATGTAAGTAATAACTACCAGCAGAGAAACCACAATTATTCTCTTATCCACTTTTAACATTTTCGTTTACGTGCTATTTTTTTTTTAAAAAAAAAAGAAATATAAAAAAAATTCCTTCAAATTTATTCAATAGAACACTTTACCTTAACATAGTTGTATAAAAATGTAGAGTTCTAGAGTTTGCTTTTTGAACTCTTAGAAATCCATATTCATCGTCATTTTGAAGAGATGCCACAGGATGTCCCTCATTTTCATTCTTCCTCACGGTAATCTCTCTATCCCCCTCTTTCGCTTCGTCTTCTCCGGCAGCAAAGCATAAACAACACCAAATCCTCACACACCCAACAAAAAAATCTGTTCTGTGTGAACCTTCTACGATTGTCGAACGAATTTTGAGACCTTTGCCGGAAAATCAAAACCCTCGTCGTCACCAAATCAACGACCCAGAAGATTAAATTGACGACACCCAGGAGAGAAACGCCGAAGAAGAAACCCGCACCTTAACAAATGCAAGGAACCCAGGAAGAGAGAAATCAAAAAAGAGAAATGACAACAGAATCGGAGAGGAGAAATAGACAACGCGAAGAAGAGAAGCGACGAGGAAAAAATCCCACAGCTTTGCGGACGAAGAGAACGTAGGGAGAGAGAAAAAGAAGAAAACCAAACCTGACATGAGGAGTAACGGGAGGAATGATAAGACGAGTCTGAAATTTAAATTGTGGGCGGTGGAAATGATAACATGGCATTAGGAGATTTGATGGTAGGTAGAGAAAGCGAGGTGTTTAATGCAAACAATAATTTCCATTATTTTTTAATTATAAATGAAAATGTAAACTTTTGTTGTCTAATCGAACTATATTATCAGAATTGTTCAAACTTCAAAGAAAAGGTGAGGATGAAGAGGCCACCAAATAATAAGGGAAGCTCTGATCATACCTAATTAATAAATTATCTGAATTAATTATATTAAAATTGTTAGAAGAGATTTAAAAAAAACTAACCGTCACGGAAAAAAAAAAAAAAAATCATATTATAAAATGTTAAACCGAGATTAAATTTTTTATAATGTATTTTTTCTTCATTGTATTTTTTATTTGAAATTATCTTAACAGTTTCTATTTAAATTATAAAAATATAGACATGCTATTTTATTTTTATTTATTTAAACATTTTTTTTTTTTTATATTAGCGACGACTATTTTTTTGATCCGGTGATATTTCTCTGCGTTCACCGGCTAGGTACGAAGTTTTTTTCTATTTTATTTTTATTAGATATTTATTTATTATACTATAGATAATTGAATGACATCTTTTATCGTTTCTCATACCACGTATTAAGTGGTGTAATTGTACTCTGTAAGTAATCTATGTCTAAGAGACTGAATTTTAAGTAGGACAATTTGGTGTAATTATAAGCTAAGAGCAATACGCTTAGCTTATAATATTTATTATAAATATTACTTTCATAGAATGTCAAATACAATTAATTTGTGTTTACATTGTTTTTATAATTTTTTTTTACGTATTTCTCACTTATATAATCCTTATTTTAGTATTTTTTATTGTATTGATGTAAGAATATTATAATAAAATTTTATATATAAGTTATTTTTTATTTTAATTAACTTATTATTTTTGTTATTATTATATTTTATACTAAAATTTTTGTTCTTACTGATGTAAGAGAATTTTAATACTCTCTCGACTTTTAATATTATTATAGTTTGTGACTATTAATCTTTTGTCTTCATTGTATTTTATATTTGAAATTCTTTTAACAATTTCTATATAAATCCTAAAAAAGTGCACAATTTATTTTATTTTGATTTATTTAATAAATTTATTTTATTTGTAATGTTATAATATTTGAATAATTTATGAAATTTTAGTTGTACGTGAACTTGACAGGATAATGCTATGGAATTTTTGAATGAAGGTTGTCAGAGAAAGTTTGAGCAAGATTTGCTAAAACGCTCAATTAATTTTTTTTATGAATGTAGACATTAGAGGTTGAGAGTCGTTGGAGATGAAAGAGATGTTTGAGAACATTGGTCTACGCGGAGTCAATGCATTGACTGGCGATACATGCGAGAGAATAGTTCGCTTTGTTCTACGCGAACTTGACATCGTCAGGGAGAAATGAAGTTTTGACTGGTTTGAGAACGTACATCCTTGGTAGAGAGTTTATAAGTCCAGAACTAGTGAAAGAAATGTTGTGGTTTGCCATAGAAGTGGTGGAGCAATATTATCATGCTTCCAGAGACTGTCATTTTTTCACATTGCCCGAGGGAGTAGAGTTCCTACGGGGAATTCACCTCAATTCCAACGTTGCGGCGTTTGTGAAGCCATGATCGAAAGATATAAATGTTAGAGGTCGGGTTCTTCGCAACATGCTAGCTCACACCCTTCTGTCGCGAGAGGAATATCGAAATCTCGTGAGCTGCATGGACCTCTATGTCATGGAGAAACTGTGCAACTGGAAGCCTTTTGACCATGACTTCTTGATTTTAAGTCACATGCGTGAGGTCGGGCGGGCATCTAGGATGAATCTCCCGTATGGGGTACTGATTCTGAAGATCTTCGAGCAAGCTGGAATTCGACTACCGGTTCGCAAGCAGAGAATACCTCATAGATCCACTAACATATTTGACATGACTCATTTGATACGGATGTGAATCGTTGAAGTCGATTGTGCTTGAGTGCTGAATAGCAATCAATGGGCATCCACCTCTCAGTCAGTGTCGATGGATGAGACCACATCGCCGCCATTGGCCCCCTAGGAGGCCCCCTAGGAGGAGGAGTGTAATATCTGACTCGTACGGGTTTTTGAGAATATTATTATTTTAATATAAGTGGCATTTTTTGTAAATATGTCAAATCAGGTCCGTTTTACGAAGAGAAAGCGTTATTAGGATCCTATCGATTGATTGGAATTTTAAGGAAATTACGAGAATTTTCGGAGTAACAACGCTATATTTCGATTAATTACGTTTCTCGTAATGTAATTTTAGTAAAAATAGTAAACGAGGTCCGATTTACGAACGGACAGTTTTAATAGAACCCAGATAATAAGTTGGATTTATCGGCGAAATAAGAAATTCGAAACAGTTGAAAACACGAGAGCTAGTGACGTTTAATAAAATAGAGTATTATTATTATTATTATTATTATTATTATATTTTTAAATTAAACATAAAAACAACGAAAACTCGTTGTTTTCGTTGTGTCGAGCCCGAGCCCGAGCGCGAGCGAGAACAGGAGAGAAGCGACGACGGCGACGCGGCGCCGTTCACCGACGAACATCGGCGCCTTCCGGCCAGACGGCGGCGACGAGCGTGCTTCGGCCCATCTCCGCGCGCAACCCTAACCGGTAAGCTCGGTTTTCTCCCTGTTTTCGGTTCGATTTTGGGCCGCGAAGAACGAGCTCGATTAAGCTCTGATTTCCGGCCACTTTTGGCCGTTCTTAGCGTCAAATGGCCGAGCATAACGCCGGCTATGGTTGCCGTGCGTTTAAGTGCTCAAATTGAGCGAAAACAGTGGATGCCCGAATTGGGCATTTCGGGTTTCTTGGGTGAAACCTCGATTTTACATTTGGTTATGCTAATTGAGCGTATAGGAGGTTGATTGGTGAAGAAATTGACGAGAATTAATGGAAAACCGAAAATGGTGAAATTCTCGGCTTAGGGCAGATTCGGGTTTTTGGATTTTTGACCTAGCTAGAGTTGTTTGTTTTTAAATTCATTTTGGCGGATTGAAATAGGTTATTAGAGGAGTACGTGGCCGCTAGAATCGTTCGATTCCGATAACCGGCACGAAAGTTACGCACGTTTTAAGTTTCGGGTCGGTTTTTACCGAACCCAAATTAGTGGCCGTTTAGTTAGATTTTAGTTGGATTAAAGCTTTAGGAAATTACTTTAGTTAAGGTTTTGTTAATTTGGACGTTTAGAAGCTTAAATTAGTTTTGACGTCAATGTTGTGTTTTGCTTCAGACAAACAACGCTCGTAGACGAAGCTCAGCGTGCTACGGACGACAGGTAAGTCTCTCGTGACTTGTTTGGCCGATTGGCCTACACCATAAGATTTCTTGTTGTTCGAGGAAATTGGAGATTATAGTAAGTGTCGGGCGAATAGGTTGGGTAGTTAGGTTAATTTCTTATTAGGTTATGTTTCTATTCGTCTTGATGGTATGCACGTTCATTGTTTGTTATTGCTTTGATTATGTTTATAGTATTGCACATGTTCACGCATCATGTTTCTGAAAAGCACGAAAAAGGAATTTCTATGCATGTTTTCATGAAAAGGAAAAGGATAATGTAAATGTATGAATGAATGTAATCTGGTCAAGGAGGTGGCGGTGGTTCAGACATGGCTGCTTGGGGAGCATGTTTTCCCCCCGGTTAGATACGAGGGGCTATCCAATCGCGGGATGTGCCGCTCCTATCTAGCGAGAGTGAGGCCACGGTGACATTATGTAATGAAATGAAATGAAATGAATAGCGAAAAGGTAGGAAGCATGTTTTATGAACTGCACGCATAGCATGCATTGCATTCACGTAGACTTACTGAGCCTTAAGCTCACGACTTATTTTTATGGTGTAGGTGACCTCTACACAGGTGAGGATGAGATCCCTCCACCCGAGGCATGAACAGTTGAAGAAAGATGGCCCGTGGGAGTGTGCTGGGCAGTCGACGCGTAATTGACCCGTGGGGATGTAGGTATATGATTTGGGGACTTGATATGAAATGTATAGTTTGTCATATTAGGATGTTTGGGTTATTCTGGATAGAAATATGTAAGTGATAGGTGTAGGCTGTGGTAAATATTGTTGAATTGCTATGGATAACGAAACTGTTTTGAATTTACAACTTTCTGGAACTGCTTGGGACTTTCTTTTTAAACAGGAGGAATGTTTGGTTTTTAAATGGATCCATGCAGTTCGTTTTCTTGGAAAATGTGTTTTGTTTACTTATGTCTCGAGTCGTTCTGAGTGAGATTATGGAGGATGTATGAGCGTCAAGAGATTTGATGTTGAACTGTATAATTGAGATGTAGATAAGAAATGATATTGTCAGGATGTGATGAATTGATGAGTTGAGGAATAATAGAAGGTTGAGTGGTTTTATGTAAACTGTTTTTATATGATAAATGAATTTGCTTTAAAGGTTTTCGAGAATGTTTTTAATTGGTTTAGAGGCTTAAAAAGGAAAATTTTATACGGGAAAAATAGGTACAGTTTTAGGGGTGTTACAATTATGGTATCAGAGCCCCCGGGTTTTAAAATCGATTCTGTAGACTGCTCGACTGCACAGCCACTACGCAGACATCCTTCCTCAACTGTAAGTATGTTTACTGCTTTGTTTCATTCTAGTTTCTTAGGATTATTTGTTTAATTTTTATAGGAGTTAGAAAAATAGTTCGAGGACGAGATGCCAGGGATGACGCCCTGGATAGACTTACAGATCTGCTGGACCGTCAGCCTCAGCATATGGACCGGCAAGCACAACAAATTGTGGACTTAGTAAACCGAGAGAACCAGCGAGAGAACCAAAGGGCCCAGGAATTGGTGGTTCCTAATAATCAGGGTATGCAGAAGTTCCAAAGCTTGCAGCCTCCAGTGTTCGATGGACGATCTTCGGATCCAACTATTGCGGAGGAATGGATTCGCAATATGGAGGATATGCTGGAGTATGCGGAGGTGGAGAATGGGAAGAAGGTTGCTTTTGTCACCTTTCACTTGGCCTTGGACGCCCGTTTCTGGTGGGATTCAATCAAAGTGACTACGGATGTGACTACTATGACATGGGAACGATTTAAGACTTTGTTCTTTGATAAGTATTTCAGCCGCACGGTGAGGGCGGCTAAGAGAAATGAATTCACACAGCTGAAGCAGACAGGTTCGGTTGCAGAATACATACGGAAGTTTGAGGCTTTGTCGCGATTTGCACCGCGTCTGGTCAGCGACAATGAAGAAAAGGTGCACCAGTTTATGGAGGGACTTAATTCGGAGATTCGGATGCACGTTATAGTGTCAGGTGTTATTGATGTGCCCTATTCTGACATTGCAGCTAGAGCTCTGGATTTCGAGGCTGTTAGAGCGACTTGTGTTAGGCCGAGAGAGCCAGCTAAGGGCTTCTTTCGCGAGATCCAACCTCAGTCATGGGACCGAGACTGGCAGCCAAGTGAGCATCAACAGCCACGACAACAAAGGAGTGATAAGAGGCCCTATGATAGTAAGGGTGACCGGGGAAAAGGAAAGCTAGTCCAAACGGCTACTCAAAAGCCTTTATGTCCACAGTGCCAGAAGCAGCACTACGGTGATTGTCTGACGCGTACTAATAGATGTTATCGATGTGGGGAAGCTGGCCACTATATCATGAACTGTCCGTTATTGAACCGGAATCAACCAGGCAGAGATCAACAGGGCAGGGATCAAAGAAAGGTTATGCCGAGGGTCTTTGCTTTCATCAAGCCTGGTGACGTCGACGATGGAGCCCAGCCTTCTACCCTGGCAGGTATTGTTTTAATTACCTGTACAACAATATTATTGTTTTGACAATAGTAATAATGATGATAACGATAGGCTTGAGAATAGAAAAGTAAGAAGATAGAAACTGGGTAAGAAAGAGTTGTAGGTGAACCTCGAAGAGAAAATAGTAGGTTACGTATAGGACAATAAGGACCAAATAGAAGTATAGTTATACATTAGTAGGATTAGTTTGATTTAATCAACGGAGTTGCGCACTTAAGGTTTAGTAACAATTAGAGTAATACACCCTATGAGATATGGTTTATAAGTAGGTAAGGATTATGTCTAATTGACAACCCCCTTGGAGTATCGGAATACGACTAATTAAGAAAGACGAAGGTTTAGATATAAACCTATTAAGGAATGACCTAGATTGTTGTAATACTTGGAGTGTGTTTAATTAGAGGATGTACCGTAGAAATCGTATATTAGTGATTCGTGTGAAGCTAAGAGTGTCTAAATTAAGATAGAATTCAAGAGTTAAACTTAGAGAATTGAAGTCATGTGCATGGTGATACTCTAGATACCGAAATTTGTTGTTCTCTAGGAAATGAGTACCACCAAAGACACCTTAGAAGACTAATCCATAAAGGAAGATATTAATCTGTGAGAAGATTTTAACCGACTTATTAGGTGGGAGGTCTAGCGAAGTTAAGAATAATCGACGAGTTGTGGACATGTCAGGCAGTTAGGGCTGCTCGATTGGATTATGAAGCAAAAGATATAGGAGTTAAGTTGTAAACCTATAGTTGGTACAATTTAAACTAAGAGCCACGAACATGAGGCTGACCTTCGAGATGAATATAGGAGCATCGGTGTTCGAGGAATTAGACGGATAAACCTTGGCGTAGGGATGTTTATGACCTTATTTGAATATAGAGGTGTAAGGTTGGAGAACTTGAAGAGAATCGGATGGAGGGCGTAAACTTACCTACAACAAGTTTGCTAACAAGAAAATTGTTAGACAAATTATTGTGAAGTAGACAAGTAGAGTATTTAAACCCGACTAGGAGGAACGAAAGAGGATTGACCATTGTGTAACTTTGAAGAAATCCTCGTAGGATATTAGAGGTAAGTGCAAGGGATGGTTAGATTAAAAGAGAAGAGTTAAGATTAGAAGCCTAGTTCGATGGCTAATGTCGGGCGATTTGTGAAATTCACAATATGTTGAATAGAAAATGTAAGTTGCTCGGAAAGCCATTTAAAGTAAACTTAGAATGGGACAAGTTAGAAAAGCTCCGAAAGACCGATGGATGCATTAGAGACTTAAGGTTATAATAAATAGTTCAAACAATTCTATGGTCAAAACTTGGGGATTTCATTGTACATGGAGTTAATAAGGAAATTGAGCTAAACAGATGAGCATAATGTGTATAGTATTTAGCAGAGGACATAACGATAGAATTCGTTGAGGTAACTTAGAACAAAATATGACATTTATAGCGTCTTATAGTTACAAAGGGATTGGAATCCTAAGCGAGTAGTAACTTTGTCCCCGGATGGACTCGTCGGGGCCTTGGAGTAACCTCGGTGAGACGGTTGGTGAAATCTAGAGATTTAAGTCCTAGTTGAGAATTTCTTTTATTAAGACCCGCGAGGTGCCCAAGGAAGTGTACAATTTGGATAATGTTGACGGAGAAGTTCTGTGGGAACATTACTAGGGAAATGTGGACTCGGGTGGTTGTAATAGAGATTAAGGTCGTAGTGTAATTGAAATTTAACGTTAGAGTAAGTAGTTTGAGAAGGCTTTGAGGGCGTGAAGTAGTTAGGTAAGTATCTGATAAACACGGAATTAAGAAAGTTAGGAACTAAGGAAAAACTCAATTCGAGGAAGTTAAGTTATTTCGAGAATTGAGGATAAGAGGCAATCTTTAGTAGAAACCAATTAATAAGTGAGAGAGAGTTAATGTTTTAGGTGACTAAATGCAAACCAACACGTGCTCGGGGCGTTAAGTGTCAAGTACGCAGTTAGAGATCGTTTGGTTAAGACCGAGAGATTTGGTAAGAGTTGATGCGTAAACTGAAAGTGAGGACTACGATTAGGGAGTTAATGTAGAAATTCGGTGGGTGTGCATCCCGATTGTGAACAGGATCAAGGGAATTGCGTCGAGGTATGGGTTACAGCAGAGAATTTAATGAAATTGTAGGCATTCAATTTGGCTGGTGTTAGGAAGCTTAGGTATGGCTCTGACCAAAATATGTTGGAAGTTGGTACATGCGCAAGTATTAAAGTGACAAATATGTTGTCGGGTTAATTAATTGAGATTTGAGAATTTGGATTATGCTTAGTACGTGAGAGGGGACGTGTACGATCAAACCGAAAGTAGAGAATACGAAGTAGAGCCAATGTTGGAGAATATAGTAGGATTTCGGGTTAGCACCACGAAAAAGGACCGTAAGTACAGACGATTAACTGAAGTAAAATGCCGCAAGATAAGAGACGTTAATGTCAAGAACTATAAGCTGTGGCAAATTTTGAGGACAAAATTCTAAATAAGGAGGGTAGAATGTAATATCTGACTCGTACGGGTTTTTGAGAATATTATTATTTTAATATAAGTGGCATTTTTTGTAAATATGTCAAATCAGGTCCGTTTTACGAAGAGAAAGCGTTATTAGGATCCTATCGATTGATTGGAATTTTAAGGAAATTACGAGAATTTTAGGAGTAACAACGCTATATTTCGATTAATTACGTTTCTCGTAATGTAATTTTAGTAAAAATAGTAAACGAGGTCCGATTTACGAACGGACAGTTTTAATAGAACCCAGATAATAAGTTGGATTTATCGGCGAAATAAGAAATTCGAAACAGTTGAAAACACGAGAGCTAGTGACGTTTAATAAAATAGAGTATTATTATTATTATTATTATTATTATTATTATTATTATTATATTTTTAAATTAAACATAAAAACAACGAAAACTCGTTGTTTTCGTTGTGTCGAGCCCGAGCCCGAGCGCGAGCGAGAACAGGGGAGAAGCGACGACGGCGACGCGGCGCCGTTCACCGACGAACATCGGCGCCTTCCGGCCAGACGGCGGCGACGAGCGTGCTTCGGCCCATCTCCGCGCGCAACCCGAACCGGTAAGCTCGGTTTTCTCCCTGTTTTCGGTTCGATTTTGGGCCGCGAAGAACGAGCTCGATTAAGCTCTGATTTCCGGCCACTTTTGGCCGTTCTTAGCGTCAAATGGCCGAGCATAACGCCGGCTATGGTTGCCGTGCGTTTAAGTGCTCAAATTGAGCGAAAACAGTGGATGCCCGAATTGGGCATTTCGGGTTTCTTGGGTGAAACCTCGATTTTACATTTGGTTATGCTAATTGAGCGTATAGGAGGTTGATTGGTGAAGAAATTGACGAGAATTAATGGAAAACCGAAAATGGTGAAATTCTCGGCTTAGGGCAGATTCGGGTTTTTGGATTTTTGACCTAGCTAGAGTTGTTTGTTTTTAAATTCATTTTGGCGGATTGAAATAGGTTATTAGAGGAGTACGTGGCCGCTAGAATCGTTCGATTCCGATAACCGGCGCGAAAGTTACGCACGTTTTAAGTTTCGGGTCGGTTTTTACCGAACCCAAATTAGTGGCCGTTTAGTTAGATTTTAGTTGGATTAAAGCTTTAGGAAATTGCTTTAGTTAAGGTTTTGTTAATTTGGACGTTTAGAAGCTTAAATTAGTTTTGACGTCAATGTTGTGTTTTGCTTCAGACAAACAACGCTCGTAGACGAAGCTCAGCGTGCTACGGACGACAGGTAAGTCTCTCGTGACTTGTTTGGCCGATTGGCCTACACCATAAGATTTCTTGTTGTTCGAGGAAATTGGAGATTATAGTAAGTGTCGGGCGAATAGGTTGGGTAGTTAGGTTAATTTCTTATTAGGTTATGTTTCTATTCGTCTTGATGGTATGCACGTTCATTGTTTGTTATTGCTTTGATTATGTTTATAGTATTGCACATGTTCACGCATCATGTTTCTGAAAAGCACGAAAAAGGAATTTCTATGCATGTTTTCATGAAAAGGAAAAGGATAATGTAAATGTATGAATGAATGTAATCTGGTCAAGGAGGTGGCGGTGGTTCAGACATGGCTGCTTGGGGAGCATGTTTTCCCCCCGGTTAGATACGAGGGGCTATCCAATCGCGGGATGTGCCGCTCCTATCTAGCGAGAGTGAGGCCACGGTGACATTATGTAATGAAATGAAATGAAATGAATAGCGAAAAGGTAGGAAGCATGTTTTATGAACTGCACGCATAGCATGCATTGCATTCACGTAGACTTACTGAGCCTTAAGCTCACGACTTATTTTTATGGTGTAGGTGACCTCTACACAGGTGAGGATGAGATCCCTCCACCCGAGGCATGAACAGTTGAAGAAAGATGGCCCGTGGGAGTGTGCTGGGCAGTCGACGCGTAATTGACCCGTGGGGATGTAGGTATATGATTTGGGGACTTGATATGAAATGTATAGTTTGTCATATTAAGATGTTTGGGTTATTCTGGATAGAAATATGTAAGTGATAGGTGTAGGCTGTGGTAAATATTGTTGAATTGCTATGGATAACGAAACTGTTTTGAATTTACAACTTTCTGGAACTGCTTGGGACTTTCTTTTTAAACAGGAGGAATGTTTGGTTTTTAAATGGATCCATGCAGTTCGTTTTCTTGGAAAATGTGTTTTGTTTACTTATGTCTCGAGTCGTTCTGAGTGAGATTATGGAGGATGTATGAGCGTCAAGAGATTTGATGTTGAACTGTATAATTGAGATGTAGATAAGAAATGATATTGTCAGGATGTGATGAATTGATGAGTTGAGGAATAATAGAAGGTTGAGTGGTTTTATGTAAACTGTTTTTATATGATAAATGAATTTGCTTTAAAGGTTTTCGAGAATGTTTTTAATTGGTTTAGAGGCTTAAAAAGGAAAATTTTATACGGGAAAAATAGGTACAGTTTTAGGGGTGTTACAAGGAGACTAGTGGATGAGACACGAGGTAGTATCTCCAGCAACTGTATCTGATGCAGCAGACGCACCACCAGCAACAAGTGCTTGAGATACAGCAATGCCAGCAGCGAGACATCTAGTTCCTCATAAAATGAGTCGATGAGCTCGCCGTGTGACAGAGTGAGGTAATCGCGTCCCATAGAGAGGTGACTGAGTCACAAAATTATTTCGCCGAGTCCTATAAAGATATGGATGAGAGGTTCTAGTGTTGGATGGCAAACAACACTGACAATGAAGACGACGATAACCCACCAGCGTAGTTTAGTTTAATTTTTGTATGTAAATTTTATGTACTCTAATTTTATGTCTTGATGTATAATATTTGCACTGGAATCTAGTTGTTGGGTATATATTTGTGATTTGAATTTGCAGGAATTGTGTGAAGATAGCTATAAAAGAGTCATAAAACAAACGAAACTATATCTATTTTTTCAATTTTAATTTTTTTTAAATAAATTGAAACACAATAAATAATTGTAATTTTAATAACCTATAATAAATAAGTATTATTATTTGACCGCATGTTCACCAGACCGTGGGAAAATAATCTGAACTTTTCGTGATTTTCTAACACTTGTACCATTGTTATTTTAGTGAATTAAATCATAAAACAGACGTAACTTACACATTATAACAAATTAATTTTATAAAAATACTAAACGATATTGGATTTTTTTGAAAAATACAATTATAATAAATCGTACAAGTGTTAGAAAATCACGAAAATTTTCGAATTATCTTCCCATGATGTAATGAACATGTGGTAAAAATTTCAAGTAAATTGAATATCTTTAATAATTTTATAAAAATATCAAACGATATTAGATTTACGTGAAAAATACAAACAGACGTACAATGTGATTAAGTACTCCACGCTTTTCATAATGTAACGATTTTACCGCATGTTCACCGCATTTTTCTCTTGGAACAAATCTCAATTAATATATGTTTCATCCATCAATCTCGAAAGATCCATCAATGTGATTGAGTACTCTACTTTTTTCATAATCTAACGAAATGTAGTTTCACAATTTTTCTAAACTTGCTTTGCAAGCATTAAGCTTGGAAAAGTTGTCAAAATACGTTTCGTTAGATTATAAAAAGAGTAGAGTACTCAATCACATTGATGAGTCTTTCGAGATTGATGGAGCGAAACATATATTAAATGAGATTTGTTCCAAGAGAAAAATGCGGTGAACATGCGGTAAAATCGTTACATTATGAAAAACGTGGAGTATTTAAATCTGTCTTGCGGCCACATTTGGGGACTACTCACGGGTTGAATAAACTGTGAGTACATCTGCAGGTAAGTTGCCTAATGATAGCATTGATGCTCGTTATTTTCAGGTGTCAGTCTCATGAAATGCATGCATGGAATGATATGGACACACGAGATATACGTACACATGCCGGAGGCAGTAGCGTTGTTCAATTTATTTAAATTCCTCTTTCATAGCCTTCAGCAAACCCTAATATTTGAAAGGAAATTAGAGTCAACATAAAACAATAAAACATGGAGAGTATTGATCATGATAATTCCCAGGAAAGACTGTATTGGACAATCTCCTAGACAGAATTACCTTTCCAAGTCAGTTCCCAGAAAATGTTGGAAGGGTCACAAACAGTTCCACTTAAAACTCAATCTCCTAAACATAACTTACTTACACAGTACAATTACAGCACTTAATACGCGGTACGAGAAATGATAACAGATACGATCCAATTATCTACGGTATAATAGATAAATATCTAATAAAAACAAACTAGAAAAAGATTTCGTACCTAACCGGTGAACGCGGAGAAATATCGCCGGACCAAGAAAATAATCGTCGCTAATATGGAAAAAAATATTAGAAATCTTTAAATAAATAAAAATAAAATAAAATGTCCATATTTTTAGAATTTAGATAAAAACTATTAAGATAATTTCAAATAAAAAATACAATGAAGAAAAAATACGTCATAAAAAATTTAATCTCGGTTTAACACCTTATTTATGAACTTTTTTTTTAAATCCAGAAAAAAGGATAAAATTAAAAAAAAACTTCGTACCTAGCAGGTGAACACAGAGAAGTATCGCCGGAACAAGAAAATAGTTGAGAGAGTATTGAAAGTTTGATGTGATTTTTCAAAGGAGAATGACTTTATATAGGAGGGAAAAACTCGTGACTCGTGACTTTAGGATGAGGAGGATGGTCGGTCCAGTTGGACTAGCCGTCCTCTCCATAAAAAACAAAACTCATGACAAAAGTCACGAGTTTTTCCCACAGGAGGCTAGCTGGTCTAGTTGGATCGGCCATGCTCTTCCCAAACTGTAAAAAAAAATATTTTTACGTGGATGGGACGGCCGATGCAATTGAACCGGCCATCCTCTTCTCAAAACTGAGAAAAAAAAATTCTCTTTTAGGGACGGGCTAGCCGGTCCAGTTGGACCAGCCGTCCTCTTTGGAGAGGCCGGCCGCCTCACTCTCATTCAAGATTTAAATTGTCTATTTACAAAATTTTGAGGTTTTTTTTTTTTTTATGAATAGTAAATTTTGAGATTTTTTTTTAAAGAAAAACTTGAAACTTTAAGGTTTTTTTTTTTTTAAAAAAACTTTTTTTAATTTCTTTTTTGTTTAATTTAATAATTATGAGAATGATAGAAGCTCAAAACATTTATCTTAATATAAGTTTGACTGACACAACGTACTACTTGAAAATGATGCACAAGCCAGTCCACGTTGGAAAATGTTAGTACATAACATCAACAACGTAGAGGTTACAAAGTTGACACTAATAGCGTATTAAATTCAAATGGAAGGTAAGACGACTATAACAGTGTACAAGAAAAAATAACATTGGGACAATGAGAAGAAAAACAAAATAAAGTAAATAAGAAGGGAAGGTACACCTAGTGATAGGATTAACACAACTAGAATCAGTATCCACCAAAAATGAACATGCAGACGGAAAGAAAGAGAGAAGTAAGAAATAGTCGATATACAAATAACAAAACACAATAATAATATAAGAGAGTGTAGTTTTCAAAGGAGAATCAAAGCACGTAGCGATTGAGGCAGATACAATTAGGCAAAATTGAAGAAAGAGATGGAGGGAAAATTGAGAAGATTCGATTCAATTATTAAAAATACGTGAATTGAATATTAGGGGTATATCTAATGGGTAGAAAAGCAAGGATATATTCGGTATGAAATATTTTAATAATCGACCATAATATTTCATATTGATGACAATTACTGCATATTTCTACCCATAAATGGAAGTTCCACCAAAATTTTTCTACATTAATATACAATATAAACTAATATTACATGCTCTCATATGATAATAATTTTTAGAATGTTCAATAAAAAAAAATGAATAGCTCACTCATTAAATAAATGAAAAAGAATCTAGAATGTTCAATTGATCTTTGATACACAATAAATTTTATATATCATAGAAATATTTAGCTTTCACTTGTGTATTACCTTAGAAACTTGTTAGAGTTCTTATCATTTTCATATTTACATGCTTCAAAATTTGATAAAGCTCCATATTTCATTCTAACTCCTTTACTTAAATACGTGGATAAAACAAAAGTGGTAAATTGATTATAATCTAAAATAAACTTCTCATTTATTGTATTTTTCTTTCTTTTAATATCCGGGTGTATACCACGATCAAATAAAATATAAGAGGCAATAATTTATTGTGACACCAAATATTTGTAAAGATACAATTTTCCGTTCTAGAATAGCTCACAAAATAATTCTCTTGCTAACCATTTAAGTAGAAAAACTTGCATAAAACTTACATTTTTGAATTCAACTATGACTTCCATACTCATAGAGTTTTTTCTTCATCACAGCGGAAGAGGATAGCCGCGAAGGGAGGTGGAATCAACGCCGGATTCTCGAGCAAGAGCCACCCTCCCAGTCCGAGCCACCTTCAAGAAACGCCAATGTTCTTTTATGAGCAAGGAAAAAGAAATATAACCAAAAAAAAAAGGCAAGAGCAGATGATCATTGAACGATAATTTGAAATGAAACTTTACATCGCAACTATAACTGTATTTCTTATTCCAACAATACAGATCACAGCCTTTTCCATGACATTTTCTCAAATACACAACATTTTTGGCTGGAACTTTAAATACGAACCTCAAAACAAGAAAATTTTCGAACATAAAAAGATGAACCTATTACAACATATATTAACAAAAAATCTATCAAATAAACTAATATTATTCGCATTTGTCATAATTAAGCAAAAAGCCAGGATTTGTCAATCAAACAAAGAGGCACATAATCTTTGTTCTTGTGGGGGAAGAGTTTTAAGTCACATATTCTTTGTAAAGTTGCTTGGGTGTCTAGAGCTGTACTTGCTTATCTTCTAATAAAAGAAGAATTGCTAAAATTTGTAAAGCAATTTGAGCATAGAATCAATCGAACAAAATGGATTTGCAAGGAAAATCTGGCGGTATGCATCATTCCTTAAACCCATTACTAACAAGTTTCACCTTTTGGATCTCTTAATGTTTTCTAGACACAGAAGATGGTGGTTTGTTGCTCACCGAGAAAAATAAGCACTAAATTTGAATTATCATATTGCAAATATGCATTATAATGTGTCAATGGCAATCAATAATCTATCAGCAAGTTCGAAAACGAAAAGGACAAGTTGCAAAACAAACCTCACAAATCCCATACGGCTCTAATAATCTCTGAAGAGCAACCATCTTGTTCAAATCACCAGTTAGCTGGGGGGAATTTTTCATTGCCAAAATTTTAGAAATTAAACAAGGAGAAAATTGGAGGAAACAATATAAACGACAAACCAATTTTTTCAGTTTGAAAAATAACATAATTAAAACCTTACTTATTATGCTAACAAACACCGAGTTGTATGTGACACAAATATAGGTGTTAATAATTTGGAGGCAATTTACAGAGCTAAAGCACTTCATATCTGTTATTTTCAAGGAGGCCTTTTAGCCAAACACATTGAACTTTTGAGGAAAAAATAAAGCACATCACTAAAACTGATAAGTTTGAGAGGAATCTTAATTTCACAAATAATTAAAATTCATATTGCTGTGGAAACTAAGGATATAGAAGATATAGCCACAGGCCACAACCAAATATTGGATAGACTGAGAAATTTGCTCTATGGATATCATATGGTAATAACAAATGAAAATATCCTCATTCCGACCAGCAAAAAGTGTCCAAGATTGTGGAAACTATAATTGATGACGAGGAAAACTATTCAACCTGAAGAGTTATTGTGTGATCAGACACATCAACAGCTTTGGCGCGGAAAATGCTAGCAATATCGAGGACATCCCTCCTAGCAGCAGCATTTACTGCAATCTTTATCAACATCAGTTCTCGCTCTGCAAATGGAAACTGGGTTAGATCTTCAACCTGGAGCAATAACAACGGGCCTCATCAGTCACTGACTATCCCAAATTACTTCTCTCATAATGACATTGAATAAATATAGTTCCTAGAACTCTGTAAGTGGTAATCCTTGAATATTCAAACTTGGTCTTTAGGGACAAAAAGAAAACCTTCATCTAGGAAGATCTGAAAGGGAAGTGTTAAACAATAAAAGTAGAAAATCAAACTAAATGTATCGGTAGTAACCGGCAAGAGCAAAACTAAACTCCATAAAATGATAACCATTCAAGCAAATAGCTTAATTTATGCTAACCAGTGAGGTCTTTTTAACACAAAAAAAAAGGTAATAGCAGGTGATAATAGAGAACATGCAAGGAGATGCCCTATTTCTCCATTTCTTCCCAAGTTGCAAAGTTGCTACACAACTCAAAGCTTTGCTTTTCTATGGAATGCCTTTAATTTTCATCACAAATTTTGTAACCAAAAATTCTTCATTTCCAGATTCAAAAACAGAAATAAAACTTGAAGCTTCCTATCGACAAACATGACAAAGCGAAGAGAATGCCATTAGTCATTCTCTAAGAAGAACAAATTATTTGATAGAAAAATTAACAACTCTGTTATTCCAGAATCCACACCTCATGAAGATCTATCAACTTGTGAAGCTGTTGAACCAACTTTCCGATTGATTCATCAGTCCCAGGAATGACAGTTGTGATGCGAGAAAGTCCCTCCTTTTCAGCAGGTCCCACAGCTAAGCTCTGAAATGAGCATGGTTATATTATAACATTGTTATGACCATAAAATGTTAAGGATAAATCTAAACTAACTCACCTGAATATTATAACCTCTTCTCGAAATAACCCCAGTGACTATGTTGAGTACTCCAGGAGAGTTATTCACAAGCATAGACAATGTGTGGGATCGAAGACCACTTGACTGAATGATTAATGAAACACTTAAAAACTTAAAGCATTTTAATCGAAGGCTGCAAGATTAAAACTTTAACACAGACAATTATTAGTAAGCAACTAAACCCACACACTATCATGAGGAACAAATATCTTCTCATAAAACCAAACTAAATGGCAGTAGAAGAAGACTAAATCAAATGGACTTTGTTTTCACTTAATCTAAATTACTAATTTTGATTATTAAATACTATGTTAATACTATTTGCATGTCTCGTGAGCATACAAAAAAGTGTGTTGATTCTCCTCCTTTCTATGAATTAGATAAAACCAGATAGATCCCAGATTCATAAATCATATAAAGTTAAAGCCTTTCAAAGGATTCGAGACAACGTACGTCTTCATCGTAGAGAACTCCCCAGTGAGCATCGAGAACTTGATTCATTGACACATTTTCATATGGCTCCACGGGATAAACATCACCCTTCAAAAACAGTTGAAAAAGTATGCCTAATTCAAAGATTTGAGGAAAAAATGCAGAACTTTTATCATGTTATTGTAATCTTCTTGCATGAAAACTGCTAAACCAAAATAATTATGCTTTTTCCCATAATTGTTAGTGTTTGCACTGGACATATCTGTACCAACAATTAGCATTGGCATAGATTTTTCACATTAAAGTTTGACAAATGTCTTACATATTGGTTATGGGAACCATTTCATATTTGATTTTTCTTTGATTTAAAGTTACTTAGATCTTATTTGAGGGTTTCCTTATATTCCCTGAAAATGTTTTTGCAAAATTCTCAACGCAAGATAATCATATTTTGACATACGTGATTAAATAAAATTTCAGAACAACTTCTATGATTGAACATCAACGATAAATTTTAAAAGTATGAAGATAATATAATAAAACAAGAACTGGGTTGAAATCCTCTAAATTAGTTGTAAGAGTTCCCTGCTCAATTTAACTTTTTTTTTTTAAAATACGTGCAAACCTTCTCGATAAAGACAAAAGGAAATACCCTTGAGGTTGTGCTGATACTGCCATTAAGTGGCTGCCTTTTGTCCCCTACAAGAGCATCAACAGGTCTTGTTCCTTCAAGATCTGGATAAGAGGCAGCAGAAAACCTCCAAAACGGAGCAGTCTCTCCCATTTTTTCCCTTCTCAAAGCAATCTATATGAGATTCAACTTCAAATTACATGATATAACACATGGATGTGCACAAATTTCATAATACATACATACGATGACAAAATTTTGTGCTTGAGGTAAACTGATAGTGGTAACAACAGTCAAAACACATGTTACGAGTGTGACAACTAGGAAATAAAAAGGTGCAAAGTACACTCATATGGAGGGAAGAAAGATAAATAGAAGGGGGATACAACTAAAACATGAAGGTGTTGAGAGAAACTACAGTTGACTGAAAATTTGAAATTTCATTGATCTTGCCCTTGCACATCTAACATTAATCTGTTGTAATAATATAAACACTTATTTAGTATTAAGAACAAAAAATAGAGAAAATCATGTGCTATCATACCTTTCCAGTTCTTGCAAGTTCTTTGATCCCAAACTTAAATAAGTTTCTCTGCACAGCAGCAATCTTTCCGGGGTCTCCAGTAACCTAAAATAATAAGGTGTAAGAAACGAACCGTAAGAGCCTCAATAAATCACAAAATAATATGCGTCCAAACTAAAAAGACATTTGGGGTAAATACAAGTTATAACAGAAGTATATTTATATTAAACTCATTCATTTTAGAGGAAATTTCACAAAATCTTTTATTAGAGCTAAACTAACTCTTACTCATTGATTTCTAATATATATACACATGAATAGAACCTTAGAAAATAAGGAAAGAATGATCTACTCTATGGAAAAAAACTAAATACACATATACAAAAATATTTTAATTCCTATAAATTAGTAAAACTTAATAACTCTAAATTATCTACATAAGGATTAAATAATAATATATCTCATAGCTCCTCCTCAAACTGGAGCAAAGATGTCAATCATGTCAAACTTGACTAGAAGATCTTCAAACACCTGCTTGAAAAGCCCTTTTGTGAGAATATCTACAAGTTGTTCAGATGTTGGTACATATGACATACGAATCTCACTTCTTTCGAGTTTTTCTTTGATGAAATGACGATTGATCTCCACATGCTTTGTTTTGTCGTGTTGCACTGAATTATGTGCAATGCTGATGGCTGACTTATTGTCACAAAACAGCTTTATTGGCTTATCATTCTTGATCCTAAGTTCTTTTAGGATACTTCTAAGCCAAATAACTTCACAAACTCCTTGAGTCATTGCTCTGAACTCAGCTTATGCACTGCTCCTTGCCACAACACCTTGCTTTTTGCTATTCCATGTCATAAGGTTGCCCCATACAAACGTGCAATAGGCTGATGTAGACCTCCGGTCAGTTTTAGATCCTGCCCAATCAGCATCTGTAAACACTTCAATCTGTCTGTTTTGATTTTTCTAGAACATAATGCCCTTGCCCGGACGATTTCCTTTGAGATAGTGGAGGATTCTGTAGACAGCCTTGACGTAATTTTCAGTTGAACAATGCATGAACTGGCTTACTATGCCAATGGAAAATGTTATATCAGGCCTTGTATAAGCTAAGTAAGTCAGTTTTCCAACCAGTTTCTGATATATGACTTTGTCCACATGCACCTCATTCTTACCTTGATTGAGTTTCTGATTAGGATTGATAGGTGTTGAGGCAGGCTTGCATTCGAGGATACCTGTCTCTTTGAGAAGATCGAGCACATACTTCCTCTGAGATATAACAATCTCATTATTTGATCTAACTACTTCCATACCTAGGAAGAACTTGAGATTTCCCAAGTTCTTATGCTCAAACTGATGAGCTAGAAGCGTCTTCAAAGTTAATAGTTCAATCTCATCATTTCTTGTCATTATTATATCATTCATATACACAATCAAAATAACAATTTTTCCTCCTGGGGTGTGTTTATAGAATAGGCTATGATCTGATTGAGCTTGTGAATAGTCGTGCTCCTTGACACCCCTTGTGAACCTCGCAAACCATGCACGAGGGGATTGCTTGAGCCCGTATAAGGACTTTCTTAGTTTGCAGATCTTCCTTGCTACACTTACATTATCAAAACCTGGAGGCACTTGCATAAACACATCTTCTTCTAAATCACTATTAAGAAATGCATTCTTAACACCAAACTGTAACAGATGCCAATCTAGGTTAGCGGCTAGTGAAAGTAAGACCCTGACAGTGTTGAGTTTGACAACTGGGGTAAATGTTTCCACATAATCTAGGTCGTAGGTTTGAGTAAACCCTTGAGCTACAAGTCTGGTTTTGTATCTTTCTATCAAGCCACAGAGTTATACTTGATTGTAAAAATCCAATTGTTGCCTACAAAGTGTTTTCTTTTTGGAAGTCCTATCATCTCCCAAGTATCATTTTTCTCTAATGCTCTCATTTCTTATAGAACAACCTCCTTCCACTTTGGAATAGTTAGTGCTTCTTGTATCATTTTTGGGATTTCATCATCAGTGATGCTAGCGGTGAAGACTCTAAAATTAGGTGAGAATTTATGGTATGACACATGACGAGCAATAGAATCTTTGGTACACTCACGTACTCCTTTCCTAAGAGCTATGGGTACAATAAGATCACTTTGGATTGGCTCAAGGATTGTAACATGTTCACTGTGATCAGATTTTAGAGTTGGATCAAGAGGAAATAGAATAAGAGAATAGAGTTGAGATTACCTGGATCAATACATGGTTCAGATGATGACACTGTTGGAGTCGATCAGAGGTGGGGACTACATTACTCATTGCAAGTTACTCATTTGTTGTCATGTTTTGGTCATAGTTAATAACAGGTGTAGGTATAACAATGGTTTCCTAAAACTTATTTTCGCTTGTTTCCCTATCCTCCCTGTGAAGAAATTTTTTTTTAAAAAAATATTTGTTTTAAAAAAATGTGACATTCATGCTAACAAGCATTTTTCTTGAGCTCGTGTCAAAATATTTGTATCTTTTTTTAGTAGATGAGAAACCTAAGAAAATACATTTAGTTGCCCTACGATCTAATTTATTTCGGTTATGATCATGAATGTGAACAAAACTAGTACAACAAAAAACTTTAGGTACTAAGTGAGTAAAAGATTTGTTGTGCGAAAAATATGATTGTAAACTTTTAAGGGGGTTCGATAGCTTAGTACTTTGCTGAGCAACCTATTAATTAAGTATACAGCATTAAGTATGGTCTCATCCCAAAATCTTTTAGGTACATTCATAGAAAACATGAGAGCACGAATTATGGTGGATAATGCCTTGTTCTACAAAAAACTTATCAAGAATGTTATTAAAGTATTCTCTCCCATTATCAGTTCTAAAAACTTGAATTTGAGGCTGAAATTGAGTTTCAATCATAGAGTTAAAATTTTTGAAAGTTTCAGCAGCCTCAGATTTTTTTTAAGGAAATAAATCCATATGTTTCCTGTATGATCATCAATAAAAGTAATAAATTATCTAGAGCCAGATAAATTTCTAACCCTAGATGGTCCCCACATGTCACTATGAATTAGAGAAAACAGTATAGATGCCCTGTATGCTAAAGAAGGATAAACAGATCGCCTATGTTTAGCAAATTGACAAATCTTACATTGAAAAGAACCAATATCTTTATCATTGAATAAAACAGGAAATAAATGTTTCAAATAACCAAAACTAGGATGACCAAGTTTATAGTGCTATAACATAATTCATTCTCTAAAGATAAAAAACTAGAGGAACATGGTTTCTGAATTTGTTTACTCAAGAAGCTATCTTAGGCAAAGTAGTAAAGACCACCACTTTCTTTAGCATTGCCAATCATCTTCCCCGAGCATTGGTCTTGAAAAACACAACCAGTAGATCCAAATTTGATTAGATAGTTAGAATCATGAGTTATTTGCTAACAGACATTAAGTTACAAGATAAGTTAAGCACATGAAGGACATTATTTAAGGTAAGGGAAGATGAGACAATGATAGATCCTTTTCCAACTATTGCATACATTGAACCATCTGCAATTTTGATTTTTTTTATTTCCAGAACTAGGGAAATAGGTTGAAAACATATAAGAAGAACATGCCATATGATTAACGGCCCCTGAATCAATGATCCAAGAGTTGGATTTATCTAATGTGACACAAAATACGGTTGCATGAGTACCTTTTTCTGCTAGAGAAGATGATGGATTGGATGTAGTATTAGCAGACTAATGTGTGCTCCATAAACGATACAATTGTTCTACGTTTTTCTTGTTAAAGAAATAATTGTCACTAGATGACTAAGATACTACAAGTTCTTCATATGAGACTTGGAATCCTCCTTTGTTGTCACGAAAGGATTTGTTGGTTGTAGTGAAGTCAACAGGCTTGCCATGAAGCTTCCAACATTTAGCTTTAACATGCCCGAATTTATGACAGAACTTGCAGACTAGTCGATCTGAGCGTTTAAGATACCTCTAAGTGGACTTATCTGGCTTAATGATCATCAATGCAGAGGTCTCTGCTGTAGGAATGATTGACTCATGGCCGAGCATTACCAGTCGACGACTTTCTTCTTTGCGTACTTCAGCAAACACCTCACGAGTACTTGGAAAAGGATCTCGACCAAGTATCCGTCCACGCACCTCATCCAAGTCCTTGTTTAGGCCTACCAGGAAATCGAATACCCTCTCTTTCTTGACTGTTTTTTGAAATAAGGCAGTGTCCTTTGCCAAATGCCACTTGTAATCACAGAATAAATCAAACTTTTGCCATAGAATTTTGAGGTCGGTGTAGTATTGCGTTATTCTCTTCTCTCATTGTTTGGCCTTCTTCAATTGAGTCTCGATCTCAAAGAGCTATCATGCATTCCCAAAGTTAGAGTAAGTCTCATTTACAACCTCTCATATATCATTCGTGGTTGGAAGGAAGAAATAGGTCCGAACAATATCTGGCTCCATTGAATTCACTAGCCAGGACAGTTAAACTAACTGGGACCATTGAAGAAAGTTACTTTCATTTAACTTATGAGAGATACCAGTGAAATTGTGATTAGAATCACCAATAGAATTGGAGCTCAAATATTGTTTTGCCATGGAGAATGAATCACCCCAATTTTTTTTTTTTTTCTTTTTCCTGTTGCCTTCGAATTAGTAGAGAATACAGAACAGAGACACCACTTCGACCGACGACTTCTGCGTGACCAACGACACGAACAGTCTCTGTGTCGACGCCACTGAGACCTTTGGTCGACTATTGCTGCGCAACCAAACGAAGAAACACAATCGCGCGACTTCGACCGAAGTTTGCGACTAGGAGGTAGCAGAACGAGGGGAATGATAATCTGCTCAACCTAAGGCCGATAGCTTCAGAGGGCGCACGACGTTCAATATCCTGTTCAATCTCTGGTGTAACGAAACATGGGAACAAATGAGTGAAACATTTCAAAAATGTGAAGTCAGAACCACAGGCTGATGTATGTCCACGGTGACCTCCACTTCCGTTGGACAGCAGCTAGGGTTTCTTCTTCACCGAAACCTGGGACCTATGGGTTATGGGCTCTGATACCATATTAGAGCTAAACTCACTTTTACTTGTTGATTTCTAATATATATACAAAAAGATGACTCTAGAAAATAAGGAAAGAATAATCTAAACTAGGAAAAAAAACCAAATACACATACAGAAAATATTCTAATACTTATAAATTAGTAAAACTTAATAACTCTAAATTATCTATCTAAATTTTAGACAGTAATATATCACAACATCTTTCTATATGTAAAAGTATATTAAAATAAATATATTTGAAACTCAAATTAGTAGCAGTTATCCCTTTCTTTATAAGAGCAACAGTATTTTAAGAGCAGTATTGTCATCTTCGACCAATTGATAAATGACATGAGAAGGTATAAAACTTCTAGTTCTTTCACAATTAAACAAACAACTGCCTCACCATCACACATTATATAAATAGTAAACAAAACAAATATAAATCACCTCGATAGTCATTGAATGTTCAGAGATATCCACAATTTTTGCTCTGAAGATGTCCACTAACCACATGATCTAAAAGTTCAAAAAAAAACATTAAAACACTAATACTGAAATTAAAATTCAATGTGATGGGCTTCAACCAATATATAAGAAGCAACTAAAATCCTTCAGTGAGCTAACAAACTTGAGAAAATTTATGAACCTGACAAAAATACTTTTGCATTACCCTCTTTTTGCCCTTTTTTGATTGAGAGGAAGGATGGGATGAGGACATTTGAAAAATCGGTCAATTGCAGTCTTAATTTAGTGAAAGTGTGGTTATTATCCTAAACAGGGCCTAAAAGCCCAGGAATAAAGAACTAAAGAGAACAAGCAAGTCTTAGAAAGGCATTTCAAAAACAAGCCGTAGAAAACCACCTCATTTATGTAAAACGTTATCATATTATATATTTGAAAACTTGGCCACTTGAAATAATCCAAACTCGAAAGATTCAGATTAACGTTACTGTTTACACATGTGCACAAAGACAGTGAGAGAAAGTGATAAATGACTGTCTTACTCATTGAAGGGTGACCTGCCAGCTAAACTATGATGAAAGCATAAGCTATATTATATAAGAGAAAATATGATGACACATATGTTGAATGACCAACATACATTTCTCCAAAAAAGTTTTAAGTCATTACCTCAGCCCGACTACTTGGATCTGCATTAAGTTTTATAAGCATCAGTTCACGTTCAACTTGAGGCACCTTTGAGATATCTTCCACCTTATCAATTAGGAATGTCCAAACATTTTATGTTACAACATATACAAAACAAATGGAATCGTTACCTAATCAGATTTACGTCATTAAGCTTGGGATCGATATATTTGATCCAATCAGAAAATCAACAAATTTTACAAAAGTTTAAGAATTCATGACAAGGTACAGAGAATATGTTGCAATGCACAAACAAGCATACGCTGAGATTTATAAGGGAAATATGAGAGACTATTTGATCAAACCTTAATAACGTTCACGAGCTTGTTGAGCTGTTCTACCACTTGTTGTAAAACCTTTTCGGTTCCAGAGACAACAATGGTAAAAAGGGCCTTGTCCTTGTTTAAACCAACGGCAAGTGATTCAATATTGTAACCTCTCCTGGCAAAAACTCCAGCAATTCGATTTATTATCCCACTTTCATCACCAACGAACACTGAAATGGTATGACTTTTGACCCTGGATCAAATAAATATGAATATGCAATCAGCTTTAGCCACTTAACATACAGGCAGTACAAATTCTTCCATTCTTGCATGATTTAGTATGAGAAATTTTGTGGAGGGAAAATCAAATCTTCTCTTAATCTGCCACTATAGCTTGGCGATGCCAAAAAAAAAAAAGAAATGTTATCCACTTTACTATGTTAATAAATTTTGCACACATTACAATTTTCTCATGCAAAAAATGCTCTGAAACTTTCATCTAGGTGCTTGACTAGCTGTATGTGTCTGCCTCCAACACTTTTCCGTACGGCAAAATTTATAATTTTATTTGTTTATAGGAAATAAAATCATGATTTAAAAAATCATTATTATGTCTGAATAAAGGCTAAACTAACATCTCACTGAATGATTTGTTTTTTAGATCGTTATTTTATAAATTATGTGGATATCTTCAACGATGATGTTTAAACAGATGAATGTAAGAAAGTTCTTTTAAAAATTTTGTGAACTGAGGTTCCAGAGCAAAAATGTTAGATAGATAGTAAAACAATTCTCTTTCTGTCTCTCACTTTGCATGCCTAAGTAAAGGCACTCAAATGATAATTGCAAGGTAAAACAGTAAAGAAAGGAACAAATGGCGAGTAAAGCTAAAGAGCACTCACTTAGAGAGCGTGACAGAGTGCGCAGAGTCGCTTACAGACACGACATTGCCAGTAGCCATAGAACGGATACGCATCTTTTTGAGCTGAAAACTGTTCCATTGAGAAACCCGAACAGATCGAAAACTCGGGCTGCTTGAAAAGCCATATCCAAATTCGAATCCCGGAGCTGATTTGTGGTACTTTGCGGAGGTAAAAAAGGGCGCTGAGGCAGTCGCCATTGCTGAGTGAATGCGAAGCTCGAGAGAGAAGACGAAGCTCCTATAAGTAACCAGGACAAGACACGGTGCCTGCGTGCAGAGCTTTTCCCATCCAATTCCTCTACGGCGGCTTGCTTCCCTCTTCTTCTTTTTTATTTATTAGTTTTACGTAATCATTTTAAACAATTAATTTGTGCATTTATAGTGCATGAAACAACTACCAAACTATGTAAATCCATAAGCCTAAGTCATGCAAGTTGAAAATTATTAAAAAATATTTTCACCATAGATATAAATACAAAAATCACAAGGACCTAGTCCATAAATATTTCACAGTAAAAAATATAATTACAAAATTATTAGAAGCAATACTTTCGTGATTTTAGATTTTATTTTGTGGACAAGTGCATTTCACCTATTTTTTTTCTTCTTGTTTGGTGTTTTTCTTCTACTTCTCTCTTTTTTCTTCGTTCTTCTTTGGTTTTCTTTCAATCAAATGACGAGGAGGGTGAGAAATATGACAAAAGAAATACTATATTAACTAAAGTACGTGCACAAAACGTGAACAAAAGAAGAAAAACCGTTCACGAAAATACGCATTAGCATATTTGGTTTACTTTGTTCTTCACCTTTTTTTAAGGTTGGTTATCACATATAGTGTGTGATGTTATTGTAATTGTTGATAGTCGTTATACTTGTCTTGTATTGTTATATATTATAATTTATGTTTGGTCTCGTTATAAAACTCGTATCATTGTGTAACATCTTATTGTAAAAAATAAAATACATAATCTGGTTTTTCCGGTTCTTATAGTTCTTTTAAAAAATGATTCAATTTTGAGATGAACAACCTAGTAAAATGAGATGTTTATAAACGTCTAAGATAATCGATTCATATCTTTTTCTTTGGACAAAAATCGTAGTTTCTAATTTTATAAACTTGTTTGTAAAACACGATGAGTGACGTAGTGTCATATAAGTTCCAAAACATGGTTATTTCCAAATTGTATGATGACATATAAATGTAGGGAAAATAATTGCCAGAGATATCATGAATAGAATGGTCTATCCCGATAGTAGGAGAGCTACACAACCATGTATGGTTCGAGAAAGGTGATTGAGGATGGTTCGTAAATATTGTTATTTTGTCTACCGGGTACAAAACGTTTTGGGATAACATCTAGAAATAAAATTGTACATATTTCGATTTGATGCTACAATATAATATTAGTTGTACTAAGCACGAAAATTGACTACTTGAATCGTTAGATCCGAAAAGAAAATGGATGATCGTGATTGAAATAAGTATTTTAATTGGATTTAGAAAGAAAATGGATGATTCAGATTAAAGCTTTGCAAAACATACATCGTGGATGATAACCAATGGATGTTATTCAAAGGGGAGGATGGTGGGAGGAGAGGAACATTGCCCACTATTATTATTGTTGTTGATTCGTGTTTGTTAAATACCTTTTCTTCATCATTTTGTAGGTAAATGTGACATAACTTTCACACTCGATATCCATATCAACCATCCGGAAAGTGTTTCAATAGCGACACATCTTCGATAAGAATTTGGGACACCTTTCAAACCACTCTATGTTGTCAAAATACCCTAATCGCTATGTCTCTAGCCTTAGCCGCTCGAGCCAACTCCATGAACGATCTTATTTTCTCGGTGGACAACGGGGGTAACGATTGTAGAGACCTTTCCTTTCAGCGGTCTTTGTCAACTTATTATTGTGGCTTCTCTAATCTCTTCTATACAACCCCCTTCATCCAATGTTTATCGCTTACTTTGCCTTTTGTGACCTTCGACGAATCCTACAAAGACGTCGTACAGAGTTGCTCGGACTTCGGGAGTTTGAGGCAGTTGCTTGTTGAAAATATAAACTTAATTCAAATAATATATTTTGATTAATGTATGTTTTTAATATGATTTTGGTTAGAGTCCATATATTGTAAAGAGTCATCTATAAGTTTTTTATTCATGTATGCATAGGTGCATTAATATATATACTTAGGAGATTCATTATGTACTTGTATTAGTAAACGAGGAATCATTTAACTAATTAAATGATATTTTTTTTTATTCTAGTAAAAAAAGTAAATAAAAAAAGAAAGAATAATAAGAAATGACACTTTGATTCTGTTTAACTCCTAAAGAAGCATTTCATGAAGACTCTCGAAATTTAATTGATTTATTTATTTCTTTTTTACAAGCGGAAGAAGAAAATTTCCATTAGACCAACAATCAACACAAAATTACTTTAGTCATTTTTACTTTTCATGATAGAATGGCTAAACTAAGGAAAAATAATCAGGTGGTTCATGTATGATGTTATACGTGTAACAAATAATCCTATAAATAGGATGTGGGTCTAGACATTTGAAATGAAGTCAATTGTCAAAGTCATTTTAATAAAATAGTTTTCTTTCAATCTAACTCCTCTCCACTTTATATTTTTCCTTCTCCAAAAATCTCTTTCCTCGTTCCAACAAATTGGTATCAGAGCTCAATTTTTTAATCTTGTATAAATATCGAATTCTACATTTTCATTTCATTTTCCTCAACTTACCAATCCTTAAAAAGCAGGCTTGGGGTACTACAGTCCGACCGATGAAAGTCTGAAAATCTGTAGGGATGTTTTATAGTTATACATGTTGGGTTGTAAAGTACATTATTTAACAAATATCATTGATTGTTAAATAATTCATTGAAAATTCTTTGATTGATAATTGTTAATGCATAATTTTTTTATCATTATGCCACGAGAATTGGTGCATTCGTATGAAGGCTTTGCTCAGCTCACAAGATGTGTGGGAGATTGTCGATAGGGGCTATGAAGAGTCTCGTGATGATTCCGCCATGACTCCTAACCAAAGGGAGACTCTCCAAAGAACGCGTAAGAGAGATCAACAAGCTCTTACCCTTATTCATCAATGTTTGGATGAAGTCATATTCGAGAGAGTATCAAATATGATCACCACCAAGCAAGCATGAGAGATTCTACAAAATTCTTACTAAGACATTGATAAGGTTAAGAAGGTACGTCTTCAAATCCTACAAGGATGATGTTGTGTTGTTTAATGTTAGTTCTAATGCCTTTAATATTGTTATAGCATTGTACATGTCCATGCATTACGTTTTCTAAAATAACATGAAAAATGAACTTCCGCATATGTTTTCATGAAAAGAAAATAACAAATGAAAAGGTATGAATGCACGTAATCACGGTCACGTCGGGGATATGGTTTAGACATGGCTGTCCTACAGGTGAAGCATGTTCTTTCCCCCCGAGTAGATGAAAGGGGCTATCCAACAGCCGAATGTGCCATTTTCATCTACTGAGAGCGAACCCCCGGTGACATCCCATATGAAATGTAATGAATGAAATGATTGCATGATTTTATGACCTACATATGCATCGCATGCATTCTCATTTACGTAGATTTACTGAGCCTTTAGCTCATAAAATCTCTCTATGGTGTAGGTGATCTCGAGCAAGGTGAGGATGACGTTCCTCCACCTGACGCACAAACAGGTTGAAAAAGGGTGCCCGTGGGAGTACGTTGAGCACTTGAGACGACTTTTGACCCGTGAGAGCAAATGGTTAAGTATTTTGAGGTTTTGGGTATGTTAGATATAGATGATATAGAAATTGTATAGAAAACTCATTTTAGGATGATTGGTAACTGGATTGAGGATATATTGTGTTTTGACGATTTTTGGATAGTTTTGTGAACAAATGTATAGGATGTCTATTTTGATGGTTTATACAGATGTGTTCACTGTTGGATGAGTTTATGTCTTTCCGCTGCTTTGTTGATATTGATGAACTAGGTTTTGGATGAAATAGGATTAGATTTTGATGAATTGAAATGGGTTTTGATGATTGGAAATAGGTTTGATGATTTGAGTCGGTTTTGATGATTTTCGGTTGAGGATTTTGATTTACGGATGTGTATTGTGGTACGATTATTTAAGGGTGATTTGAGGATTGATATTGAAATGTGTATTAGGTGAAAAATGGAAGAAAAATGGCTAAGGAAGAAATTGGGGTCGGTGTGGTGCGTTGGGCGTGCAGCTAGGCGCGCGCAGGCAGGGCACGCAGGTGCGTGCTGCCCTGCATCAACCGATCGATCGGCGCATAGGGCCGATCGATCGGCACCTGCTGCTTAAACAGGCGCAACCAGAGGATGTGCCGATCGATCGGTGCCCTTAGCCAATCGATCGGCCAACAGTGCGTGCATTCTGGAAAATTCCAGAGTGATCGCGATCGAACGACGCTCTTAGCTGATCGATCGGCCATCGTTGGGCGCTGGCGCAGGGCACTGGTTGAGACAAGGCGCGATATAGGGTGGCGAAATGCGCGCGCCCCTTGCACGCCATGCGCCCGGTGCGTCCGCAGCATGCGCGCATGGCGCGCGAGGGCCGCGCGTGCCGAACACTGGGCACACCCCATGCATGTCACTTGACACGTTTTGGTGTCCTAAGCCTCTTTTGATGTTTCCCGACCTTAGACGAGTCATTTTGGGTACGTTTTAAGTTAGACCCTAAACGTCGATAGATATGGATTGAATGCTCGAGTCCATTCTCTAACGAATGAAAAATGAAAATGAAAAATTTTTATGAGAACGGGCGAGGGTAATATGTATGCACGTCACGGACTAGGCCGTGGCGGCCCTGGCATAGGGTCAGGGTCGTCACAACAGTTGGTATTAGAGCTCCCGGGTTTTAAAATTGGTTCTGTAGACTGCTCAACTGCGCAAGCCACTACGCAGACATGCTTCCTCAACTGTAAGTACGTTTTTAAGATTTCTTTTTTTTTTTAATTTCTTAGAGTTGTTGTCCTTAAATTTTATAGGATTACAAAATGGTGCGTAGAGGAAATGATAAGGATGAAAGAGATGACACCATAGATCTATTGAGGGATGTCATTGCCCAACAAGCTCAACATTTTGATCGACAAGCACAACATCTAGATAGACAATCTTGCCAGCTCGAAACATTGATAAACCGAGAGGGCCCTAAAACCCAAGGGGTGGTTGCTCCCAATAACCACGGTATGAAGAGGATGGGCAAGGAAGAAATTGAATGAAGCCAACAAAAGTGCGTACAAGAACCTCAGCATAAGCCTCGATGCCTAAAGTGTAAGAAGAAACATTACAGTGTGTGTAGATTAGGTACGGAACGATGCTTTAGATGCGGGGAGGTGGGCCACTATGCCCTAAATTGCCCGAGGAAGGTTACTGACCAGAAGAAAGGGGTTGCACCAAGGATGCTTGCCCTGATCGAAAACTAGGAAACTACCCAACCATTAGTTGTTTAAGGTAGAGTTTTATCCTCACAGTTAATGGAGTGAAAAACAATAGAATAGAAAGGGGTAGTTGGAGTGATGGTTTAATGACAATATGTGTATGATAGATAAAGGTAGACTTGAAAATAGAGAGGTAAGAGAATAGTAGAAGTTGGGTAAGAAGGGTTCCTAGGTGAACCTCGACGAAAAGACAATATGTTAAATACAGGACGATATAGACCTTATAGAAAGAGAGTTATGCATTAATAGGATTAGCCTGACTTAACCATAAGAAGTTGTGCACTTAGAAATTAGTTACCATTAGAAGGATACAACTTACGAGATATAAGATTTAGATAGATAGAAACTGGACCCTAGTTGACAAAGGTATGACGAATCAAAGAGAAATTTAAAGCTTGGATATAAAATGTATCGAGGGATGCTCTAGGTTGTCAAGGTATAATTAGTGCATTTAAGTAGATAAGAAAATATAGCAGAGATTTGAATATCCTAGATCCATGAGAAGTTGGGAGGATCTAGACAAATGTACCATTCAAGAGTTTAGTTTAAATAAATTGTTGAGAGGGTATGCAAAGTATCGATTTCTTTTGTAAAGGGAAGATGGGTCGATACAACGTTGTAGATGAAAGATCTAAGTGATTGCAAAGGAGTGTTCGTATCAACCAATACCGATGAAGAAAATAAGGGGATTTACTCGGGGTTGGAAAGTCAACAAATCTCGAGACAATAAAGAATCAAGGTTATACAAAAGGTAATACTCGAGTTACAAAATCGGCCGATCTCCAGGAGATAAGTATCGTCTGAGAAGACTAGTCAATAAAGTATGATTGCCAGTTCGCGAAAAGACTACGACCAACATACTATAAGGGGGAGACTTAGTGAAGTTAAGAGTGATCAATGAGTGGTAGACACTGTTGACTTAACTTATGTTTAAGTCTAACGATGTTTTTGATGATGTGTTTTTTGATTGTGTGTAATTTGATTAAGTTAATTATATGAGATTAATAAATTGATTAATAAGTTAAATATTGTCCTCCATTAATATGTCTCTTAATCTTCAGTGGAAATGCCCTTTGAAAAGGGTATTTTAGTTGTTTAACAATTCTGTTAAGTGTTCAGGGTGTGATAGCAACACATAGCAGAAAATGATAAAAAGGCCACATCCACCGCTGGCATTCAAAGGCCACCTCCACCGCCAGCTAAATGACAAAATCCACATCCACCGCTGGCATTCGAAGGCTACATCCACCGCTAGCAGAAAATGATAAAATAGGGTACATCCACCGCTGGCATTCAAAGTTTACATCCACCGATAGCTAAACGACAAGGTCTCCCAAAGTTTACATCCACCGATAGCTAAACGACAAGGTCTTACAAAGTTCAACATCCACCGATGGATTCTCAAAGACAACATCCACCGCTGGTTTTTCAAAGGCGAAGTCATCTGGTGCAGAGTAACTTTTGAAGACATCCACCGTTATATTTTCAAATTCAACATACACCGTTGGTCTCCAAAGACAAAGTCATCCGGTGCACAGTAACTTCTGAAGACATCCACCGTTAGATTTTCAAATTCAACAAACACCGCTGGTCTCCAAAGGCAAAGTCATCCGGTGAATAGTATCCACCGCCAGAAATTTAAATAAACCGCGAAGCAACAGTGTATGTCGTCCAGAGCCTTAACTCCAGACCATTAATGGCTGACGAACGAAAACGACTTCAGAACGCAACGGCTAGCCATCTAAGTACGGATATTTTTCCAACGACTATATTTCTATTTTCAGATGGGAAGCATTCCAGATCCGAAGCCGATTTCAAACAGAGTATAAATAGAAGAAAGAAGCTCGGGAGAATAACTTTTGTTGAAATTAATCTTCGAACCCTAACGAGCAATTTACTTCGAATACTTATTCTACACTTCTCTATCTTTCAGAACTTGAGATTCATCTGTGTGAGAGACTGTAGTCTGTGCTGTAAACTTTTATCTCTACTGTAAAAGTGTAAAGGTAGTGGATTGTTGCCCGTGAAGAACAATCCAGGATTGTAAGGCTTTAGATCGACACCCGTGAAGCTCGATTTGGTATTCTAGTTTGAGGAGAAGTGAAGGATCTTCAAGGGAAAACCTTGAAGCGTGGACGTAGGCAGGTTTTGGCCGAACAACGTAAAAACTCTTAGTGTTGCTTTTCTCTCTCTCTTTACTTTTATTGATTGATTGCTTACTGTTAACTTATAAGTTGAATACAAGAGAGAAAACGATTAGATCACTAATTAAGTTTAAAAAGTCTAATTCACCTCCCTCTTAGACAATTACGATCCTACAATTGGTATCAGAGCAAGGTTAAATATTGTCTAAGTTGTTATCTAGAAAATATTGTGATATTTGAAATGGCTTTCAACACCAACACAACACAGGTAGAGGGTCAATCTACTACTAGACCTCCATTCTTTAATGGGAATGATTATGTCTATTAGAAGTCTAGGATGAGAATTTATGTTCAGGCTATAGACTATGACATATGGAACACTATAGAAAATGGCTCATTCAAAGCCATGAAAACTAAGAATGGAATCTTTATTTCTAAGGACCATCATAAATTAACAGAGTCTGATAAGAGAAATCTTAGTCTTAATGCCAAAGCTATAAACACCTTATACTGTGCACTGAACCGTGATGAATTTAATAGAGTTCAAGGGTGTGATAGTGCACAAGAGATATGACACTTACTGGAAGTCACACACTAGGGAATAAATCAAGTGAAAGAAAGCAAAATGAGTATGTTAGTTCACGAGTATGAACTGTTTACCATGTCAAAGGATGAATCAATTAGTTCTATGTTTACTCGTTTTACTAACATTACTAATGGCTTAAAAGCTCTTGGTAAGATGTACTCAGGTGAAGAACAAGTAAGGAAGATTTTGAGATGCCTACCGAGAGCATGGCAACCAAAAGTGACAGCCATACAAGAGGCCAGGGATCTCAAAGTGCTTAAACTTAAAGAGCTCATTGGCTCTCTGATGACTCATGAGATAACCATGAGAGTCAATGACAAAGAAGATCTCAAAGAGAAAGAGATCAGTAAAAAGAAGGACATTGCCCTCAAAGCTTCCTCAAGCAAGCAGGAAGAATCAGAGGAGGAAGATGATGATGAGAATATAGCACTCATCACCAGAAGATTCAACAAGTTCCTCCAGAGAAAAAAGATGCATGGGAGGAAATTCTCTAGAGGAGAAAAGCCTCAAAAGGAGAAGGAAATTACCTACTTCGAGTGCGAGAAGCCAGGACATATCAAGGCTGATTGTCCACAGGCTAAGAAAAGCCCCAAGAAATTCAAAAAGAGAGCAATGAAGGCCACTTGGGACGACAGTGAAAGTGATACTTCCTCAGAAGAAGAGGAAGTTGTCAATCTGTGCTTCATGGCACACGAAGATGAGGTAAGTCATTCTACCTATGATAGTGATAATGATGAGGGTGATCTAATAGATGCCTTCAATGACTTAGTTAAACAGTATAGTATGCTCAAAGCTAAATATAATTCTGTGAAGAAAGAAAATGCAAACTTAGTCGATGAGCATGCTAAGAAATGTAATCTGCATGAAAATGAGATAGTGGACCTTAAGTGTAGAAATGAAAACCTGAATAACATTGTCTTGAAATTCACTAATGGCAGTAAAAATTTGAACATGTTGTTAGGAAGCCAGAGAGTTACATTTGATAAAGCTGGCTTAGGATATGATAGATTCAGCAAAAAAAAAGTATATAAGAATTTCTTTGTTAAATCCTCTACTTGTCATGCTTGCAATGAAGTAGGACATAAATCATATGAATGTCCCTTGAAATTTAGAAAGAAATCAAGTGATAAACTTCAATGGGTTCCTAAGGGAACCAGACCTAACACTAGGACCCAAAAGATTTGGGTACCTAAGAAGACCAATTGTAGCACCCAGTTCCATTGAACCAACTTATCTTATCAATTAATAGTATACATTTTATGGAAGATATTGAGGGAATTATTGATTAGGTTAATGAGTGACTAAGTAAGGGCATAATGGTAAATTGAGATATAAAGTGGATAACCTATTTAAGGGAAGAGACTTTGTGATTAATGCACTGAAGCTGCCACTATTCCCTATTTTTCCTCTTTCGGTTTTCAGCTCAAGCAGCAGAGCTCTCTACTAGATTCTTCTCCAAACTAGGAGAGTTCTATTTCGATTCCTTGCTGTACTGGTAGCTATCGATGAGTGGGGAGAGTATAAATGTGAGTTCTGTGAATGCCGTATGAGTGAGCTAGTCGGGATTTGTGGTAAATCGGGAATGCTCAATGAACTAAGCTTCCAAATTAGTGTCTCTAGAATTCTAGCGGTTTAGAATGGAGTTTAGAGAAAGTCTAATGTATGTTCTGTCTATGGCTTTAGGTTTGAGTAAGCTTCCGAGGTAGTCTTCCACCCAATACAATCTCCAGGAGACCAGGTAAGTGAAGTTTGCTTGTGCCTTCGGGCCTACATCACAAAACAATAGGATTATGTTTGCTTGAATGTGTTTGTATGTCATGCATCATATTTTGAAAGTATGCGAAAATGAATTTACATGAAATGACATGGTAAGGAATGAACAGTTGTTAAGGGAACTAATCCGCCCCTTAATCGAGAGAGAGGATGTATGACTTTGGGAGAAGTGATCCAACTCCCAATTTCACAGGGGGATCTGAACAGTTGTTAAGAGAACTAATCTGCTCCTTAATCGAGAGAGAGGATGTATGACTTTGGGAGAAGTGATCTAACTTCCAATTTCACAGGGGGATCAGATCAGAAACGAATGCATATGCAACTGAGATGAGAAAGTAGAAACTGCATGTTTATGAATTTATGTTTCAGCATTTCATTTCATTATTGCTTTACTTACTTAGCATTAGGCTAATAGATGAGTTTTGTGATGTAGGTGAAGAAGTGACTGCAGGTGTGTTTTCTGAGCATGTTGAGGAATAGGCTGGTTTGGGGAGCACATTCATGCCTTGATTTGGCGAACTGATGGGGCAGTTTAACTGGTGCCAGTAGATAAGAAGGTTTAGTGAACCATGATTCAATTTAAATATGTTGAGATATTTAGTGACAGTAGTAGTTTTGATGTTTTGAATACAATTTGAGACTTTTCTGATAATGATACTCTGTTAGTTTTAATAGTGGTTTTTACCAAATTTTGAAGTAGTACACGAATTTAAGTAGTTTTGAACGGTTTTAGTAAAATGCTCAAGTTCTTTTGGTAGTCGGAGTTTTCTTTGTTTAGAGTGAAATTGTTGCTATGCTGTTTTCGTTGAGTGTTTTGATCTATCGGTAGATGATGTCTATCGGCAGATGTTGAGTATTTTTGATTTATCGGTAGATGATGTCTATCGGTAGAAGTCGAGAGTTTTGTCTATCGGTGGATTTAGTCCATCGGTAGACGTCGAGAGTTTTGTCTATCGGTGAATGTAGTCCATCGGTAGATGTGAGTATTAGAATTTGTCGTTTTGTGACCGGGTGATGTCGAATATTATATCTATCGGAAGATGTAGGAGGAAATTTGTTGTTTTGTAATTGGAAGATGTCTTCAGAAGAAGCCATCGGAAGATGTCTCCAGTAGAAGCCATCGGTAGATGTTTTCTGCATAAGTCTTTAGTAGCCTTGTCGTTTTGTAATCAGAAGATGTAGGCTAAGAATGTTTGTCATTTGTGAGAGGTAGACGTCGTCTGCCGAATTATTTCAATCGCATGGATATCACGTGGTCTGTGCGGTAGAGGTGTTTTGTCGTTTAGTGATCGGTCGATGTGTTCTGTTCTGTTTGTGAGTAAAAGACTTTTGTCGTTTAGTGATCGGTCGATGTGTTCTGTTTTCTTTTCTCTTTCAACCAACTGTCTTGAATATTTTAAATATTTAATAAATATTGTTTTTTTTATACGATAATTTTTCCGCTGCAAGATTTAACGTTTTAAGAGTCAAATCTTAATCATTGAATGAAATTTTAAAATTTTCTCAAAAAGTCATAGTTCGGTTCAGTATCTTGTGTAGCGAACCGGGTTCAGATAACTCGGGGCGTTACACCAATTGATTACTGTTTTGCAGGTTGACTGTTTTCCCGGGAAAAATCAATGGTATCTCGATAGTGGTTGCTCAAGACACTTGACGGGAGACTCCAAAAAATTTGCTGTGGTCAACAAAAAGAACGGAAGCGTTACTTTTGGTGGAAATCATAAGGATAAAATTGTTGGCATCGGCAATGTAGGTAACAGCTTTAATCCTATTATTGAAAATGTTCTGTTAGTAGAAGGATTAAAGTATAATCTACTTAGTAGTAGTCAGTTGTGTGATAAGGGATATAAGGTAACATTTAAATCAAATTCCTGCATAATTAAGGATGTCTCAAATAGTAAGATTTTGTTCACAGGTTATAGGAAAGAGAATATTTATATAATTGACTTAGATAATATTGTTTGCAATGATGAAAAATGTTTTGCTGTAAATTCCTCGAATGATGGTTGGATTTGACATAAGAGATTAGGACATGTAGGTATGTGTAATACCCGGCTTTACGGGATATTAATATTTTAATATATATTGGCATTTTTGTAAGTATGTCAAATCAAGTCCGTTTACGAAAAGAAAGCGTTATTAGAATCCTAATGATTAATAAGAATTTTAAGGAAATTACGAAAATTTTCGGATGGTTAACGCAATATAAAGGACGTTTTAGTAAAAATAGTAAACGAGGTCCGATTTGCGAACGGAAAGTTTCGTTAGAACCCTAGCAATAAATTGAAATATTTGGAGAAATAACAAAATTTCGGAGAAACCAAATCGATAGGAGAAATAACGAAACAAGTAAACGATTAAGAAAAAGGGCAAAAAGGTAAATTGTTGAATTAAAATATTTTAAAATAAAAACCAAAAGCTTTCCCCTCTCTGCATTTCACGATTTATAGAGAGGAGAAAGCTTCTCTTCCCACCCCTTAAGGCGATTTCTTCATTTCTCCCACGCCGATTTTTCAACGGCCGATCAACGATCCTTCCTCTGGCGATTTGCTTCTCCGATTTCTCCTACAATCAAGCCCTAGGTACGTTTCGAATGTTATACCCGTGTTGTTTTGCCAATTTCGAATTAGGGTTTTGTGGTAGATGAGGGATTTAAGAAAATTAAGGTTCTTTGTTAAATTTTCTTGATTTTTGGATAGTTATTGATAAATTGATGGATATGGTTGAATATTGGTTGATGATTTAAATGTGCAAAACTGGAAAATGTTAGGGCAGTTTCTGTTTTTCGGAGTTCTGCTATAATTTTCGATTTTCTTCTTATAAATGGATGGTTTCGTGATAAAATAGATATAATGAGGTTTCCAAAACATGTTGAATTATTGAAATCGGGTAAGAATTGAATAAGTTATGAATTTTTGAAGTTATAGTACAAAAACTGGGAAATTTCGATGGGCAGTTCGGTTTGCAAATTTCTTACCCTAATTCAGATTCTCTTTGGATAAATGGTTTGATTTCATGTTAAAATAGACACAATGAGGTTTCCAAAACATGTTGAATCGTCGAAAACGGATAAGAATTGAGTGAGTTATCGAGGTTTAAAGTTAAGCCAATTTTAAAAAAAAAAAAATCCGAGAATACTGAATGGAAATTGTTGAGTTTGGTTAGTTGAATGAACTTCGAGCTATTTAAAAGGTTGGTTTGAACTATTGAATTGAATGGGTTGCTTAGTTTTAGGGTTACTTAAATCGAATAGCATGCATGGTTAAAAAGTTGACTGCTATGCTTTGATTTTTGCTTATTCAAATTGTGATATTTTTAATAGTTCAAAATGCACATGTATAGGTCCTAAAAACTTCAAGGAAACAATCAAGGTTTGCTTGAATTGCAACAGACGCAAGGTAAGTTCTCGTGACTTACTTTGACCAATTGGTCTACACCGTACGTCGATGTCGTCTCGAGGAGTTTTGAAGATGTATTTTTTTAATTGCTTTAGTGGGGTAGTTAGGTTAATTCGTTTTATAGGTTATGCTTTTACAGTCTTGATGGTACATATATTGATTGTTTACTTTATGTCTATATTGAACTGTTCATGCACCATAGTTTTAAAAATATCATGAAAATGAATTTACGCACGGATTTCATGAAATGAGCATGCATGTAAAGGCAAGTAAAGTATCACAGTAAACAACTATGACACGGGGTGATCGGGGATGAGGTTCAGACCTGGCGTTCCGTGGTGAGCGGGTTTTCCTCCCTTCAGATGGTGTGGGCTGTCTAATCGTTTGACATGCCCTATCTATCTGTCGTGCGTTTTCGATAACCATAGACTGACACGTACTGATATATGACATGACATGGACGGTTTTTATAGCATTGAGCATGCATGACCACGCATTAGCATTTACATAGAGCTTACTGAGATTTTTATCTCATAGTGTGTCTGTATGGTGTAGGTGACCTTGATATAGGTGAGGACGAGATCCCTCCACCTGAGGAGTGATGCAGTTGGCGAAGGATGGCTTGCGTGGGTGTGCTAGCGCAGTCGATGGGTAACCTGACCCGTGAGGATCTATGTACGTGTTTTGAGGGTATTGGGTTATTTTGAGTAAAATATGTATAAAGTTAGAACATTTTAGGATGTTTGGATTTAGATTAGTGGATAGGTTTACGTTTTGATGTTTTGGCAAACTGTTTATAAAACGTTTTGTTAAAGTTTTTATTCAAATTTCATGAACTGCTTGGTGATTTAAATAGGAGGAAATGTTTAGTTTTTAAACGGATCCACGTAGTTCGTTTTCACGAATCTTACTACGCATTTAAGTACGTTCTAGGATAGGTTATGGGTCATTTGTTCGGTGATTGATAAAATGAAAAATGAGTTAAGATAAATTGAAGTGTTAGATTGCATATGTAGGAGGAAGAAATATGAAGAGGATGAGAAAAGAATGGGGGATATGCATGAAGTTAGCTCTCTGGAATCGGATTCCAGAGAGAAAATTACAACTCTCTGGAGATATACAGAGAGTGGGCAGGATCGTCCCTCAAGTTGGATCGCCCCTTGATTTTTATGGGACAACGTCCCTTATGCCCTCCCACGTTTTAGCCGATTGTTTTATTAGTTTTAATTGTTTTAAATAATTGTTTTAAGTTTTATTTCAATTGTTTTAAGTTTTGTTTAAATAGTTTAACAACTTAGATTTAAATGATTTTCCAAACAATGTTAACTATTTTGGTTTTAATTTAAGTTCCGCTTAAACTGTAAAATAAAATGAAAAATTTATACGAGAAAAATTGGAATAGTATTAGGGTCGCTACAACTTATGGTATCAGAGACTGTACCTAACCAAAAATGTGGCAAACGAGGACGTTGGGCCCCCGAGGGGGGGTGTTTGTGATGACTCGGATGTGTAAGTATGGTACGATGACTGCACGAACCGGAACCCGGATGGCGGTACGTCCGCGCGGGTGAACCGAAAGGTGACGGGTCGTAAAAAAAGGAGTCGTCACAATCCCACATCGCTTGGGGAAGTATGTGGAAATGAAACATATGTAAAAGAGACCCTCCCAACATAGTAAGACGCGTTTTGGAGCACGATTGACAACGGATCCCATAAGAGCTCCGAAGTTAAAAGTGCTTCGGCGAGAGCAATTCTAGGTTGGGTGACCTTCTGGGAAGTTCTCGCCAAATAAAGCCGTGAGGGGAGGATATTGGGCTACGGCCCAATCCCCAGAGGGGACAATATCTTGCTGGGATAAGAGGTCGTTACAGTATGGATACCTTAGCTAAGATTACTAAGGATAATTTAGTTAGATGGATCTCCAAAATATCCTTTGAGAAGGATAAAGTCTGTGAAGCCTGCCAAATGGGTAAGCAGATCAAAAGTTTCTTTGCATCGAAGAATGCAATCTCTACTTCTAAGCCTCTTCAACTTCTTCACATGGACCTCTTCGGTCCTTCTAATGTAGCCAGCTTAGGAGGTAAATTTTTTGTCTTTGTCATTGTAGATGACTTCTCTAGGTTCACATGGGTATTCTTTTTTAAGTCCAAAGATGAAACTTTTGATACATTCTCTAGCTTTAGGAAAAAAGTGCAAAATGAAAAGGAGCTCACCATAGTTGTTATTCGTAGTGATCGTGGTGGAGAATTTGAAAATGAGAAATTTGAACTCTTGTGTCTCAAGTATGGAATTGAGCACAATTTCTCCTCCCTTAGAACTCCTCAACAAAATGGTGTTGTTGAGAGGAAAAATAGGTCCCTCCAAGAGCTTGCTAGAACCATGTTGAATGAAAATTCTCTTCCAAAACACTTCTGGGCTGCAGCTGTCTCTACAGCCTGTTATGTGCTTAATCGGGTCTCTATAAGACCTATTCTTGAGAAAACATCATATGAACTTTGGAATGGAAAATCTCCTTCTGTTAAGTATTTTAGAGCCTTCGGTAGTAAATGCTTCATTCTTAACACTAAGGATAACTTAGGTAAATTTGATTCCAAATCTGATCTTGGAATTTTTCTTGGCTATTCTCTCTCCAGTAAGGTTTATAGAGTGTTCAATAGGAGAACTTTAGTTGTAGAAGAATCTGTACATGTCAACTTTGATGATATTCCTCAACCCACAATCAATGTGGATGAGGATGATACTTTTGAAAAGCATCTGAATTCTCTTACCTTAGATAAGCCTACAGATACCCTTCTAGGAGAAAACTCTCTAGAAATAGTTCCTGTCAAAGATGAATTAGCTGCTCTGCCTAGAGATTGGAAGTATGTGAGAAATCATCCTTTAGATGAGGTTTTAGGTGATCATTTCTTATGAGTGAAGACTAGATCCTCTCTTAGGAATCTCTGTGCCAATGTGGCATTCATTTTCCAAATAGAACCTGAGAAATTCGAGGAAGCAGAGCATGATGAAAACTGGATTGTGGCTATGCAGGAAGAGCTAAACCAATTTGAAAGGAACAATGTTTGGGAACTTGTTTCAAAACCAGTTGATCATCCAATTATAGAAACAAAATGGGTGTTTAAGAACAAGATGGATGAAAATGGAATAATTATTAGAAATAAAGCCAGATTAGTTGCGAAAGGTTACAATCAAGAAGAAGGAATAGATTTTGAGGAAACCTTTGCACCAGTAGCGAGATTAGAGTCTATTAGGATGCTCTTAGCATATGCTTGCTACAAAAACTTCATACTGTAACGCCCCCGAACCCACCCTGGCTCGGAGCGCTACTTTGCTAACTGATCCCACGTTAAAACATAAACTCCCAAACGTAAAAGAAACTTACACAGCTAAAACTAAAACTAAACTCCTGAAACTCTCTTACTTCATACCTAGCTGCCTAGACGCCCTAATTTCTCTTAATCCTAACCTTTAAGCACCACGGCGTCCTTCTCGAAAATTTCGGCAAAGTAACGCCTGAAAATGGCGCCTCCAAAATGTTAGGTACCTGCACACAAACCAATCCCAACCAGATCCAGAATATTCCTAACAATCTAACCAACTTACGAAATCTCTAACAAACCACAGATCGTCAAGAAATGCTATCAACATACAAAATAAAGGAAATCCCCAATATAGGGTAACACATCACCCTGACCTATGACTATATACAACGAATACACATAGCTATCCCCTAACTGTCAACAAAAAACATTACGCATTTCCAATAATTCCACAAACAGACATTACAATACTACAACATACAAAACCAACAATGCTTAACCAACAAAGAAGACAGCTTAACCAAACCAAAACAAAGCAAAACAATCAACCATCAACAATTCCCAAACAAAGCAAAACAATCAACCATCAACAATTCCCAAACAAAGCAAAGCAATCAACCAACAATGCTTAACCAACAAAGAAGACAGCTTAACCAAACCAAAACAAAGCAAAGCAATCAACCAACAATGCTTAACCAACAAAGAAGACAGCTTAACCAAACCAAAACAAAGCAAAGCAATCAACCAACAATGCTTAACCAACAAAGAAGACAGCTTAACCAAACCAAAACAAAGCAAAGCAATCAACCAACAATGCTTAACCAACAAAGAAGACAGCTTAACCAAACCAAAACAAAGCAAAGCAATCAACCAACAATGCTTAACCAACAAAGAAGACAGCTTAACCAAACCAAAACAAAGCAAAACAATCAACCATCAACAATTCCCAAACAAAGCAAAGCAATCAACCAACAATGCTTAACCAACAAAGAAGACAGCTTAACCAAACCAAAACAAAGCAAAACAATCAACCATCAACAATTCCCAAACAAAGCAAAACAATCAACCATCAACAATTCCCAAACAAAGCAAAACAATCAACCATCAACAATTCCCAAACAAAGCAAAACAATCAACCATCAACAATTCCCAAACAAAGCAAAACAATCAACCATCAACAATTCCCAAACAAAGCAAAACAATCAACCATCAACAATTCCCAAACAAAGCAAAGCAATCAACCAACAATGCTTAACCAACAAAGAAGACAGCTTAACCAAACCAAAACAAAGCAAAACAATCAACCATCAACAATTCCCAAACAAAGCAAAACAATCAACCATCAACAATTCCCAAACAAAGCAAAACAATCAACCATCAACAATTCCCAAACAAAGCAAAGCAATCAACCAACAATGCTTAACCAACAAAGAAGACAGCTTAACCAAACCAAAACAAAGCAAAACAATCAACCATCAACAATTCCCAAACAAAGCAAAGCAATCAACCAACAATGCTTAACCAACAAAGAAGACAGCTTAACCAAACCAAAACAAAGCAAAGCAATCAACCAACAATGCTTAACCAACAAAGAAGACAGCTTAACCAAACCAAAACAAAGCAAAACAATCAACCATCAACAATTCCCAAACAAAGCAAAACAATCAACCATCAACAATTCCCAAACAAAGCAAAACAATCAACCATCAACAATTCCCAAACAAAGCAAAGCAATCAACCAACAATGCTTAACCAACAAAGAAGACAGCTTAACCAAACCAAAACAAAGCAAAACAATCAACCATCAACAATTCCCAAACAAAGCAAAGCAATCAACCAACAATGCTTAACCAACAAAGAAGACAGCTTAACCAAACCAAAACAAAGCAAAGCAATCAACCAACAATGCTTAACCAACAAAGAAGACAGCTTAACCAAACCAAAACAAAGCAAAGCAATCAACCAACAATGCTTAACCAACAAAGTTCCCAAACAAAGCAAAGCATCAACCAACAATGCTTAACCAACAAAGAGACAGCTTAACCAAACCAAAAACAAAGCAAAACAATCAACCATCAACAATTCCAAACAAAGCAAAACATCAACCATCAACACATTCCCAACAAAGCAAAGCAATCAACCAACAATGCTTAACCACAAAGAAGACACTTAACCAAACCAAAACAAAGCAAACATCAGACAAAGCATCAACAACAATGCTTAACCAACAAAGAAGACAGCTTAACCACAAACAACAAAATAAATCCTACCGTTCCGTGGTGTAGGCCCTAAGGCAAAACAAACGTCCTCTACTTACCTGACTTCCTACTCGGCACTTGCTTATTCACTTCGTCCCGTAAAATTACTCGCTAGACAACCTAATAAATAGAGAGAAAATAACTTAGCATCAGCTTAAGAAAATCTAAGGAACACTTTGTAACGACCCCTTTTCCCAGCAAGATATTGTCCGCTCTGGGGATTGGGCCGCAGCCCAATATCCTCCCCTCACGCTTTGTTTGGCGAGAACTCCCGGAAGGTCACCCAACCTGGAATTGCTCTCGCCGAAGCACTTTTAACTTCGGAGTTCTTATGGGATCCGTTGCCAATCGTGCTCCAAAACGCGTCTTGCTATTTAGGGAGGGATCTCTTACATATGTTTCATTTCCACATACTTCCCCAAGCGCTGTGGGATGTGACGACCCCTCTTTACGACCCGTCACCTTCCGGCTCGCCCGCGCGGACGTACTGCCATCCGGGTTCCGGTTCGTGCAGCCATCGTACCATACTTACAGATCCGGGTCATCACAATCACCCCCCCCCCTCCGTGTGGCCCCAACTTCCTCGTTGGCCACAATTCCGGTTGGGTACAGTCTCTGATACCATTTGTAACGACCCCTTTTCCCAGCAAGATATTGTCCGCTCTGGGGATTGGGCCGCAGCCCAATATCCTCCCCTCACGGCTTTGTTTGGCGAGAACTTCCCGGAAGGTCACCCAACCTGGAATTGCTCTCGCCGAAGCACTTTTAACTTCGGAGTTCTTATGGGATCCGTTGCCAATCGTGCTCCAAAACGCGTCTTGCTATTTAGGGAGGGATCTCTTACATATGTTTCATTTCCACATACTTCCCCAAGCGCTGTGGGATTGTGACGACCCCCTCTTTACGACCCGTCACCTTCCGGCTCGCCCGCGCGGACGTACTGCCATCCGGGTTCCGGTTCGTGCAGCCATCGTACCATACTTACAGATCCGGGTCATCACACAATCACCCCCCCTCGGGGGCTCGCCTCGTGGCCACAAATTTCCTGTTGGGTACAGTCTCTGATACCATTTGTAACGACCCTTTTCCCAGCAAGATATTGTCCGCTCTGGGGATTGGGCCGCAGCCCAATATCCTCCCCTCACGGCTTTGTTTGGCGAGAACTTCCCGGAAGGTCACCCAACCTGGAATTGCTCTCGCCGAAGCACTTTTAACTTCGGAGTTCTTATGGGATCCGTTGCCAATCGTGCTCCAAAACGCGTCTTGCTATTTAGGGAGGGATCTCTTACATATGTTTCATTTCCACATACTTCCCCAAGCGCTGTGGGATTGTGACGACCCCCTCTTTACGACCCGTCACCTTCCGGCTCGCCCGCGCGGACGTACCGCCATCCGGGTTCCGGTTCGTGCAGCCATCGTACCATACTTACAGATCCGGGCATCACACACTTAAACTTAAAACTAACCACATTTTTAACTAACTATACAAACCAATTTAAACTATAAACCCTAAACTCGAAATTCCACCAATTTCCACCGTCCGACTTCAATCGGCCATAACTCCCTCGTTTTTCATCGGATTTCGATGTTCCACCCCAATCCGGAAACCTCTCCACGTCTACTATCCATTGAAACTATCAAATTAAGCATTCAAACACATTGACTAAGTTGAATACCCAAAAACAGATTCGGTGCCCTTTCTCCCAAAATCCGGTTTTTGCACAACTCTCTCCAATTTGCTAATCTAACTCCAAAAATAACCTAAATCAACCTACTCTAAATTTAAACTACCAAAATGGCAAGAAAACACAAACATGAAAAGGAATTTTCGGACATCACTTTAGGGTTTCCCAAAACCCTTCCAAAAACCCCACAAAATACCATAAAAGCATCAATAACCTTCACCTAAATGTATTAACATGAAAACCCATTAAAATTATACCTTAAAACCTTGAGAAAATGATGAAGAGAAGAAGAGGAGAATCATCAATGGTGGCTGCAAAATATCGTGGAAGAATGGAGAAGAAGAAGGAACTTTTGCAATTTAACCTCACTTGATTTTTTTTACTTTTACTTTTTGCCACAAATTTCTATTTTTTATAAAACAACCCCCACCTTTATTTCTCTCCTCCTTTTTCACGTGGCCATTCATTTACATTCACTTTACTTGTCACTTTTAATTGTTACTTTCCACTTAAATTATAACCACACTTCTCCTTTTTGACTTTTCAACATCCATTTATAACTTTGCATTCTATTGGTTCCATAGTTATGACTTTTCAAACTCCTTTATTCTTATGACTTTTCCAACACTTTTGTCTCTTTCATTTCTTTCTTCCAACGTTAAAGCTTCAATTCTTCTCCTTTGCATTTCCATTCAACTCACGTAAATATCACACAAATCACTCCCTCTTTTTTTATTTAATTCACCTTTATTACAATTTCAACTCCATAAGATTTCAAATCACTAAATTCTAAAGTGTTCTCCAAATTTTCACTTCCACTATCTCTCTCTAAATCAAGCACTTATCAAGCACTTAACATTATCCTAAATTAACGTTAAGCTTACATTGCATGACATCCCTAAACTAAAGCTACATACGCTAGGAAATTCCGGGTGTTACACACACTCTTTCAAATGGATGTAAAGAGTGCCTTTTTAAATGGTTATATCATGGAAGAAGTTTATGTAGAGCAGCCTTTAGGATTTGAAGATTTTGAGAAACCTGACCCTGTTTTCAAACTCAGAAAAGCTCTCTATGGACTTAAACAGACTCCTAGAGCTTGGTATGATAGATTGAAGAATTTTCTTGAAGAAAGGAAGTTCAAAAAGGGTAACACCGATTCAACTCTATTTACCATGCAAAAGGATAAAGATATTCTGTTAGTTTAAATCTATGTTGATGACATTATTTTTGGGTCAACTAATGTCTCTATGTGTGATGAATTTTCTTCCCTAATGCAAAGTGAATTTGAAATGAGTATGATGGGGGAGCTAAAATTCTTCTTAAGATTCCAGATTAGCCAAAAATCCGATGGTATTTTCTTTTGCCAAGAAAAATACATCAAAGACCTCTTGAAAAGATTTGAATTAGAATCTTCTAAGTCCTCTAGAACTCCCATGAGTACCACTACCAAATTGGACAAAGATGAAAATGGAACAAGTGTTGATATTAAAAAATATCGTGGTATGATTGGATCTCTGCTATATCTGACAGCTAGTAGTCCAGATATTCTCTTTAGTGTCTGTCTCTGTGCTAGGTTTCAAGCAGCCCCTAAGGAATCCAACTTAAATGTAGTCAAGAGAATATTCAAATATTTGAGTGGAACTCATGATCTAGGATTATGGTATCCTAAAGGTAGCTCCTTTGAATTAGTAGGATATTCTGACTCTGATTATGCTAGAAGCCTAGTTGATAGGAAAAGAACAAGTGACACATGTCAATTCTTAGGAGAATCTCTAGTGTCATGGTATTCTAAGAAATAAAATTCTGTAGCACTTTCAATTGCCGAGAGTGAATATATTGCTGCTGGTAGTTGCTATGCTCAAATGCTTTGGATGAAGCAAACACGAGAAGATTATAATTTTTTCTATAATAGGATCCCTATTCGGTGTGACAACACCAGTGCAATAAATATTTCCAAGAATCTCATCCAGCATTCTAGAACAAAGCACATAGAGGTTAGATATCACTTCATTAGAGATCATGTTCAAAAAGGTGATATTGCATTAGAATTTGTCAATTCTGTAAACCAATTAGTTGATATATTTACAAAACATTTGGATGAGAAAACCTTCTGTAATATTAGAATAAGGTTAGGGCTCATTAAGTGTGAGAAAAATCAAGGTTCTTTTTCTCCCGGTTTAAGTCTTTCAATGTTATTAGAATTCATTTTCCGTCGGAAGATGTGTATCATCCACTGTATGTCGGAAGATGTGCATCATATGTTTCCCATCGGAAGATGTATGCATCTATCTGGTGACACGTGTCACCATCGGGCGATATCTTTTTTTTTTTTAAATTTATATTCTTCGTCGGGCGAAACCCTAAGTCTTTCAAACTTGTTTAATACGCTTCGTCTTTTTGCGCTCTTTCAAAAGCCTCTGCACCTTCCGTCGGTTCCACTCTCCAAAGTTTCTTTAAGTTTCTTTTTCTCCTTCGCGTTTTCGCTCAGAAAGCTCCTAATCTGTCGAAATGGCATCTTCATCACGAGCAGTTTCCGAACCAGCCAAGAAGAAGTCCAAAACCTATGTTCGTCAGCCACGAGAGCTTCCTCGTGCAACTCAATGGTCATCTCTCTTCTTTCTTAATCATACTGCCGAAGAGAGGTATCATAATGATTTTAAGCTCAAAACCCTTATTCCTAGTCATGGTGTAATCTTTGATGATTTAGTTGAACCCTTGAAAGGTCTTGGGTTATTGGGGCTTTTTGATGTTGAATCATTCTATTACCCCGTTGCTGTCAAAATTTTTTATGTCAATCTTAGCTACCCTTCTGACTTCTCTACTGTTTCGAACTATGTGTATGGAAAACATATAGTTCTTTATTAATGAGCTTCTGGCGAGCCCACATTTGGATAATCATGTCCAGTTCTATGAGACAGGAACTGAGCCCCCTCTTCTTAACTCTTCTAAGGGTCACAAATTTTTGAAGTCAATTGCTCTAGACCCGAATATCATCCCTAATCTCCTAAAGAGCAAGCACCTCAACATCAGGGCTAGGCTTTTCCATCAGATGATCAGGTATAATATCATTCCAAAGGGTGGTCACTATGATGATGTGAGTGGAATGGAACTGTTTGTCTTTTTTGCACTCTACCAAAAGGCCCCCTTCAACATAGGTTTCATTGTGTTAAGAAGAATGATTCAAAGTGTCTCAGCCAGGGCTACATCTCTGCCCTACAATCTACTTCTCATGAAGATTTTCGAGAAGTTTGAAGTTGAATTTCCAGAGGAAGATGACCCTTTCTGTCTTCAGCCTTTAAGTTATTACTCGATCTCCACTCTGAAGAGAATGGGGATCAAAAGAACAAGAAAAGGAGATTTTGTTTTGGATGAGGCCCGCAAGAGGGTTACTAAGGCCACTTCTGTTCGGTTAGAGAAAAGGAAGCTTATCCTACAGGAGGATGAGTCTACTCATGAAGGTGTGGATGAATCTGAAATTCATACCTTTGCTGATTCTCCATCATCCTCTCAGGTGTCACGCTCTCTTATTCCTTCTGCCCTTCCATCTTATACCCTTGTGGCACCTCCTGTTCACTCCTCTGTACCCCTTCCATTTCCAGAGGGTCCTGCTTCTCCTCCACCTACACTTATGTTGCCATCTCTGGCTGCTCCACCTCTTATTTCTCTGGTTCCACCCACTGCTTCTCAAGTCCAAACCTCCTCAAATCCAAACCTTACAATTGCTCCTCAAATCCAAACAGCCTCCCTAAATGCTCCTCAAACTCCCAAAACTTATCAGAGGAGACTAACCATCAGTGAGGATCAGTTCAATGAGCTAATGTTCTGTATAGAAAGCTTAGGAACTGCTCTCACTTCTGTTAAGGATCAGATGAATGTGTCATTAGATGCCAAGCTCACTCAAAGCAGATTGGACATGAGCATGGACCTTGACTCCGTTCAGGACAGGTTGACTTCCAGGTTGGATAGACTTGCAGGCTCTTTCTCCAGGACCCTTCGGTCTATACAGTCTGACATTCAAGCTCTTCAGCCAGAACTGCCTCAACCTCTTTGCTTTTCCACGGCTTGTTCTGAAGACTTCCTCCCTCCAATTTTCTGACCAGAAGTTGGCGAGGAAGTGAACTTCATGTCTTTGAATATCCAGGATGCTGAGCTTAGGTTCACTGATCTTTTTGCTTCCCCTGTCTCCGAGTCCTCTTCTGAGCCTCAAGGTTCAATGGCTGCACTTCAGGCTGCTCCTCCGGTAGAGCCTCCACCATGTCTGGCCTTGGTGGTATATCGAGGACCATTTCAATCTTCTGCTTTTCCGGTAGAGCCTCCACCATGTATGGACTTGGTAGTGTATGGAGGTCCATTTCTGCCTTCTACTCCCTGTATGGATTTGGTAGTATATCAAGGACCATTTCCACCTTCTGCTCCTTCTGCTCCCACTTCCGATATTGCATCACTCATAGGTCCTTATGTTTATCCAGACCTTGCAGTGCCTTCTTCAATTATACAAGAGTTGTGGAAGCGTATTTTAGACTTAGATTAAATAGGCGATCTTTTTTTGTAAACAATTTTGCTGATATCCACATCTTTGGTACTCTAATTTTTCTAATTCCTCAATATACACATGTTTGAGTAGTTGACTGCTTTTTCCTGTATTTTTTTTTATAATGTCAAAGGAGGACAAAGTGTGACAGCACTGTGTTTAAACTTTAACTTGGATTGCATGCACATACTGTGGGGGAGTTAAGATTATGAGGGAGAGATAATTTAATCAATTTATACTTATAGTTTGTCATCATCAAAAAGGGGGAGATTGTTGACTTAACTTATGTTTAAGTCTAACGATATTTTTGATGATGTATTTTTTGATTGTGTGTAATTTGATTAAGTTAATTATATGAGATTAATAAATTGATTAATAAGTTAAATATTGTCCTCCATTAATATGTCTCTTAATCTTCAGTGGAAATACCCTTTGAAAAGGGTATTTTAGTTGTTTAACAATTCTGTTAAGTGTTCAGGGTGTGATAGCAAAACATAGCAGAAAATGATAAAAAGGCCACATCCACTGCTGGCATTCAAAGGCCACCTCCACCGCCAGCTAAACGACAAAATCCACATCCACCGCTAGCAGAAAATGATAAAATAGTGTACATCCACAGCTGGCATTCAAAGTTTACATCCACCGATAGCTAAACGACAAGGTCTCCCAAAGTTTACATCCACCGATAACTAAACGACAAGGTCTTACAAAGTTCAACATCCACCGATGGATTCTCAAAGACAACATCCACCGCTGGTTTTTCAAAGGCGAAGTCATCCGGTGCACAGTAACTTCTGAAGACATCCACTGTTAAAATTTTAAAATTCAACATACACCGCTGGTCTCCAAAGGCAAAGTCATCCGGTGCACAGTAACTTCTGAAGACATCCACCGTTAGATTTTCAAATTCAACAAACACCGCTGGTCTCCAAAGGCAAAGTCATCTGGTGAATAGTATCCACCGCCAGAAATTTAAATAAACCGCGAAGCAACAGTGTATGTCGTCCAGAGCCTTAACTCCAGACCATTAATGGCTGACGAACGAAAGCGACTTCAGAACGCAACGGCTAGCCATCTAAGTACGGATATTTTTCCAACGACTATATTTCTATTTTCAGATGAGAAGCATTTCAGATCCGAGAAGAAAGAAGCTCGGGAGAATAACTTTTACTTCGAATACTTATTCTACATCTCTCTATCTTTCAGAACTTGAGATTCATCTGTGTGAGAGACTGTAGTCTATGCTGTAAACTTTTATCTCTACTGTAAAAGTGTAAAGGCAGTGGATTGTTGCCCGTGAAGAACAATCCAGGATTGTAAGGCTGTAGATGGACGCCCGTGAAGCTCGATTTGGTATTCTCGTTTGAGGAGAAGTGAAGGATCTTCAAGGGGAAACCTTGAAGCGTGGACGTAGGCAGGTTTTGGCCGAACCACGTAAAAACTCTTAGTGTTGTTTTTCTCTCTCTCTTTACTTTTATTGCTTGATTGCTTACTGTTAACTTATAAGTTAAATACAAGAGAGAAAATGATTAGATCACTAATTAAGTTTAAAAAGTCTAATTCACCCATCCTCTTAGACAATTACAATCCTACAGACACGTCAGACATTTGGTGTTGCTTGATTAGAAGTTAGTAAGCAAAAACATAAGAGTTAGAAAGAACTTAAAAACCTAAACGCATTAACTAATAAGAGAAAGATTTAGCACTTAAATCGGAAGTTATGTTTAGAAGTTTAAAGCAATTAGTATGACCATAGAAGGGATGACGATTCAACTAGAGTGAGTCTATAGTTGGTACAGTTTAAGTTAAGAACCACAAACACGAGGCTTACCTCAAGGATGGAAGTAGGTGTTGACTTAAATAGTGTTTAAGTCTAAATATGTTTTTGATGATGTTTTTAGAATGTCAAGTATGTAATTTGATTATGTTTATTAATAGAGAATAATGAATTATTCATGTGATTTAATTTGTTGGAAATACCCTCGAAAAGGGTATTTTAGTAGTCTAACAATCGGGTTGAGTGTACAGGGCTAAAAATTGATAAACAAAGGGTACATCCACCGATCGCGAAATGACATAGAAGAGTTCCTTCTGCCGATCGCAAAACGACAAAGAGTGAAGTCGTTTAAAGGCTACTCCTACCGATGGCGGTTCAGCGTTTAAAACATTATTCCTGCCGATACCGGTTCAAGCGTTGAAGTGTTGCATCATCCGATAGCGTTTCGAGGTACATCTGCCGATAGCATTCCAAGCTGCATCTGCCGATGAAGTCTTCAAGATGCATCTGCTGATGGAGTCTTCAAGATACATCTGCCGATGGCATTTGAAGATACATCTGCCGATAGAGTCTTCAAGATACATCTGCCGATGGTTTTTCAGTATGCATCTGCCGATGGAGTTCAAAGCTTGCATCTGCCGATGACTTATCATGTTGCATCTACCGATGGCGTTTTGAAGATACTCATGCCGATAGCTTTTTAAAGCTGCTTCCACCGATGATCTTCCGCCAGAATTCAAAATAGCCGCGAAGCTACAGTGACGTCATTTTCAGCATTAACTCTAGAACTTTAATGGCGACGACGATTTGCAACTACAGATGGCAACAGCTACCTAATCTAGTATGGATGCTTCCGAACGGTAACATTTTCCATTTGAAGAAAGGAGCATTCAATTCTGTGAAGCTGAAAATAAGACAGAGTATTTAAGCCGAGGTTAGAGCACAAAGATCCAACTTTTGCGAATTTCATTCTTGAGCCCTAACCTGCGAAAAATTATTCATACTATGTATTTCATCTACTCCTCTCGAACCAAAACTTGAGATTTAACCTTTGAGGGAGTTTAGATTGTTTTGATTATTAAAAACTCAAAACCTGTATAAGGCAGTGGATTATCGCCCGTGAAGAATAATCCAGAATTGTAAAAGGCAGTAGATCGGAGCCCGGAATTCCGATCTGTTTATTCTCGTTGAGGAGAAGGTTAAGGATCTTCAAGGGGGAACCTTGAAGCGTGGATGTAGGCAAGGTTTGGCCGAACCACGTAAAAAATCTTGTGTTAGAATTTCTCTCTCTCTCGTTTACTTTGATTGCCTATCTGTTTGCTGTTAGCTTAGAAATTTAAGGCAAGAGAGAAATCACTTAGCTATTGAATTTAATTTTTAAAAAAGGGTCTAATTCACCCCCCTCTTAGACAATCTCGATCCTACAATTGGTATCAGAGAAAGGTTAGTCACTGTCTAAGTTTGGGATTAAACACTCTGTGAAATATATATCTACAATGACATTCAACACTAACTTCACACACATAGAAGGTCAAGCTACAAATAGACCTCCTTTCTTTGATGGTAGTGACTATGTTTATTGGAAGGCTAGAATGAAAATATTCGTTCAAGCCATAGACTATGAGACTTGGTGTATTATAGAGAATGGTCCTTTTAAGGCCATGAAAACTGTAGATGGGAAAAGTATCCCTAAGGACTCTACTGAATTATCTGAGTCCGATAAGAGAAATCTGAGCCTTAATGCCAAGGCAGTAAACACCCTGTACTGTGCTCTGAATAGAGACGAATTTAATAGAGTACAAGGGTGTGAAAGTGCCCAAGAGATTTGGCATCTATTAGAGGTCACACACGAGGGCACAAATCAAGTGAAAGAGAGTAAATTAAATATGCTCATACACGAGTATGAACTATTCTCTATGCCTAAGGATGAGTCTGTTTCTTCCATGTTTACAAGATTTACTAACATCACTAATGGTTTGAAAGCTCTTGGTAAATCCTATTCGAGTGAAGAACAGGTCAGGAAGATCCTCAGATGTCTTCCAAGAAGCTCGCAGCCAAAGGCGAGTGCCATACAGGAAGCAAAGGATCTCAAGGCTCTAAAACTTGAGGAACTCATTGGATCTCTCATGACACATGAGATCACAATGAGGTCAAACGAGAAGGAAGATCTCAAGGAAAAATAGATCAATAAAAGGAAGGATATTGCTATGAAAGCTTCCTCCAGTAAACAAGAGTTATCTGAGGAAGAAGAAGAAGAAGATGATGAGGATATAGCCCTCATTACAAGGAGGTTTAGTAAATTCCTCCAGAGAAAAAGGATGCAAGGAAGAAGATTACCAAAGGTTGAGAAATCTCAAAAGGAGAAGGAAATCACATGCTTCGGGTGTGGCAAGCCTGGCCACATGAAGGCAGATTGTCCACAGGCCAAAAAATATCCCAAGAAATTTAAGAAGAAGACTATGAAGGCCACTTGGGATGACAGTGAATGCGACATCTCCTCTTCAGAAGATGAGGAAGTAGCCAACCTGTACTTCATGGCACATGAGGATAAGGTTAGTTCTTCTTCTGCCAATATTTTAAGTGATGGTGAAAGTGATAATGAAGATGGTGAACTAATTGATGCTTTTAATGACTTGGTTAAGCAATTATGTATTCTTAAGAACAAGTATCATTTGTTGAAAAGAGAAAATACAGATCTTTTAGAAAAGCATACTAAAGAAATGGAATTGCATGAAAAGGAGATCACTGAATTGAAAAAGAAAAATGAAACTTTAAATAATTTTGTTCAGAAATACACTTATAGTAGTAATCAACTTAACATGCTGTTAAGTGATCAGAGAATGCAATTTGATAAATCTGGCTTAGGATATGACAGGTTCAGTAAAAAGAAATCTTATAAGAATTTCTTTGTTAAATCTACTGTTTGCCATGCGTGTAATGAAGTAAGACATAAATCCTTTATATGTCCTTTAAAAACAAACAGTAAGAAAACAAGTAGCAAATTACAGTGGGTTCCTAAAGGAACCAAGACTAACGCTAGGACCCAAAAGATTTGGGTACCTAAGAAGACTACTTGATCTTTGTTTTGCAGGTTTACTGCTCTCCCGGGACAAATCTGTGGTACCTTGACAGTGGTTGTTCAAGGCATATGACGGGAGACTCAACCAAGTTTGCTGTTGTCAACAAGAAGAAGAGCAGTGTTACTTTTGGTGGAAACCAAAAGGGCAAGATTGTTGGCATCAGCAATATAGGTAATCATTCTAATCCTACTATTGAAAATATTTTGATAGTAGAAGGATTAAAACATAACCTGCTTAGCATAAGTCAATTGTGTGACAAAGGTTATAAAGTCACATTTAAATCTAATGATTGCGTGATCAAAGATATTTTAAATAACAACGTATTGTTCAAAGACTATAGAAAAGAAAATGTTTATATTATTGACTTGGATGTTATTGAGCATGTTGATGAAAAATATTTTGCTGTTAATTCTTCCCATGATTCTTGGATTTGGCATAGAAGATTAGGACATGTAGGGATGGATACCTTAGCTAAGATTACTAAGGAGAATTTAGTTAGAGGAATCCCTAAGATATCCTTTGAGAAGGATAAGGTCTGTGAAGCCTGCCAAATGGGTAAGCAGATCAAAAGTTCCTTTGCATCGAAGAATGCAATTTCTACTTCTAAACCGCTCCAACTCCTTCACATGGACCTCTTCGATCCTTCCAATATAGCCAGCCTAGGAGGAAAATTTTTTGCCTTTGTTATTGTAGATGACTTCTCTAGATTCACCTGGGTATATTTTTTGAAGTCTAAGGATGAGACTTTTGATACTGTTTCTAGCTTTAGAAAAAGAGTTCAAAATGAAAAGGAGCTCACCATTGTTGCTATTCATAGTGATCATGGTGGAGAATTTGAAAATGAGAGATTTGAACTCCTGTGTCTCAAATATGGAATTGAGCACAATTTCTCCTCTCCTAGGACCCCTCAGCAAAATGGTGTTGTTGTGAAGAAAAATAGGTCTCTCCAAGAGCTTGCCCGAACCATGCTGAATGAAAATTCCCTTCCTAAGTATTTCTGAGCTGAAGATGTTGCTACTGCTTGTTATGTGCTAAATCGGGTCTCTATAAGACCTATTCTTGAGAAAACTCCATATGAGCTTTGACATGGAAAAACTCCATCTGTTAAGTATTTTAGAGCCTTTGGTAGTAAATTCTTTATTCTCAACACTAAGGATAACTTAGGAAAATTCGATTCCAAATCTGATCTTGGAATTTTTCTTGGTTACTCTCTTTCCAGTAAAGCATATAGAGTATTCAATAGGAGAACTCTAATGGTAGAAGAATCAGTACATGTCAACTTTGATGAGTCCCCTCAGCCCACAATCAATGTGGATGAGGATGATACTTTGGATAATCAACTGGATTCTCTTTCTTTAGAAAAGCCTAGTGATCCTGTTCAAGTAGAAAAATCTTTAGAACCCTCTTCTACTTCTTTAGATATTGTTCCTGTCAAGGATGAAAATCCTGCTCTTCCTAGAGATTGGAAGTATGTCAAATACCATCCAATAGATGAAATTTTAGGTGATCCTTCTTTAGGAGTTAAGACTAGATCCTCTCTTAGGAATCTCTGTGCCAATGTGGAATTTATCTCTCAAGTAGAGCCTAAGAAGTTTGAAGAGGCAGAGTGTGATGACAATTGGATTTTAGCTATGCAAGAGGAGCTAAATCAATTTGAAAGGAGCAAGGTATGGGAACTTGTTCCACGGCCTAAGAATCATCCCATTATAGGAACCAAATGGGTTTATAAGAATAAATTGGATGAAAATGGGATTGTTGTGAGAAACAAGGCTAGACTAGTTGCTAAGGGATACTCTCAAGAAGAGGGTATTGATTTTGAGGAATCTTTTGCCCCTGTAGCTAGATTAGAGTCAATTAGGATGCTCCTTGCTTTTGCTTGCTACAAAAACTTCATACTCTTTCAAATGGATGTAAAGAGTGCATTCTTAAATGGTTATATTACAGAAGAAGTTTATGTTGAGCAACCTTTAGGTTTTGAAGTTTTTCACAAACCCGACTATGTCTATAAATTAAGGAAAGCTCTCTATGGTCTTAAACAGGCTCCTAGAGCTTGGTATGATAGGTTGAGGAACTTCCTTGAGGAAAGGAATTTCAAAAAGGGTAACACCGACTCAACTCTATTGACCATGTAAAAGGATAAGGATATTTTGTTAGTTCAAATTTATGTCGATGACATTATTTTTGGATCAACTAATGTCAACATGTGTAATGAATTTTCCTCCCTCATGCAAAGTGAATTTTAGATGAGTATGATGGGGGAGTTAAAATTCTTCTTAGCATTTCAGATTAGTCAATCTCCTGATGGAATTTTCTTCTGTCAAGAAAAATACATCAAAGAACTTCTTAAGAAATTTGGATTAGAATCCTCTAAGTCTTCTAAGACTCCCATGATTACCACAACTAAATTGGACAAAGATGAAAATGGAATAAATGTGGACATAAAGAAATATCGTGGTATGATTGGATCATTGTTATATCTTACTGCAAGTAGGCCAAATATTCTTTTCAGTGTTTGTTTATGTGCTAGATTTCAAGCTGCTCCTAAGGAGTCTCATTTAACTGCTGTAAAAAGGATTTTCAAATATTTGAGTGAGACTTCTGATTTAGGATTATGGTATCCAAAGGGCACCTCTTTTAATCTGATTAGATATTCAGATTCTGATTATGCAGGTAGTCTAGTTGATAGAAAAAGCACTAGTGGCACCTGTCAGTTCTTAGGTGAATCTTTAGTCTCATGGTATTCTAAGAAACAGAATTCTGTTGCATTATCAACTGCTGAGAGTGAATATTTTGCTGTAGGCAGTTGTTGTGCACAAATGCTTTGGATGAAACGGACTTTGGAAGATTATAATCTGTTTTATGATAGGATTCCTATTCGGTGTGATAACACCAGTGCTATCAACATTTCTAAAAATCCTATTCAGCATTCTAGAACCAAGCATATAGATGTTAGATATCACTTCATCCGTGATCATGTTCAAAGAGGTGATATATCTTTAGAGTTTGTAAATTCTGTGGATCAATTGGCTGACATCTTTACAAAACCTTTGGATGAAAAGACTTTCAATAATATAAGAATCAGGTTAGGTCTCATTCGGTTTGAGAAAAACTAAGGTTATCCCTCTGTTGGTGAATCTTGAGTGTTTGCTGTGAAGGCATCGGTAGATGTTTTTGTTTTCTATTGGCATCGGTAGATGCTTTATTTTCTAGGCACCGGTAGATGCACATCAATCGGTAGGCATCGGAAGATATATTTTCAATCTTCCAACACGTGTGACTCATCGGACTAATCAGCTTTACACGTGTTACTTCATCCTGTCGGACGAAACCCTCTTCTTTTTAAACTAAGTTTCTTTTCAGAGACGCTTCACTTTTCGCGCTCTTTCTGAAAACCCTGCCCTACCAGTTCTCTCTCTCTCGAGTCCTATTCTTTCAATGGATTTTCTGGGTTCATCTTCCCACGCAGTTCCCAAACCTGCCAAGAAAAAGGCCAAAGTATCAGCTCGTCCTCCACGAGAGATTCCTCGTGCCAGTGGCCATCTCTTTTCTTTCTCTCTAAGGCTGCTGAGTTAAGGTACCATGACGACTATAGGTACAAATCTTTAATTCCCAGTCGTGGGATTTACTTTGATGACTTAGCCGGAATGGATATTATAGAACCCTTGAAGGATCTCGGGTTATTAGGATTATTTGAAGTAGAATCGTACTATTACCCGGAAGTCATCCGTATGTTTTATGCCAATATGAGTTTTACTTCTGATTTTTCTATTATAAAGAGCTATGTGTATAGCAAGCATATAGAGATCACTCCCCAGTTCATTAATGCCCTTCTGGAGTGCTCCCATTTAGATAGCTGCACTTATCAGTATATGTCCGGCACTGAGCCTCCTTTCTTTGGTACCTCTGAGGGTCTCAGTTTTTTACAGCTTATAGTTCTTGACCTAAACCATACCCCTGATCCTTTTAAAGGCAAACACGTGACTGCAAGAGCCAAGTTATTTCATCAGATGATAAGGTACAATATTGTCCCTAAGGGTGGTCACCATGATGAGGTGAGTGCAATGGAGCTTTTTGTTCTGTTTGCACTGTACCAAAAGGCCCCCTTCAATCTTGGATATGTTGTGGTTCAAAGGATGATTCAAGCAGTGACATCCAGGGCTACCTCCTTTCCTTACAATCTGCTTCTCATGAAGATTTTTATACATCTTGAGGTTGTCTTTCCAGAGGATGAAGACCCCTTCCGTCTTCAACCCACAAGTTTCTATTCCAAAACCACCTTGAACAAAATGGGAATAAAGAGAACAAGAACAAGGGAGCTTGTTGTGAATGCTCCTAAGGGAAATACTGCTAAGGCAGCAGCTGCCAAAAAGGGGAAGAGAAAACTTAGCCTGCTAGAGGAGTCCACTGCTGAAGGAGGGAATGACTCTGAGATACCAGCATTTAATAATTCCCCTTCTCAATCTCAGGCTTCTAGCTTCCAATCTCCTCTTATGCGAAGGCGTCCAGCCCTTTTCTCACGAGCACTTATTTCAGAGGCAATCTCTACTCCCTCCTCTGTGCCCCTACCCCTTCCAGAGAATCCTTCATCTCCTCCACCTGCACTTCCTTTACCGGCTCTGCTTCCTCCAGCTTCTCCCTCTCCAGTCCAACAGACTATGTCTCCTCCATCTTCAGTCCACCAAGCTATCAATCCTCCATCTCCGGTCCACCAAGCTATATCTGCTCCTTCTCCAGCTTCCCCACCAGTTCAACCACCTTCTCCACTACTAACACCTCCTCCTGTCCAACCTGCTCCTCTAGTCCTAACAGCCTCAAATGTCCAAGTCTCCTCACCAATCCCATCAGTTACTCCTGCAACTCCAAAGACATATCAAAGGAGATTTTTCATTAGTGAGGACCAATACTCTGAACTGAAGACTTCCATTGCCAACCTTGGTATTGCACTCAGTTCCATTCAAAGTCAGCTTGACAAAACCCAAAAGGACATGGGATTCGCCTTAGATACCGATCTTGGTTTGCTGTCTCAGAAAATTGATGCTGATAGGCGCATGGTTGTCAGGGAACTTGACACTCTTCGATCTTCTGTTGATGCTTTGCATCCTGAACCTGAACCCGAACCCGAACCATCTAGTTCTGTCACTGTTTCAGAGGCTTGCTTTGAAGATCTTTTTCTTCCCTTTTCCAGGCCTGCAGTTGATGAAGATGTACGCTTACTATCGCTGGATCTTCAGGAGGCTGAACTAGCTTTTTCTCCTCCTGTTGCATTTCCTGCTGGTTCATCTGTCGAGCCTTCTCCATGTATGGACATGGTGGTGTACACAGCAACTTCTCCACCTCCGGCTCCCTGTCAAGCCTTGGTGCTTTATCAACCACCCATCCCTCTTGATATTCATTCTCTTCGTGCACTTGTAGATGCCTATTTTCATTCAGACCTTGAAATACCTGCTTGGATTAGCCAAGCTTTCTGGAATCATTTTGTCTCTTTCTTTAAATAGATGTTTTTGTTTGTAAACAATTTTATTGATTTCTACTTACATTTTTCTGATGTTTCTACTCTTTGTGATGAATGCATTGGTTCTGTTTGTTTTTGATAATGTCAATGGGGGAGAATGGTAAATGGCATAAATATATTTGATCAATGATTTATGCTTTGTGCCATTGCTGAATATGTTTTTGGTTGTTGTGTGTTTTTGAAACTCTGGTATGCTCTGTGTTTCTTTCTGGAAAATATGCATTTACTATGGGGGAGCTAAGATTATGGGGGAAAGCAATGTTTAATCAAATTTTATACTCATAATTTGTCATCATCAAAAAGGGAGAGATTGTTGACTTAAATAGTGTTTAAGTCTAAATATGTTTTTGATGATGTTTTTAGAATGTCAAGTATGTAATTTGATTATGTTTATTAATAGACAATAATGAATTATTCATGTGATTTAATTTGTTGGAAATACCCTCGAAAAGGGTATTTTAGTAGTCTAACAATCGGGTTGAGTGTACAGGGCTAAAAATTGATAAACAAAGGGTACATCCACCGATCGCGAAATGACATAGAAGAGTTCCTTCTGCCGATCGCAAAACGACAAAGAGTGAAGTCGTTTAAAGGCTACTCCTACCGATGGCGGTTCAGCGTTTAAAACATTATTCCTGCCGATACAGGTTCAAGCGTTGAAGTGTTGCATCATCCGATAGCGTTTCGAGCTACATCTGCCGATAGCATTCCAAGCTGCATCTGCCGATGGAGTCTTCAAGATGCATCTGCTGATGGAGTCTTCAAGATACATCTGCCGATGGCATTTGAAGATACATCTGCCGATGGAGTCTTCAAGATACATCTGCCGATGGAGTTCAAAGCTTGCATTTGCCGATGACTTATCATGTTGCATCTACCGATGGCGTTTTGAAGATACTCATGCCGATAGCTTTTTAAAGCTGCTTCCACCGATGATATTTCGCCAGAATTCAAAATAGCCGCGAAGCTACAGTGACGTCGTTTTCAGCATTAACTCCAGAACTTTAATGGCGACGACGATTTGCAACTACAAACGGCAACGGCTACCTGATCTAGTACGGAGGCTTCCCAATGGTAACATTTTTCATTTGAAGAAAGGAGCATTCAATTCTGTGAAGCTGAAAATAAGAAAGAGTATTTAAGCCGAGGTTAGAGCACGAAGATCCAACTTTTGCGAATTTCATTCTTGAGCCCTAACCTGCGAAAAATTATTCATACTCTGTATTTCATCTACTCCTCTCGAACCAAAACTTGAGATTTAACCTTTGAGGGAGTTTAGATTGTTTTGATTATTAAAAACTCAAAATCTGTATAAGGCAGTGGATTATCGCCCGTGAAGAATAATCTAGAATTGTAAAAGGCAGTAGATCGGAGCCCGGAATTCTGATCTGTTTATTCTCGTTGAGGAGAAGGTTAAGGATCTTCAAGGGGGAACCTTGAAGCGTGGATGTAGGCAAGGTTTGGCCGAACCACGTAAAAACTCTTGTGTTAGAATTTCTCTCTCTCTCGTTTACTTTGATTGCCTATCTGTTTGCCGTTAGCTAAGAAATTTAAGGCAAGAGAGAAATCACTTAGATATTGAATTTAATTTTTAAAAAAGGGTCTAATTCACCCCCCTCTTAGACAATCTTGATCCTACAGTAGGAACATCAGTGTTCGAGGAACTAAGAAGGCTAACCTTAATGAAGGGGTGTTTCTAAATTTTGGAAAATAGAAGGGTAAGATTTGAAATTTGAGGAGATTTGGATTAAGGGTGTAAACTTATTTACAACAAGTTTGCAAATGAGAATATTGTTTGATGAATCGTTGCAAGGGAGCTAAGTAGAATATTTAGGACCCGACTAGGAGGAACGAAAAAGGGTATGTCACGACCCTAATACTGTACCCAATTTCTGTACTATGTTTTTTTTTTCTTATCTTTATACTTTAAAGAAACTCTAAGCGGAAACTAAACCGAAATCGAAACCAGAATCGAAATCGGAATTGAATTCTAACTTTTAAAACAAATTAAATAAAACTTAAAACCATTTAATTAAAACTTAAATTAATTAATTTAAAACAATTAAAAGAAAACCGCCAGGGGCGAAATCGAATTTCGCCCCAATAAAAAGAGGCGATTGCAACAGGCGACAAGTCGCCTGTTACAAATCGCCGGTGGCGTTTGGTCGCCACACTCCCTGGAAATTTCCAGGGAGTGGCGACCATCTGGCGACCAGATCGCCCCCCTAGGCGAATGGTTGCCAACTCCTCTGCCCCCTTCTCCTTTTTCTTTCCCTTCTTCTTCCCTCTTTCTTCTACCTTTCTCTTCCTTTAATCATCTCTATACACTTTACACCTCCATCACCATTTCACTAACAAAATCATCAAACATACTCACTCACCCGAAATAACAACTCAAAACTCAATTAGAATATAACCCGTTTTCTTAAAAACAATTCGCGTGGATATGTTTAAAAATCGAACATTTCCCTAACACCAAACATTTTCAAAATTACATTTACAAAACGTTTAAACTACGAAAAGTAACCTATCGACTACCAGAACCAAACATCCTAAAATGTCTATAAAATTCACCATCAGCCCAAAACATCCCAAAAACCCTCAAAACACGTACATACTTTGACATGCCTCGGAGGCCCGTCACAAGGTCACAAAATCGGGCACATAATTTAATCACCCAATGTTCTAATGAATGGTCTCTTTTTGCAGGTTTTGATTCCATCATGGACTTCACGTGGGAGCCAACGTCTGAAGATGAGGAGAAACCGTGTCACGTCATTCATTGGAGCATTCCTACGGAGCTTGCTGACTGCCCTATGGGAATTTGTCTTCCCGGGCCTTAATTTGTAATTTTTAATTTTTAAAACTCATTGGCATACATTCGCCTTAATTGTAAAGATTTTATAATTGCATTTCATGCATTAGATTGTGTGGTTAGGACTAGATGTATGGTGGTGGATTTGGGTTGGAGGAAGTTCAAGAAAATATTCAAAGGAAAAGACCCTACAATAAATGGAGCCCAATGGAAGCCTTGGCCCAAAGAAGAGCCCACAAAAAAAGGTATAATTTTACAAGTACAAAAGTTTGTGGCAACATGGATTGATGATGTGGCAAGATTCCCTCCATTGATCCATTTAGGCCTGGCATTTATCTCCTCCCTAGGATGTGTGCTTGTTTGCCTTGATCTTGGCCATCCATTCTTTTTGATCCGAGGGCCCTAATCCACCTAGGACTTCTATAAATGCATGGTATTAGTGATTGTAGACAACTTTTTGCTAAATCAATATACTACTATTTCCCTAAATCTCCCAAATTCCTTTGGTGTTTTCCTTGGTTCCTTGAACCAAGAGGAGTTAGCCTCCATTGCTAGCCTAGCTTGGGTTGCTAGGTTAGCTCTTATCCATTCCCTCATCATCTCCATTGGGAGTTGAAACGAGGTCAAAAATCCCCGGCCTACGGTGGTCGTTTTCCTCACGGAAAACGTGAATCCAGGAGCTTAAACCGTAAGCTCGCTCCTCGGATCCACCAAGGGTTTTCTTTACTTTTATTGCTATCACTTTTGCACACAAATCACTCTTTACTTTTCAGCTTTTCATTATCAACACACTCACTTTCTATTTTTCATCGTTTCTTTATTTCCATTGCTTTACATTTCCTTGTCATTTCTAACATATATTGTCATCTTATTCTCTTTATTTTCTTGTAACTTTGCTTCTCTCTACTAACCTACAATCTCGGCCATTATATTAATATTTGCCTTCTTTATTTCTTGTCTTTAGTTTAATATTTTATTATTTTATTTCAATATTCAAATATTGTTCACTAGCACCCAACCGAGCACCAACCTAGCACATTCGTGGGTCGTACACGGGCCCCTTTTCTAAGGGACCCCGTGTCAAGTGGTATCAGAGCCACAAGGCTCCCCAATGTGTTTTAGTTGTCTTTGGCAATAGCCAAAAGTTGATACAAAACCGGGGTAGCGGCTCTTTTATTTTCCGCATTAATTTCCTATATATTTGTGCTAATCTTGAGCTAACTTGTGCTAATCTAACTTTTATTCTTGCTAACATTATTTTTGCTATATTAATACTTGTTCTAATGTGGAAAAATATGGTAGACAATCCTACAAGAAAACGCACAAGGTAAAGCCCCAAATCTCTTCGTTTCTTCCCTTTATTTTTCTCGGTTTCTTCTCCTTTTTGTTCCACGGTTTTCTACCTTGTTTTTGCTTTATTTTGAGTCCTTATTTTCCTTTAGATCTAAGCCAAAACTCTGTCGAAAATTTGGTAGAAAAGCAAGCATGAAATCGGCCTAAAGAAAATTGCTAAACCGGGTTATATTTTTTGCATAATCTTCACGGTTTTCACTATATTTGCCTCGGTTTATTGCTCCTTTAGTCTCGATTTTTGTTGGCATTTCTTGTTAGCATTTTAACCTTGTTTTAGCACTTAATTATTGTCCAATCACTATATTAAAATTCTGGAAATTTTGGTACTTCAATTCAGCTTGGAACTATTACTATCGAAAATAGGATTATTGTTGAAATTATCGCATCGGTTTTGTCTCTTTTGTTAAGCTCGAATTTGTCTATTTTTTTTGCTAAATATTGCTCATGTTTTAGTTCATAAATTTACCTAATATATGCTGTTAAGTGAATGCATTAAATTGGTTAACAAGAAATTGGCAAAAGCATGAATTAAAGTAGCAAATTGGAGCTAGACATTAGATTAACAATTCTGCTATATTTGAATTAAATTCCAGCATGTTATTTTGACTTAAATGATGTTCTAAATTTTATCATTTGCTGTTTTTAGAGTTAATTAGTTGTCATTAATATTGCTCTAGTTTGTCCTTAGTAAAAATTGATAACTTGATTGAGTTTCTTGACAATTTGTGGTGAAAATGAATTATTGAAAATATTCACTTCTTGGTTGAGATATTAAGTGTTATTAAATTGTCTAGTTATCATCCTAATTAGCATGATCCCTATTTTTATTGTTGTCTTAGCTAAGATTGTTCCTTAGTTTCTAAAATTGTCTAAGACATTAAGAAGATAAAAATCACACTAATTTAGGGAAATTTACTTAGACAAGAATTTCAATTTTTAATTAAATCACTCAACCATGCCTAATCGAAGTGGACTCAATCGAGAATCACCACACCAAGAACCACATCGGACTAGGGATACTCCCCCATCCGAACACACCCGTTACGAAGGAGAAACTAGCTCTCAAGGAGGCATGCAAGGACAAATTGATGCCTTAACGAATATAGTTAATAGCCTTGCCCAACAAGTCCAAACTATGCTGAACAATCCTCCTCGTAGAGAATTTCATGAACGTGTCCCCTCTCAAGAGACCTCATATAGGATTATTCCCGAACGCCTTAGGCGTAGAGCACCTTTTCAACCACCTATAGAGGAAGAGGAATGGGTTGAACCCCAAAGAAGGAGACCACGTCATTTTAATTCGGAGGATGATATTTGGACGGAAGATGATGAAGAGTACCGACCTAATCGTCGTAGGGACAACGACGACCTCCGTAATGTCAAGATGACAATTCCCCCTTTCAATGGGACGTGTGATGGAAACACGTATCTTGATTGGATTGATAAGGTAGAGAGAATCTTTGAGTGTCACGACTATTCCGAGCGAGTCAAAATTCAACTCGCCTCCCTTGAACTAACGGGCCACGCCCATTATGGTGGTCCAACCTTAAAAACCAAAGAATGCGTACACTAGGATACCCCATCTCAACTTGGAATTCCATGAAAGAGGAAATGCACAAGAGGTTCGTTCCCCGACACTACAAGCACGAACTCTTCCACCAACTTCACAACCTTAGACAAAATTCTCTCTCTGTCGATGAGTATATCACGGAAATCGAAACTCTCAATATGCGTTGTGCTATTGATGAACCCCAAGAGCAACTCATCGCGAGATTCATTCGAGGTCTTAACCGCGATATTGGAGATGCGGTTGAAGTACAACAATTGCAAATCATGGACATGGTCATTCAACTCGCCCTCACGGTGGAAAGACAACTCAAACGAAAACGCAAGACCAACTTCCCAACTAAATTTCCACCTAGGCACCTAGATCAAGATAAACCCAAACCTCCATGGAAGAATGAAGAGAAAAGGCCCATTAACCGTAATTGGCCACCTAAAACCCCATTCAACCAAAGCAAACCCTCTCTTACGGACAAAAATCAATCAAACCCTCCTAAAGGACTAAGAGCCCGTGATGTCCAATGCTACAAGTGCTTAGGCAAGGGACATTACGCAAATGAATGTTCTAACCGTCGAGTGATGGTTATCAAGGAGTCAACCGGAGAATGGGAGAGTGAGAACGATTAAGGTCAATACCTCGATAAAGAAGTAGGAGAAGAGGTTGGTGATGAGAGCGAGCACGAGTCGGATGAGTGTGCTGCTCAAGACGGACCACTTTTAATGGTGATTAGAAGATCCCTTGTCTCTAAAAATGTTGAGGAGGACTGCCAACGCGAAAACATTTTTCAAAGTAGATGTGCAGTCAAAGATAAAGTATGTTCGGTGATTATAGATAGTGGAAGTTGCGTTAACGTAGCTTCCCAAGATATGGTTAACAAGCTTGGATTGGAGTCGACAAACCACCCTAAACCATATAAGTTGAGATGGTTGGATGATAGAGATGACATTAAAGTGACCAAACAAGTAACTATTAATTTTACTATTGGAAAATATAAGGATTCAGTTACTTGCGATATCGTGCCGATGAAAGCGAGTCATCTTCTATTAGGACGACCATGGCTCTACGACCGTAGGGTACATTATGATGGTTACCTCAACAACTATAGTTTGAAATTCGGCGGTAGAAATATCAAATTACTTCCTATGACCCCTGAACAAATTGCTCATGATGATGCGCTTAGGAAGGAGGAAAAGACTAAAGAAAATCTTTTGTTGACCAAAAAGGGATTAAGGGCTGCTGTGACTAAGGGAAAAACGGTGATTCTTATTTTATTTAGGGACCGAATTATGGAGCTTGGAGAGATTCCCTTACTGATTCAAAACCTACTTAAGACTTATCAAGATGTTTTTCCTGAAGAACTACCCCCTGGACTACCCCCGATTAGAGGAATAGAACACCAAATCGACCTCCAACCCGGTGCTATGTTACCAAATCGACCGGCCTATAGGATGAGGCCTGAAGAAGCAAAAGAATTACAAGATCAAGTCCAAGAATTATTAGGGAGAGGATACATAAGAGAGTCGATGAGCCCATGCGCTGTACCTACCTTGTTGGTACCTAAAAAGGATGGCTCTATGCGAATGTGTGTTGATAGTAGGGCTATCAACCAAATCACCATTAAGTATAGGTATCCCATCCCTCGATTAGAAGATATGTTGGACGAATTGAGTGGAGCATCAATTTTCTCTAAAGTTGACTTGAAGAGCGGATATCACCAAATACGTATGAAAGAGGGTGATGAATGGAAGACCGCCTTCAAAACAAAATACGGATTGTTTGAATGGATGGTTATGCCATTCGGTCTTACAAATGCCCCGAGCACCTTTATGCGGTTAATGCATCATGTTCTTAAGGAATTCCTTGGGAAATTTGTTGTCGTGTATTTCGATGACATCTTGGTGTATAGTCGCGACCTCCCACAACATGTCAACCATCTCGAGATGTTATTTCAAACCCTCCGTAGCATTAAATTGTTTGGGAACTTGAGTAAGTGCTCCTTTGGACAAGAGAAAGTTTACTTTTTGGGTTTTATCATTTCTAAGGATGGCTTGGAAGCGGACGAAGAGAAGGTTAAAGCCATCAAGGATTGGCCCACTCCTAATAGCATCACTGAAGTCCGTAGTTTTCATGGATTAGCTTCTTTTTATAGGAGGTTCATTAAAGACTTCAGTTCTTTAGTCGCTCCTATTACGGACCTCACTAAGAAAGGAGTTGACTTTAATTGGACACCGGCATGCCAAAGTAGCTTCGATATGATAAAAGAAAAACTTTGTCAATCCCCCGTTTTGGCACTCCCCGATTTCAATAAGGTTTTTGAGATCAAGAGTGATGCCTCCGGTATTGGCATTGGAGCTGTATTGATGCAAGATGGTAAACCTCTTGCGTATTTCAGTGAAAAATTGAAAGGAGCTGCTTTGAACAATTCAACTTATGACAAAGAGTTTTGTGCTGTGATTAGAGCTCTCGAACATTGGCAACATTACTTACTTTCAAAGGAGTTTGTGATTCACTCCGACCACCAATCCCTTAAGCACATTAAGAGCCAACACAAACTCAACAAGCGTCACGCAAAATGGGTGGAATTCTTGGAAAGATTTCCCTACATTCTCAAATATTTGAAAGGGTCTGATAATACCGTTGCCGATGCTTTATCTCGTACACGTATCCTCTTAACGGAATTAAGTGTTAGATTTTTCAGATTTGAATGGATCAAAACCTTGTATGCATCCGATAAAGATTTTGGATTGCCTTATCACGTTTGCCAAACTAAGGCTGAAGGAGGATATAGTCTTATCGATGATTTTCTATTAAAGAATGGGAAATTGTGTATTCCTAATTGCAGTCTTAGACAATGCCTCATTAAAGAAGCTCATGGAGGAGGATTGTCTGGGCATTTTGGGGAAAAGAAAACCCTCGAACTATTGAAAGAAAAATTTCATTGGCCTCACATGATGAAAGACGTACACCACTATGTCGAGAAGTGTATTGTTTGTAAGAAGGCTAAAAGCAAAGTTCTACCCCAAGGACTTTACCTTCCTTTACCAGTTCCTACACACCCTTGGGTAGAAATTAGCATGGATTTTGTTTTGGGGTTACCACGAACGGGACGTAATAAAGATTCTATACTCGTGGTTGTGGATAGATTCTCCAAAATGGCGCATTTTATCGCCTGCAACAAAACCGACGACTCTGCTGCTATAGCCGACCTATTTTTCAAGGAGATAGTTAGGCTCCATGGAGTGCCTCAATCTATCGTGTCAGATCGAGATACCAAGTTCTTGAGCACTTTTTGGAAAACCTTATGGAAGAAATTGGGGACTACGCTATGCTTTAGTACATCTTTCCATCCCCAAACGGACGGCCAAACGGAAGTGGTCAATAAGACCTTGGGAACCCTTCTCCGAAGTGTCATAGGTAAAAATCTCACTAATTGGGACATAGTACTACCCCAAGTTGAATTCGGTTACAACCGAAGCCTTCACTCCACCACTCAGCAAACGCCCTTTGAGGTAGTCTGTGGATTTAATCCAAACACACCCCTGACACTTATTCCTATTCCAACCCAGGACCTAATCAACCCTTCGGGAGCAAATAAAGCAGAGCAAATGAAAAAGTTGTACGAGAAAGTTCGCCAAACAATTGAGAAAAATAACGCCAAATATGCTAAGCATGCAAATAAGGGACGAAAGGAGGTAATTTTTAATGTTGGAGATTTGGTGTGGTTACATCTTAGGAAGGAACGATTTCCTGCCAAAAGACACTCCAAACTGTTGCCTAGAGCTGAAGGCCCCTTTAAAATTTTAGAGCGCAAAAATAACAATGCTTACAAGTTGGAGTTACCCGGCGATTATGGGGTGTCATCCACCTTTACTGTACAAGATTTGTCCCCTTATATTGGAGAATTGGGACATGAAGAGGAGGCTGAGCTAATGGATTTGAGGTCAAATCCTCAGCCACCCGGAGGGGATGACATACGTCGGAGGCCCGTCACAAGGTCACAAAATCGGGCACATAATTTAATCACCCAATGTTCTAATGAATGGTCTCTTTTTGCAGGTTTTGATTCCATCATGGACTTCACGTGGGAGCCAACGTCTGAAGATGAGGAGAAACCGTGTCACGTCATTCATTGGAGCATTCCTACGGAGCTTGCTGACTGCCCTATGGGAATTTGTCTTCCCGGGCCTTAATTTGTAATTTTTAATTTTTAAAACTCATTGGCATACATTCGCCTTTATTGTAAGGATTTTATAATTGCATTTCATGCATTAGATTGTGTGGTTAGGACTAGATGTATGGTGGTGGATTTGGGTTGGAGGAAGTTCAACAAAATATTCAAAGGAAAAGGCCCTACAATAAATGGAGCCCAATGGAAGCCTTGGCCCAAAGAAGAGCCCACAAAAAAAGGTATAATTTTGCAAGTACAAAAGTTTGTGGCAACATGGATTGATGATGTGGCAAGATTCCCTCCATTGATCCATTTAGGCATGGCATTCATCTCCTCCCTAGGATGTGTGCTTGTTTGCCTTGATCTTGGCCATCCATCCTTTTTTATCCAAGGGCCCTAATCCACCTAGGACTTCTATAAATGCATGGTATTAGTGATTGTAGACAACTTTTTGCTAAATCAATATACTACTATTTCCCTAAATCTCTCAAATTCCTTTGGTGTTTTCCTTGGTTCCTTGAACCAAGAGGAGTTAGCCTCCATTGCTAGCCTAGCTTGGGTTGCTAGGTTAGCTCTTATCCATTCCCTCATCATCTCCATTGGGAGTTGAAACAAGGACTAAAATCCCCGGCCTACGGTGGTCGTTTTCCTCACGGAAAACGTGAATCCGGGAGCTTAAACCGTAAGCTCGCTCCTTGGATCCACCAAGGGTTTTCTTTACTTTTATTGCTATCACTTTTGCACACAAATCACTCTTTACTTTTCAGCTTTTCATTATCCACACACTCACTTTCTATTTTTCATCGTTTCTTTATTTCCATTGCTTTACATTTCCTTGTCATTTCTAACATATATTGTCATCTTATTCTCTTTATTTTCTTGTAATTTTGCTTCTCTCTACTAACCTATAATCTCGGCCATTATATTAATATTTTCCTTCTTTATTTCTTGTCTTTAGTTTAATATTTTATTATTTTATTTCAATATTCAAATATTGTTCACTAGCACCCAACCGAGCATCAACCTAACATATTCGTGGGTCGTACACGGGCCCCTTTTCTAAGGGACCCCGTGTCATACTTCCCCACGGGTCAGGTAAGCGTCGACTGCGCCAGCACACCACCGCAACCATCCTTCGTCAACTGAACTCATGTCTCAGGAGGAGGAATCTCGTCCTCACCTGTTTCCTCGTAATCACCTACACCATACAACACACTATGAGATAAAAATCTCAGTAAGGCTTGTAAATGCAAATGCTATGCTATGCTATGCTATGCACTGTATGTGTCACCGAGATCCTATCCCCCTAACCGGAGAGAGCTCATCCAGCGGGCGGACTACTCTTTCCAGCTAGAGGAAGGGGTGCACGCTTACAACACGTACAGCCGTGCCTGAGCCCCACCTCGAGTGACCTGTAAACTGTATGCCTTGTGGCCTATAAACTGTATGCCTTGCGGCCTGTAAATTGTATGCCTTACGGCTGTTTTCTTTGCATTATCTTTAAAATATCGTATGGAAATTCATTTTCATGCTTTTCTTTAAAACACGTGATGCATGAACAGTTTATATCATAAAGTAAACAACCACATATGTACCATCAAGACTATAAATACATAACCTATAACCTATAAAACAACTAAACCTGTCTACTCAACCAGAACAAATAAACATACACATCTCCAAAACTCCTTAAGACGACCACGACGTACGGTGTAGGCCAATCGGCCAGAGAAGATCACGAGAACTTACCTCGTGTCCAAAGCAGCTCAAGCTCCGTCCACGAGCGTTGTTTGTCTGAGGCAAAACATAATATCGACGTTAAAACGAGTTTAAACTATCGATCGCCCAAATTTACAAAACCTTAACTACGAAACTTCCTAAAGTTTTAATCCAATTCATTGAGCTATTTACTCGAGCAATTTACGCTCGGCACCTAAATTCCTAAATTACGAGTTTTCCCTAAAATCTCAAAATTTCACAAATTCTAACATTTTTTTCTAAATCAATTAGATTAGTCCAATAATGTCCAATACGTTCAATATATACTTAATTGCAGCAAATCTATAAATTTCGAATCCTAAATCTCGTTTTTAATGGAAACCCTAAACGAACCCTAATTGGTTTAACTCTACGAAACTCGGAATTTAACGCTCTAAAACTATAGAATCATACCTAGAGCGTCGATTGGAGGAGAAAACGTGAAGAAAATGGAACGATTGGCGGACGAACGGAGGTTGGAAATGGAGGAAGGCGTCGACGACGAGGGAGAGGAAACTCTCTGGTTCGTGAATTGCCAGAGAAGAAAAGAAGAAGTGAGGGAGAGAAGAGAGAAGTTTGTTTTTAATATAATTTGGTTGGAAAAATTACCATTTTGCCCTTAGTACATATTTTATATTTGTTTCGTCTTTCGTTTCGTCAATCGGCTAACTGTTCGGATTCTCAAAATTTTCTTATTTCACCATTATATCCAACTTATTATTAGGGTCCTAATAAAACTATCCGTTCGCAAAACGGACCTCGTTTACTATTTTTACTAAAACGTCCTTTGTATTACGAGAAACTTAATTACTCGGAATATAGCGTTATTACTCCGAAAATTCTCGTAAATTCCTTAAAATTCCAATTAATAATTAGGATCATAATGGCGCTTCTTTTTCGTAAAACGAGTTTGATTTGACATATTTATAAAAATGCCAATATATATTATAATATAAAATTCCGTACAGGCCGGATATTACAGGGTAGACCAGTTAGTAACTTCAAAGAAATCCTTATACGATATTAGGGATAAGTGCAGGGGATTGTTAGATTAAATGAAGGGTTAAGATTGGAAGTTTTTGTTCAGTGTTTAATGTCGTGCGATTGTGAAATTCGCGATTTATCGAATAAGGAGAACGGGGTTTTGCACAGAAACTATTTAAGTAAACTTAGAAGTGAGGCTAAGTTAGAAAATTCCAGAGGTTCGACTCGTATTTGACAAGTCGATACCAATGAATACGCAAATGACCTATAGCAAGCCAAGCACCTTTCTTAAGCTTGGTTCAACTAAGACATTTCACAATCTGTCATTAGAATCGATCCTAAATAAGCGAATTCCAAAACTAAACGAAACTCCTAGCTAAGGCAAATTTCCTAAAACTTTGGTTTACGTCATTCAGACATTTTACTGAGCACTTTGCGCTCACAAATTCTCTAGCCTCAATTAATGGCATTTATACTCACTCCAACAACCAATTTAACCTAACAATCAATTTTCCACTCTAACTACCATAACAACCATAAATACATCATCAATGGACATTAATATCGCAAAACTATCAATTTCTAACATAAACCTAAAATTTCCAAAATCCTAAATCGATAAACCCTAATTATTCTTAACCCTAAAATCGAAACTGAACGTCTAGAATACTCTAACCTTACCTAGAGCTGGATTGTTGGAAGAAAATCGGAAGAAATCATCGTAAGGAAGAGGAATGATCGAGCCATCGGCAGAGAAAGGCGTTGGAGGAAGAAATCACTAAGGGGATGGGGAGGGAGAGCTCTTGTAACGCCCTTAAACCCGACCCGGCTCGGTGCGCTACTTTGCTAAGCTATCCCATGTTTAAAACGACGTTTAAAATAATTTTCGATAAAGTTTTGACTAGATTTTCAGATTTCTCAAACCCTCGATTTTTGTTGGAAGACGTGCCCAAAATACGTTTAAAATATGTCAGAAAATGTCAGGTCAAAACATAGTAGAAATAGTAAAATTTAAAAAAAAAAATTCAAAAAAGGTGCTGGGCGTGCGCACTGGGCGCCGCGCGCGCCCCCGGGCGCCTCATGCTGGGCGCCTCGTGCACACCTGCGCACCCAGTGCCCGATCGATCGGGCCTCCTCGGGTTTTTCAGCCCAAAATGCTATTTTTTTCAACTTTCCTCACTTTTCTTCATTTTTCATCGAGCCAAACACCTCCAAAAATTCTAAAATTTTTACCACACGATCCCGACACCCTTAACTCTGTGTCCCGTAAAAATCTTGAAAAACCGACTTAAAACGGTAATAAAGTAAACTAAACCCGACGTCGTTTGTTTTAAAACCAAAACGAGCGGCATAACGCCTAAAATTTCCAAAAACCAAAAACCAAAACCTGCAATTTTACCTATTGTCAAGACTATTCAAACCATTTCCAAAACAATTTACGAACCATATTCACAACATCCCAAAACAGTTAGGAAAATATTTACAAGACAAAATACCAAAACTCCCCCACAACCCTCGGAAGACGATGGCCGAGACGCCCCGACAATAGCCTGCACCGGCGTGCCCCGTACTCCTCCGACTGCTGCCTAGTCCTGGGCTATCTCGTCAATCTCACCTGGGTAAATATCGTCACCTACACCATAGAACACAAAAAGTAAGCCTAATGCTTAGCAAGTAGGGAAAAATGCACTTTAAAATAATGCATGCTCGACTCAACCCTAGGATGCAGTTTCTACACACTCTGTTATTTTCTTTTCATTCAGGTTGCATTTATCTTTCACTTGCATGTGAATCAAGTAGGCACATGTCCCAACACAATCCAGGACGGCCACGTCTTAACCCACGGAGCAAGATCGGAGGCACACATCCTAAACAATCAGGGACGGCCATATCGAATCTCCTCCTTCGTCGATCGTAGAATCCCCAGTGCGGCTTCCGGCACGAGCAGGTCGAGATACTCAGAATCCCCAGTGTGTCTTCTAGCACAAACAGATCGAGGCATTCAGAATCTCCACTGTGTTTTTCAACACGAGTAGGTCGAGGCATTCATACGCACGACACATTACGTAATTTAGCATAGCATCTCTCGTAGGATCCCTCTCGGGGTCCTACAACGAGCCACTTGTCCGACGAGACTATTCTACTCGAGACCAAGTTGCATATCCATTTTCTTATCTTACATTTCATCCTCACCACTCAAACATGTCAAACACGTGGTTTCGTAGTTAGAAAACAATGATGCATGACACACGATGCTCGACTCAAACAAAACACAACAAATAAGCAAACAATCTCTACCGTTCCATGGTGTAGGCCCGAAGGCAACAAAACACGCATCCACTACTTACCTGATTGCTGAAGAAAAGTTATGTCACTTCGTGCCGCTAAATTACTAGTGCAATTACCTAACAAATAAGAAAAATTAACTTAGTACCACACTAGGGATTCTAAAGAAATTAACTAAACCAAACTAATACTAACTTTTCAACCTAACCATTAAAATCCGATTTTTGCACAAATCTAGCATCCAACTTCAAACGGCCATAGCTTACTCGTTTTTCAACCGATTTCGACGTGCCACCCCAATCTATAAACCTCTACACGTCTACTATCCATTGAAATCATCAAATTCACTATCCAAATAATTTGGACAGCCCTAAATGCACCAAACAGATTCGGCCAGCAAAAGTATAAAAACCGAGTATTCCACAAACTTCACCAATACTCTAATCTAACGACCTAAACCACTTAAACTAACATATCTAAGGTTCAATCCATCAAAAGTAGCAAAGAAATACAGCAAGGGAAAGATAATTTCGAAATCCCCACTTAGGGTTTTCCAAACTCTTCCAAAACTCCACCAAATCCACTAAAAACACCAACAAACTCTACTATTTTGTATACAACCTAAAACCCATCAAAAACTAACCTTAAATCTTGAAAACTCTTGATGAAATGAAGAAGAGGGAGGGCTTCCATGGCTGCATTCTCGTGGAGGGAAAAATGGGAGAAGAAAGGTATTTAAGTTTTTTGTAAACTTTTCCTTCACTTTAACTTATTTATAAAAATATTTCTTTCTACTTTTAATTCTTTCCACCATTCTTTAAATACTTATAAAACAAACCTCATTTCTTTCCTTTATTACTCCAACGTGAATTTCCCTTCCATTCATTCTTATCTTTTAATTTTTATCATTACTTTCCTTTAATATTTTTACACAATTTAACCAACTCACTTCAAGCATAATATTTTCTCATAAATTCCTCTTCAAATTTCACCCTATAATTTGCATCACCTCTGAATGAAATTAAACTCTCATAACATACTCTAACTAGGCTTAGTACATTATAGGAAATTTCCTGGTGGTACACAATTCACGTTGAGGAAATTTTTCGGGTGTTACATCTCTGGAGAGAATCGTGAAGTGGGGGAAGGAAGAAGAGAGTTTTTAGTGTTTTATTAATTTAACTTCTCAAATTACCCTTTTACCCCTTCACTTAATCCTTTACCTAATTCGCTATTTAGCCCGTCGATTTGGATTCTCCAAAAAAAATTTTTTCTACTAAATATCTCAATTAATTACTAGGGTTCTAATAAAACTTCTCACTCGTGAAATGACCTAAATTGCTCCATTTACGAGCACAACACTAAAGAGAAGAAATCGAAAACCCGGGCGTTACAGCACCAATCCAATACTCATCTAGCAAGGATTCTTTCACATTTTTGGGCTTGATAGTCGAAGTAAAACACGTCATTTGGATCATTTCATGATAGTTCAGTCTCGGCTTGTCTCTAGTTCTAATATCATCATCTAGACCTCCAATAACTTCATCTGCGGGATGATTTTTCTGGACACGTGTGAATGGTTGTCTATTATTCGAGGTGGGCTTCCTCCACTTTATCAATTGTGGCAACCTGATCTGAGACATCACCAGTGTAACAACCCCCCCACACCTCTTGGGCCGGGCCTCGCCCCGCACCCAGGCCAGGGCAAGTTGTGCGATCCTGCCCCACGGGCCAGAACCGCCACGTGGCAGCCACACAGGCCCACCACGTGTACTCACGATCTTCCTCCACTACCTGGTTTAATGGGGGTTTTTGCCTCCCCAGGGATTCGAACTCAGGCTCCCAGGCATCATAACCATGAGTCCATCATCTCTGGTACCATTGAGCTGGACCAGCTCAGTGGTACCAGGGATGATGGACTCATGGTTATGAAGCCTGGGAGCCTGAGTTCGAATCCCTGGGGAGGCAAAAACCCCCATTAAACCAGGTAGTGGAGGAAGATCGTGAGTACACGTGGTGGGCCTGTGTGGCTGCCACGTGGCGGTTCTGGCCCGTGGGGCAGGATCGCACAACTTGCCCTGGCCTGGGTGCGGGGCGAGGCCCGGCCCAAGAGGTGTGGGGGGGTTGTTACAAAAAAGTTGCCTTTTTTTGTAACGGCCCACTCCCCCAGCCCACGCCCCCAGCCCAGGCCTCGCCCGCAACCAGGCCACGTGTCCAGGCTGAGTGTCCGTGCAGTCCCCGTAGAGCCCTGCCACGCGACAGCCACACAGGCCCACCACGTGTACTCACGATCTTCCCCCACTACCTGGTTTAATGGGGGTTTTTGCCTCCCCAGGGATTCGAACTCAGGCTCCCAGGCTTCATAACCATGAGTCCATCATCCCTGGTACCACTGAGCTGGGTCGAGCCGTAGGTGGACAGGTAACCGAGAATCCTCATCGGGCTAGGACGCCAGGTAAGTAGAGGACGTTTGTGTTTTGCCTTCGGGCCTACACCCCGGAACGGTAGGATTTATTTTGTTGTTTGTTGTTTGTTGTTTGGTTGTCTCCTTTGTTGGTTAAGCATTGTTGGTTGTTTGTTGTTGTTGTTGTTGTTTGTTGTTTGGTTGTCTTCTTTGTTGGTTAAGCATTGTTGGTTGATTGCTTTGCTTTGTTTGGGAATTGTTGATGGTTGATTGCTTTGCTTTGTTTTGGTCTGGTTAAGTATTTGTGGGACATGCATGGTTTGAATGGTGAGTATAAAATGTTGGGTGTCTCGTAAGAGATGTACGCTATGTGTCTCGTAAAAGATGTACGCTGGGTGTCTCGTAAGAGATGTACGCTTTGTGTCTCGTAAGAGATGTACGCTTGGTGTCTCGTAAGAGATGTACGCTTTGTGTCTCGTAAGAGATGTACGCTGGGTGTCTCGTAAGAGATGTACGTTTTGTGTCTCGTAAGAGATGTACGCTGGGTGTCTCGTAAGAGATGTACGCTTTGTGTCTCGTGAGAGATGTACGCTTTGGGTGTCTGGTGTGAGCTGTACGCTGGGTGTCTCGAGTAGAATGGAATTCTACGAGAGACGTACGTCGTTCTGTTGTTGGTTTCGTGTGGTATTGCATATTTGAAGCACACATCATGGTATAACACGTTAGGTACAATTAGTGGCTTTGTTTGGAATTGTGTTTGGCATTGTGAGCATGAACGTAATCAGATAAAGTAAATTGTAAAATGCATCTCGAATAGCGTGCCTTGTCGGGCTGAGGTGCTGGTGTGTAGCACCCCGAGGTGAACTCTATAAGAGATGACCGGTTAAAACACGAAATCCTGAATAGTGTGCCTTGTCGGGCTGAGGTGCTGGTGTGTAGCACCCCGAGGGGATCTCTATGAAGGATGACTGGCTAACAGCAAATAAGCATAACTGAGTGTTAGAAACTGCATGTGTTAGGCTGATTGTATTGTGTGTTGTTTATATTGAGTTGTGTGAGAATGAATTGCTTATTGTGGTTTATATTGAGTAGTGTGGGAATTAATTGCTTTGTTCGTTGTTGTTTGGTGATTGTTTGGTTGTTGGTTATTTTATGTTGTGCATTGAGTGAGCATGAGTTGTGAGCACGGGTCTTTTTTGTAACAACCCCCCCACACCTCTTGGGCCGGGCCTCGCCCCGCACCCAGGCCAGGGCAAGTTGTGCGATCCTGCCCCACGGGCCAGAACCGCCACGTGGCAGCCACACAGGCCCACCACGTGTACTCACGATCTTCCCCCACTACCTGAGGAGGCAAAAATGTCACGACCCTAGTACTGTACCCAGTTTCCGTAATATAATTTTTTTTAAATAAAACTTTATGCGGAATTTAAACTGAAGTCAAAACAAGAATTGAAGTCGGAATTAAAATCTAGTCTTTAAATCATTTAAAACAAAACATATAACAATTAAATAAAACTTAAACATTTTAATAAAACAATTTAAATCTAAATCAGAAACAGAGGGGGCAGAAACGTCTTTCTGCCGAGGAGGGAGTGCAGCAATCGATCGCTGCGTAAAGCACGCTCGATCGCTGCAAACGCTGCGTAATGCAGCGACCAGTCGCTGCATATTGCAGCGACCAGTCGCCCCTCACCACTCCTCTATCCTTCACTTCTTTTCCCCTCAAGTGCTCTCTGGAATTCCAGAGAGCAAACACTTAATCAACTCTCTCGAATCCGATTCCAGAGAGCAAACCTCATCCTCAACATACCCTGCAACTATCAACTTCAATACATCTCCAATTTCATCCTCATTAATCTACTAACACCTCATAATCATCCAAACATTAACGTAATCAAACTTTAAGAAAACAAACTGCATGGGTATATTCAAAACTATACTTTTCCTCCTGTTTTAAAACATCTAAGCAGTTTATAAAAACAAGTTTTCAAAACGTTTAAAACCTCAAACGTAAACCTATCAACTACCAGAACCAAGCACCCTAAGATGTTCTAACTGTACAAAGTTATCAAACAATCCCAAAACACCTAACCATACACCCACGGGTCAAAATACGCCTCAACTGCTCAGCACACTCCCACGGGCCATTCTCCGTCAACTGCATCACTCCTCAGGTGGAGGGATCTCGTAGTCACCTGTATCGGGATCACCTACACCATACAATACACTATGAGATATAAATCTCAGGTAAACTCTACGTAAATGCAGATGCGTGCAGATGCGTGAAGTACATATGTTATTCGTTAAACATGCAGATATCAGATACAGATTCGTTACGTTGCAGACAGATTGTCACCAAGACTAAACCTCCTCGCCGTGACCAGATAACAGATTACGTAGATTTTGTTGGTTCATTTTACTTTTTAATTAGGTCGCAGACAGAATGTCACCGAGATCTAAACCATTTCGCCGTGACCAGATAACAGATTACGTAGATTCATTTCGTTCGTCGGTTCGTTTTACTTTTTAATTAGGTCGCAGACAGATTGTCACCGAGCTAAACCACCTCGACGTGACCAGATAACAGATTACGTAGATTTATTTCGTTCTCTTAACCAGATGCTTTAAATGACATGATGCATGAGTAGTCAAATACATACAGTAAACAACCAACATGTGTACCATCAGGACGATAAACAAACATAACCTATAAACGTCTAACATAACTACCCAACCGACACAATTTAAATAAAAGCATCTCCAAAACTCCTCGAGACGACTTCGACGTACGGTGTGGGCCAATCGGCCAAAGAAGATCACGAGAACTTACCTCGTGTCCAAAGCAGCTCAAACTCCGTCCACGAGCGTTGTTTGTCTGAGGCAAAACATAACGACCGATGTTAAAACAATTTAAGCTTCTAAATGTCCTAATTAACAAACCTTAACTAAAGAATTTCTTAAAACGTCCAACTTAATTATTCGAAGCATATCGATGAACAATTTACGATTGATACCTCGAAACTACAATTTACGAGTTTTCCCTAAAACCCGAAAATTCTCAAATTTAACATTCGTCCTAAATCAATCAATTCGTCCAATAACGTTCAATACGTCCAATATACACTTTATTACGGGAAACCTATTAATTACAAACCCTAAATCTCGTTTTAATCGAAACCCTAAACGAAAACCCTAACGATAAACTCTACGAAACTCAGAATTTAACGCTCTAAAACTATAGAATCATACCTAGAGCGTTGATTGAAGGAGGAAGCGTGAAGAACGGAGGACGAACGGAAAAGAAATCGGAGCACGGCGTGGAGAAACCGTCGCGGCAGAGAGGGAGAAGCCGAGAGGGAGAGAGAGAGAATGCTCTCTGGAAACGATTTTCAGAATGAAAATCGTTCTAAGGCATTTTGCCTTTTAATAAATTTGATTTAGCTAAATGACCCTATTGCCCTTTACTTAATTTTCTTATTTGATTCGTCTTTCGTTCTGTTAATCGGCTAACTATTCGGTTTCACCAAATCTCCTTATTTCACCAATAAGTCCAACTTATTATTTTGGATCTATTAAAACTGTCCGTATCGTAAATCAGACCTCGTTACTATTTTACTTAAACGTTCTTTTCGTTACGAGAAGCGTATTACTCGGAATATAGCGTTACATTCCGAAATTTCCCTAAATTTCCTTAAAATTTCTATTAATTGTTAGACCGTAATGACGCTTTCTTTTCGCAAAACGGACCTGATTTGACATATTTACCAAAATGTCATTTATATTAAAATATTAATATCCCGTAAAGCTGGGATATTACAAAAAACCCTCATTAAACCAGGTAGTAGGGGAAGATCGTGAGTACACGTGGTGGGCCTGTATGGCTGCCGCGTGGCAGGGCTCTGCGGGGACTGCACGGACACTCAGCCTGGACACGTGGCCTATTGCGGGCGAGGCCTGGGCCGGGGCATGGGCTGGGGGAGTGGGTCGTTACAAAAAAAGGCGCCTTTTTTTGTAACAACCCCACCACACCTCTTGGGCCGGGCCTCGCCCCGCACCCAGGCCAGGGCAAGTTGTGCGATCCTGCCCCACGGGCCAGAACCGCCACGTGGCAGCCACACAGGCCCACCACGTATACTCACGATCTTCCCCCACGACCAGCTCAGTGGTACCAGGGATGATGGACTCATGGTTATGAAGCCTGGGAGCCTGAGTTCGAATCCTTGGGGAGGCAAAACCCCCATTAAACCAGGTAGTGGGGAAAGATCGTGAGTACACGTGGTGGGCCTGTGTGGCTGCCACATGGCGGTTCTGGCCCGTGGGGCAGGATCGCACAACTTGCCCTGGCCTGGGTGCGGGGCGAAGCCCGGCCCAAGAGGTGTGGGGGGGTTGTACACCTGTGCCATGGGGGAAACACTGGAGGCTTTCTTCACTTAGGATCGGATCAGTCTTCTTAGAAGTACAGTGGTTTCAGGGAATGTCCACTTGAACATCACAGTTGTTAGACATTTGCGAGTCCTTTTATTGTAGCGTCGATAGGCACGGCTATTAGTGCATTAGCCCACGAAAATAGCTTCATCACTGTGGGATATAGCTTCCACATATGTTCCCTGTCATTTAACAAATAACAATAGGATCCGAACGGATGAAAATAGTTAAGATTTGGAGTGTACCTTTCCACATCTAATAATGTGTCATTGATAGTGTTCATAGATTTATCCCCGAATCTTCTGTGGAACATTTCTCTTTGTAAACATGATGCAGACCATCTCTGCTATAGTTTGATTCTTCTCTCAACGATACCATGTTGGGGAGTTTTAGGTACAAGAAGGGAATTCATGAACTATCCAAAGGTGATTACAGATTATGCTAATTTTGAGTTTCAAACTCTGTCTCGTTAGAGATGTACGCCTTTGTGTCTCGTAAGAGATGTACGGCTGGGTGTCTCGTAGAGATGTCCGTTTTGTGGCTTGTTTGTTCTCGTAAGAGATGTACGCTGGGTGTCTCGTAACGATGTACGCTTTGAGTCTCGGAGCGATGTACGGCTTGGGTGTCTGGTGTGAGCTGTACGCTGGGTGTCTCGAGTAGAATGAATTCTACGAGAGACGTACGTCGTTCTGTTGTTGGTTTCGTTGTGGTATTGCATCTTTGAAGGCACACATCATGGTTAACACGTAGGTACAATTGAGTGGCTTTGTTTGGAATTGTGTTTGGCATTGTGAGCATGAAAGTAATCAGATAAAGTAAATGTAAAATGCATCTCGAATAGCGTGCCTTGTCGGGCTGAGGTGTGGGTGTTGTAGCACCCGAGGTGAACTCTATAAGAGATGACGGTTAAAACACGAAATCCTGAATAGTGTGCCTTGTCGGGCTGAGGTGCTGGTGTGTAGCCCCCGAGGGGATCTCTATGAAGGATGACTGGCTAACAGCAAATAAGCATAAATGAGTGTTAGAAACTGCAATGTGTTAGGCTGATTGTATTGTGTGTTGTTTATATTGAGTTGTGTGAGAATGAATTGCTTATTGTGGTTTATATTGAGTAGTGTGGGAATTAATTGCTTTGTTCGTTGTTGTTTGGTGATTGTTTGGTTGTTGGTTATTTTATGTTGTGCATTGAGTGAGCATGAGTTGTGAGCACGGGTCTTTTTTGTAACAACCCCCCACACCTCTTGGGCGGGCCTCGCCCCGCACCCAGGCCAGGGCAAGTTGTGCGATCCTGCCCCACGGGCCAGAACCGCCACGTGGCAGCCACACAGGCCCACCACGTGTACTCACGATCTTCCCCCACTACCTGAGGAGGCAAAAATGTCACGACCCTAGTACTGTACCCAGTTTCCGTAATATAATTTTTTTTAAATAAAACTTTATGCGGAATTTAAACTGAAGTCAAAACAAGAATTGAAGTCGGAATTAAAATCTAGTCTTTAAATCATTTAAAACAAAACATATAACAATTAAATAAAACTTAAACATTTTAATAAAACAATTTAAATCTAAATCAGAAACAGAGGGGGCAGAAACGTCTTTCTGCCGAGGAGGGAGTGCAGCAATCGATCGCTGCGTAAAGCAGCGCTCGATCGCTGCAAACGCTGCGTAATGCAGCGACCAGTCGCTGCATATTGCAGCGACCAGTCGCCCCTCACCACTCCTCTATCCTTCACTTCTTTTCCCCTCAAGTGCTCTCTGGAATTCCAGAGAGCAAACACTTAATCAACTCTCTCGAATCCGATTCCAGAGAGCAAACCTCATCCTCAACATACCCTGCAACTATCAACTTCAATACATCTCCAATTTCATCCTCAATTAATCTACTAACACCTCATAATCATCCAAACATTAACGTAATCAAACTTTAAGAAAACAAACTGCATGGGTATATTCAAAACTATACTTTTCCTCCTGTTTTAAAACATCTAAGCAGTTTATAAAAACAAGTTTTCAAAACGTTTAAAACCTCAAACGTAAACCTATCAACTACCAGAACCAAGCACCCTAAGATGTTCTAACTGTACAAAGTTATCAAACAATCCCAAAACACCTAACCATACACCCACGGGTCAAAATACGCCTCAACTGCTCAGCACACTCCCACGGGCCATTCTCCGTCAACTGCATCACTCCTCAGGTGGAGGGATCTCGTAGTCACCTGTATCGGGATCACCTACACCATACAATACACTATGAGATATAAATCTCAGTAAACTCTACGTAAATGCAGATGCGTGCAGATGCGTGAAGTACATATGTTATTCGTTAAACATGCAGATATCAGATACAGATTCGTTACGTTGCAGACAGATTGTCACCAAGACTAAACCTCCTCGCCGTGACCAGATAACAGATTACGTAGATTTTGTTGGTTCATTTTACTTTTTAATTAGGTCGCAGACAGAATGTCACCGAGATCTAAACCATTTCGCCGTGACCAGATAACAGATTACGTAGATTCATTTCGTTCGTCGGTTCGTTTTACTTTTTAATTAGGTCGCAGACAGATTGTCACCGAGGCTAAACCACCTCGACGTGACCAGATAACAGATTACGTAGATTTATTTCGTTCTCTTAACCAGATGCTTTAAATGACATGATGCATGAGTAGTCAAATACATACAGTAAACAACCAACATGTGTACCATCAGGACGATAAACAAACATAACCTATAAACGTCTAACATAACTACCCAACCGACACAATTTAAATAAAAGCATCTCCAAAACTCCTCGAGACGACTTCGACGTACGGTGTGGGCCAATCGGCCAAAGAAGATCACGAGAACTTACCTCGTGTCCAAAGCAGCTCAAACTCCGTCCACGAGCGTTGTTTGTCTGAGGCAAAACATAACGACCGATGTTAAAACAATTTAAGCTTCTAAATGTCCTAATTAACAAAACCTTAACTAAAGAATTTCTTAAAACGTCCAACTTAATTATTCGAAGCATATCGATGAACAATTTACGATTGATACCTCGAAACTACAATTTACGAGTTTTTCCCTAAAACCCGAAAATTCTCAAATTTTAACATTCGTCCTAAATCAATCAAATTCGTCCAATAACGTTCAATACGTCCAATATACACTTTATTACGGGAAACCTATTAATTACAAACCCTAAATCTCGTTTTTAATCGAAACCCTAAACGAAAACCCTAACGATAAACTCTACGAAACTCAGAATTTAACGCTCTAAACTATAGAATCATACCTAGAGCGTTGATTGAAGGAGGAAGCGTGAAGAACGGAGGACGAACGGAAAAGAAATCGGAGCACGGCGTGGAGAAACCGTCGCGGCAGAGAGGGAGAAGCCGAGAGGGAGAGAGAGAGAATGCTCTCTGGAAACGATTTTCAGAATGAAAATCGTTCTAAGGCATTTTGCCTTTTAATAAATTTGATTTAGCTAAATGACCCTATTGCCCTTTACTTAATTTTCTTATTTGATTCGTCTTTCGTTCTGTTAATCGGCTAACTATTCGGTTTCACCAAATCTCCTTATTTCACCAATAAGTCCAACTTATTATTTTGGATCTATTAAAACTGTCCGTTCGTAAATCAGACCTCGTTTACTATTTTTACTTAAACGTTCTTTTCGTTACGAGAAGCGTATTTACTCGGAATATAGCGTTACATTCCGAAATTTCCCTAAATTTCCTTAAAATTTCTATTAATTGTTAGGACCGTAATGACGCTTTCTTTTCGCAAAACGGACCTGATTTGACATATTTACCAAAATGTCATTTATATTAAAATATTAATATCCCGTAAAGCTGGGATATTACAAAAAACCCTCATTAAACCAGGTAGTAGGGGAAGATCGTGAGTACACGTGGTGGGCCTGTATGGCTGCCGCGTGGCAGGGCTCTGCGGGGACTGCACGGACACTCAGCCTGGACACGTGGCCTATTGCGGGCGAGGCCTGGGCCGGGGGCATGGGCTGGGGGAGTGGGTCGTTACAAAAAAAGGCGCCTTTTTTGTAACAACCCCCCCACACCTCTTGGGCCGGGCCTCGCCCCGCACCCAGGCCAGGGCAAGTTGTGCGATCCTGCCCCACGGGCCAGAACCGCCACGTGGCAGCCACACAGGCCCACCACGTATACTCACGATCTTCCCCCACGACCAGCTCAGTGGTACCAGGGATGATGGACTCATGGTTATGAAGCCTGGGAGCCTGAGTTCGAATCCTTGGGGAGGCAAAAACCCCCATTAAACCAGGTAGTGGGGAAAGATCGTGAGTACACGTGGTGGGCCTGTGTGGCTGCCACATGGCGGTTCTGGCCCGTGGGGCAGGATCGCACAACTTGCCCTGGCCTGGGTGCGGGGCGAAGCCCGGCCCAAGAGGTGTGGGGGGGTTGTTACAACCTGTGACACTGGTGGGAACACTGGAGCTTTCTTCACTTAGGATCTGGATCACGTCTTCTTTAGAAGTATCAGTTGTTTCAAGGGAATCGTCCACTTGAACATTCACAGATTTTATGACATTTCGAGTCCTTTTATTGTAGAGTCGATAGGCACGGCTATTAGTGGCATAGCCCACGAAAATAGCTTCATCACTTTTGGGATCTAGCTTCCCCCTATGTTCCCTGTCATTCAACATATAACACATAGTACCGAACGGATGAAAATAGTTAAGATTTGGAGTTTTACCTTTCCACATCTCATAAGGTGTCATTGTAGTGTTCATAGCTTTATCCCATAATCTTCTGTGGAACATTTCTCTCTTGTAACATTATGCGAGACATCTCTGCTATAGTTTGATTCTTTCTCTCAACGACTCCATGTTGCTGAGGAGTTTTAGGTACAGAGAATTCATGACCTATCCCAAGTTGATTACAGAATTCTGATAATTCTGAGTTTTCAAACTCTCTCCCATGGTCACTACGGATGCGAATAATCTTCACGATGACACAATCCTTCTCACATTGGAGCAGAATACATAAGGATTTGAAGGCTTTGAAAGTGTCGGACTTTTCTCTAAGAAACTCCACCCATGTATATCGTGAGCAATCATCAACAGTTACATAAACATACCGTTTTTCTCCAATACTTTCTAGAGGCATTGAACTCATTAGATTCTTGTGGAGCAGCTCAAGCATACGAGTAGTTGCTGGTGTCTGAGACTTCGGGTATGACACCTTGGTTTGCTTCCCAATTTTATATGGTCCACATACTATGTCTTCATCAAAATTTATCATGGGAATCCCACGGACCGCTCCCTTGAAAATAATCTTCTTCAGTATTCTAACATTGATATGTCCCAACTTTCGATGTCATAGGATAGAGTATTTCATACTTGAATGAAAACAGATAGATGAGGAGGAAATGAGATAACAATTGTCAAAAAATCTCACTCCTTCTATGATGCACTTGTTGTCTTGATCGGATATCACACACTTTCCACGAGTGAAATGCACATTTAGATTTTGATCACACAACTGACTAATATTGATCAGATTTACCTTTAGACCATTCACCAGAAGGACATTAGATGAACAATTAAGTAAAATCAAATTGACCAAAGATGACGACCTCGTTTTCTTCAAGAAAACTTTTTGTAATTAAGATCCACAAAGCAAAGAGCGAGAAGCCTCTTGAGATATCGAGGCCTCAAACAAATTATAATCAAACTTCAACTAAACAACCAATTAAATGCTCCAAAAAGGATGAAAAGAAAAATAATATAAATTTATTGCTAAAATGGATACCATTAATCTATATCAAACTATACAAAACTACTCGGTGATGAACATTAAAATACTCCATTTCGATAAAACTACAAAAGAACAGTTCAAACAGAAAATAAAACACTACATGTTTGGCGGTAAAGTGGCCTAGAAAATAGACTTTTCTTAGAGAGAATTTTACTTCGACAATGTTTAATAATCCCCAATTAACTCCACTATCCTTCTATTTATAATAAAATAAATTAAGTATAATACTTAAATTACTTCCTATTATATTCCTAATAATCACTCTCTATTATATTCTTAACATAAACAAAGATACAATCAACTTGATCAAAATTTAATATAACCAGGAACAAAATATGACCCAGACATATAAAATTTTCAAGCCACTAACAAATGATTGAAATTAAACAGGTGAATGTAAATCAATTGAATAACTATTAAAAGTATTGCAAGTAAAGATTAAAATAAAACTAACACATTTCATAAGTCATCTATCATAATTTCAAAGATGCTACACAAAAGACGAAACCGAATAATAAATAAACTTATTTTTATTTACTTTTCGATCTTTAATTAGGATAAAAGTTTCATCATTGACTTTGTCCCTAATGAAAACAAAGCGAAAGATGGATAATTAATTAAATATTAAAAAAAAAAAGTACAAGAATAGAAAAACAAAACTATATTTGTTAACTCATCTCTTTCTACCCGTTACAATCATAAAATGACGATGGGTGCAAACTACAAAGTATGTTCGATAAGACAAGAGGACAAAGTTAAGGAACATTAAATTCATAACCGTGTCAAATGATGCAAATCTAAAATGGTACTGGACCCATTGGGCAATCTAAATGATAAAAATCTAAAATGGTACTGGTATCTTCCTGACTTCACCAGAAACGTACCCCAAAATCAACTTCCCCATCGCACCCATTACTGCCAAACATTACTTTAAAGCATGGATGCTCCCCACAACAAGAACAACCATCACACAAAAAAAAAAAAGCACAACCTTACTAAAGATGTCCTTAGCTGAAATAGAAGAGAAAATAGGAAGATCATGTCGCACCTGATGCAAAGTCAAAGCCTTTACGATGTGCATAGGGTGACCAGAAAACTCACCAACAAATTGCACACCCACGTACAATCAAAATTGGTATCGCAGAGGCCTCTAACAACTATAATATATAAGTCATATGATAAACGCACAAGAAACCTTATTAAAGGTCAAATAAAAAGGACATAAACAGGAAAATACTTCTTACCTGGAATGCCAAAACCAGGAGCAACAACAACAGGAGTCCCCGTTAGATGAAAAACTAAACGCCACCCTAAAATCTCACCAAGAAAGAAATAAAATGGACGTATGGGAGACCGCACCTGGAAGACAGAAGAGAAAGAAACATAAACGAAGGCGACATTTAAATAATTTGAGTCAAAACGGTTTAACTGAGTAGAAACTGAATTTTTAGGTTTTGTTATTTCATGTTTACCAAGCAAGCTTAATGAGAGAATGTTTAAGCCATGCATTTCTAAGCAATCGCCGACCAGTTAGGCTAATATGTTGATAAAAATGAAGCCAAAATACTGACAAGATTACTGACAAGATTATATACTTCACCTTTAAAAGTAAAAAAAAAAAAACAAAGAAACAAAATTTGTAAAAGCAATCAAATAAGAACAATGCACGCTCTTCCAATATTTTAGAGCATTCGACTACTCATATTGACGCGTAGTTATATGTCAAAAGACCACAATACTTCAGAAAAAACTCAAAAAAAAAAGAATATGGATTAACACTAAACATTAGCGATTATTATTTGAACTAAAAGTGTAACGCCCCGAATTTTATAAATTCGATTCGCTACTCATAACGCTGAACAAAACTAAGACAATCTGGGAAGATTTTAAAAACTTCACTCGACGGTCAAAGTTTGACCTTTATTTAAAAACATCAAGAAAACTTGCAGCGGAAATTCATTTGTATAAAATAGGGTTAAAACAAAACACTAAAACAATACTTGTGTAACGATTAAAATAATAGAAACAATCGGTCAAAAGAACCGTGGACATAAATGTGTTGAATATTTAAATGTCTTAAATTCGAACACTTCTTCCGCCAAATAGTCTCAGCGGTAAGAGCAGAAACGGAAGACATCTTCCGCTAAACAGTTCCAACTGTAGAAGTAGAGACAGAAGAGTCTCAGCGGTAGAAGCTGAACAAAATATTTCTACCGCTCGCATCCACGGGTCACAAAATGACAAAATTTACTACTCACATCTACCGCTCACATCCACCGATCACAAAACGACAAAATCTACTACTCACATCTACCGGTCACATCCACCGATCACAAAACGACAAAATCTACTACTCACATCTACCGATTGACTTTGACTTCTGTCGACCAACAGCATCTGCCGATCAACAGTAACACTCAACATCTACCGATTGATCTCTGCCATTCAACATCTGCCGAACGACGCATAACCACATTAGCATTTACACTCTAAACCATCGGACAACTCTGCCTACTAAAAGAACTTATAAATTTTACTGCAAAAATTCAAAACAACTTAAAACCACAACTTTCTAAAAATCCAGAATAGCAAGCTACAAATAAACTAATCGTGTTTTCATAGTCAGGATAATCTCAAAACATGTCAAAACATTTAAACTACTACTGTCATTAAAATCTTCAGCACATTTTAACAACACACTTGTCCACTAAGACTTCACATACTGATATTTGTTAAACCGTCTCATCAGTGCACCAAACCGCGGCATAGATGTACTCCAACAACTTCGCCTATTCTTCTGAAAACTCAGATAAATCACTGTTGGAAACTCAGCACCTACATCACAGAACTCATCTATTAACCTAATGCTAAATAAGTAGAGCAAATATGAATGAAATACTGAATTCATAAATCCTAATCATGCAGTTTCTATTTTCACATCTCAGTTGCTTTTGTATTCGTTTCTCTGATCTGATCCTTCTGTACGATGGGAAGTGGATCAGTTTTCCCAAAGTATAAATCCTCTACTAGATTAAGGGGCGGATTAGTTCCCTTAATAGCTTATCTGATCCCTCTGTACGATGGGAAGTTGATCAGTTTTCCCAAAGTATAAATCCTCTACTAGATTAAGGGACAGTTTAGTTCCCTTAATAGCTGATCTGATACAATCTGTCCATGTCTCACCATGTCTTTACATGTAAATTCATTTTCGTTCTCATTCAATAAAACATGATGCATGACATACTGAAAAACATTCATAAACACACTTAAGCCCTACTGTTTTGTGATGTAGGCCCGAAGGCACACACATACTCTACTTACCTGGTCTCCTGGACAATGCTCAGTTGTAAGCTACTTCAAAAGTTTGCTCACCTAAAGCCATAAACAGAACATTAATCAAATCTTCACTAAACTTAATCCTAAATCAACCAGAAATCTAAAGAACTAGTTTGGAACTCTGATAATCATGGATCCCCGATTTTTCACCAAAACCCGAACCTATTCTCATTCATGGCATTCCCAAAGCACACACATTGTACACCCTCTGTTATCTCGCCACTAAAACACAAGGTAAACGAAGGAAACTCACCTAGGCTGGAGAAATCGGAGGGAGAATCTCCTAGAGCACTCTGCTGAGCTGAGAACCGAAATGGAAAGTGAAAAGTGTGGCGGCAAAACCCTTGGCTAAACCCTTAGCTAAACCCTCATTTATAATATATATTTCACAAATTACACATATGCCTTTAACTAACCAAACTTTAACTTAACCATTGATTCTCATTCCTCTCTATTAATATACTCAAGCAATTAGCCATATCCCTCCTTAATTACATAAAATGTACGCTACAAACGTCAATTACAGTCGATAATTGCCAGGTGCTACAAAAAGACAATAGAACATTATACTAAGTGAGCAAGAAAGATAAATAAGATTCATGAAGAGTCTTCAAATTTCTCAAGCAAAGATGAAACAATTGAGAAAGACATCAAATTTCAAACTGTCCCTTGCAAACGTAGAAAACAAGATCATAAATAGTAACTTAAAAACAAAGTTTGATCATGAATAAAAACGCTTTTGATATAAAGTTATAACGACCTCATTTGAATGAAGATCCAAAGTCTCAAAATAAGTGCTACAATTTTTGCTGATAATGTTGATAGTTTCTTATTCTTAAATTAAAAAAAAAAAAAAAAAAAAAAAACCACAATTTCAGGTGCGAAAACCCCTAGTGAAAAAAGATCTGAAAAAAATACATGTTCTCCAACCACTATTGTATTCATAAACATTCAAAAGACAATGTGTAAATGCTAAAAATTGTTGGCATTGATTTTTAGCAATTAATGAAGATTGCATTCAACAGAATCAATCTATGCAAGGAAGGTTGGTTTTTGGAGATAATGATATCACGGTATTATCGAAAATTATCTTTGAAATGTCAATTCGAAGATTGCATAAGATAAGAGATCAAAGCAATTTTGAGATCCGTTTCTGATTCTTTGCTAGCACTTTCTGATTATGTCGCATCCAGTGTCACTGATCTGGACTTCATGACACACGGTTTTCCCTTTCTATGCGATCTGTTTGGAGATGATACGGAAGATCTTTCCAAAAGAATTTCTCGGGATTAGGATAGTTACTAACATTTATGTAATAAGTTTTTCTTTATATAATTACTTTGAAGTTGCTCTTCTTGTCTGGAAATTGCAAAGGGTTTCTTTTTTTGTTTTTGATGAGAAGGGTTTCTCTTTTATTTGATGTTTTATTAATGACTGAGAAAGTATCTATATTAGAAAATTTGAAACATCCATAATGTGGTTTTTAGATTTTCTTCCATTTTGATTAGGCATTTAGTTACATGACTTTTATCTTATAAATTTGTTCTATTTTTTGGTGCATTTGTACGTTATTGAGTGAACATAAATCATCTAATTTTCCCATTATTTCTCTCAAATCACATTTGTATTGTATCCGATGATATGATTTTATTTCTCTCTGAGTTATTCTTTAGTCATCTTTCATATAATTATTTCATCAAACTCTTTATATTGTTGCTAAGTTGTCTATCTTTAAATTATTTTCTGATTGTTTGCATATATACAACAAAACTTTCTTTTGTGGACAAGCATTGCTTTTCAAAATTTATATATCTACACGTGATTTTTGTCAATCTATTAAAATTATCTCACATTCTCTTTCTGAAAATTCAACCAATATATTGTTGGGTTATTGTATAACATGTAGCCTTTTGATCAGTTCTAGTTTCTGAAAAGTTATGTATGATAAATCGCAATAGAAATATGAAAAACTGTCGCGTAGCCTTTTAATCAGTTATAGTTCTTTTGTTGAATAGTTATGTATGATAAATCGCAATAGAAATCTTAAAAGCTTGGCGCGTACGTGACAAAGAACTGGCACAGATGATGGACGGAGCAGATTTTGACAAAAATAGAAGCATCAGACTGGAGGAGCTTGTGGAGTTTGACCAGGAAGATTGGTGTAACAAAACTAGTATTATTAAAATATGAGAAACAAACTCATTTTCTGGTATATTCATATAATTAAAAGTTGTTTCAATTTGATGTGTGGTATTTTGTGTTATGACCTTATAATGTTAAGAAAGACAAATAAAATGGTACAATTAACTTGATTTATTAACAAATAGTTTTATTTTAATGGAATAATTAAAAAATAAAAAATAACGCAAGTCTTTATTTACGAGATTACTTTCAAAAAAATTCTTTCACACATCATGTATTATATGAAAATACGCGTATGTATAGCACGAAGACTTGAAAACATACTGTGTGACGATATCTGAGTGCATTACACGTTTGTGCAGTAGTTCTCTAAAGATGATAGCAGTCACCCTAGTGCTTGCCAAGCATATCAGCAAACTCAATGATGGAGCGACAATCTACTTGAACTACCAATTCCCCTTTTAAGATTTGCTCATCTTGATGACACAGAAATCTGAATAATCTAATGAAAAGACAATCTATATTTCCTAAAAAAATATAGACAAATGGGCTAATTAAAAACGAAATTAAAGTGAAGAAGATTTTAATGGGGGGCTGAAAATTCAAATTATTACTAAACTACGACGACCAATTGTGCATTTTCTAAACAAAATATTATAAAAAGGAGCACTTTCTGTTTGCCCCAAAATAAATAGCTCTCCCCCAATCAAACTTCCAGTTTTTCTTTTCTATACACTATTCAACTCACAGAAACAAAAAAATTATAAGATGAACTCTGACTCTATATCAACTTTCATGACACGGATCAAGACGCTTTTAATATCAACATCTAAACAAAAAAAGTACCTCAAAGAATATGAACTCGAAGTCCCCTGCAGACTTTGATCGTCTTATAGCGTCAAGGACTATGCAAGCTTTTTATACGGTCAACCACATCGCGTGAGCTGCTAAGGCGCTGAAAATCAGAACGTTGAAGAACATTTGAGTGACTTTTCCAGGAATCTTTGAGTTCGTCATTGGTTTCAGTTTTCTTGGCAGAACAGCAGCTTCGAATGCGAACACGATGATTTTGTGACTCAGTGCTGAAGTTGCCACGCACTTTAACGATCAATACAACTTCTCTATCTTGGGTGATTTCACACCATGAGTTTTGTTGAACGCCATCGACAAACTCTTCTGTGTAAAATTCCTCGTGATGAACTACCACCTCCATTATTTGATCTGCTTTGATTATGCCAATAGCTGGAGTGACCTGGCTTAGACACAAGAGATGAGATGTTTTTCTTTTGAGGGTGATAATAAATCTTCAGAATATCAAGTTCCACAAGGTTAAATTTGTATTGATTACATTTCGTAATGATAATGATTGAGAAACATGTTGGAGAAGAGACATTTCTATACATATAATTAAAAATAGTTATCAATTAACGAAATTAATAAAGACAAAAAATTAGAGTAAACTTTGGAAATAACGAGAAAAATTTTAAGAGATACTTATCAAAAAAAAGTTGGTACAAAAAACATTCACCCACTCATACACACATAACAGTTGATCAATAAGAGAACGCATTAAAAATCTAAATCAAAAACTAAAAATGTAAAATATATTATTAGAAGATTTCATAAAAAAAAAAATCATAATCTTCATTCATCATTTGAAATTCACAATGATTTCCAGCCTACATTTTAGTAAAAGTTCATTTCTGTTAATACATTCTAGAAAAATTTGCAAACACAGGTAATTACATAATCATTCTTCTTCTCATTCTTAATTTTAGAATGATTTTAATGACCACGCTCTAAATGCAGCACTAGAATCCAAATAAACTGATAATAAAAAGCATGAATTTACCTCAAGCCATGGTGGAAATCCAAAAGAACCACTTGGATGGAGATCTGATGCCTGCCCCATCTCATTAACCGTGGGCTGACCTTCACAAATAATTTGAAACAAAGCATCGCTTTCTTGAGATTTATTTGTAATACGTAAAATCGATGAATCCTGGTTCTGAAGGATGATGTTATTTGTACTGACAATAGTTTCTGGAATCTTTTTTTGACTGGAGAGCATGTGTTTAATACTTTCATTTGAACTAAGAATTTCTCCATATACTTGTCTCCTGATGGATTCATCAACTCGAGCAACGTCGACAGAAAATATACAGCGAACTGGCTTGTGATCACTGTCAGTCACATCCGTAGAAGCTTCATACCTATTGAAAACGCGGTGTCAGCTCCAAAAACAAAAGAAAGAAAAATCAAAGGATAAGCACATCAATGTCTATGAGCAAGAGAGAGAGGGACTTGAATTGCTCAATTTATCACTCAGAAGCATTTGTCTCACAAGCTCTGAAGGTCCTACCTCTTTCCCATTCTATGCATTTCACTCCCAAACAAAAATAAGCTAGTAGGTCTTATATTTTTCACATTGTCAAATATATTCTCAAAAAAAATTACCAACAATAGGTCTCACGTGAATGGTAGTCATGAAGCACAACATCCATTAGGAATTATAAACATCACTTAAAACTACAGGAGACACATTGGCATATAGGAGATATATTGTTAGGTTATCTGATCCACTTCACAAAAAAGAAAAATAAGTGAACAAGACTTAACTGTATAACTGAAGAAACCACTGGACACTCCAAACTGCATTCAGATGCCAAAGCTGACTGGTTATCTCGATACAAAATTCTATCACACCAGGCAGGTATCCGCTTCTTTTCACCAGAATCATAACCTACGGCAGGAACAAGTTTAACATCACAAGGAAACGAAGAGAAAATACATCTGCTATCTCTCAGAAGCAACCAAAGAGGAACAAAAAGTGAAGATGCAAAAAAGGTAAATTCTACTCAAGTTGGATTATGTTGAAAACATAGTAGGGGGGATAATTTAGTAATGTTAGTTATATATTAAAAGGTAATTTAGGTATTTTAATTAGGTTACTTTACTATAAATAAAGGGTATAAGAATGTGTTAGGGATATTGAATATATGTCTAAGTGAAAACCTCTCTAGAAGAGTCTCGACTTTCTGGGTATTGCTCGTTGTGTTTTCTGAATCTAACATTATTGCTACGATTTGTGTCTTTCTATTTCCATTTCGTGTATTCTTTTACAATTTTATCAAAATAAATCTATTTATTTTCCAACATATTCCTACATGTACATAAAACAACAAGGCAAAACTTTCTTAGAAAGTGAAGCCAAGTGCAATGGAAGAAGTGTCAGATTTTGTTATTTGAACCATCCCACCGACCCAAGTGACTTCCTAGGAATCTAGAAAACCAGAGAAGAAATAGCACCTGCTAATCCAGATTGGTGCCTCTCAAATTTGTACGTAGGAGGAAATGTAATTAATGCTTCTCGCATCCCCTGGAAGACATTTCCAGCTACCATTTCTGCTCGGAGTTGATCACGTTCTTTCAACCAATCAAATGATCTTTGGGAAACAAAATCCCTCGCTTCATCATAAGATATACCATCAAGGCGGTAATTAAAGTCACCAAGAAATATGACCAAATCTGCCTCTGATAATTCTGGCATGCCTTCCACTGATGATCCACTAACAGCCTACGAAAACATCAATCCGTTGTTTTATTTTATTTTTATTTTTTTTTAAAACTGTTAACCCTTTCAAAATTAAAAAACAATTTTCAAGATAATCTAATGAATAACTTATAATATTTGTGTAAAATGATAATATCATTATCATATATAACATATATACTTACATTTGAACCACGGAGTATCTGAACAGCAGATGAAGAGCTAGCTGCAAGAGAAAGGACCAATGGCAATCCATATCTATAAACAAGCCAAAATAAATATATTGAGAAGGCAAGGGTACAAAATAATAGCAGGTACCGCACAGTACCAGCTGCAGCAGTGAAGAGGTTAGTTGGTCGGCAAAAAGACATGGTCCGATATACATGCTCAAAGTCAGCATTGCGACGGTTGACTGCTTCTATGTGCGCAGCAAAATGACAGTTCACAAAGCACATGATCCGATCATAAACTCTAATCCTTAAACCAACAGCCCCCTGGTCAGATAAATTTCAAACATATAATGACTCATGACTATATTTCCTGGAAAATAAATATATGCTATCTAAAAAAATAAAAGAAAAAGCTTCATTTACCTAAACCAAACATATTGCACAAGTGTCCATACGAGAAGTAATAGTCACGAACCTTATGTTTTCACCATATGCATTGCTATTTAGAAATCAAAACTTAATTATTATCTTGATCATTTGAAACCACACAGTTCCTACGATCCCTACCCGTCGAGCACAAACCAAGGTATTCTAACTATTTTTTATCTAACTTGTGTATGAGTTTTGTAGAAAAATGTTTTCTTAAAGTTTGAAATGGATTCGTTGAAAAGTGAATTTGTCTTCCTTTGTCAAATTATCTAACCAAGCTATTTTATTTGTGTAGGTTTAAGAAACTTTAATTTTTACTTAAACCTTATTTGTTAGCAAACTTTGTAGTCAGTTTATTGTTTAGGATATTTGCATATTTTGTAATAGTTTAAGAAATTTTAGATTGATCAAAGCTTTGAGCAAGAAGATGCCGATCAAGGTTGGGCGCGCACAACAAGGAATCAAGCAGGCAGCAGCGGTGCACTGGAGGTAGATGGCCGCAGCAGGGCGCCACGGCTAAGCAGGCGCGCACAAGCAGCAGCGCGTGCAGGCAAGCGATGAGTGCAGATGAAGGCCTGGCCGAGCAGCGCATGGGCGCGCGGGTGGAAGCTGGCGCGCACAAGGATGACCAGCGATGAGTGCGACCCGCGCGCCTGTGAACAGTAGCCGCTCCAACGGCTATATCTCCAATGGATAATTTTCCAGAAACTCTTCCTTCTAGTTCTTCATCTCTCGAAGCTTCTTCTCCTCCTATTTAAGTTTCTTCCTTAGCGTTTGTAATGTTAGTTAATCGATTGAATATTTGGAAAAACATTGAAATATATCTTCATTTTCGGAGTCTTCTCCGTGGTTCTCACAGTGCTCATCGCCGATGCGTAGCACCCGATGGTTTCACTACATTGCTCACAAGTCTAAGGTTACTTGTTGACTTCTTAGTTCCACAATTTCTTCCATTCTTTCTAGAGCGGAGAAAGGTAGTAAACCGGTTCCCAAAAGCTGTTGTTCTTTTTTAAGAAAAAGCATTCACCGAGAGCTTACAAACTATTGCTCATCGGTCAGCCTCGAGTTTGTCATTATAACTTCACATTCCATTCATCCCGTCAGTCTCTTCTGAGGGAGAAGCAGTGAGTGGGTTTTTCATCCTGTTACTGGAAATCCTTCGTCCGCGAAGCAGTTTCTTCCTATGGCGTTTTGGACACCGAACGGACTAGCAAGGAACCCCTTCAATCTAACAACGTTCCACTGAGGTATTTACAGGTAGTTGTACCATGTGATACCCACCACCCACCTCATTACCATTATTTTATTTTTGTCTTCTACTCCTCTGTTTTTACGTTGTTTTAGTGTATGTTTGTGGTGCTCTTCCAGCACCAACTTCTGTTTATCATTTTTAGTTTTCTGCATGCGTGTTTCCAAGTCCGTTTTCTCGTCAGTTGGTATCAGAGCCAAACCTGGCTTTTGGTGTTGTTTCTATTCTGATTTTCGTCATTCTTTGTTCTCCTCTGTGATGTTTTGATTTTCTGTTGTCTCAGTTATAACCAATAGTGATATCATGTTTAGACAGTGCCTTTTTTTTCAAGAGGTGATTTCGGAGAATCAACCAACCGACAAATCCGTAGCCCAGGTGACTCACAGCCTCCCCTCTCGCCAAAAATTCAATGGGAGGAATGAAAGAAAGAAGCTTTTTGCTTGATTCAGGGCGCAGCGAAGCCAAATTCAATCACGGCAAGGCAAGGTGGACTTTTCCTAACGCTGAGTCATCCTATTCCCATTTCGCTATGCTAATCCGCCTTACTTGAGGTACTCACTATTGAACAGTGTGATTGATCCGACAAGTATCAAGGGCTTTCGGTAGACTAATTTCTTTCATTTCCGAATTAGCTTGTGACAAGTCCTAACATTAGTATGAGTTCATTGACCGTGTAATGGCAATCCATCTTGATGACGAATTCCACGATAGTGTGTTAATTTGTTTAGTTATTTAGGATGTTAATCGCTTGATCAATTTGAGTTCTGTTTAGCATTTCAGATTGTTTATCTTGTGATTTTCATGTTCTGTCTTTGAGATTTTGTTTCTGTTTTTTTGTGTTCACTGTTCTGCTTATAGTTTAGGGTGTCTTTTTGCATATTTTAAACTTCATTTAAAGTGTGTTAGCTTGTATATTTTGTGGTTCTTAAGTTTGGTTTTCTGTTTTGATCTTAGTTGATGCATTGATTTGAATTCTAGAATGTTGAGCATGAAACAAAATGGCATGTTTATAAGTGAGTTTATAAAATTCTGTTTTAATTCATGTTTGATGTTTCTGTTTTAATCTAAATGCATCTAACACGTGTCTAATTACTTACCCATGTTCTATCTTAGTGATTTAACTCTGTTTGTGTACTTGCTGTGTTAAGCTACAAATCAGATAAAGAGCATGAACCCCAGTAAGCATCACTTTGCTTCATGAATCTGGTTTTTTATCAAAAAAAAAAAATTTCTCAAACTGTTTGCCATTTTTGTTTGCTAACCAGATTATTCGTGTTGTATGAACTATTATTTTGCTTAGTTAACCAGAGTTTCTTTCACTTGTGTCTTCTGTTCGTGTAGAATATTTCTGCTTATCATTGGATTATATGTATTCTGTTTTCTTGTATTAACTGATGGTATTTATCATGCATAATCATCATGTATTTTGAATGTCTTGCTTAGAAATTGCTAAAATGTTGTGAATAAGTAGTGTTCTGTTTAATTGCCCAGAAATATTCCACGTTTATATGAACTTTTGCTTCTGTTTGTTTAGTTTTTGTGTTGTTAAGCCTATATTTTGGGATTGGTTCTATGGGATTTAGTTTGTCTAAACCTAGTGAATTAATTTGAAAATTTGTACTAGGCCGAGAACCATAATTCTGAATTGATATTTATACTGTTTTGTTTCTGATTTGTTGCAACAAACCATTTGCTGTTTTTAATGATAATTATTTTTGGTACTTGTGATAGAGTTTTGTTCCTACCCAAACTTTGCTCCCAAACAAAAAAATTCTGTTTCTAAAATCTATTTTTGTGTTAAATTTTTACAACCATAGGATTGGGTTGGTCCTTTGTTGTTTGCCGTGAATTTAGTATCAAGGATAAAATGTTTAGGGAATACAGTATGGGCTCATGCCTAGTCTTGAAAAAACCTACTCCGGGACGAGTCAACCATTGGATTTGAGGACAAATCCTCAATCACCCGGAGATGATGACGTGCCTACGAGCCCTACCCGTCAAGCACAAACCAAGATAAGTATTCTAACTACTTTTCATCAAACCAATTTGTGAGTTTTGTAGGAAAGCCTTCTTAAAGCTTGAAATGGATTCGTTAAAGTGGGAATTTATCTTCCCTTATCAAATTATATAACCAAGCTGTTCTCGTATTTTATGTTTAGTAAACCTTCGCATTTGGCAAACTTTAGCCTTCTTTGATTGTAATTGAGCAAACTTATAGTCTTGTTATCGTTTAGGATATTTGAATATTTTGTTTAGCATTAAGAAAGCTTGAGTGATCAAGGATTGGCTCACAAGAGAAGATGTTGAGCAAGGATGGGCGCGCAGCAGCAAAAGGCGCACGGGAGGCAGTTGAGCGCAGTAGGGCGCGCACGAGCAGCAGTAGCGCAACAGTTGGCGCGCATGGACGAACAGACGCATGAGCAACAACAGCAGCGCGCATCCGGGAAGGCGCGCGAGCACAAGATGTAAGCAGCGCGCACACACGACTGAGCAGCCCATCCGCGCGCGGGTGGAAGCTGACGCGCACAAGGATGACTAGCGACAAGTGCGACGAGCGCGCGCATGAACAGTAGCCGCTCTAACGGCTATATCTGCAATGGCTAATTTTCCAGAAAACTCTTCCTTCTAGTTCTTTAGATCCTGAATCTTCTCATTCTTCTATTTAAGCTTTCTCCTTAGCTTTTGTAAGGTTTAGTTAATCGATTGAATATTTTAAAAAACATTAAAGTGTATCTTCATTTTCGGAGTCTTCTTCGCGATTCTCACCGTGCTCATCACATTGCTCACAAGTCTAAGGTTACTTGTTGAGTTCTTAGTTCCACATTTTCCTCCATTCTTTCTAAAGTGGTAAACTTCAGAGAAATATGGTAAATCGGTTCCCAAAAGCTGTTGTTCTTTCTTAGAGAAGAACATTCACTGAGAGCTTACAAACTATTGCTCATCGGTTAGCCTCGGGTTTGTCATTATAATTTCACATTCCATTCACCCCGTCGGCCTCTTTTGAGAGAGAAGCAGCGAGTTGCAAGGGCTTTTCATCCTGTTGCTAGAACTCCTTCGTCCGCGAAGCAGTTTCTTCATACGGCATTTTGGACGACGCCAAACGAACCGGCAAGGAATCCCTTTAATCCAACGACGTTCCTCTGAGGTATTTACAGGTAATTTTACCAAGTAATACCCAACATCCACCTCATCACCATTGTTTTATTTTATGTCTTCTACTCCTCTGTTTTTACGTTGTTTTAGTGTCTGTTTAGGGTGCTCTTCAAGCACCGACTTTTGTTTATCATTTCTAGTCTTCCGCATGCGTGTTTCCAGGTCTGTTTTCGTGTCAGTTGGTATCAGAGCATAAACTCTAATCCTTAAACCAACAGCCCCTGGTCAGATAAATTTCAGACATATAATGACTCATGACTATACTTCTTGGAAAATAAATATATGCTATCTAAAAAAATAAAAGAAAAAGCTTCATTTACCTAAACCAAACATATTGCACAAGTGTCCATACGAGAAGTAATAGTCACGGACGTTATGTTTTCACCATATGCATTGCTATTTAGAAATTAAAACTTAATTATCATCTTGATTATTTGAAACCACACAGTTCCCTCTATAGAAACTGGTTTTGAGATCAGTACGAATGGATCTCATTGATTTGAGAGTTGTACGAATAAATCTCATCAATCGTTATGAGAAACAATTTTCTTATGGAACCAACAAAAAAAATAATTTACCACAGGTCATTCCATTAAAAAAATTATGAAAAGGAATAGATTTCTCATGAAATTGTAATTGCTAAAAGGACAGTTGATCTAAACCATGAAAAGAACAGCTTAAGTAGGAGAGCAAAGATCAGCGTGACAGTCAAAGATAGACATACTTTGTTACCAATTGCTCGCCCAAAACCACATGGAACTGCTGCAGCATCAACATCTCCCACGTGAGCTTTAACACTATTTCTCACCCTAAACCATGTCAAGACAATGTATTTTTTTATTACATATAGAAAGGTAAAATGATAAAGAAACAATACAAGATACCAAATTGGCCAACTACAATATCTTTTTACCCAAAAAACAAACAAATAAGCATAATGGAGGCATTTTTTTTTTCAATTTACTAAGCAAGATTCCTCTCTCCGTGGGGATGGGTAAGAAAAGTGTGAGTAGAGTTCAATCTTGGAATGAAATTTTAAGAACCAACCTTGAAAGAAATTCTTAATAATATTGAAATGAGAAAGTAACACCTTGGTGCAATAAGCAAAAAGAAAATACAGATTCCATCTCAACTATCAGAAATAAGGAGATAAATCATCCCGTGGAACTGGACAGCCAGGTCAACTGGAGTCCAGATGAATAGAAAACACAGATAATTTTAAAAGAAACTTTCATGTAAAAAAAAATGACAGCTCATAAAAGACCACCAGTAAACAAAATCCAGATCCAATAAAAAATCATCCAAGATTTATACCAACCATGCAGCTATGAGTAATCCGGCCAACTGTCTGGAACCAACGAGATGAAAAGATGATTTTTCTCCTAAAGTTTCGTCTATCATTTCCACCCACCACTGTCCAAGCGAAGTACCCTCAAGGCCCACCTGTTGTGAAAAAGGTAAAGAGAAAACAAAGAGTTAAGTAAAAAGAAGGAAACTTCAGTTAGGTGTATTCAGACCATTTAGCATTGGAAAGGACTAACATCTTAGAAGTTCAGATTCCTAAATTCAGTATCACTGATAGAATTGTGTTTCCTGTCCAGTACAAAAGAAGTCTTTCTTGATGATATGTCACATAGTTACATAGTCTAATGTACAATTAGGTTCTTAAAAAGAAGTAGACTATCATTGTCAAATATTTGAATGCCATTTAACTATAGTTCTTTCCAGTAAAAAAAGAAATAGTCACTATTTGATTGGAGTCTCTTTCTAGAGAATTTTCTCATTTTGCCTCCTTTTATTAATATAAATTCAGTTGCTTGTCAAATGTAAAAACAGACTTAACAGACTTTCAAATCAGACCCTACTTGGTAGCTAATCAAATTGAATAATGAAGTTCTTAAGAAAATAAGAAAAGGAAAGTAGGGAAAGGTAATAGTTTTTCACCCTAAATTTCACTATGGAAACGTTTTTCACCATTCACAAGCTCAAATTCTCTTCAATGTCAACATGGTATCAGAGCTAAACCACCATCTCAAGTTTTTGTTTTTTTTGTGGCATTTGATATTTTTAACTATCAAAATCTCCACCTCACCGAACAGTATTTCAGTTGGGAAATATATTTAGGGGTATATTAGTAATTACCAGTTAGGAATGATTATATATAGGAGGGGGAGTGAGATTTGGAAGCGTGCTAAAGAATATTATTGAATTGTCATCCTAGTATTAGGGTTGTCCGAGCGAGTCAAGCTCGTGGTTGTTTCCGGTCTGTTGTTACGCCGGACTGTGGTGTCTTTAATTTCTGTTTTCTCCGCCTAGTTCAATAGGCATTTTCTGTCCAATTTTACTCTGCCTTAGATTTGCACAACTTCCTCTTTGCTGGGATATCTTCCACTTCTCTAATTAGCACTTTTCAGCCGCATTGTTTCCCCACCCAACTCAGGTTTATTCAAAACATGCACACATTCTAAACTCTATGGCATCTTCTTCTTAATATTCAGCAACAACTAATACCACCCTTACATATTATAATCATTCCCTACAAATCATTGCTGAGAAACTCAATGGTTACAACTATCCTGAGTGGTCCTTGGCTGTCCAAACCTAAGGAGCCAACCTTAAAAAATTAGGAAGCTGAGAACTCAATGGTAATGTGATGGCTTCTCAAATTTATACAGCCTGGCATTGACAAACCTTTTTTAGTCCTCTCTAATCAAAGCATGAGTGGAATGTTGTCCATTTTTCCAAATCAAAGCATGAAGAGTATGCCCAAATTATCAATAGTAAGGACATTCATGAAGCTAGACAAACAGACAAAGATGACGCAACCTATTTCAAAAATATTGAAATGGAAACTCATGCTTTGAAACTTATTCTCTTTTGAAGAGAAAATGAACGCAGTGAAAAATCTGACATTGGATAGTTGTTGGGATACTCAGAAAAAAGAGCAGTGGGATGTAAATAGGTCTTCATCATTAAGTATTCAGCATATAGCTTGTTGAGAGGTATGAAGCAATCTAAGTGGAAAAAGGGTACAACCAGACATGGACTAGATTACAAGAATCTTTCACCATGTCACAAGAATGATGATCTAAAAGAATACTACACAAAACAGTTTGATGTTAAAAATGCGTTCTTACACAGACTTGGAGGAAAAAGTTTACATGGACCTACCACCGGGTTATGGAAGTAAAAATGGTCAAAATAGAGACTAAAGAAAACAATTTATGGACTTAAACAGTTACCATAACATCGTTCAACTTCAAACAAAGTCCAAGAAATCATATTTTTTCTTTAAATGATCTATTATTGAAAGCATTTTACTTGATCATGTATGGGAATGTATATCATAAATAAAGATGGCAACAGGGATATCAAAAATCCACAAACTTGATTATTAGCTGACTTTTAGGTTAAAGTTCTTGACACGTTGAAATATTTCTTAAGATAGAAGTATCAAGAGGTATATTTTTTCTCAGCAAAAATATATCTCAGATATATTAAAAGAAACTAGCTGCTTTGTTGTAAAGCAACTTCAACTCCAGTTGAGGCCAAGCATCGACTAGAAGCTAGAATAGCAGTTAACAAGGAGATTATCAATGATTAGTTGGGAGGTTCATGCATCCTTAGAAAAGGCCCAATGTAGCTTTACTCAATAGGTGTGGCAAGACTATACATGTGTAAACCTCTCCAACCACATATGGAAGCTATTAAGAGTATCATGCCGTATCTTGAGAAATGCCGAGAATGGAAATATTCTTCAAAGAAACCAACAAATGCACATCAACATTTATATGGATATTGATCAAGGATGTTGTGCAACAGATAGAAACTCTATTTTCAAGACACCATACTTTTGTTGGAGGCAATTTTGTAACATGGAAGAACAAGAAACAAAATGTGGTGGTCAAATCTAGTGTTGAAGAAGAATATACGGCCATGCTCTATAGATACCCGGGGTAATGGGAATCGGGAATACACAACAAAACTAAAAATCAAGATTGATGAATCAATAGATTACAATGTGCATTGCAAATAAGTACAATATGACCAAATGAAGCGCATTGAAATTGATAGACACTTTATAAAAGAGAAAAGCAGTGTCGTTATATGCTCTTCCATATCTTCAAAAAACTATCAGCAGATATTTTCTTCAAAAAAGTAGTGGAAGAGTTAGGAATGAAAAATATATTTCTCTAGTTTGAAAGAGAGTATTGAAAAGAATGATGTGCCCACCTAATTAGGAATTGTTGAAAATCCCTAGAATGAGCAAGCCCTTACACGGCGTATATTTTAGGAATTTATATTACTTAATTATGTAATGACAGTAATGTTTAGTGAGATTTTTTTCTTTCCTTTGTAGTCTAACGGTTCTTTAAATTCTGTATATACGGCAGGACACCAACTCAACCGAAAATACCTTTTTTCTACAGATCTTTTACATCAACATGGGTAACTTATACAGTACATATATATTCCAACTTGACCTTAATCTAAGCAGACTCCAAAATTCAGTATGGAAATATTTCATGCATAGAATTTTGGAGCATTGAAAGTTAAGTAACTTCTGATAAAAAGAAAAGATAATGGCTTACAGTTTCTCTGGCTGCCGACATAGCAAGGAAACCTGCACCCATTTCAACTTCCTGCAGCCCCACAACAACAATGGCTGCCTTTGAGGCCGCAGCACCCAACCAGGATAGAAGTGAATCGTGGGATGCTCTTCCTTGTCCAACATTCCATGTGCCCGTTAATATTCTCAAATTTTCTATTTTTGTGTATAAGAATTCCTTGCCAGCCAATTCTGATCGCAATATGATGTCAAGATGTCCAGGAGAAGTAACATTCCATCCCCGAACACCACCATGATTAGCCAAGGTAAATACATAACCACCTCCAGTTGTCATATTTATAATGGGACTGCTGTGAGCCACCCATTCTCCCACAAGCTGACCAGTTAGGTCCAGTACCTGCACAGTACCACTTGAGTAACCCACCCATAAACGTTGGCCAAATGTACAAAGGCACTGGACAGCGTAAGTATGGTATAAGAAATCTTGTAGACGATTGCCATTTCCATCCCACTGCACAAGTTGGCCGCTTGTACACCCAGTCCAAATCATTCCATCAACTGCCATTACAAGTGCTTCGGTTCTCCGATTATCTTCCCCAGAAGCACCCTTAGCTGCAACTCGACGTACAGCATCTGCTGCTCCCATTATGGCATTGCGCGAGCGCTGAAAGAAACCAAAGGAACTTTGTGTTTTCTCTTTCTTTGAAAAAGAGACAGAATCCATCGCAATATCTTGAGCTGTTGATATGTCCACTCGATTTTCTATCTGACCATCACTATTGAACACTTTCAATAACTCCTTTGTGCGAGCATCCCTTAAAAAACAAAAATTGACAAATGAAATAGAAGCCTGTTAAATCATGGAAGGTAAGTTCAGCAGCGCACCAAATTTAGTCACCAAAAAGAAGTTTCCCAACAATTGCACAAATTTGCTAGCGTAACAGGGATATGAACTCCAAAAAGGAAAACAATACTGTTATACATACCAGAGTGCGAATGAGAAATAACAGCCACTCCAGACTTTGGCAGTAGAATCATCAGATAAAAGATACTTGACGTCCCAAGTGAATGTGTTGCAGTAACCATTAACAGCGACTTGGGACCTTAGATCAATGCCTGATTTCTCCACTGACAAAGAAGCGATGTAGCCTTCCTCTGTTGTTACATTCACAGATTTCTCTAGTTCTTCCCATGGCCATACCTTAATCTCCCCTCCCTCTGAACCGGACCACAGATCCCCTACATCAATGCAGTTCAAAGAACAAAATAAGACAGCTCATCTTCGACAGGATAGTTATTCACCCACATTTACATAGCAATATTCGCATACCATAAGACGTCATTACAAGGGAAAGAACGGGTCCGCGATGGGCGTACCAAGACAGGCTTTCGCTGAAAGGAGCATTCGTATTTGAATTTGGAAGATTTGTAGTACTCCAGCACATAATGCGACCATCCTTGTGGCCGCTCCACACCACCCGGCTGGCTTCATCCACTGTTAAACATAAAGTGGGCGACGTCAAAACGGACTCCATAAAAGGTGCAGTCCCTTCGTCTCCGATCCTCACAGAAGTAAACTCCGACGCAAAGTATAGATCCTTGAAATTCCACCCACGGAGACCACATTCAGTCCCCGCCCACAGCTGCGACTGACCGCCTCCAATCGTCCTCAAGAAGCACCCAATCTGAGTTTCTCTCAAAGGATGCGGCCTAACATCAAGACTAGGCGGCCGGTAGGGGTGAACGGCGGCCCGAACAGGAAGTCTAAAAATCCCGCTTCCTCCACCTCGGCCGACGAATTCGGGGAGAAAAGACAGGCTCCTATGTTTTTGGGAGCTATTCTGACTATTTTCATCCGTCAAACAATCTGAACTAGAATTAAGATTGGAGTTGGAAGAGAGCCTGCGATCGAGAAATTCAAGCATGTAATCGAGGCGCTTGGCTGTGTAATCAACAGAATTAGATTCTCCAACAAAACCGTCGCCGTCATCAGAGGAAGAGGAAGAGTCAAAGAAATGAGAAGATCGGGCGCGGCTCTCGTCCATGCTAAACTGACTGACGCCATAATTGGGGTGAAAGAGGTCTTGGGAGTAGGAACTGTGAAGGGGAGAAGAATCAGCATCGTCTTCTCCCAAGTCTATCAGAGGTGGAAACTCCATCCTCGAAGAAGAGAAGAAGAAGGAGAAAGCTATGTGAAATTCTGGTGATAGCAAGTAAAACGGAAGACTAAAATAACTGAAAGATTTAATTTTATTAATTAATCAATAAATTGAGCATTGACTTCCTAAATGAGCAAACGTGAAGGCACATTCGCCTGTCCAATAAATGTGTCACCCACAAATTATAACATCTGATTTATTCCATAGCATATTTTTATTTATGTCACGCATCTATATATTACTACTATTCCCTACAATAGTCTGGCGAAAACAATGTCTGAATTTCTTACCGATAATTCCCTCACCATAAAATATTTTTATTGAATGTCATCAAAATTTTATACTTGAAATAACCATATTTTAAAAAAAATCAAGGGATATATTGTATAATTTAAGATCGAATTAATTTTTTATCAAAGTTGTCGAAAGCGCAAACACGAACAGGTTGAGGGCGACGCGGAATTAAACTCGGATAATTGACAAATATGGAATGGAGATGTGGGAAAGATAACGTAGAATTAGGCAAACATTTTATGTGACTTGACTTTCAAGTTAGGGAGTTAGGGCTCAATCATTCATGTTTTGGACAAATCTCAATTTGTAGGTAAGAGTTAGGCAAATACGTGTTCTTTACTAGTTTAATGTCTCTCTTCTATTTGGATTAGGGTTACATATTACACTATAATTTTCTTTCTTTCGGCTATTGTCAACAAATAGACCAGAAAAATTAGGCATTTTTTTAATATTATTTTTTCAAAATGTGCATTTTCTTTAAGGTAAGAGCAAAGTTCTAGTAGAAGTAAATTAAAAAGTGGATAATAACTCGTCACAAAATGAATTAACAGAAACAACTCCCAACCATTTCAAAAGGCCAAAATAATAATAATTTGTCAAAATTACCGGAAAGACAGGCTGCGAAATAATTTGCACTGGCCATGTTCCAAAGTTTTTGAACAAATAATGTAAACAAAACCGCCAAATGGGATGAAAAAGACAGCTTGGTTTTCTCACCGGGTTCTTGCGAAGAATACAATGCTCCTCAGACAGAGCAGGCCAATTCAACTTCGGAGTGGCTTTTCAGGCAATTTGAGAGATCATGAGACATTGCAGAAGGTATTCTGTGGCGCTTTAAGATTTTTGAAGTCGCTATTTTTGCCAAATCATATTTCAATACGATGACTCGTTCATCGTCCAAATCAAATCTCAAGTCCTCGTCGCTACAATTCTCCACAAGCTGACATAAATGTTTCATATTTTCCACTTCTATTCCATTAACTTTCTTAACCTGGCATGTGTAAAGATTGATGTCAGCAGAAAACACAGCTACAAAAGCCTTCTTTAAAGTAGAGCAAGTATAAGAATAACCAAAAAGATGGGAGGTGCATTGTTGGCACCTGCAACTCGGCAAGTCGCTCATACCCAGTATTGATATCATCCATTAACACCTGAATTGTAGATGCAGTCGTTAAGATAATCAAGCCATAATATATCAACAGCCTGATGAGGATATTGATGTGCTAATAAGTGCATGACAGAGACCGCAACAAGCCAGAGAGGAACAGAGATACAAGAAAAAAAGTTTCTCCCCTATCTATCACACAAAGCCGGAATGAAATATCACCCAAATAAAAAATTTCAAGTGTTTATAATAGAATCTGATAATTTGAATCAAAAGTTCTGGTTTTGGAGCTCTAATAAGCGGAAAACCTTCAATGAACAATTGAATCATATCGAAGAAGCATGTGATGCACACACTTCATATTAAAAAGCATACATACCTGAGAAAGAATGACAAGTTGTAAGCCAGCCTTTTTAGGCAATTCCCTCAATGCTCGCTCACATAAGCGACGAGGTGAAGTATTATACCAGTCTTCTCCATATTCATGAAGGTATGGCTGGGTGAGTGGAACAAAGACTAAACCAGCAAAGATGTAATAAGTTGGGAGCTTATCGAATTGTTGCACGGGAACGAGATGCTGCAACTGTGAATATAAAAATCAAATTAACTGGTCAAATCATAGCAAAAGATCGTCTGAGGATATCTTCAGTCATGCTGTTTACAAACAGTTAAACCAAGAAGTTAAAAAAATAAAAATGGAAAACATAATGCCAAGATGAATAGACAAGGATCAAGAAATCCCAATCGAATTGTTAGTAAGATATGTTCCTATATATATATATATTTTATAAGAAACGAAATATATTAAAAGAAGAAACAATATAAGAGAGAAAAAAAAAACACTTCTAAAAAAAATTTTTAATTTAAAATAATTTCTATTTAAGTAAAAAGAACAACATTAAAAAGATAAATTCTAAAAAACTTGGAACAATAGGCCACTTAACATTAGTGAAACTAAAATGTTTCTATATATTTTAATACACAGGAAGTACCCATTCACTTTTTTTTCTAGTTTAAAACCAAAATGAAGTATGATAAAGAGAGCAATCCATGATCAGGATGTATATAGAAGAAGTACTTGGGAGCCTCAAATGCAAAGCCTAACATAAAGAGTAGGGAAACATAAATAACAAGGATCAGGAACCCGTGAACCTCACATCAATAGTAAATATTAGGGACATCAAAGAATCATATTATACCGCTACATAATCCGTCAAATTTACATTTACCATCAAATTTGTATTGGACTATTAAAATGTACAGAAGAAACTTTGGATAAGAAATTCTCCTGATATACATTTAGAATTTTTTATGTAAGCCCAATTGAAAATGACTAAGGAGATAGGGTATTCCTTAGGGGTGGGTTGGACCAGACCGCGGACCGAAAACTAGACGCGGACCGAGAACCGGACCGGACCACCAGTTTCGGTCCCACGTAGCAGGACCACGGTTTAGTCCTCGGTCCACAGCCCGAATTCCTGAAAAACCAGGACCGGACCGAGTGTTAAAAAACACTTCTCAGTTCTCTCTCTCGGCGTCTCAGTTTCTTCCAATTCCAGAAGCCTGATTTCCCGAACGGCGAACACCCGACCCCCCCGACCCCGACTTGCGTTCCAGCGTTCCCTCGACTCCCGTTCCGACGCTCCCCCAACTCCCTTCGTACTTCCTGCTTGGCGTTATCCGTGTTCCCTGGCCCCTGCTCTGATTCGGATTCACTAGCCTCTGGGCTCTGTCTTTGGATTCGCGCTCGACTGCCTTCGGTTCAAAATCAGCTCGCCTGGTCGCCTCACCTATCCTCTGTCTTCGACTGTCTTCCTCTAACCTCACTGTATGTGTTAAAATTGTGGAATTTTTGTGCTACTAAATTAGGGTTAATTTTGTTTGCTCTTGTTTTAGTTTTTGTTTAGTGTTTAGTCCGTTAGTGAAGCATGAAACTGTTTTATTTTCCTATTTAGTTAATAATTAGGATGTTCAATTGCTGAGAATTGGTTCTGTTTTTCTTTCCAGAACTTTGTGATATATATATATATATATATATTTTATGGGAGGAACGGGCACCAAACCGAATTCGGTACGGTCCCGGGTCGGTTCCGGTCCCTCCCGGGACCGGTTCTGGTCTTCGAGAAAAAAATCCCGAAGACTTCGAGCCGGTTTCAGTCCAGGCTCAAAACCGGACCAAACCGGCCCGTGCCCACCCCTAGTATTCCCAAGTCCTTGAAATAACAAGCTCACTGTACTATGCGGAATTTGATATCATCTCAAAAATGGTGTTATTTGCAATCACGTCCTAAAACGGGGCATTCTTACAATGAAGACAAATAACCAAACAAAAAATGCAAAAGTATCATTTTTTCAAAGCACCCTAATCTTTTTTTTCCTTTCTTTCCATTCAAAAACACAACCTCAAAAGCTCCAAGTTCATACTTGTGAAACCCAAGGAAGCTCAAAGTACAAGAAAATAAACTTCAATGTCCTCTTTTAGCATGTTTTTACTATCTTCTTCGTTCAACGAAGATTAGTACTTCCATAATAATGAGGAAAATTTATAAGCTAAAAATCATTTCCTTGTTTCTACGGAACTCAAAAGCCAAGACACAAAACCTGCAGAAGAAACTTACCAAGGAACCAAGACCTAGATTTCACAAAATAGCTAATAAATTGTATAAAAATTCACGTGCACAATTAGTTTTTATTGAAGAACCACAGATAACACAACCTCCTCTCCTTGGGAATGGGTCGGGACCTCATATTTAGAGGAAAAATCAAGTTTCAAGAAATCAACGTTTGCTAAGCAATTAAGAGTAGGCAGGCAAAGGAGAAATCAGATAGTGAACATAAATAAAAGTAAGTACCACGACTTACAGGTCGGAGGGTGATATTCAAGTCCCGCTCTTCACCATCCCTAAGTACTCTAACCACTGCAGTTTCATTGGGTTTCTTCATTGATACTAAATGATCAAATGTTATCCGCTCCCTATTTCTGAAAGGAACTGCAAAAGAGTTTAAATTATAACTTATAATCAAATGAAAACCATGATAAAAAAAAAGGTTAAAAATGTGACCATATAAGTTCTGAAAAATTTAACAACGTTAAAGTTAAAGACTAGTTACTTCGAACATTTTAAATTGGTTCGTTTTCAAGCTAGCTCTATATTTTCTAAAGGAGAACTCAACAATAATAACATCCTAGCATAAGACAATACAAAGAAGCGCAACATTAATTTTATTGACTTTGTTCACTTTAATTACTGTTATCGCAAGTAGCATCTTCTGCGAGCAAACAACTTAAATGATTATATTTAAAAACCGGTTAGACTGGTTAAAAAAACAAAATAAAGTTGCCTGTGAGACCTATATAGGAACTGCAAATAACATTCAAAAAAAATTATATGAACATCAGCCTTTGTCATTTCTCCTCTTGCTCATCACAGTGGTCTCTTCTACCCACTTTAGAATTCGTTGAGTTCCTTTAGTAGTCTTAATCACTCAATTCCTTGCAGACTTCCACATTTTCCATTTACGCAAGTTTTAAACTTCTCTCCTATGAGTTACCGAAACAATGGTTCATCTTCCATAAACAGAGCTAAAAGAACAATTTCGATTCAAAATCCCAATGATTAAGAGCAGCAAGGATCGAATATGGATTATGTACTTTATTCATCGTCAATTATGTGCTACAAAAAGTGAAGAGCCGTTAAAAATCTGTATTGATGGGCAAGTCATTCATTAGCTCACACGAGGCAGACATAGGATTCAACTACTATACAAACTACCAAAAACAAAACAAAAAAAAAAAAAAAATTGATTTGAAGAACAAGGAACAGGGAATCAATACCAGTTCCGTCATTTGCTAATTGCACACCATCAAATGCAAGGATGATGTCATCTTTTTTAAGCACTTTATAAGCATCGGATATAGGATTAATTTTGCTAACGAGTACCCCAGTCATTTCAGGGCGCATCCGGAAGTGATTTCGAAGTTGCACATTTTCAGTGGGTTGACAGATCAAACCAAGAGAGCAGAATCCAACATACTCTCCAGTTTCTTCTACGCCAGATATAAAATGTTTGATTATTGGAACAGGTATTATATAGCTGCAAAATCAAAATAATTCTAGTTCAATAATGCAGTCAGCATTTATGGTATGAGACACTTCAGAAAACGGCTCTGCATTATAAATTATACATCAAATGGTCTAAATTGTATGTAAGACGAATAGTTTATATATACACCTTTTCATTTGATTTACTATATCTTTTATTGTCTAAATAATTTTAGTTAATTACAATCAAATGCCTTTTTTATGGGCAAGAATAGTATTTTCATGTACGAAGTGTAGAAGAGGAGTTGAAATACAAATAGATAATCAAAAACAATATGTAAGAGTTGAACTTGCCCAATATTCTCTGCACCAGAAAGGTTCTGGAAAGCTACCCCAGCAACCTTATTTCCCATGATAGCAGGGCCACCACTATTTCCTGGATTTATAGCAGCATCAATTTGTATAGCCATTAGCTGGGTCGCCCCATGCACATATTGTGTAGGTTCAACCCTGGAAACGACACCTTTAGTTACAGAAATGTTGTCTCCACCTGGAAGAGAGAAACTACGATGAAGTATAGTTTCCCAGAAAATTTCACCAAGTTTCTACTTTGGACATTTAAGAAAATACATTTCCGTATCTAGATGGCTTACTAGATGTACAACTTCACATAAATTACACCATTCAATACTTATTACTCTATGATGAACTAAGAGCAATAAGTATAACCAAAGATCATGCTCGGATTGAAAAAAAATGCAACACCATGAGGCAGAAAGAAATGCAAATATATATATATATATGACCAAATAAGGAGGGGAAACACGTCATAAATACAGCGAATGCTCCAAAAAACTTTATTCAGTTGACTAAATGTGCGTATCAATAATCATTCATCCAAATTTACTGACTTCAGACAAATAAAAGAAAGCATAATAATCTTCTTTCTGTGTAAAACAACTTAAGACTAGAGACATAGGGCTGTCCACTGTTCTACTAATTGTTTCTTATATAAAAACAATCTATGGCAACCAGAAACACTCTATCTTCGCAGTGTCTGTTAATTGAGAGTAGAAATTAAAACCAAAGAAAGAGACACTAAATAATGAACTTTCTACCTTGAGGATATCCAACAACTGCAACGGCTTCCTGCAGAGAAGGAATGTCTCCAAGCTCCAAGAAACTCATTCCCTCCCAAAATTCTCCGTCGGCAACAGTCAAAATAGCTAGGTCGCATTCGTGGCCAACTGCTTTAACTTCCGCTCTATACTTAATTGGTGACCCGTGCTTTCTTACAAGTACAAATGTATGATCAGCAACAACATGAGCATTTGTAATAATCTTTCTTCCAGGTATTACAAATCCTTTATGATCATAAAAAAGATGATAGCTTAGAAATGGACCGAATAAAACATTTTTCTCCGTTTTGAACTCAAAAAACAAGAACAACAAGTTACGCTAGACATCGTCGGGCAAACAATCCGAAGAAGTCATTAAAGAAATTGAATTTGTAGTTTGTATTCGAAAACTTGAGAGCCCACAAAAAAAAATCCACATACCAGAACCCATAGTCTCACGCTGAGACTTGTTCTGCCACGGAAGAATATAGTTGGGGCTACAAGACACCGTAAAAATCTTAACGACAGAGTCCAAAGCCAGTTCTACAGCGTCATATCCATCAGTCGCTCTCGCCTTAATCCTTCGCCGAGAAGAGTGGAAATACTCCGGCCGCCGCTCACGAAATCGTCGGCTTAACGCGCCACGACGTAACGACAAGCTCTGGTTCTCTGTTTCGTTAAGTGATTCGGCTTGAGAGCTGAATCTACAACCGTCGGTATTAAAGCAATGATCAACGGAGACGGAGGTGGAGGATCGAGCAGCGAGCACAGGAAAAACATGTTTAGAAGTCGATGAAGCATGATCAGGAGAAAGAAGACGGAAAAAATGCGTTGGTGATTGAGAGGAGGAAGAGAAGAGTCTGCGAGCTTTTCGGAGAGAACAGCCGAGCATGGCTAAAGCTTCGGCCTCCACTTCCCTGCTCGAGGCTGCCTATTTGTCTTCCAAGAACAAAAGGCAATTCTAGGGCGGTTCGTCAGTTGACATCAATCGAACCACGGTCTAATTAAAGGAGTAGTCTAAAATCTATTTAATTTATTTCCTTGAAATTATTGTAATATTAAAGTTTAAAATAACTCATTAACTATCAACTTAACATAAACTAGTTGTAATATTGGACCATTTAGTTCCCTAGCCAACGTGTTGAACTGCTAAAGTGATTAAATCTCTTTGCCCTAGTTTTATGGATTGAATAATAAAATTACAACCCCTTGCTATCTATTTTCAAATCTCTATGCTAAACGAATCGACCGTGATACCCACCAACTTCGACAAAGAGCTCTGAATTGTTGAATTTTGTACATTAGCTTTCGAATTGCACCTCGTTGTTTCGAGAACTAAAAAAAATTATAATAAGTACTTGAGAAGTGAATGGGTCTATACCGATGGAACAAGGATTCGAATTTCCCAATTCATCTCCTTCTTGTCCGGTTTGAGGATCACGAGCTCGAATGTAGAACGACTCTTTGACGCTGGAAATTGAGATGGAACTAGAGGAGTAAAATGCGAGCTTCATGGAGTTCATGTAACGACCCTAAAACTATACCCATATTTTCCCTTAATTACCGTACAAATTTTTCATTATTATTCACACATTATGCGGAAACTAAACCATTTAAAAAAAAACATTTAAAGTTTCTATTAAATAAACTATGATTTAAAACAATTAAATTAAACCTTTTAAATCAATTAAGTTAAATAAAACAAAATAAAACATTGGGAGGGCCATAATGTAATTCGGCCAGGGAGAAGAAGCAGCGACTGGTCGCTGACCAGCGACCAGTCTCAGCGCACGATCGCTGAGCAGCATGTCTGCCCAGCGATCGGGCGCTGGCATACTGCCAGCGACCAGTCGCTGGCAGCTCCTTGCTGCCAGCGATCAGTTGCTGGTAGCTCCCTTGTTGCCAGCGCTTGATCGCTGGCAGCCATTTAGCTGCCAGCGATCGATCTCTGCATTGCTGCAGCGATCCTATGCCTTCTTTGATTGCCCTCAGCTTTTCATTCACAATTGCTCTCTGGAATCCAGAGAGCAGAATACTTAAAAATTTTCAACCAATACTCTCTGGAAATCGAATTCCAGAGAGTAAACTTCATATATCTAATGTCTTTTATCATCAAATACAGCAATCAAATTAGAAATTAAACTCAACCAAAACTTTCTAAATTCAACCCAATCTCAGCGGACTTTGCGAAATCCAACTGCGTGGATATATCTAAAAACCGAGACTAACCGTAACATCCTAAAACGTGTCAAAACATTTCTATATAACGTTAAATACAATTAAAACCAAACAGTTCCAGAATCTCAAAACGATAAGCATCCTATACATATTCTATCAATTATCCCAAAACACTCCCAAAGCTCTATACATACTTCCCACGGGTCGGTTAAGCCTCGATTGCGCCAGCACACCACCACAGCCATCCTCCGTCAACTGAATCATGCCTCAGGTGGAGGGACATCGTCCTCACCTGGTACCTCGAAGTCTATGTCACCTACACCATACATATACACTATGAGATAAAATCCCAGTAAGCTCTACGTAAATGCGATGCATGCTGTGCTATGAGTTCATTAAACCATGCTTTATCTTTTATCTTACTATGCAATGCACTATAGGTGTCACCGAGATCCTATACCTTCTAACCGGAGAGAGCTCATCCAGCGGGCGGACTACTCTTTCCAGCTAGAAGAGGGGGGTACACGCCTACAACACGTACAGCCGTGCCTGAGCCCCACCTCGCGTGACCTGTATGCCCGAAGGCCTGTATGCCAGAAGGCCTATATGCCCGAAGGCCTGTATGCCCGAAGGCTTGTATGCCCGAAGGCCTGTATGCCCGAAGGCCAATGCTATGCTTTACGTTCTCTTTAAATCTCTGTGCGGAAATTCATTTTCATGCTTTTCTTTAAAACAAGTGATGCGTGAACAGTTCTCTATCATAAAGTAAACAAGCAATAACATGGACCATCAAGACTGTAAAAGCATAAACTATAAACTCCTAAGACCTAGCTACCCAAACCGAGCAAAACTAACTAAAGGCATCTCCAAAACTCCTCGAGACGACATTCGACGTACGGTGTAGGCCAATCGGCCAGAGAAGAATCACGAGAACTTACCTCGTGCACGCTGCAATCCAAGCCTCGTCCACGAGCACTGTTTACCTAAGCAATTTGCAAGGATTGACGTTAAAACAAGTTTAAGTTAATAAACTTCCAAATTGTCAAAACCTTAACTAAAGGGCTTTCTAAAGTTCTAATCCATTTCATCGAGCCATTTATTCAAGAAATTTACGCTCGGCACCTAAATTCTCGAATTACGAATTTTTCTGAAAATCCTAAAATTCTCGGATTTTAAACTTTTTCACGAATTGATCCAACTTCGTCCAATAACGTCCAATACGTTTAATACATACTTAATCACAATAAACCTATTGATTTCGGGCTCTAAATCTCGATTTTTATCAAAACCCTAATCGTAAACCTAAACGTATAACTCTACGAAACTCGATATTTAACGCTCTAAAACTGTAAAGACATACCTAGAGCGTTGATTGGAAGATAAAGCGTGAAGGAAACGGAACGATCGGGAGGAACAACGGAGGTCGGAAAGGAGATCGCGCCGCGGGCAGAGGGAGAAGTCGCGAAGGAGGAAAAGGGAGAAGCTCTCTGGAATCGATTTTCAAAAGTGAAAATCGATTAAGGCACCTTGCCTTTTAATAAATAATAAAAGTTAAATACTCAAATGACGATTTTGCCCCTTCACCTATTTTTATATTAGTTTCGTCTTTCGGTTCGTTAATCGTCTAGCCATTCGGCTTCTCCAAACGTCCTCACTTCACCAATAAGTCCAACTTATCATTTGAGATTTAACAAAACTGTCCGTTCGCAATTTGGACCTCATTTACTATTTTTACGAGAACGTCTTTTACATAACGAAAAGTGTATTTACTCGGAATATAGTGTTTGATCTCCGAAAATTCCCGTAAATTTCTTAAAATTCTTATTATTCGTTAGGATCGTAATGACGCTTCCTTTTCGTGAAACGGACTTGATTTGACATAATTACCAAAAATGCCATTATATAACAAAATAACAATATAATATATTATATCCGTAATCCGTACAAGCCGGATATTACAGTTCATCTTCTTCATTCAAAGCTCAAGTCGTCTAGAGGAGCAAAGCTTCATGACTCCATTAGTCATTGTCGTCGTCATCTTTCTATCAACTTTTCAACAATAACCTTGCAAGGAGAGTGACAGAGAATGAGACGTAGACAAATGTTGGGAGATTTTTTTTAACGATTTTTTAGCAGCAGTCAATTTGTTAGCATAATATAATTCAGGGGTCATTTTGTGCATCAAAATAGTTTAAGAGTTGAGTTATCGATAATCTCATAGATAGAGATTATTTTAGAATTTACCCTAAGTTTACTTTTTTAGTGAGCAATTTTTAACCTGCTTATAATGTGTTATCAATAAATAACAGATGACTTAATAAATTTAGGTGTTAGGTTTACACTTTAATTTTATATTATAATCTCATATTAAGATGTGACGTTTATACTTAAAGTGTAAAATTAGAATATAAATATAACATTATTATAAATTAATTGTAGGTGTATGCAGATACACCAAAATATGAATTTCATTTTACATGTTACTTGTTATATGTTAGTCCATACGCATACGTTAATAAAAGGCTTAAACGAAGGATGTGTGCATTAAAGTTCATTTGCTAAAGAGTTGGGGGTTTTTAAATAATCATATCCACATTACAATAACACTTAGTTTGGGAAGTTAGGGTTTTTGGTTCTTATTCTAGGGATTAATACGTGGGTATCATTTTTTCGAACTCTAATTGCTTCAACCAAATTCACTCATAAACGCGCTCTCCCAACGATCTCTCCCCTACACTCTCAAGCTAAATGGGGTTTCTATTAGAAAAATCTTATACTAATTGGAGATGTGATCTTACATATATATTATACTACTAGACCACTACTGGATTATGGTGTACGGATGAAGAATTTTATTTCAAGACTTATAATTATTGATTTTATTTATAAGTCATCAAAGATATATTTTGATAATTTAACTGTTGTTTTTATTACTATAAATAACCAAAGTGGTAGTCGAAGTAAACACATTGACCTTAAGTGGCTTTGGACCTCAACAAATCCTAGACCACTACAGGATAATACTTTTTTTTTAGACTAACATGATGTACGGATGAAGAGTTTTATTTCAAGACTTATAATCATTGATTCTATTTATAAGTTATCAAAGATATATCTTGATAATTCAACTGTTATTTTTATGACTATAAATAACAAAAATGGTAGTTGAAGTAAACACATTAACCTTAAGTGGTTTTGGACCTCAACAAACCCTTACAAAACCCGACCATGCGCTCTCTACCAAAAAGCAAAAAACAATTATACATATAGAGATAGATAAGTGTGTGGCTTTCTCTTTCTATCTCTAGTATTGCTGTGGAAGATGCTATTTGAGATAAGGCTAGGTAAGGGATGGACGCAAGAGAAGATCTTCTTAGTTTATAAAACTAGACAGACAAGACTAGAAGCCTAACTTACAAACCCTAGTTTTTGATGGGTCGTGTCACTTCACTTACATAACATTTTATTCCACAACTTTCTGATTTTCAGGAATAACACCACCTCCACCCACTGTTAAAAATCCTCTCTCTGTCTCTCTACAAACTCTTTCTCTCTCATACAGAGTAAGACCACCCAGTGCGAAAATCCAGTAAAAACCCCTCTTTCTCGCTCTAGAACCTTTGTTTCTATTTTCTCCATCTCTCTCTAAGTCCACCCTCCCCACTGCAGAAACAAAAAAAAAAACACTTTTTCTCTCTCTAGAATCTCTCTTTTCACCTCCATTTCTCTGTATCTCTCGTCCTCTGAAACCAAAAAATAGAACTCTCTCTCTGTCTAACTTCTCTCTGCAAAGCCCTCTCTCTCACTTCACCCTTTTTGTTTTCTCCGCGGCTCCTTAGCATCTGCAACTGGGGGACTTCCCTCTCTCTTCGCCAAGATTATCTTCTTCTCTCTCTCCCTCTCTCTCCCATCTCTGTAGATCTACCCATTTTCCAGACCTGTAGCTTTGTGATCACCATCTTTATATGCACTCTCCCATCCACCTGCTTTCTGCGAAGAAATAGAGAAAACAAAAGATTTCCGAGAGAGTAACAGCAGAAAACTTCAAAACGAGAGACGCTTTCACCTATCTGATTTCATCTCAGCCGTCGCTGTTCATCTTCATCGACAGTTATCAGATCAAACAGCAGAAAATTAGATTTCAGGAAATAAGAGACGAAAGAAAAGTCTTTGATCGAAGAAATCGAGGCTACCCACCAGGCAAGAAGAGACGTAGAATCCAATTCTGCACTATTTTATGTATTTTCATGCAAAAAGGGTACGAAAATCTTAAGTCTAACAGAAGAAGAAGAAAGACCAATTTTTATTCAGATAATTTTCTCTCTTCTAGTTCTCACCTAGATCTTCCTTTATTTTGATCTACCATTTTACTCTTCTTCTCTCTAAAACCATGGTTTTCTTCTTAATTCACGTGAAAACAGGTTCGGATTTCTGAAAAAGTTTGCGAAATCAACTCATTTCCAGGTTTTAAAATCATCAGAAAATACTTTTGAAAAGTGCAATTTTTAAAATAAGTTATTTGGAGTATGAAATTTGAGTAGATCTTGCCTACAAACTTTCCTTCGAAAATAGCGTAAATATACTAAAAATATTCCCTTTTACTCTTTCTTCTTCGTCTTCTTCACGAGATCCAATAATTACCCACTCCCTAACAGGATACAGCTAATCAACCATAATATTTAGAAATCATCCTCTCTAATTCTGCCATTTTTGTAGCTTCAAAAGGTAGATAGAATTCTGTCTTTCTTTTCTTCATCACTATCCTTCTTTCCATCTACAGATAATTCCTTTCTTGGAAAGATTCTTGCTCTACAAAGCATTGATATTATACCAGATCTTGTATTCTACTAATTGTTTTAGTCTTTGCTGCTCATGAAATATCATTTTCAATCATCCAACACACTGTTTTGGATTATTATTTTTTTAATTTTAAACACTGTTTTTAAGTTTCTTTCCTGATACCGTCTACATCGCGGCTCCTAATCTTTATATCCAGTAATGATTTTCATCCCTTTTCAATAGTTATTTTAGGCAGTTTTCTTTTTTGACTTGTTTAAATCACCACATTAATATTTAACACGATATATATGATTTATTTGTTAGTATTTTTTACTCAGTTTAGATTAATCAAAACTCTTTAATGGTTGCAGAGAAGAGACTGAAAAATTCATGGCATCGTCGTCCAACTCCCCCTGTGCAGCCTGCAAATTTCTCCGCCGGAAATGTCAGCTTGAGTGCGTTTTCGCTCCCTACTTCCCGCCCGACCAACCTCAAAAATTCGCAAACGTACACAAAGTGTTCGGAGCAAGCAATGTCACGAAGCTTCTCAATGAGCTCCACCCGCATCAGCGAGAAGATGCCGTCAATTCCCTCGCCTACGAGGCCGACATGCGCCTCCGAGATCCGGTCTATGGGTGTGTAGGGGTCATCTCCCTCCTCCAGCACCAACTCCGGCAGCTCCAAATCGACCTCAGCTGCGCAAAATCCGAGCTCTCGAAATACCAAAATCTTGGCCTGACCGGGCATGGCCTCATTGCCGCCGCTGCAGCAGCTGCCACTTCCACTCACAACCACCACCACCTGCAGAACCTCGGAATCAACCTTATTGGCTCCGGCAAAGATTATCACCACCACCACCAACTGTTCCCTCGCGATCAGGCCCAGCCGATCGGGAGGGGATATGACGTTGCCGGAAACAGCGTTTACGATGGCGGTCTCCTTGCGATGAATGTTTCTAGTTTGGGCCAACTCAGTCAGTTTCAGCAACCGAGGGCTGGAGGTGACGATCACCGCCGAACGATCGATCCCTCTTAGCTTCTCCGTATCAATTTTGGCAAAAAAAAAGAAAAAGATAAGTTTTTTCTCAGGCAATTAACCTTCATCTTCATCCTCTACTTTTTTCAGGGCCAGAAAGCTAGAACGCCATGACTGAGCAATTGTAGCTCATAGTATTTTTCTTCATGAGGGATTGATTGCTTCTTTGGATTTACATTTATTATACTTGTTCCTCCTTGCTTTCTCTGTAGAATAAAACCCTAATTTAGTTAGGGTTTCTTCTCTTGGTTATAAATGAAAATCTATCATGTCATGGTGAATAAGCTATATATATTTTTTGAATAATCTTACTGTTACTTTCTTATTCTACTATCTTAAAAACGGTTAATGTGTCAACTAATGATTGGTCAAATAAAAGTGTAATTAATTTCATAAATTATATATTTATAATTTATTATATTAATCGCATTAATTATTATTTGACATTTTAGTGAGTTTTTTAAGAAAGCGGAATAAGAGAGTATATGTAACATTAGTCACTCTGTATTTTTATTTTACCGAATGACTAGTATTATAAGCTTATTGATGTAGTCTAATGAAAAATAAATTAAACAAAATTCATATTTTTCAGAAAATAATTATGAAATCTGAAAATGATAAACATCTAAATTGTAAAAGCATTTGATCAACAATATCTCTAAAAAATAATGTGATAGTAGCTGACATCGTGCATTTTGTTACCTTAGACCGTGTTGAAAAAATTTGAAAGCACAATTTCCAATAAATATTTTATAGTTAATAATTTCGGGTTCTATTGAATAGTACAGTATCGTGTGTTTTGAGTTGAAATCCCACACAACTCTAATTTTGGGTTTGATAACAAAAGAACTAGCATTAGTTGAAGATAAAATACTACATATATATATATATATTGTCACGCACCGCAAGGGACTTAAGACAGAATGGGACGCGACTTGATCAAAAAAAGGATCAAACCGTTCGACCTTTGTCTTAAATTATTTCATTTAGCAATGGAAGTTTTGAAAAAATAAAAAAGTCTAAGCCTAAATTTATAAAGTCATGAGTATGTCGAAAGACAATATGTCGAGTAAAATATATGTAACAACCGAAACTTTCGTACATTTTGTCCCAAAAATATTTTGTACGATACATGAGGATTATGTAAAGTACTTTTGGTGTATAATTGATAAGAAATTATGGAGAATTAAAGAAAATGGTGAAAGGAATAATTTAAATCAAAAGAATCAAATAAAGTGTCGACCGATCTTGTGAGGTGTCGACCGGTTACTGTACAAACAGAAAACAGAACCAATTGAGATGTCAATCGGTTTGTGCAGAACCGGCAGTAAGTGTCGATTGAAACTCATAGGGGTCGACCAAGATTCTCTTTGTTGTTTTCAAACTTAGGATTTTGGTTATTTTATTTCGTAACGAGTCTTCCACGCACGAATGTTTTCCGCTACCAAGGTTTAACGTTTTAAACGATGTCGCTTTTGGAAATGAATAAAATCTTTGAATGAAGTCAGAAAAAAATTTATACACTGAAAAGTCAAGTACGACAAGTCACGTGGAGACCCACGAGGGTCGTCACAATATATATATATATATATATAAACAAACTAGTCATAAAAATCAACACAATATTTTATAAAACAGTAGACTTGACACTGCCCAATCTTAAATAAATCTAGGTTTTAAAAAACGTGTCAAGTCTCATAACCAATCAATACATCACCAAATATACCCATCATTGACTATTCAATATATCCCAAAATAATTGTTGGAACTCACGGCCAGAGTAAAAATCAACTCGAGGATTAAATAGGTAGAAAATCTAACTTAGCTCAATGATTAAAAAAAAAAAAAAAACATATTCTTGGAGGATATGTTGGTTGTGCAACATCTCAACATACTCGTTAGGGAAACCTCGGCTTTGTAACACTTAGGCATACGCTATCTGATGCAGTGGCATAACTTTGCCACTACGTTTTGACACGTGCTCACTCTCTTGCGTCGGTATTCCGACCTCAAACAATTTGCTAAAAAAACCTCGACATAATTTCCTCATTAGGCCACGACATAAAACCGTGATTTCCATTTTTCCAAAAAATGTCATGGCGTTTTAGAACATAACGCCTTCAGTTTGATTTTAACCTAAAATCAATCTGTCAAATAGATTCCCAAAAACCTCCTCATGATTCATAAATAAATTATTTTTAAATATAAGGTGTCATAAAAATTATATATATATATATATGGTGTACTCAACACTAAGAATTTCTAGTGTAAAATTGCGGTCACATCATTTAGTCTGGGACGTCTCACCACAAAACCTATTTGAACACACACGCAATGAATGTGAAAAAAAAAAAATATTACCATACCCTTATCATTTAGTCTTGGGTGACATGTACTCATGAAGAATTTCAGTTCTAAACCAATAATATTTGCCTTTCTATTACGTGTGATTTATTCATTGGTGTAAGAGAACTATTATTTAAATTGTTTATAATATATTGTTCTAAAATAAGAAGAAGAGTGTGAAGAAAAGAAGAAGAAGAAGAAGAAGAGAGTGTCGTTTGTGAAGAAATAGCTTTTCTTTGTGTTGCCAAAAGAGTACTTGCTGATACAGTTTGAAACAGTAACTCCACTAGTCTTTCAGTCTCTTCTTCAAATTTCATTAGCAAACAGTTTACTGTTCGTACCAACTTTGAAAAATATGAGTAAATAAATCCTTTTTGCCTGTAATTTACTCTATATTTGATAATCATTGCCATTGTCTTTTTGAAATCATCGATTAGGTGTGACTCGAATTCTAGTTGAATCAAATCAAGTCTGTATTCTAATATTTTATTCTAGATATTGTTATTTAAACCGTAAAATTGAATTGTAATTTCAATGAATTTTCTCTTAATTTTTTTTTCGAATGAATTGTTTTTTGCGTTTGCTTTTTCTGATTTGGTGTTAGATTTCAAGTGATTCTATATTTTGATTATTTTTGTTGGATAAACGGGTTGAAAAGTAATAAAAACATTGCTATTATTCATGATTAATGATTTTTTTCTTGCAATTTGGTGAATTCAAAGTGGTTGACCATAAAAAATGATGATCAATGAATTGTTCTTGCTTAACATTTTTCAATGCTTGGGTGGGAATTCAACTGAGGTTTTCTAGTATTTCATTAAAAGGAATTGGATATGAGTGTTTGGGAAGAACCATGAGATAAATTGCAGAAGAAAGAATAATTTAGTATTTTGAAATCTGGCGTTCAATGCTTTTGCTGAATTAGCTCCACTGTGGTTTCAACTGTTAAGAGCAAAGCATTCCCATATAAAAGCTGAAAGACAATTGAACAAGACAAAAGAAACAAACCAGGTCAGAGGTGGTGGGTGTCTGAAATTAAGAAGATCACTCTCTCTCTAGATCTTCTCTCCTCCACCCTCTCTCTCTCTCTTCAAGACTCCCTTTCTGGGTCTACAAATATCTCTCTCTCTCTCTCTCACACTGTCTCTCTCCCTCTTAAAATAGTTCTCTCTCTCTCTTCTACAGGTCGTATCTCTCTTTCTCTCTCTAACTGACAGAAGCATATAAGGCAGTTGCAGAGGAAATGTCATGGGCATTGAATACTTTTCACTGTAATGCTACACAACTCAAAATCCAAGGGGCAAAATTAAATGCAATTCTTTCTACACTCATCTTTTCGATATCTCCATCTGTTTGAGATCCAAATTAAAAAAAAAAAAAAAACCTTTTTTTTTTCAAAGAAATAAAAAAAAACTCATCTGTTTCTCAATGATGACGTTCTTTGTAATGATTACTTTTCCTTTTAATGCATTACACCAGCCATCTCTCTCTCTCTCTCCTCTCTCTCGTCGGCCATCAGAATTGTACTACTGCTGATGCATGCATGAGTGCACGCGTACATGCAGGGGTTCGTTTCATCTGATAAAACGACGATGAACATCATCCATGCATACATAAACAATAGTGAGTTTAATGGAAATGCTTGGAAGATCTGGATAATCTTTGTGTGATTATGAAGAACAAGAACAAGTTTTGAGAAAACTGTTTTTGAAAGCTTAAAAAAATAAAACAATGAACAGAAACTGTTTTGAGAAACAGTTCTGGACAACGTTTTGATAAATCATTTGAATTGTTTCGTGTTCTAATTTGAGGGTTCTTGATTTCCTCTTGAAAAGCATAACTAAATGTTACACGAGCATGAACATTCTATAATATGTCTTATCCGAGCTGATGGGCCCAATGTTGAGAAAATAAAAGGTTTTCACATTAAACTTTATTTATGACATTTAAGTTGTGTGTGGCTTTTAGTTGTATAACCGATAGTATTTAATTTGGGAGTTTGGGTTTAGGAGTTGTGAGCATTTGATGATATTTAAGTTTTTTAACAATTGGTATTCCCTAGTTGTTACTTTTGCAAGCCTATAAAAGCATGTTTAGTTGAATGAATAAACACATCTTCTCCAAACCTTTGTCCTTTATATTTTTCTTTTGCTAACAAAGTGGTATCAGAGCGTACAAAAAAGAGTGGATAATGGCCAACGGTGGGGGAATGGGTCCGCTTCAACTACCGATGCTTACTAAGCTCAACTATGACAATTGGAGCATCAAGATGAAGGCGTTACTAGGAGCACAAGACTTGTGGGAAATCGTGGAAAATGGTTTCCAAGAGCCGGATGATAGAGCCGATCAAGCGCAAAAAGACGCGTTAAAGGAGACAAGAAAGAAGGACAAGAAGGCCCTCTATATCTTGTACCAATCGGTGGACGAAGACACGTTTGAGACCATCGCCAATGCCAAGACGTCAAAGGCGGCGTGGGACAAACTCCAATCGACTCATAGAGGAGCCGATAGTGTGAAAAAGGTACGATTGCAAACTTTACGTGGCGAGTTTGAATCATTACAGATGAAGGAGACGGAGATGATAGCGGAATATCACACAAAAGTAATGACCATTGTCAACCAATTGAGACGGAACGGTGAAGAAATCGCCGATGTTCGTGTCATGGAGAAGGTTCTACGGAGCCTAAATACAAAGTTCGAGATCATCGCCACGACAATCGAGGAGACAAAGGATCTCGATAACATCTCGATTGAACAATTCATAGGCTCGTTGCAAGCCTATGAAGAGAAAAGGAAAAGGAAGATGGAGAAAAATGAGACCGTAGAACAACTTCTCCAACTCAAACTCAAGGAAGAGAACAATCGTGGACGTGGAAGAGGTCGCGGTGGTCGAGGTCATGGTGGAAGAGGCGAAGCCAACACCGACGTTTCTCAAAACTCGCGTGAATCTTCAAGAGGAAGAGGAGGCCGAGGTCGTGGAAGACGTGGTGGAAGGTCCGGGAGAGATAAATCTCAGGTAAAATGTTATAATTGTAATAAATATGGACATTATGCAAATGAGTGTTACTCGGAGCCGACTGACCGAAAGCAAAAGGACCGGTCAACTGCCGGCACTTCCAACGCCAATCAAGGGGAGTCCAATTATGCGGAGGAGGACGGGACCTTATTCATGGCTTCAAAAGGAGAAGAAGAGAGTCAAGATAGCAAGTGGTATCTTGACACGGGAGCCTCAAATCACATGTGTGGGAACCGCGAGATGTTTGCGGAATTGAATGAGATGGAGAAAGACAATATTGCTTTTGGAGACAATTCTTTGGCCGCCATCAAAGGAATAGGTAAAATTCTCATTCGGTCAAAAAATAGAGAAAATCGATATATCACAAATGTTTATTACATTCCTAATGTAAAAAACAATATATTGAGTGTAGGACAATTATTAGAGAGAGGTTTTGAAATTCAAATGAAAAATAATTGTTTGTATTTGAGAGATAATCATGAGAGACTTGTCGCTAAGGTCTCCATGACCAAAAACCGAATGTTTCCTTTGAATGTTTGTAATGATGTTCCGAAATGCTTGAAGACGTGTTATGAGGATCTCTCTTGGCTATGGTATCTACGGTACGGGCACCTCTATTTTGGAGGTCTAGAAGACTTATCGAAGAAGAAGATGGTACGGGGTTTACCGCATATTCACAATCCAAACCAAGTGTGTGAAGGGTGCTTACTCGGAAAACATCATCGAAGTAGTTTTCCGAAGGAGTCTATGACAAGAGCTAAGAAGCCTCTAGAACTCATCCATGTCGATGTATGTGGAATGATCAAACCGGAGTCTCATGGTAGAAGTAAATACTTCCTTATCTTTATTGATGATTTTTCTAGAAAAACATGGGTCTATTTTTTGAAGGAAAAATCATAAGTATTTGCAATCTTCAAGAGATTCAAGGTACGTGTGGAGAATGAAAGCAACCTTACGATCAAGGCCATGAGAACCGATCGAGGTGGTGAATTCACATCAAATGAGTTCAAACAGTTTTGTGATGAAAAAGGCATCCGACGTCCCTTAACGGTGCCAAGGACACCGCAACAAAATGGCGTGGCAGAGAGGAAGAATCGGACAATTTTGAACATGGCAAGAAGCATGCTAAAGACCAAGAAGATGCCGAGGGAATTTTGGGCAGAGGCCGTAGCTTGTGCAGTCTATTTGACAAACCGAGCACCAACCAAAAGTGTACTTGACAAGACGCCTCAAGAAGCATGGAGTGGAAGAAAGCCCGGAATTAGTCACTTCAAGGTGTTTGGGAGTATTGCATATGCTCATGTGTCGGAAGAAAAAAGGACCAAACTCGACGATCGAAGCGAGAAGCTTATCTTCATTGGCTATGACGCAAGTTCAAAGGGTTATCGCCTCTATAATCCTTTGAATGGGAAGGTAAATATTAGTCGTGATGTTTTTTTTGATGAGGAAGCTTCTTGGGATTGGAATACACAAGAGGAGGAGTATGATTTCCTTCCATACTTTGAAGGAGACGATGAAGATGAGCCAATCAGGGATGAAATGGGTGAAGTTTTGCCCATTCCAGCGTCACTTCGATCGACCAATCCGTCGTCATCTGAAGGCTTAGCGCCAGACAATGGATCATCCATCAGATCAGAGGCATTTTCAAGCGATTCGGAGAACGAAATTGGCCCAAGAGGAACCCGAAGTCTACAAGAACTTAATGAGGTAAATGAAAATCAAAATGACATAGTACTCTATTGTCTTCTTGGTGATTGTGAGCCCATTAGTTTCCAAGAAGCCATTGCAAATGAAAAATGGAAGGATGCAATGGATGAAGAGATTCGAGCGATAGAAAAAAACAACACATGGGAGTTGACCAATCTTCCAAAAGGGCACAAACCGATTGGAGTAAAGTGGATATACAAGACAAAGAGAAAGGCCAATGGCGATGCTGAGAGGCACAAGGCGAGACTAGTGGTGAAAGGGTATAGTCAACGATGCGGTATCGACTATGATGAGATATTTGCCCCCGTTGTTCGCCTTGAAACTATTCGTTTGATTATTGCTTTGGCAGCCCATAATCATTGGAAGATACATCAAATGGATGTCAAATCGGCATTCTTGAACGGAATTCTTGAGGAGGAGGTCTATGTGGAGCAGCCCTTGGGTTATGCAGTCAAGGGTGACGAAGACAAAGTGCTTAAATTGAAGAAAGCTCTTTACGGTTTGAAGCAAGCACCGAGAGCATGGAATTCGAAGATTGACAAGTACTTTCAAGAGAAGAAGTATATGAAGTGTCCTAATGAGCATGCCCTCTACATCAAAATGCAAGGTGAAAGCATACTAATTATTTGTTTATTTGTTGATGATTTAGTATTCACCGGAAACAATCCTAGCATGTTTGATGAGTTCAAAAGGGAGATGGCAAAAGAGTTTGAAATGACAGATATTGGTCTCATGAGTTACTATCTTGGGATCGAGGTCAAACAAGGTGAAGATGGGATTTTTATATCCCAAGAGGGCTATGCTAAAGAAGTGCTCAAAAAGTTCAACATGGATCATGCTAATCCGGTTGGAACACCGATGGAATGTGGAGTCAAAATCACCAAGCAAGATGGAGGAGAGAAGGTAGATTCTACATATTTCAAAAGCTTGGTTGGAAGTTTGAGATACTTGACATGCACAAGACCGGATATTCTTTATTCGGTTGGAATCATTAGTCGATTTGTGGAGGAGCCGACAACAACGCATTGGAAAATGGCAAAACGGATACTTCGCTACATCAAAGGGACGATTGGGTATGGCATTTCCTATGTCTCTTCTAGCAATTTTGATATTGTTGGTTATTGTGATAGTGATTGGAGTGGTGACTTGGATGATCGGAAGAGCACTACGGGGTTTGTGTTTTTTATTGGTGAAACGGCATTCACATGGATGTCAAAAAAGCAACCCATAGTCACATTATCAACATGCGAGGCGGAATACGTCGCGGCAACTTCATGTGTATGTCATGCAATTTGGCTAAGAAACCTAGTAAAGGAATTGAAGTATCAAATGGAAGGTCCAATGGAGATTTTTGTTGACAATAAATCGGCCATTGCCTTAGCTAAAAATCCGGTGTTTCATGGGAGAAGCAAGCACATCGATACCCGATATCACTACATTCGGGATTGCGTTATGAATAAAGAAGTGGAACTCAAATATGTCAAGTCGCAAGATCAAGCAGCAGACATTTTCACAAAGCCCCTCAAGTTGAAGACTTTCATCAAAATGAGGAGTTTGCTCGGTGTGACAAATCAAGTTTAAGGGGGGGTGTTGAGAAAATAAAAGGTTTTCACATTAAACTTTATTTATGACATTTAAGTTGTGTGTGGCTTTTGGTTGTATAACCGATAGTATTTAATTTGGGAGTTTGGGTTTAGGAGTTATGAGCATTTGATGATATTTAAGTTTTTTAACAATTGGTATTCCCTAGTTGTTACTTTTGTAAGCCTATAAAAGCATGTTTAGTTGAATGAATAAACACATCTTCTCCAAACCTTTGTCCTTTATATTTTTCTTTTGCTAACACCCAAAGTGTCAAATCACAATTTAGTTGCATGTTTTTTTTTTTGGAGTAACGTGAATGCTTGAATCAATGATACATATTAAATTTTATTTAAAATAGATATTTGAGCTTTTAGGCACCTAAAAAAATTTGGACCCAGTCAATGATCTAGTTTTTCATTGATTTACATTCTAAATTTATGTTGTATTTGTATGTTCTGATGTTGGGCTCCCAATCCGATCCATGTAATGTGTTATTTTAAATAATTATATGGTACTATAATAATTTGATTAACCCATTAGACAATTTCCCCTCTATCTTGGTGGATGTTATACTTTGCACGAAAACCTTGAAGATTTGGACTTTTGTAGATGACATTGACTAGTGGAGGTGCTGTGAACGGAATGTGTGACAGTCCACTCTGTGAAGTTGAGGACGACTCAAGATTTTGTTGATTGTGAGGGCCCAACTCATACCAGTGGAATTGCACAATGTCATATCTCTTGCGAGAACGGAAAGTAAATGGTTTAAAAGTAGAATTTTCCTCTTTACCTAATGTTGGGAAAATAACGATAATTTGTCGGGAACCAGAAATGATAGCGGAAGTGATCTGAAAAATACCATAAATATTTTCTCACGTCGTACGATTACAACAGCCAAGAAGTAAGAGCAATAATGGCTAAAACCAACACCAAGAATTTTACGTGGAAACACAAATCGAGAAAAAACCACGAGTTTGCTTCGGATGATACTCCAAGGTTTGCTTGAAGCCTCTATTTATAGAGGCTTCAAGCGACACCTTCCTTAAAGGAAAGTGGGCGCCTGCAAGACACCTTCCTTAAAGGAAGGTGGACACCAAATGTAGGCGTCGCTGAAGAGAAGAAAATTTCTTCTCTTCAGCTTAAATGCTGGGTCCCTCATCATAATGAGGAATCCCACACCTATTATGACGTATTTTGGGTTAACATCAAGAATAAATTCGTGCGGGTTCTAACAAAAAGTGGACAATAATATTGCACTAGTAGAGAATTGAGGACTCTGGCCTAACAACATAATGAGAAACAATTTGATCTTTGCTCCCCTCAAATGATCGACGGTCAAAATATTCTACTATGAAAGTTTAAATAGTTTACTGCAAAAGACTTCAGCCATTTTATTGTTTAAATTTATTAGAGGCCATACATGTTGATCTCCCAAAAACAATTTTTTGATCATTCAAAAAATTCGAAATAAATCACTCCAGTACAAATTATATCACCAATGGTTTTTCATTTTGAATCTTTATGAAAACAAATCACTGAGCACGGCCTTTTTCAAAATAACTTTCTTTACTATTACTATACCTTAGAATATGAACACCAACGTGGCTCTACGTGCAAAGTGTTTGTAAAAATAGATTTTCTGCAAACTAATTTCCCTGAGTTTCATCCCAACTGAGTCCAATTTTACAACTACTATGGCAAGAACACTATACCGACACGGAGTTATTTCTTGAATTCAAAGTTGGAGAAACACCAATCCTTGGTTTCTCCTCGCAGAAAATCATATTCAATCCATCAATAGTTTATTCAAAACTTTTCAAGCCACAATGCACTCATTAATTAGGACATCACAAACCAAAGATGATGATGATGATTATAAAATATTTAAATTGTTTTAATTTATTGAAATAAAACACCAAGATCGTCATGTAAATTGTAAAGAGCGTACGATTTGAATCGAGAGTTGTTCTGGAAACCAGCAATGCAAGCTGCATTTATTGGACAATGCCAAGACGACGAGACATAATTAATGTGGAGTGTGTGTGCTGTGCAGGACATGACCAAACTTGTTCTTTTAATTACTTTATTTTACTTATTTTCTTAGTCAGAAATGAATGCAACTTTTACTAATTATTTCTTTATAGTATGATTTATTTTGAAACTTTTTGTTAAAATATTAAATTAATGGTCACTATTTTGACTAAGGGAAAGGGCAGGTCCCCCTACCCACCCTCCCATTGACTATTCCTATTCCTTCTCTCTTTTCTTGGAGTTTGTCACTTCCACGACTCCCCACAACTATTATTCAGTAGAGAGAGAGAGAGGGGAATGATAGAGGAGAGAGAGAGAGAGAGAGAGGAACATTTCAGTGTTTCAGAGGGGAGGAACTGTAACATCACTGTCTACCCTTTATTCATAATTCCTTAATTAAGTCCTTTTTGTCGCCTCCTTTTTCTGTCTTTCTCTTTTGAGGATAAGACAGCTCGACTTGACTCTACCACCTTCTTCAACATTTTCTTCCTACAAAGTACAAACCTCTTTTTTGATTTTGAAAACTGTTTTTGAACCTTAATCTTGCAATTTCCTAATACAATTTACTTGCATACAAATACAAATGTTTCATCGAATATATTTTGAAGTATGGATGAGTTTTATTGACATTGAATGATGTATTTTTATTAACAAACTACTAAATCTTGACGGTAGCAATAATTTTATCGTTTTGTTTTCTTAATAAGAACATTTTCTCATATTTCTTCACGCGATCTTCTTTCTTCAATTGTCGATAGTCGACTTTCAGTCGCTTAGGGTTGGTGAGAGGGTCACCACTGACTTTTGACAATCATCGGAGATGGAGTCAGTCGCGAACGAAAAGAGACAAATAAGCATGCAAAGAAAACCATGATTTCTCGATAACTTGGTTAGGGAGAAAGAGAGATCGACGCGCAAAAGCACGTGCAATCCACATGATACTTCTAGCGTCGTGGTCTTTTTTTTCGACGACAGTAAAAAAATATTTAGGATTTAATGTGTTCAGGGACGTTTAATTAATTAGGTATCAACTACTCTTTAAGTTCACAAGGTAAAATCACTTCATCCTGTTTAGAATAACATTAACCAATACTGAATACTCAGTATCAACAAAACAGAAAGATTAGTCACATTTGAATGATCACTTTGTTGCTAATAATACTCCATATGCACATAAAAACCTAATTTCCTATCCTCCCTCTTTATGCAACTTTTATTGTTGTACTTATATGCAAGAATACAGACTCCAACCTGTATGGCTAAAATAGGATATGACATTTGAGTATTGGCTTTAAGTTAGAATGTCAGATATGAATTAATTACTATGCAAACACCCAGTCATGTTTTGAGAAGCTTGAAAATATGATCAAAATTAAAAAAACATGTTTAGAAAGTGAGATTTTCCAAGTGCTAATACGAGGGAATGTCATCTTAAGAAGTATCAAGTGAATGATGCAAAAAGAACAAAAGCTGTGAAAGGGAAATTATATAAAAAAATAATAAATAATTAAAAAAAGGTCCACCTGCTTGAATATATACAAGATGTTCATATAGCATATAGTTATGTACACGGTGCAAGAAAAACAACAGAATCATGTCATAACTGAGTGTTTTCTATCAACTAAATAAAAAAATCCAGCAAAAAATTATATGAAGAGTGAAAGATACAGCAAGAACAGGGGTTCAGCAGGGCATGTACCAACTTCTAATATGTTTGCAGTTCGTAGAAAATTGCATTTAATTGCACAGAATGAACAGAGAAAGTCACTTCTCATCAACGATGAACTGCAGTTTGGAAATTCTCAATAACATTTTTGGCTTATCCAATTTGACACGAAGCACACTGTTCCAATAGCTCTTCCCAGCCAAATCCCTCCAAGCCCTCGTGGGCTTCTGTGAGTTAAACGTTACGGCATTGAAAACGGTAGAGAGCTCATTAACTAGATGTGTTTTTGCAGAGAAAACTTGTATGAGAATAAACCAGAAGAACTGGTCAACAAAAGGTTGCTTCAGTTGATCTGGGTTCGAGTCTGCCTTTTTTCAACAGACTGTAGGAAGAAGGCCTTAAAGGATCTGAAGACTTTTCTCGGCATTAAATGGGAATTTAACCAACTTTTCAGTAGCTTTCAGTTTGAATGAAATGCTCATAGATTGTTAGAAATCAAGAGTCCGATCTGGTGGCAGTGAAGGATGAAAGAAGGCCTGCAGCCTGAGCAGGTAAAATATCACCAAATGTTGACATGGCAGCAGCTGATTTGTCTTTGAAAATGCCAACCTGCCCATCGGTCAGCATAGACCCGAATTTCAGGGTGCTCTCTCCAAATCTGCTTCCAACCTATAAGTTACAAGAAATCTTTTTAACAATCTTTCCCCTCAAACTATTGTAAACATTTAGTAAAAAAAATATCTAAACCATAAATAATAGAAAGTGTAAATATAAACGTCAACCTATAAATGATTCAATATTATGTAGGTGTAAATAAATAATGACAAAATTTTATATGCCATTTGTCAGTAACTGCTCAACCCACAAAAAATGAAAAGTTATAAACAGTTTGGCGAATGATGGGATTTATCAATAGATAAATTAAACCTTTCATACCTAAGAAAACAAGGCAAGAATATGGAAAGAGATGATAGGAACTTTTGAATTTCAGGGTTATATTGCATTAAATTAAATCTGCCATAATGTTAATGTGATCCATGTAATCTGGCTCCATCCACTGCTTCAAATGTCACATGGCTGCTACAACTAGTAATAGAAATATAGGAAATACTGAAATGACCATGGGTCAGCACTCAGAAGGATCCCTGAATAAAGATTACATTGCTTGAAAGAGACTAGCACTTGCCTTACTGACCCTACCACATTATGTATGGGCAAATGTACTTGTGTGTTGGCGCATATGTATTTACCTGTGTGCTACATCTATTTATGATTATGACATCATCCGGCCATAATATAAAACACATAAATTATATTTCGCATGTAGAACATCGAACCACATTCCAAAAACTTAAATTGATTTAATCATTTAAATTATTTATTGACATTTGCCCTTGCTTGTGTGCCTAACTTTAGTAGTCCTTGCTCATAAAAATTTGATGTTGAATGAAGGTAAAGTAAAAGTGAGACCTTAGGATCACAGCAAATTACCAATAAATCAAAAAACTTGGGCTTTTGGGATGGGACAAATTTAATCAATCAAATTATTTCTTGACATCAAATATTTGGCAAAACTAATTGCGCAGGAGGGAGGAAACAATCACAGTCCGGTTACCTGCATGAAGGACTTCAACAACGGTGCTGCCACTCCTAGACTGGAATTCTCATCCAAATCTATCTTATGAGAAATTCCTCCGTTTGTATAATCTTTCCAAGAATTTCTTGAGAGATCAACTGAAGAAGTTGAATTTGATACCTTCGTCACCCCTCTTGATGACAATGCTGGAGCACTAGTTAATTGGCAGTAACAACATGACAAATTATTACCATATATTTTTGTCTTAGGAAATTCTTCATAAACTTATATTACTTAGGAAGTTCTTCATAAAGCTATAACCAGCATTCACCAGAATGTTCTGCTAGGTAAAGTCAAATGACTTAAAAATAGATTAAAAGAAAAGAAGATAAAATCAATTTTTTGAGGAGATAGTGAAATTGCCGACTAGTAGACATTGCCCGTAAATTCAAGAAATGTATAACCATTGAAGGGTGAATTAGTTTCATATGGAAGCGCAAGCATTTACCTGATGGGAAGATAATTGAAACGAGGTACCATAGAGCATCTCATGATATTGGATTCTGAATTAGTTGGTAATTTCTGAACAGTATCTGTGTACATCCTATTAAGCTGCACAAAAAATCCAAACAGTACAGCATGCCGTAGGTATGCCTGTCTCTCATTCTCCCATAGATATGGTTCGTACCTAATATGAGAATGAATCAATTAGAAAAAAAATTGTAAATACACAATTTGATGGCTTTTGGCAGCGTATTGCAAGTACATGTGAGAGATCAATTCAAACTATGAACTCTTTCACTATTTCACTTTGAACAGAAATTAAGTTTAGTGTTCGTACCAAGGAGCAGAGAAAATTCTTCATCAGCTACGAAATCACAATTGCTTTCCATTTATAAATTTTTGATGTCGTTCTTGCTTTCGAAACCATTATTTGTTTTCGGAAAACCGGATTTGGCTCAGGATTGCCCATTTTTCATTAAAGAGTTTCTCTGAATTTGAAAGTTATCATTTGGTAAGGTTTCCATACCAAGGCTCAATCCAATTAAGTCTGCAGTGTCTACCAATTTCGCCATATCCCCATTACTCTCTTATTATTCCATTAATTAGAATCTTATTATTCTATTAATTAGAATCTTATTACTCTATTAATAGTAATATTTCATTAAAATTTAAATGTCTTTGTCTTTTTTCTTTTATTTGTATTATGCTGGAACCATTGAATTCATTAGATACCAATTCCTATATCGAAAATTTATCCTATTTTATTTCTTATCTAGCTTATTTGATCTCTGATTGACCTGACTGTTAACTTGTTGGTACTAGCTTTGTAATAGACTTTAAACACTCTGTACCATAGCTGTTAGAGAATAATCAGTTACGTAGAAGTTAGTTAGAGGTAGTTATTTCCCAGAATTCTATTACTACACAAAACAGTTTTTAAGTGGGCATAATTGATTTTAAAATTAAGTCCTCGGATTTTTTTCTTTGAACATTGTGAAGCACACACCGACTTTCTTGACAATTATAATAAATAAGCAGAGTATGCTTGTTCCCTATAATGGTTTTTCAATGATCTAATTAATACAATGAAAGACATTCTATCCCCGCAGATAAAGGTGTCCCAGGTAAAAATTCTCAGAAAATTTGATGCTACTCCGACCATAAACTCAAGCATGAAAGATATAGTCAATATATCACTATGCAACTAGTTTGCAGTCATATTAAGACTTCCAGACTCTGGAATTATATTAATAACTTAAATGTAATTTATCAAACTTACGTGAGCCAGTCTATAGGATCCAACACTTGTGATAGACGGTTTAGTAGTCCGTGCAAACGCTCTCCCCTGATTGATTTTGTCTCACTTTGATCCTGCTTCCTTCTGAGTTGAAACTTCATTTTTTGATTTCTATGTAACTCTTCATTTCTGCTGGAATCACCCCCAGATAGAACATCAGCAGCAAATCTTATGTCTAAGAGAATTTGCAAAATTCCTTTTTCTGACACTTGAAACCCGCCAATTTCTTTAGTAGAAAGAAAGTCCCCATATATATCGATGACCTGCAATGCATATGTAAGATTGAGACCAAAGAAAACAAATCTATTTTAAGTATTGGAAATACAAAGACAAGATGGCATAAAAACACATAAAAATTGCATAAATGGAAACGACAAGGGGGCATTGATGTTTGATTTAAAGATCATACCTTTTCTGTCAGCTTCAGAGCAAATTTTTGCAGAATGGTTTTGTCAAGCACATGACCTCCGATTTTATGAATTTCTTCAGATGCTTTGAACAGAAAAGATAAGATATATAAAGAAGGTATTGATGGAAGAGCTATTTTCAATTCTGATTGACCATCTTCAGATTGTCCCTGCTCGAGAACCATCTCTTCCCAGCCCTGCGCATAATCCAGAAATGGAATTGATTTAATAAGCTCAGCTTTAATAAAAACAAGAGAAGAATCTACAATTATCCAATACAGCCACAAAAAACACCACTCAAACACCCAAACTTAGAGCCGTTGACATCCAGAATTCAAACCCTCAGAGTATGATTACAAAGCCAACAATATAGTCGACGTAAGAAGAAATGCTGCTTTATGTGGGTTTCAACTATCAACATTTCACGCGAAAGTTATACGCCGGCAAGATACTTATTTTCATTTTTTCAATTTGCTTTTGATTCTGGAGAGATTCCTTGTCCTTGTTGTTCTTGATTTTGTTCAGCAACATGTTTCATTTTGTATGCCAAAAGGTTGATTGTTTGTCAACAAACTTCCAAAATCCATTTTCCATAGCAATTCTACAGCACTGTGATTGAATCACAAAATAGATACAAAAATCAATGAAGGAGAAATATTTTTGCCTTATTTAACACAGCTTCTTAAACATAATAGAATTCCAGTTGTTTAAACAGTCAACCTTAAAAAAATCGTTAACGATTGAAAAGAGAGTAAAATAGTCCAGAATTTATTTACCCTCAATGGCATTGTTGAAGATAATAAATCATCTTGATAAAGATCTCGAGAAAGAATAATGGAAAGCTCTTGGGATAACCATGATATCCACAGGTCGTAAGACCTAATACAGAGATTTTGAGTAAATCTGCTAAGTTCTTCAAGTTTTGGGCTTTCGCTTTCACTAGCTCCAAGCAATGCAGCAGCAGCCAAAGAATTTTGTCTCCTAGTGCCGCCGAGTATTTTCCTTCCTTGGTAGCTTTCAAAAACAGAAAAATCCGTATCTACTCTTGACAGTCTCAATAAAGAAGGTATCTTATCTAGAACAGTCGATAAACTATCATCAATCCAAAATCTGGGAGAACCAAGTACAGCAGGGATATGCTTTGAATGATACTGAAATGCATACAAAAGTCGCCCGATGAAAAGGGATCTTTCAATCAGTACAGCAGGTGACATGAGCAGGGCCTCCTTGTTGCGTCTTTCCAAGCTAGCGTAAAGAATATCAACCTCCCTTTCAAGTTCTTTGAATATGGCTGATATGCTTTCATAGCATTTATTTTGAAGATATGGTGCCAGATCCTTTAACCTCATGGCTGCTTTGGGGGATTCTAAGAAACTCAGGAGGTCTTCAAGCAAGTTCTGACAGCAGCTGTCCACTGCATCTTTTATCCTGCTGACTTCATTTCCAAAATAAACATTAAGACAACTTTGTAGATTTTCTTCTGATGGTGCTTTTGCTCCTACACAAGGACCGCCCTTCTTACCACTGGACTCAACAAACCAAAACTCACCACCAGTTGTGGCTCTATTCAAGTACCCATGGAAATCTCTCTCTCCCATACTGCCAATCATCAGAACCGAGTCTGCTACTTTAACCGCTCTAGACAGATCCTCAAATCTCAAGTCGATAATGGATTTCATCCTTTGTGTAAATGCATCTTCAAATATCTCATCCCAAAGATCTGAATCGTCCTCCAAAACGAGCTCCTTCATTCGTCTCCAAGGCAACTCTATCTCAGAACCAAATACACTCTTAAGCCACTCCAAACTCCCTTCCAAAACCTCCTTACTTTCCATTGTCTCCCTTATCAACTTTTCTGCAGATGCAAGTTCTTGACCGCTGCCAATTGCATCAATCAAAAATCTTCCATTTACCTGACTAAGAAGCTCTCTCCCACATTCTCTCAACCAACTAGAACAAGTCCTTGCGATGTAATCCTTATTCAAAAAGACCATGACAGACTCCAGTTTATCTCTAAATAAATTCCAAAGTCTAACCTCCTCATCTGGGTCAGGAATCCCACCAAACAATTGGAATGCAGGAGGTGAACCTAATATCACTTTATAAAACAGAGGCATGTCATTCAAAACTTGCAAAAACGACTCACCCACTTGACCAACACTGACCTGAATTACCTGCAGGACTTCGCAAAAGATTGAAACCACCAAGGAAGAAGCCGCATTACTGCTGCAGCTACCTAATTTCTGTGAAATCCAAGACTTCCTAGTTTCAAGAAACAAACCCAGAATCTGTTTGGGCTGAAGTTCGTCGATAACTGCGACAGCAGCCAAGGCATCAGCATAAGAACTTACACTGAGTCCACGATCAAGCAGTCTCTCGCGACTTCGTTGAGAAATCTGAGCCCTGAAGCTCTCAACAATCTGCCATTGATGCTGAAGTAGAGGGAATTTGGACAACATCTTGTGATTTATATCGGAACTGTCGCAGTTAACATGGCTCGTAAGAGCTTGCTGGACCTGCTTCGCTCGAACATATCTTGCAGCGGCTTCCAAGAACATCAACTCGTCGAGCCGTCCCCAGATATTCTCAGGTGTATCAATGATGTATTTAACCCGGCAAGCAATGCCATAAACACTAGCGCGAGCGGGATTCTGAAATAAGGGCAATTGGGGCATAGCCTCCGACGAGTTTGAAGAGGAGAGTGAACGAAGGGATGCGTGAATTGAAGAGAGGTTAGAGGACATGGATTGACAGGATGACTTCATGAGGACAATTGAGTCGGCAGAGTCAATGAGATCGCGATATCGTGTACCGACAAGTTGACGAAGCTCCTCTTGCTTCGATTGGATCTGCCTACGAGTTTCCGCTTCCACATTTCGGATTTCCAATATCGGTTTGGTGCGAAACAGCGATTCCGCATCTCGGAGACTGACGCCTGCTCCTCCTCCGTCGGAAGAGGAAACTCGAGGCACTCCCATGGCCTTTATTTCTGTAAGATAAATCAGAAAATTGAATTAAGAATCAAAACCAACATAAAACGGGACAAAAGCTCCACAAGCGCATTGAAAGATCTGAGATCTGAGATTAAACACATCAATTGTGGTCTCTCTTCAAATTCTATTCCATATCGCTGACGAAATGACAATCTTTAAGGCTATGGCTATCAAAACCAGAAAAATATATCGGAGCTCTGGCTATACGACAGAAACGCCTCCGACTGGGAAGAAGACGACTACTTGTATACAAATAAATGATTTTTATTTAGGGTAAAATACATATTTACCCTTGGCTTCAGGGTAAAAGTAAAACAGAGTCTCAATAATTCTTTTTAACAAATTTCTCTTGCCGACTACCCTTGCTCTTAAGAACTGGAGCCGATCTACGTAGCTCAAGAATGAAGTCTCTTTCTCCTAGAACGTGGCCCGTTCTACGTCCAATGTTTAAAGCACTGGACCCCTCTAGCACAGAGCCCGTTCTTTTGAACCATCACTGGCTTGGGGGCCGTTCTGGAAGAACGAGCCTCGTTCTCTGTCCAGTGCTTCGAAGCACGGGACCCCTCTGTCTCGGGGCCCCACTCTGGAAGAACAGGGCTCCATCGTAATGGAGAACAGGGTCCCGTATGTACATAACGGGGTCCTGTTCCTCAACGCTATGTAAAGAATTGTGCCATCTGTAGCTTCGCCTCACCCCCCTGCTCTTAAAAACTTGCAGCCCTTTTAAGAAATATCACGCCACCCTCCATTTGTTGCCAAGCTCGCCGCCCTAACCCTAAATCGTGCCCTACCCCTAAATCGTGCTCTATTCATCAATGACTCCAAAATTGACGGTGCAACGGAAGGGTGATTCGTCTAATGGAGCTCCGCCAACCCGCACACACCGTGCACGACTAGAAGGTGGTCCGTCACAAGCTCGATCGTCTGATGGTGTTCCGACACACCGGGCACCGACACATGTTGCCTGTGATGGAATTGTCGACTATGCATATCTGAAATTCAAAAATTGAAGGGTAAAGTGCAATTTGGCCCCTACAACTAGGTGAAGTGGGCAAATTACACCATAAACTCGAATAATGGGCAATTTGGCCCCTACAACTTGGGTAATATGCAATTTGGCCCCTACTGTCATTTTTTCCGTTAAAAAACCACGTTTTTGTCACGTGATCACATTTTCTTCCAGACATGCCCCTGCATGGAATCAGAACCGGACCGGACCGGTTCGATTAATTTCTGAAAAACCCAGAGGGAAATCTGTCTTTCTCCTCTTCGAAAACAGATTTCCCTCTTATTTCCCAGTACCCTTCCTCGCTCGCTCGCTCGCTCTCGCGCTCTCTCACTCTCTCTCCCGAGACCCCTCTCTCTCTCCCGAGACCTCCTCGCTCGCCTTCGCCGCGCTCTCTCTCTCTCTCGCTCGCTCCTCTCGACTCTCTCTCGCCAGTCGCCAGGCTAACGGAACAAAAAAGTTGTCACGCTTACTGACGACGGTAAGGTAAAAATTTCTCACGCTTACTGTAATGGCTGAAGTTCTTTGTTTTTTTGGAGTATGAAATCTGAACCAATAGTTATTATTGAATAGTTAGGGTTTCTGAACTTCGTTGTTATTCTGAACGAATTTTTTGGTTAGTTTAGATGGAGCCTAGGTTGGATGCAACCGAACTATGTTATACTTGGTTAGTTAGATGCTTCATACTTCAATTATAAATTTTGATCTTATGGTTCACGAGAACACATTCTGTAAACTTTATAATCATAATAATGAACATGAATCAAATTAAAGATTTTGACCTGTATCATGTTAAAAAAGCAGAGAAAAAGAGATTACATGTGTTTAGATGGAAGGCTATTTGTTTAAAAGTGTAAATGTGTATGAAGTTGTTTAGAATGTAAGTACCAAAACTGGCTTAATCGAATTAAATTCATGTAACCTTGTAGGGAAGAAGATGGACACATTTTCAATTGACTTTCACTATGGAGGGAAGTTCGTCAAGACGAACAAGTTACAGTACGTGGGTGGGGATGTTGCACTACTGACAAATATTGATGTGGATAGGATTTCATTTTTTGAGGTTGTCGACATGGTGGTAGATGTCAGAGCTGGAGTATGGAAGACTCTCTATTACGTGGAGCCTCCATTAGGAATGGAAAACGAATTGCGAGCAGTGAAGTCCGATAATGACATACTTCAAATGGTTGGGGCGTTGGATCACAAACGTTACATTCATATGTACGTAGACCATGAAGGCATCTACCAGGAAGAGGTTAGAAATGATGAGTCCTCTAATGGATCTGAGTTTGATGGTGGTCCTCAAGTTGGTGAAGGGGGTGATCCAACTCATGTAGATGATGCAGCTGGCGGTGCCGCGGGGGATCAAACTCATGTAGATGTTGCAGCTGTGGGTGAAGCATGGGATCCAATTCATATTCCGATTCCATCAGTTTCAGCCTCCTTACCCGATGACATTATTTCTATTGCTGAATCGGAGGATACGATGCATGAAGCGAACACTGCGGAATCGGTCAACAACTCTTTAGAAATATGTTTGAAAGACAAATTCAGCTCATTGGCTGAAATTAGGAAAAAAATCTCTGATTATTCTTTGGTTAACGGATATGACATCCGATTTGTCAAACATGAGAGAGCAAGAATAGAAGCAGTTTGTCAGAAAGGACAAGGTTGTCCTTGGAGACTCTATGCATCAAAGGTGACAAATGAAGAGTCTTTCCAAGTGAAGAGGTTGAATGACGTTCATGACTGTGCTCGCACAATAGAGAGTCGACATGCAACAGCTAAGTGGGTGGCAGAACGTTATTTGCATCGATTTAAAAGCCAACCTCGGTGGGAAATATCATCGATCATTGACACAGTTAGACGAGACTTTAATGTCACCATCAGCCCTAGCCTAGCAATCAGGGCAAGGAGGAGGGCTGTAAATGTGGATTCAACCGTGCAATATAAACAGCTGGGGTCTTATGCGGAGGAAGTTCTGAGATCCAATCCTGGTAGCACATTCGTTATTAATGTTGACAGGGTTGATGGTCAAACAGAGCCCATGTTCAAGCGACTTTACATGTGTTTAGATGCATGTAAGAGAGGCCTGTTAGCCGGATGTCGACTGGTAATAAGTTTGGACGGGTGTCACTTGAAGGGGGCATGTCCTGGTCAACTTCTAACCGCTATCGGGGTAGATGCAAATGACGGAATATATCCTGTTGCAGTGGCTGTTGTCGATGTTGAGTCGAAGAAGTCTTGGAAATGGTTTCTCAGGTTGTTGTTGACGGATATTGGATCAGCTCGTGGTGAAGGCTGGACATTCATCTCCGATCAACAAAAAGTAAGTATATGTGATCATTGTCAACATTTATATGCTTTCACCTACTAACATATGACATATATTTGATGCAGGGTTTGGAAGTAGTACTGCGAAAACATGTACCAGATGCAGAGGTTTGATTTTGCGTACGTCATATGTACGCAAATTTCAAGAAGAAGTTTCGCGGAAAACTCTACAAAGACATTATGTGGAATGCTTCGACTGCGACAACACGTGAAATGTTTGTGAAAGAAATGACGAGGCTACGGGGCTTCTATGAAGCAGCATATAGATACCTTGCGGAGTATGATGCGAAGCACTAGTGCAGACATGCTTTCAGTCACATATCGAAGTGTGAGCTGATGTTGAACAACCTGAGCGAGTTATTCAATGCTTTCATCTTACCAACACGTGACAAGCCGATTGTGAGCATGATAGAAATGATCAGGACGACAATAATGGCAAGAATTTGTAAGAGGCATGAACAAATAGAGCAACAAAACGGACTACTATGTCCTCAGATACGAAAGAAATTGGCCAAGATACGAGATGGAGCTAAAAATTGGTGTGCAACCGGAGGTGGAGGTGAAAGATTTCAAGTTAGTGATGCCCATCAACAATTTGTCGTTGACTTAGGCAACGCTACTTGCAGTTGTAACCGGTGGCAGCTCGCAGGAATACCATGTGTTCATGCTGTACCATGCATATCATTCATAAGAAGGGACATTGAATCGTACGTTGATCGTTGCTACCATCGGCAAACATATTTGACGATATATTCTCAGTTCATACATCCAATGAATGGCGTAGACATGTGGCCACCTTCAGCTATGGGTGAAATTCAGCCACCGATTGTGAAGAGACCACCTGGGAGGCCGAAAAAGAAGAGAACGAGGGATGTTGACGAACCTCAAGGTCAGAGTACATTGGGCAAGATGCGTAAGGTTATCAAGTGTAGTAAATGTCGGGGTCTGAACCATAATGCTAGAACATGCAAAGGAGTAACTCTTGATGCTACCATGGAAGCCAGTGCATCAACATCACGAGGAAGATCAACTTTGTTCGGGTTTTCTGCAGCTTGCATCGGAACCCAAGTTAGTATTGTGTTTTCTCTTTTCCAATTTGTTACATCATACTTTATTATTGTTAACAATCAATTGTTTACATCATGCAGGAGTCTTCAGTGCAGTCAGGCATTCACAGACACTGACCTTGTAATGCTGATATGAACTTGATTAGCCTTTGTGAATCTGTACTTATTATGGATAAATGTATGGAAGTATTTTATGGATTTATTGATAAGGGTAAAATGTATGGAAATGGATATTATGGACAAATGTATGGAAATTGATATTATGGACAAATGTGTGGAAATCTTTTGTGGGACTGAATGAAGATTTATGTTGATAGAAGTCTATTTTAAGCGTCGACACTTCATAAAATGTATGAAAATGGATATTATGGACAAATGTATGGAAATGGATATTATGGACAAATGTATGGAAATCTTTTGTGGGAATGAATGGAGATTTACGTTGATAGTAGTCTATTATAAGCGTAAACTCCTTTGTCTCCATTTCTTCACAATTGTTGTCGACACTTTAATGAAAGTGTCGACACTTTATATGCATAGTGTCGACAATTGCTATAACTTGTCGACACTTTATAAGCGTAAACTCCTCTGTCTCCATTTCTTCAAAATTGTTGTCGACACTTTATATGCCTAATGTCGACAATTGCTATAACTTGTCGACACTTTATAAGCGTAAACTCCTCTGTCTCCATTTCTTCAAAATTGTTGTCGACACTTTAATGAAAGTGTCGACACTTTATATGCCTAGTGTCGACAATTGCTATAACTTGTCGACACTTTATAAGCGTAAACTCCTCTGTCTCCATTTCTTCACAATTGTTGTCGACACTTTAATGAAAGTGTCGACACTTTATATGCCTAGTGTCGACAATTTCTATAACTTGTCGACACTTTATAAGCGTAAACTCCTCTGTCTCTATTTCTTCAAAATTGTTGTCGACACTTTAATGAAAGTGTCGACACTTTATATGCCTAGTGTCGACAATTGCTATAACTTGTCGACACTTTATAAGCGTAAACTCCTCTGTCTCTATTTCTTCACAATTGTTGTCGACACTTTAATGAAAGTGTCGACACTTTATATGCCTAGTGTCGACAATTTCTATAACTTGTCGACACTTTATAAGCGTAAACTCCTCTGTCTCCATTTCTTCACAATTGCTGTCGACACTTTAATGAAAGTGTCGACACTTTATATGCCTAGTGTCGACAATTGCTATAACTTGTCGACACTTTATAAGCGTAAACTCCTCTGTCTCCATTCTTCACAATTGTTGTCGACACTTTAATTCAAGTGTCGACACTTTATATGCCTAGTGTCGACAATTGCTATAACTTGTCGACACTTTATAAGCGTAAACTCCTCTGTCTCCATTCTTCACAATTGTTGTCGACACTTTAATTCAAGTGTCGACACTTTATATGCCTAGTGTCGACAATTGCTATAACTTGTCGACACTTTATAAGCGTAAACTCCTCTGTCTCCATTTCTTCACAATTGTTGTTGACACTTTAATTCAAGTGTCGACACTTTATATGCCTAGTGTCGACAATTGCTATAACTTGTCGACACTTTATAAGCGTCAATTCCTGTCTCCATTTCTTCACAACTTTGCACTAAGGATTCAACTTTGTATTCAACTATTAAACAGTTGATACATCTCATTTATTTACTCAATTTTTTCCAAAACAATAAGCCATAAGCCAATATCAACTGAAAAATTATAAGTCGTACCATAATGCATTCAACACAAAGAAGATAATATTTCCTATTTCCAATATCAACTGAAAAGTTATATAACAATATCCAACACCAAACTCATATACAACAAAATTAAGATACTAGCAAACTAAGCGAATCACAACATGAAAAATATCATTATGATGGAGCGTAACAGGGATCGTCGTAACAGGGATCGTCGAAAGGCTCGACTGGTGGATCTACTGGAGGAGGGGCTGGAGCACCGGTGTGCCTGTCCCAATAATATTCGTGATAATCAATATGGTCGTGAACCTCAACAATGTCATCACGGACTTCCTTTATCTTCGTTTCCAACTGATCAAAGCGATCGAAAACCACATTCTGAAATGAGTCAAAAGCACCGCCGAGGCTAGCAACATTTTCCACCAATAACTTAAACTGTTCCTCAAAGTTAGAGAAGTTGCCTCGAGATGCAATGGAGGGGGGTTCTGTAGTGTGTTCAGGCTCGTCACCACCTTCATCAACTTCCATTTGGGATGGTCCAGCTTCAAGTGATCCAACTCGGTCTCCCTTAAAAATCCAATTACCTTCATCATTGAGCCCAAACCCCATCCGAGCTAGAGTGGATGTGGTGTATGTGTCAACTTTCTTCAGAGGTAATGGGATTTCGGAACTTGGAATTTGGACCCCATTCTCCTTAAAAATCTTCAATAACAGAAGATTAAATGGTAGGGACTTTGCTGCGTTGTTGTAGACTTGAATCATCCGTTTCAAAATCACATATCCCACATTAAATGATTCTCGTCGAACAATTTTATATAAAACATAGAGATCCATATCACTTATGTAATCTCTACGTCCATCTCTTGGTAAGAGATTGTACGTGATCATGTGGTGGAGGAGCCTAGCACGCACGTTTAAGTCATTTGCCTTCGGTTTTGTTGGAAGGCATCGGCGAGGATCCTTAACAATCATCCTTAAAAAGGCAGTACCTTCACTGGTGCCCACAAATGCTGGATCCTTGTATGCCTCGTAATACCTTTCAGCCTCATTGTTAAATTCACAGTTTAAAATTGTGTTTATAGAAAATGAGGAAATTTCTATGTGTTTGCCATACACATAGCTAAGAATTTTAAATGGCCTTTGACAAATTTCAAGATTGACATAGAACATTCTCACTGGTTTCTCATAATACGGGCCATCACAGTCAAACAGTTCTATTAACCCCAAATTCGTCAAAGGCTGAACCAAATCTAAGCTACTTAAATCCTCGAATTCCACTTTTCTACTCAGAATCAAGGGCTTGAATTGAATTTCGTCTTCATACCTTTTCATAGAGTCAGCATTCTTGAAGAAAGGAGATGGCCAAGTTATTGGTTCCACAATTTCATTAGCTGGAGTAGGATTTTTTGACCTTCTCTTGCTGCGGGATGTAGATGCCCTTTGAAGTTTAGCAGACACTGAAAAGAAGAGATGTTGATTCGAAGAAAAAAAAAAACAGCCGAATATTTGGAGAGGAGCAGAAAATCGCCGAGGAAAATATGAGAAAGAGCGAGGTCGAGCGCGAGCGAGGCGGGGGTCTCGGGAGAGAGAGCGAGGTCGACAGAGCGTGGCGAACGCGAAGAGAGGAGAAAGACAGGATTTCAGAGGGCGAGGGTCTCGGGAGAGAGAGTGAGAGAGCGCGAGAGCGAGCGAGCGAGCGAGGAAGGGTACTGGGAAATAAGAGGGAAATCTGTTTTCGAAGAAGAGAAAGACAGATTTCCCTCTGGGTTTTTCAGAAATTAATCGAACCGGTCCGGTCCGGTTCTGATTCCATGCAGGGGCATGTCTGGAAGAAAATGTGATCACGTGACAAAAACGTGGTTTTTTAACGGAAAAAATGACGGTAGGGGCCAAATTGCATATTACCCAAGTTGTAGGGGCCAAATTGCCCATTATTCGAGTTCATGGTGTAATTTGCCCATTTCACCTAGTTGTAGGGGCCAAATTGCACTTTACCCAAAATTGAAACAATCAAACGAGGTATGAGATAGATATGACACACAGTGCAATTATACACTCTAAGAGCATTCTGTTTGGATTTTTTTTTGTCTTTGGGAGTTCACTGTTTATTTGACCAAATAAGATTGTGTGGTTTGTGTGAATTGAATGATGACACCTACGAGCGGATTGCTCAGTTATTTTATGTAAATCTTAGCAGTAAAGGGGATACTGGATTGTAAGGACATATATTCTCGGTAATGAACTGGTTATAACCGATGATGTAGACAATCAATTGATCAGTTTTCCAATTGTCAAGGAGGATGACATTGAAAAGTATTATCATGCTTCTCGGAATTGTACTTTTATCAAAGATAGGGAAGGAGTCGAGTTTCTTAAGAAGATTCTGTGAAATCCAAACATTTCAGAGTTCAAGAAACCCAAGTCGAAGGAATTAAATGTTGAAGCTCGTGTTATTCACAACTTGATTAGCCACACTATTCTACCTCGGATGGACACATAAATCTTATAAGTTGTATGGATCTCTATGTGATGGAGAAACTTTATAATATGAAGCGTTTCAACCCTTATGATTTTGAGTCACATGGCTGAGATAGCCGAACATGCAATAAGAACATGTCATACATCATGTGTGAATCATAAGATTGTAACACATTTTGGAATTGAAATACCGATTAGTGAGCAAATGAGAAAAGCAAAACTCATGGATATCTTCGATCAGACCCATATACTTCAGATGGACATAGTTGAAGTCAACGATACTTGGGTGTTCAAGGTGGGACAATAAGCCTCCACCCCTGCAGCTCTTCCACCCTTCCACCCCATCTTCATTTCAAGACTTTCCTATGGAGGATGCTCCCCTGCAACCATCGTCTCCTCACACATATAGTGTGTTGACAAGAATAGAATAGAGTCGAGGAGCTGTCTGTGGCACAAAGAGAACTTGATAGTAGAGTTCAGACATGGATGACATATAAAGATGAAGTGGAAGATGCTGAAGATGAAGCTCCTCCAACCACCAATGTCCGACTTTGGACATAGTTTATGTTTATGTTTTGTAATTTACTTTATGTAATTGTAATGAAATTCATGTTTTTGTTTTGTAATTTAGTGTATAGTTGTAATTTAGTTTAGTTTATGACTGAATGAGTTAGTCATATATAGATCTAGACTTGGTAATATATTATCATCTAAATATGCAGTAATTGTTAAAAATAGCAATGAGGGGTTCGTAAAACAAATGAAATTTTGTCCAAATTTTCAATTCTTAATGAGTTATATATTAACGACGAAAGAGAGATTACACAGAGAGATAAAAGCACAGAGGGGGTGTAACACCCGACAATTTTGGCCAGGTGATTTTTTTTTCAACCATTTTGATTATCACCCTTTTACTAACCTTTATGATTTTAAATTAAAAGTCAAGACATATTTATTATAAGTTGAGTGAAACTAGGTTGGGTGGCAGGGTTGTAATTAAGGATGGATGGATCAAGTATAAATAGGAAATGGAAACCTTAAATCCCATTTAAACCTCACTGTAGCCGACGCATTCACTCTCGGCGATTTCTCTCTTCCCCAGAGCTCTCTCCCTCAGCCAACTACAGCTCCTTTCGGTGACCGATTTTCAGTCTCCGTCCCGACAATCCACACCCTAGGTAAGACTTTGTAATGTAGTCACTGATTGGCTATTTAGAACTCTGCTTTCCCTGCTAAGACCCGTAGCTTCAGATTCTTCTTGGCAGTGAAATATTAGTGGCATTCGTAATCTGTGACTAGTTGTTAGGTTGAAACTGATTATTTCTAGGATGACTTTTGGTTAGAACTTTTAGGATTTTTATTTAATACTGTAATGTGAAATGTTTTAGGTAAAGAAGTCCGAAGTGAAGTGCTCGAGTATTGCTAAGGAAACCAGGTAAGTGAATGTATTAAGACTTTCGGCCAATAGGGCCCTACATCACCAGGATATTAAGTTAGTTCCAGTTGTCTGATGTTTGTTCTATGTTAATAAGATTTCTTGTACTTGGATGATTTATGGATGTTGAGAGTTTTGTTATGAGACGTTCTGGTAGAATCTATGAAGTCGACTGTTCTGGTATGATACTTTCTATAGACTGACGATTTAAGATCATCCATGTCATGCATCATGATTTACTTCTCAAGCATATGAAAATGTTTTATGAGCATGTTTTTCCCATGAACAAGATATGACAATGAATATGAAACTTATGCAACCGGATCAAGTGAGGGTTGGGCTGTTTGGCGTATGTCACTGTCCAAAGAGAAGGGACCATGAATACGGCCCGAAAGGGACTATGTACACTTGCACTGTCATCCCCCCTTTACGCACAAATCCCCCTTAATCCATATGATGAAAGTGATGAACAAGAATACTAATAAGAACAGAAAGGAGCATGAAACGAACATGAACATGATTTTCTTGCAACTATGCAGTCACGTATACATGTTAGCATTGCATTCCTTCCTAGCATTAGGCTTATAGTTTAACCTTATGATTAGGTGACGAGTATCAGGTGAGGATTCCAAAGTTAATAAGACGTCTAGTTTGGTTGCTGGAAGGTGGTGCAGGGAGCAATTCTGTGGCAGGATGGCGAACAAAGACCCCCCCCGGTTAATGCTCTTATAATTTTAGTGATGATTATGAATATGGAAGTCCAATAGGATGAGATTATTTAAGACATCGAGCTTTTGAAATTGTCTGGTTTAATTCTACAAGGTGTTCAGGGAGCAATTCTGTGGCAGGATGGCGAACAAGACCCCCCCCGTTAATGCTCTTATAATTTTAGTGATGATTATGAATATGGAAGTCCAAGTAGGATGAGATTATTTTAAGACATCGAGCTTTTGAAATTGTCTGGTTTAATTACTGAGTCTGAGAATGTTTATAAGGATATAGAACGAGTTGTTTTAACTAAGTCTTCCGCTACATGTATTCAAGATGAGTCTATGATTTATGTCTGTCTACGTTTATGTCTACGAAGTATGAGATCTGTGAAGGTCAGGTTATCTTTCTGTCGGTATGAGTTGTTTAAAGGTTTTCGGGTTTTACTGCCGTGTGATAGAAGTCGGATGAATGTATCATCCAGCTGACGTCACCGGTGTGAGTTGAATGATAGAAGCTGGATGAATGAATCATCCGGCTGACGTCACCGGTAGATGGTGAACGTTTGTCGACTACCGAATGATGTCTCTTATCCGGATTGATACCGGATGATGTAAGTATTGTTTTGTCGTCTAGCGATCGGGCGATGTAGTGTATTTCAAATACCGGATGATGTAAGTATTGTTTTGTCGTCTAGCGATCGGGCGATGTAGTGTATTTCAAATACCGGATGATGTAAGTATTGTTTTGTCGTCTAGCGATCGGGCGATGTAGTGTATTTCAAATACCGGATGATGTAAGTATTGTTTTGTCGTCTAGCGATCGGGCGATGTAGTGTATTTCAAATACCGGATGATGTAAGTATTGTTTTGTCGTCTAGCGATCGGGCGATGTAGTGTATTTCAAATACCGGATGATGTAAGTATTGTTTTGTCGTCTAGCGATCGGGCGATGTAGTGTATTTCAAATACCGGATGATGTAAGTATTGTTTTGTCGTCTAGCGATCGGGCGATGTAGTGTATTTCAAATACCGGATGATGTAAGTATTGTTTTGTCGTCTAGCGATCGGGCGATGTAGTGTATTTCAAATACCGGATGATGTAAGTATTGTTTTGTCGTCTAGCGATCGGGCGATGTAGTGTATTTCAAATACCGGATGATGTAAGTATTGTTTTGTCGTCTAGCGATCGGGCGATGTAGTGTATTTCAAATACCGGATGATGTAAGTATTGTTTTGTCGTCTAGCGATCGGGCGATGTAGTGTATTTCAAATACCGGATGATGTAAGTATTGTTTTGTCGTCTAGCGATCGGGCGATGTAGTGTATTTCAAATACCGGATGATGTAAGTATTGTTTTGTCGTCTAGCGATCGGGCGATGTAGTGTATTTCAAATACCGGATGATGTAAGTATTGTTTTGTCGTCTAGCGATCGGGCGATGTAGTGTATTTCAAATACCGGATGATGTAAGTATTGTTTTGTCGTCTAGCGATCGGGCGATGTAGTGTATTTCAAATACCGAATGATGTAAGTATTGTTTTGTCGTCTAGCGATCGGGCGATGTAGTGTATTTCAAATACCGGATGATGTAAGTATTATTTGTCGTCTAGCGATCGGGCGATGTAGTGTATTTCAAATACCGGATGATGTAAGTATTGTTTGTCGTCTAGCGATCGGGCGATATAGTGTATTTCAAATACTGGATGATGTAAGTATTGTTTTGTCGTCTAGCGATCGGGCGATGTAGTGTATCGCTTATGTCAAGTGATGTTTAATGAGTCACGAGAGATGCACGTGCCCACCGGAAGATGTCTTCTATTGGGCAACGATAATTGAGTCATGTAGAGTACACGTGACAAATCGGAAGATGTGTACCCTATCAGCCGATGCATGCAAACCCATGCAGCCCGAGCAGAATGCAGTCGTGTGATTTGAGGGCATTTCTTTTCTGCCCGATTATGTCATGGAACTGATAACCGAGCATAGTCGCTCGATTCTGTGAACTAAAGAGTTATTAGATTAATGAAAGAGTCGAGTTTTGGATGGTTTAGTTCTGTCAGATGATATGTTGTCCGCGAGTCAAGTTTTAAGTTCTAAGTTTTCTTTCAAAAAAAAAAAAAATAATAAAAATAATACTAATAATGAACATGATGCAGAAAGTAAGAATTAAATGATTAAGAAAGTCATGAATTATGTCTCGGCCCTACTGGGGTCGTTACAGGGGGTTTAAGCTCTTGGCCTATTGGTTGATGATAGGGATCCGAAAATAAGACTTGGAGCCCAAGAAAGTCGAACTTAAAGAAGATGTACTGAATTATATTAACGAAGAGAGAGAGAGAGAGAGAGAGAGAGAGAGAGAGAGAGAGAGAGAGAGAGAGAGAGAGAGAGAGAGAGAGAGAGAGAGAGAGAGAGAGAGAGATTACACATATAGCGAAGGGTGAGCGGAAGCTACAGAGGGCGCGGTTCTTTATGTAGCGTCAAGGAATTGGGCACGTTCTTCATTACAACGGAGCCCTATTTTCCCAGAACGGAGCCACAAGACAGAGGGACCCAATGCTTAGAAGCACTGATGTGATGACCTGAATGGACACGTATGAGGAGGAACCACCTAGTGCTCCGCGAATCCCGAGTGAGACTTGAGCCAGAGGGTGACATGCTGGGTTAAAACTCCGTGGATCCAGGGTTGGACTTGGGCCGGAGGGTTTGGTCGTAGAAAGGGAGGTCGTCACAATCCCATATCGCTTGGGGAAGTATGTGGAAATGAAACATATGTAAGGAAACCCTCCCAAGATAGTAAGACGCGTTTTGAAGCACAATTGACAACGGATCTCATAAGAACTCCAAAGTTAAAAGTGCTTCAGCGAGAGTAGTACTAGGTTGGGTGACCGACTGGGAAGTCCTCGCCAAACAAAGTTGTGAGGGGAGGATATTGGGCTACGGCCCAATCCCCAGAGCGGACAATATCTTGCTGGGAAAAGGGGTCGTGTCGTTACAAATGGTATTAGAGCCTGTACGCAACCGAAAATGTGGCCAACGAGGACGTTGGGCCCCTGAGGGGGGGTGATTGTGATGACCCGGATGTGTAAGTATGTGTACGATGGCTGCACGAACCGGAACTCGGATGGCGGTACGTCTGCACGGGCAAACCAGAAGGTGACGGGTCCTAAAAAGGGGGTCGTTACAATCCCACATCGCTTGGGGAAGTATGTAGAAATGAAATATATGTAAAGAGACCCTCCCAAGATAGCAAGACGCGTTTTGGAGCACAATTGGCAACGGATCCCACAAGAACTCCGAAGTTAAAAGTGTTTCAGCGAGAGTAGTACCAGGTTGGATGATCAACTGGGATGTAGAAATGAAATATATGTAAAGAGACCCTCCCAAGATAGCAAGATGCGTTTTGGAGCACAATTGGCAACGGATCCCACAAGAACTCTGAAGTTAAAAGTACTTCGGCGAGAGTAGTACCAGGTTGGGTGATCGACTGGGAAGTCCTCGCCAAACAAAGCCATAAGGGGAGGATATTGGGTTATGGCCCAATCCCCAGAGCGGATAATATCTTGCTCGGAAAAGGGTCGTCACACTAAAGCCTCTAGATTTTCAACTATTTTCATTGATTCTCAAGTTTCCTTATTTTAACTTTCACCAATATCTTCTTGATTTCCAATATCCATCAATTCAATAATTTGAATAGATTATTTCTTGATTTCCAAGAAACAAACTACCAACTTTGAAATCAATGGAATAAAATATTATTTTCATAAATGTTTAGTTGCCAAAAAATTAATGCAACATATTTGCAACATATTTGAATTTACAATCTCCTCCTTTGACATTTTTTTGGCAAAATCAATAAAATAAATAACTCCCCCTGGTCACCAACATCATCTTCAAAATACTCTCCCTTTTTATCATAAAATGACAAAAAGATTTATAATGGAAGATCAATCACCATATAAGCACCATATGTAACACCCGAGTTACGACTAGGTAATTTTCCTAACTGTATTAACGGTCATGAACATTTAATCTTCGCGGTTTAGAATTTTAAGACAAGTGTAATTAATTACATGTGGGTTTAAACTAGGTCGAGTGGCAAAGTTGTAATAATAGAGGGCTTAGACCGATATTTAAAGGAAGTGGAAATGATTTAAACCTCATTAACTCACTGTAGCCGACATCCTCCATTCTCGGCGATTCCTTCTCTCGCAAGCTCTCGCCCTCTGCCTGCCTGTAATCCTTCCTTCGACGACCAGTTCCCTTGCTATTTCTCGGTTACCTTACGCTCGAGGTATGAGTTAGACAATGTAGTTATCAGTTAATCGTTTAGCTCTGTTTTCAGCTTGAACCCGTAACTCAAATCCTTAAACAACAGGGTAATAATATAGTTCATTGTTAATCTGAGAGTGATAATGTCATTCCGAATCAGTTTTGGACATTTAAAAACTATCAACCCTGAGTAACCGATAGTCGAATCTGTCTATTTCAGTTCTTGGATTTCGGGTTTTGCACAGAGCATTAGACTAAGGATTCAGGATGGCTTTGTCTATTAGACCCTAGGATGACTTGAGGTTAGAATTTATAGGACTTTGTTTTAACTACTGCAATGTGAATGTTTTAGATGAAGAAGTTTGAAGAGAAAGAGCTCAAAGTGCTAAGGAGACCAGGTAAGTGAATGTATAGGTTTCTCGGTCAATAGGACCCTACATCAAAGGATGCTAAGTAGAAACTCGTACGATGATTAGTAGTTCTTTCATGTTACTGTCTAGCATTTATGTCGACGATTGGTTCGATAGTAAGCTTTTCATGCTGGCTGAATGTTCTGTCCTACAGCTTGGACGAGTTAAAGAACCCCATGCTCATGCATTATCAATGTTTTATGCACATGAAAATGTTTTAAAAGCATGTTCTCTCATGAACAAGATAAGATGATAAAATCCCTACAACGTGGATGAGTGAGGGTTGGGGGCGGTTCGGCGTATGTCACAGTCCACAGTAGGACATATGAATACGACCCGCAGTAGGGACCATGATCAAACTCACTGTCGAACCCCCTTTACCGGCACAAATCCTCTCTCATCCCACGCAACATGAACAATGATATGAATAACGAATATGGTTCAGCGATATGGACTATAATACGAACGATGAATGTGTTTCAGCGATGTGAATTATGTTATGAATGATGAATATGGAATAATGATTATGAACAAGAAAAGACTCATGACCACGTTTTTCTCTGAATTATGCATTCATGCATTCATGTTATTGTTGCATTCCTTACTAAGCATTAGGCTTATAGTTTAAACCTTTGATGTAGGTGACGAGTTTTCAGGTGAGGGATTCAAGTTAAATGAGGAAGTCTAAGTTTGGCTGTTGGAGAATGCTCAGTGTGACAGTTAAGGCTGGGTTGGCGAATAAGTTCTCTGGTTTATGCTTTATGAACATTATTAATGATTTTAATATGGAAGTATAAGTAGAATGAAGTTATTTCATAGTACTGGGATTGGAAATTATCTGGATGCTCACTGGATAGAGGATGGTACAGTTTATTGAATATCTTTTGTTTAAGACTTCCGATATATGTACTCTGAGGGAATCATTGATTTCTGTTTACAGAAATGTTAAGTTTAGAAAGTTTGAGACTTGTTCATGATTATGTCTATTGGGAGATGTTGTTTAGTCCTACCGGTAGGAGTGGTGTGTTTTCTATCGGTAGATGCAGGGTGTTTTCTATCGGTAGCTGTAGTATGTTATCAGTCGGTAAATATAAAGGATTTTCTTTTGCTATCGGTAGAAGTAGTGAGATTTCTGTCGGTAGATACAGTGTGTTTATATCGGGTGATGTAGGAGTCTTTTTCCCTGTCGCCTAGTCATCGGTAGATGTAGTTTATATATTTTCCTGCTGACGTCATCGGCAGATACAGTTTGTTTATCTTCCTGCTGACGTCATCGGCAGATGTAGTTTATATACCTTCCTGCTGACGACAACGGCAGACGCGGTTTGATTAGCTGCCGGCTGACGTCATCGGCAGATGCGGTTTGTATATCTGCCGACGAACGTTTAATGAATTGTGTGGGATGCACGTGACTGTCGGTTGATGTGAGAACTTACATCTACCGATGGGTGATTAATGAATGACGTGAAATGCACGGGATAACCGGAAGATGTAGCTTTGGTTTATCGGTAGATGTGAGCCCTCTCCTGCCTTGTCGTTTAGTGATCGGCAGATGAGAGTGAAGTTTTGTCGTTGAGTTCGGCATATGCCTTTTTTTAAAATCCCCCAGCCAAATGTCTTATTTCATTGTCCATGTCCTACATGTGACTACAGAATTAGTATTTCCGCTGCTTAGTAAAAAAAAAAAATATATAAAAAAGTGAAAGGAGTGAGTAAAGTCATGAATTACGTGGCGATCCTTCCCGGGTCGTTACACCATAGAGAGATAACCAAACCACAGAAAATATAATATCTAGATGCAAAACAGATTATCCGTAGAAAAAATATCAAGAAACCAAAAAATTCTAAAAGAAATTCCACAATATTCAATTAATAGGATTATCATCAGAAGAGACCAACCCAATTTTCGAAGTTGGCTCCAGCACACTAGTACCTTCTTCTATAGGAATAAATGTGTAATTCCATATATCAAGTAGGAAAACAGAAGAGCCAACCTTTCATTCTTCTTATCTTTGTTCTTCATGATTTGATCAAAGAAATATTTCCCAAAGTCAAACGCAATCGAATTTCTAATTTTAAACAATAGTGTAGTCATTGCCTTATTTACCCCTATCCCATGGGATGTGGGCAGCCAGTTTCTCATGGCTATTTTGTGAAGAATTTTGTATTTCACAGTCAGTTGTGAAGCCGAAAAGTCTTTCCCATGGTGTTAGATTCGTTTGACACCCCCAGTGATATTGGTTATAATTTTGTTGTAATCAGGAATAAATTCTTCAGAATCAATCTCATGGGTGCACAAATATGCATTAATAACAGTATGAGAAAAATTAAACATATGTCCCCTGACATATACTTGACCAAAATTTGGATGAGCATAATTTTTTACATCAGAGTCTAGATTGCAATTGAACTCTTGAATAATTTTTCAAATAAATGGTTTTATATCTCTAAAAGTTTTTCCCAGACCTAAACTCATAACATGATATATAATTGCCTCACATTGAGAAAAGTCTCCTTCATGAATCTTTCTTTCTGGCCATATATTCTTTTTGAAAAATTTTCCCAACGGCTAGCATGAAACTTAGATTTAAAATCCTCAACAGGAAGTTGATCAGAGGACTTACTTTCTTTGATACTTGACTCCCCCTGTGTTGTTGATTTGGAGCGAGTAGAATATCTTGGTGTTGGACTTTTGTTTGAATTCTTTCTTTTGGACTTAGGGGATTTGGTGGAACCTGCCTTTGGAGTCTTGATTACAACAGATTTCGGAGTCTTGAGAGTAGGGGTGTACGTGGTCCAGTCCGGTCCGGTTTTGAAAAAAATTAAGACCGGACCAATAATATTCGGTTTTTATTTTTTAGGACCGGTACCATAAAAAAAATTTTATGGACCGGACCAGAACCGGACCAAAATTTCGGTTTCGGTTCTGGTCCGGTTCCGAGTTTCCCATTAAAAAATATTTTTTTAATAAAAATTTCAAACCAAACTGCAATTTTTGAAAAAAATTGAGAAAACATTCACAACATGAGGAAGGGAACAAGCTGTTCTAGCTGAAGAAATAATAGCAGAAGAAAAAACAAATCAAAATATAAATAGTGTAGTTCGACCTACTATTCAAGCACCACAAAATATAAATAAGTGCATTGAAAGTCATTTCCAAAAACTATGCTTCCTGCTACTTTTAACTAAACTAATCTTGTTTGAAAACTAAAATTACCAACTCCAACTCCAGTTTTTTTCGGGAGAACAAGTCATCTACCAACTTCAACTTTTTTGCTGCTTCCATTTTGCTTCTTTTCCCATCTCTAAAAAAATGAATGTTTCACAGATAACAGAAAACACTAAACTAAAACAGCAACAAAAATAATAGAGGACAACAAAAACAATAGAGGACAACAAAATAATCGGAAAACAGCAATAAAAACAGCAACAAAAAAACCAACTAAAGAAAACACCCACAAAATTAACAGCAAAAAAACATTCTCTCGGAGATTAACAACAACATGACAGAAAAATTCAGGTAAAGAGCAACACCCAATCAACAGCAATGAAACACCCACAAAACAACACAACAAAACCGACGATTGACAGGTTGTAGCTCAGAAAACTAATAAAATCAAATGCTCTCGGTCACGCCCGAAGAGTCTCCCAAAAACAACAGCATAATGAATGTAAAATAGAGGACAACGTAGAATGATACGAAGTAAGCGCGATGAGCTGGAGGGAATACCTATACTTAGTCAAGCCTCAGAGAGCTCCGGTTCAAATTGAAGGCGTCGGCAGCGGCTGAGAGAGAAGATTGAACAACAGATTGAAGGCTTCGGCTTCGGATTCGGATTCGGCTTTGGCGTAGGCGAGCGAGACAATCTCTCCTCTCCTCTCCTCTCCTCTGAAGTCTGCACTGAACTTCGACACTCAACAGAACGAAAAGAAAATTAGGGCTTTTCTCTGTTTTGTGCGGTCCGGTTCTGGGTTTTCGGGTTTTTGTCATTAAACCCGAAAACCGAACCAAAAATTTCGGTTCTGCTTTAGCAGAACCGAAATTCATTTTTTTAAAAATAAAATCCGACCAGAACCGGACCAAATAGGTCGGTTCTGGTCCGGTTCTTCGGTCCGGGTGGGTTTTGTACACCCCTACTTGAGAGTAGAAGGCTTTGAGGATGCTTTCTTGGAATTCAACCGAAGGTCTCTGGTTGATTTCTTTAATGGGGCCTCTACAATTTCATCATCATCATCAGTATCGATTTCGATAATTTCTTCTTGGGTCCAGGAATCATCAGAAAAAATCTCATTTTTGGTTCTTGCCTCTCTTTCCTTTTAACGCTCGAGTGATTCTGGACCTCTAAGAAGCCTTAGGATTTGAATTTGAAATTTTGTCAATCAAATCTCATAAAGATTCTTCAAATCCCAAGATGATAAAAATCTCCATTTTGCAGATAATTTTCAGAAAATAAATCTAAAAATCCTCATAATTTTCATAAATCCCAATATATACTCAATTTCTCATGAATACTTGAAAATAAATCCAGATCACTATAAGATGAGAAATAAACCCAATTGAATAATATAATGATGCTTCAATCTTCATCAAATATTGACTTCAAATTTTTATAATGATAGCAGAATTTCTCATGTCACACAAGGTGTGTTCCTTAGAGACATAGAACAACATAGTATCTAGAAGGATTCACTTTTTGCAGAAGGTAAATAAAGCACAGTAGATTGCCCAAAAATAAAATGGTAAAAAAAACAAACGCCTAAAGCAAGTGGCAAATTTTTATTTATTTATTTATTAAATGAAAGCAAGGAACAACTTACATAACATAGAGGCCAAGGGCAGACCATAGCTATTCAAACCTTACTCCATCCAACGCCTAGGTAAAAATATCGGCAACTTATTTTTCGGTCACCATATGCTCCAAAGTAATAATTTTGTCCTTCAGGAGAGATCGAATAAAATGATGTCGGATATCAATATGCTTGGTCTGAGAATGCTGAACCGGATTCTTGGAAATGTTGATAGTGCTCAAGTTGTCGCAATAGAATGTTATGACATCCTGTGTGACACTATAGTTTTTCATCATTTGTTTTATCCAAAGAAGCTGAGTACAACTGCTACCTGTTGTAATATATTCTGCCTCGGCAGTAGACAAAGAAATAGAGTTTTGTTTCTTACTGAACCATGATACTGTAAGATCGTGATTGTCTAAAGGGGGAGGGGTGAATTAGACTTTTTTAAATAATTTCTTAACCTAATCGATTTCAGCAATACAAATTAGGTTTATTTTATCTTCTCTCTTTGTCTGTAATTTCTGAGATTTGCAAACTAGTAAGCAGATTAAAGTAAGAGAGATAGAGAGAAAATAACAACTGAGATTTTTAACGTGGTTTGACCAATCCTGCCTACTTCCATGCTCTAAGACTCCCCCTTGAAGATTCTTTCCTTCTCCTCACGAGAAACCTAGATCGAATTTCATGGGCGTTGATCTACTGCCTTTACACTTCTGGATTGATCTTCTCGGGCGTCAATCCACTGCCTTTACACTTTTACAGGATGAAGATTTAAGCACAAGGCTACATTTTCTCAAAACAGAATCTCAAGTTTAGGAGTAGAGAGATGTAGAAAATTGCAGAGTATTACAAAACAATTTGCTCGTGTGAGTCAAGCGATAATTGCAAAATTGGCAAAAAGTTTTTCTCTCGAGCTCGAATTCTTCTATTTATACTCTTGACTGTAATTCGCGTCTCATTCAAAATATGACTGTTGGAGATGAGTCCGTATGCAGTAAAATATCTAATGAGTTCTGGAGTTGCGATTGCTCGTGGTCTATTCTCCCTTTGGACGACTGAGCTTGGACGAATGAGCTGCATCAATTCGATGTTCTGTCTTTGACCACGTGCTCGTATATGTTGACACTTGAAATTTGGACGAGTACTTTGGACGACAACGTCTGTCTTGACTTTGGACGACTGCGTCAACTTGACTTTGGACGATTGTTTCTGTCATGTAAATTTGGATGATTACGTCTGTCTTTTAAGTTTGGACGACTGCGTCTTTCTTGTGAGTTTGGACGACTACGTCTATCTTTAATGTTTGGACGACTGTGTCTGTCTTGTGAGTTTGGACTACTGCGTCTACCTTGCAAGATTGGACGACTGCGTCTTCGGACTAATAACACTTAGCCAAAAACATCAGAACTATAATACCTTTTTTAAAGGGCATTTCCAGATAAATGCAATATACACAAAAGTCCAATTATACAGTTTATATATTTATTTCATATTAATCACCATCATCAAAAATATATTTAGACTTATACACCATTTAAGTCAACAATCTCCCCCTTTTTGATGATGACAAAATATATATTCTGTTTCAACATATTAAACTGTAGTTCAGCTTGAATTTTTATACTCCCCCATACTCTATGCAGAATTAATTACAGTAATTTCTAAAAGAAGTAATCTGTAAATTTTGTACCCTTCTCTATGAATTCTATATCCTTCTCCCCCTTTGACATTATAAAAAATAAGCACGTAGGAGGAATGACATTCAGCACAATAGAGATAACAAAATGAAACAGTCACAGTTGGACACAAGATATAAAAAGATAGCATTCATAAGAAAAAAAAGTGCATTGTGGAAAAAAAAATAGACAATAATGAATATGCCTAGTTCTCAGGAGAAGACGGAGTATCCCAGCCCATGAGAGCCCCTAGATGACTAAGGAAATCACCCTGAGCAAGAGGGGATTCCGCTTGATGATCAATGCCCTGACCAGGACCAACTCTAACCCCATGAGAAGGAACAACTGCTGGTGAGGGATCTGCAGCTGTAGCAGTATGGAGCATGACTGGAGAAACAGCAGGAGCAGACAAAGGTTCTGCCTCACAGACAACAGCCCTTTGGGCAACAGCAACTTCACCATCACCCGAGAGAACAGCGGAGGGAGCTGGACAAGCTGGCACAGGAGACTCGTCATTAGCATCCAAGTTCCCAGCCGCAGGAGAGAGCTCCCCAGCAGTTCGAGTCATAATGGTGCTAAGGTCTCCAATTTGAGAGAGAACCTTGGCACAAACTCGCTGCAATTGCTTGGTGACAAGATTGGAATGGAATCAAACAGAGGAGATGACATCATCAATGGCTTGACTTTGAGTTGATTCTAATAAATCGATACATTGGTGCAGTTTGTGAATGTCAGCTGCAAGAATGTCATGCCGTGTAAGGGTGGAGGCTTCGAGATGTTCTAGTCGGGACAGGACAAAAGCCTCAAACTGATTCTGTCTGGATTGATACAAGGACTGAAGAGATTCCTGACCAGTGCCAAGGCTTGCAATACTTGCCTGAAGCTCATGATATTGCTCCTCAGTAAAAGAATTTCTCACTGGAGGAGGGGGCAATTTTTAGGTCGAGGAGGAACACAAGCGGGCAAGGTAGGCACTAGAAGTGGAGAGGGAGCAGGAATTTGAGTTGAAGAGGGAGGAGGAGTTGGACTGGTTGGACGTGGAACATGAATATCAGCTTGGACTGTATGAGGTACAGGATCACTCACAGGCTCTTGAGTGTGAGTGTGCACATGACTGACATCCTCAAGAGCGTGAAGAAGAAGAACTGGAGGTGGCAGAGAATCAAGGACAGGAATCAGAGTGTCATCTTGGGCACTTTCTTCCTCTTCTTGTTCATCAATTATTAAACGCCTTGATACACCTCTTCGACCATCTTTGTCAACCAACACACCCTGATCATTTTGAGTAATGCCCATTCTTGATAAGGTGGAGGATGAAAAATAGTCGGATTTCTTCAGGGATGAAATCTTGTTAGACTCCAGAAAGCTGACTCCATACCGTCGAAAAATCTTCATAAGTAGAAGATTGTAGGGTAGAGACTTGGATGCATTACATACAACTTGAAGCATCCGGTTCAAAATAATGTATCCAACATTAAATGTTTCTCCTTTGAAAAATTGACCTAGCAGGAATAGATCCATCCCACTGACATGGTCGCGATGACCCTCTACAGGCATGATGTTGTAGTGGATCATTTGATGGAAGACTCGAGCCCTGAAGTTCAAATCCTTGCTCTTTAGCTTCAGGGGCGCATAGTTGGGATCCTTGGCAATCAACTTAACTAAATCTTTGCCAGCTGGTTTCTCAAGAAAAGATGGAGTCTTGGCTGCCTTAAAGAACTTCCGAGAACCATTCAGAGATTCACAATGAACGATTTCAAAGATACCTTCTTGAGTTAGCTCAATATGTCGTCCATAGATATAACTCCTAATTACCAGAGGGCGTGTAGAATGTTCCAGATTGACATAAAACATTATAATTGGGGTTTCACAATAATGAGACTCTAAATCAAATAACCTCATCAAGCCCTTCCTAAGTAAAGGTTCTTCTAAATCCAAACCAGATAAGTCGTGAAAAATTATTCCTCTAGAACAGATAATAGGTTTGAATTCAAAACTTTCATAGTACCTATTAAAGGCGGCCTGATTTATGAACTCGTGATTTGGCCAAATGAGAGGAGGAGGAACAGTGGCAGACTAAGTAGTCTTTTGCTTCTTTATGGAGAAAACTTGTTTAGGGCGCGAGGAGGATGCCATTGTGAAAGATATAGAGGCGTCTAAGCAGAGATGGAGTTTAGAGAAGATTGGAGATCGGTGCTGACAAGCAGAGAAGAATAGGAATCGCTGGACGAGTGAGAGGAGTTGAGAGGGTTTTAGACGATTTTTCGAAAGTTAGGGTTTCTATAACATTTCGAAAGAATTTAACCGCCATTCTTTTAAACTCCATTGTTATCGTCCATTGTGACAACGTCCAATGTCAAAGTCCATTGTGAAAGACAATTGTCAACGTCCATTCATTCTAGAGAGGAGAAATACTTGGAGATCGTCCATTTCTTTATTAACCACACTACTTATTGGCCAATTTTCTCCAACAAAAAAATGAACCTTAATTTTTCTCATTCCTAATTAGACCTAACCTTATTCTAATATGATTGAAGGTCTTCTCATCCAATGGCTTGGTAAAGATATCTGCTAATTGATCAGCAGAATTGACAAATTCTAAGGAGATATCCCCTTTCTGAACATGATCTCTAATTAAATGATATCTAACCTCGATGTGTTTGGTTCTAGAGTGTTGGATAGGGTTCTTGGATATATTGATGGCACTGGTGTTATCACACCGAATCGGAATTCTATCATAGAATAGATTGTAATCCTCTAAAGTTTGCTTCATCCAAAGCACTTGAGCACAACAACTGCCAGCGGCAATATATTCACTTTCAGCAGTTGAAAGTGCTACAGAATTCTACTTTTTAGAATACCAAGATACAAGAGATTCACCTAGAAATTGACAGGTACCACTGGTACTTTTTCTATCTACGAGGCTTCAAGCATAATCAGAATCAGAATATCCTATTAGATCAAATGAAGTACCATTTGGATACCATAAGCCTAAACCATATGTCCCACTTAGATATTTGAAAATTCTTTTTACAGCAATTAAGTGATATTCCTTAGGGGAAGCTTGAAACGTAGCACACAAGTGCACACTAAATAGGATATCTGGCTTGCTAACCGTTAGGTATAATAGAGAACCAGTCATACCTCTATACTTTTTAATGTCCACACTTATCCCATTTTCATCTTTGTCCAATTTTGTAGTTGTGCTCATGGGAGTTCTAGATGACTTAAAGAAATCTAATTCAAATCTTTTTAGGAGGCCTTTGATGTATTTTTCTTGACAGAAGAAAATACCATCTGATTTTTTATTAATTTGAAATCCTAAGAAGAATTTTAATTCTCCCATCATACTCATTTCAAACTCACTTTGCATAACTGTGGCAAACTCATCACAAAGTGAAACATTTGTAGAACCGAATATGATGTTATCAACATAGATTTGAATTATAAGAATGTCATTGTCCTTTTACATGGTAAAAAGGGTTGAATCGGTATTACCCTTTTTGAACTTCCTTTCCTCAAGAAAATTCTTCAACCTATCATACCAAGCTCTAGAAGCTTGCTTAAGTCCGTATAGAGCCTTCTTAAGCTTATAGACATGGTTAGGTTTGTCATAGATTTCAAATCTTAAGGGTTGCTTTATATAGACTTCTTCTAAGATACACCCATTTAAAAATGCACTCTTAACGTCCATTTGAAAGAGTGTGAAGTTTTTGTAGCATGCATAGGTTAAGAGCATCCTAATAGATTCTAGTCTAGCTACGGGTGCAAAGGTTTCTTCGAAGTCTATTCTTTCTTCTTGGTTGTAACCTTTGGCAACTAGCCTAGCTTTATTCCTAACCACAATCCCATTTTCATCCATCTTATTCTCAAATACTCATTTGGTTCCAATAATAGGATGATTGTTGGGTTTTGGAACAAGTTCCCAAACATTGTTCCTTTCGAATTGGTTTAACTCTTCTTGGATAGCAACTATCCAATTTTCGTCCAATTCGGCTTCCTCAAACTTCTTAGGCTCTATTTGAGATACGAAAGCAACATTAGCACAAAGATTTCTAAGGGAGGCTCTAGTTTTGACTCTTAATATTAGATCACCTAGAACTTCATCTAAGGGATGATCTTTTACATATCTCCAATCTCTAGGAAGAACAGCAAATTCATCCTTGATTGGGACAATGTCGAGAGAATTGGAAGAAGGTTTTTGGAAATTTTCTCCTTGAATGGTTTCTGCAGGTTTGTCTAAGGAAAAAGAATCCAGTTGTGCTTCTAAAATATCATCCTCATCCACACTGATTGTGGGTTGAGGGGACTTATCAACATCGACATGCACGAATTCTTCTACGACAAGTGTTCTTTTGTTGAACACCCTGTATGCCTTACTGGAAAGAGAATAACCGAGAAAAATTCCAAGATCAGATTTGGAATCGAATTTTTCTAAGTTGTCTTTGGTGTTTAGAATGAAACATTTACAACCAAAAGCTCTAAAGTATTTGACAGTAGAGATTTTTCCATTCCAAAGCTCATAAGGAATTTTCTCTAGAATTGGTCTTATGGAGACCCGGTTTAGTATATAGTAAGCTGTGGAAACAGCTTCTGCCTAGAAATACTTTGGAAAGGAGTTCTCATTCAGCATGGTCCGAGCCAGCTCTTGAAGAGACCTATTTTTCCTCTCAATAACTCCATTTTGTTGAGGGGTTTTAGGGGAGGAGAAATTGTGCTCAATTCCATATTTGAGACACAAGAGTTCAAATTTCTCATTTTCAAATTCTCCACCATGATCACTACGAATAGCAACAATGGTGAGCTCCTTATCATTTTGAACTCTCTTCCTAATGTTAGAGAAGGTGTCAAAATTTTCATCCTTTGACTTTAGGAAGAACACCCATGTGAACCTAGAGAAGTCATCTACTATAACATAGGCATAAAACTTTCCTCCTAGACTGGCCGCATTAGAAGGACCGAAGAGGTCCATGTGAAGAAGTTGAAGGGGCTTGGAGGAAGTGACTGTGTTCTTTGAAGCAAAAGAACTTTTGTTTGCTTGCTCATTTGACAAGCATCACAAACTCTATCCTTGTCAAAGGATAATTTTGGAAGTCCTCTAACTAGGTTATTCTTGGAGATCTTAGCTAAGGTATCCATACCTACATGACCTAACCTTCTATGTCCAAGACCAACTATCACCAGAAGATTTCACAACAAAACATTTCTCATACACACAGTCAGAATCATCTAAGTTAATGATGTATACATTCTCTTTCCTATAACCTGTGAATAATATCTTGCTATTCAGACTATCTTTAATCACACAGGCATCATATTTAAATGTTACTTTATACCCTTTATCACAGAGTTGACTGATGCTTAACAAATTGTGCTTTAACCCTTCTACTAATAAAACATTTTCAATGGTGGGGTTTGAAGGGTTACCTATATTTCCGATGCCAACAATTTTGCCCTTTTGATTTCCGCCAAAGGTGACATTTCTTTACTTCTTGTTGACAAAGACAAACTTTGTTGAGTCTCTCATCATATGCCTCGAGTATCCACTATCGAGTTACCATTGATTTTTCCCGAGAGAGCAATCAACTTACAAAACAGTGACCAAGTGATCTTTTTAGGTACCCAAATCTTTTGGGTCCTAGTGTTAGGTTTGGTCCCCTTAGGAACCCATAGAGATGTTAAATGGGCGGGCTGGCTACTGTAGCGGGCCGAGTTTGGCTCGGTCCTGCTAGGCGGGCCAAGCTGAGCCCGAAATTTTGACTCGCGAGCCTGCCAGGACTCGGGCCAAACGAGCGGGCTAACGAGCTGGCTCGTTAGCTCGGCGAGCCAGCCCGCCCCTCCCCTTCCAAGTTTCCCCCAGCCCTGCCTCACCCACGGCCTGACCGTCAACGAAGGGAGAAGAGACCGTCGTCGTTCTTCTGCGCAGAAGGTGAGGTGCTGATCAATCGCGTCTCAGCCTTCTCCGGTGAACACAGTCGTCTTCCGTTCACAGATCGCTGAACTGAACCTCAGAGTCTCTACATCGCACTGTTTGCCGATCTGCTTTCTACGATAGTGAAGAAGAGATCGCCGACAGATCCGAACCTCCGTTTACACTCCGTCGCCGCAATCCCAGCTATCGTTCATCGTTCTTCAGTCTTCACCCACTGACCCACAGAACGCGTTGCCTCGCCATCGCGGCATCGCCTGTTGGTCTTCTTCATACGTTTTAGTCTTTACTCTTTAGATATTAATAAAATAAATATTTAATATTTAACATTTGCATTTTTAACATTGCTTTAATAGTTTGATTCGGGAGACTATTAAAGCGTTGCGTAGCCATCCGACCCAATTTGATAATTTAATATTATTTGAAATTTACTTTATATTGAAATGAATTTTTTTTACTTTCTGTTGTCGAATTTAGTGTGCATTATTTGATTTTGATTGCTGAGGTTTGTTTGGGATACAAAAACAATTGTGAGCGAAGTTTTATAAAATTGCGCACCACTTGTTCGATGAAATATCTATGAGAATTCTAAGTTTTAAAAATTGATAATTTTCTTTATATTTTGTGAGTTGGAACTTCTGGTACACAAATTACTAGTGTGCACTTAATTTTGTTTTGGTGTTTAGTATATTTATTTATGTAAGTTTGACTCGTTAAGCTCGGCTCGTTACGCTCGTTGGGTCGGCTCGGCTCGGCTTGTTAGGCTCGTTAGGCTCGTGGCTCGGTAGCCAGCTCGGGTTGAAAATTTTTTTGATTAGCTCGTTAGGCTCGGCTTGTTTGGCTCGGCAGGCTCGGTGAGCTGGGACTTTCTCGGCTCGGCTCGGCTCGACTCGCTCGTTTAACATCTCTAGGAACCCATTGCAGTTTACCACCAGATTTAACATTGTTTATTTTTAAAGGACATACAAAAGATTTATATCCTACTTCATTACATGCATGGCAAGTGGACGATCTAACAAATAAATTTTTATAGACTTTCTTTTTATTAGATTTTTCATATCCAATTCCAGCCTTATCAAATGTCACTCTCTGACTGCCTAACAACATGTTTAAATTCTTACTACCATTAGTGAACTTAAACATAATGTCATTTAAATTCTTATTTCTAATCTTAAAATCACTAATTTCCTTTTCATGCAAGTTGACTCTTTAGCATGTTTTTCAACTAAACTTGCTTTTTCCTTTTTCAACAGATTGTATTTAGTCTTTAGCATGCCAAATTGCTTTACTAAATTATTAAATGCATCAATTAGGTCACCATCCTCATCAGCCTGACTATCGCTAGAAGAATGACTAACCTCATCCTCCTTGGCCATGAAGCACAGATTGGCGACTTCCTCATCTTCTAAAGAGGTGTCGCTCTCACTGTCATCCCAAGTAGCCTTCATAGCTCTCTTCTTAAACTTATTGGGACCTTTCTTAGCTTGTGGACAGTCGGCCTTTATGTGTCCCGACTTTCCACACTTAAAACAGGTGATTTCCTTCTCCTTTTGAGATTTCTCAACATTTGGAAATCTTCTTCCTTACATCTTTTTTCTCTGGAGGAATTTGCTGAACTTCCTTGAGAGAGAGCTATATCCTCATCATCGTCTTCTTCCTCTGATTCCTCTTGTTTGCTTGAGGAAGCTTTTAGTGCGATGTCCTTTCTTTTGGAGATCTTCTTGTCCTTGAGATCTTCCTTTTCATTTGCTCCCATGGTTATCTCATGTGTCATGAGAGAACCAATGAACTCTTCAAGTTTTAGCGTCTTGAGATCTCTTGCTTCTTGAAAGGCCGTGACTTTTGGTTGCCATCCTCTTGGTAGACACCTCAAGATCTTCCTTACTAGTTCTTCGCTGGAATATATCTTACTAAGCACTTTTAAACTATTAGTAACGTTAGTAAATCTAGTAAATATTGAACTAATAGATTCTTCTTTTTCCATAGAAAATAACTCATACTCATGGACTAACATGCTCATTTTATTTTCTTTTACTTGGTTAGTCCCCTCGTGTGTAACTTCCAATAAATGCCATATTTCCTGTACTCTATCACATCCTTGAACTCTGTTGAACTCATCTCTATTAAGTGCACAGTACAGTGTGTTTATTGCTTTAGCATTCAGACTTCGATTCCTTTTATCGGACTCTGTTAATTCGTGAAAGGCCTTAGGAACACTAATTTCATTCTCAACTTTCATGGCCTTAAAAGAGTCATTCTCGATTATGTTCCATAACTCATAATCCATGGCTTGAACGATTATTCTCTTTTTTGCCTTCCAGTAGACATAGTCACTGTTATTAAAAAATGGTGGCCTAGAGATGGACTGACCTTCTATGTGTGTTGTGTTAGTGTTGAATGCCATTTTAAATATATCACAATATATTTCTAATTCACAAGTATGATAATATTTGACTTAGCTGTGATACCAATTGTAGGATCATGATTGTCTAAGAGGGGGGTGAATTAGACTTTTTTAAATAATTTCTTAACCTAATCGATTTCAGCAATACAAATTAGGTTTATTTTATCTTCTTTCTTTGCATGCAATTTCTGAGATTTGCAAACAAGTAAGCAGATTAAAGTAAGAGAGATAGAGAGAAAATTACACCCAAGATTTTTAACGTGGTTCGGCCAATCATGCCTACTTCCACACTCCAAGGCTCCCCCTTAAAGATTCTTTCCTTCTTTTCACGAGAAACCTAGATCGAACTTCACGGGCGTCGATCTACTGCCTTTACACTTCTGGATTGATCTTCCCGGACGTCAATCCAACTTTTACAGGATGAAGATTTAAGCACAAGGTTACACTATCTCAAAACAGAATCTCAAGTTTAGGAGTAGAGAGATGTAGAAAATTGCAGAGTATTACAAAACAATTTGCTCGTGTGAGTCAAGCGATAATTGTAAAATTGGCAAAAAGTTTTTCTCTCGAGCTCGGATTTTTCTATTTATACTCTTGACTGTAATCTGCGTCTCATTCAAAATATGACCGTTGGAGATGAGTCCATACGCAGTAAAATATCCGTTGAGTTATGGAGTCGCTATCGCTTGTGGTTTGTTATCCCTTTGGACGACTGAGTTTGGACGAATGAGCTGCATCAATTCGATGTTCTGTCTTTGACCACGTGCTCGTACATTTTGATGCTTGAAATTTGGATGAGTACTTTGGACGACAACGTCTGTCTTAACTTTGGACGACTGCGTTAACTTGACCTTGGATGACTGTTTCTGTCATGTAAATTTGGAAGACTACGTCTGTCTTTTAAGTTTGGACGACTGCGTCTTTCTTGTGAGTTTGGACGACTACGTCTATCTTTAATGTTTGGACGACTGCGTCTGTCTTGTGAGTTTGGACGACTGCGTCTGCCTTGTAAGATTGGCCAACTGCGTCTTCGGACTAATAACACTTAGCCAAAAATGTGACGATCCTTACACTATTCTCTTATTTTACCGTATTATATATATATTATCCTATATAACTTTAAACGAACTCTATGCGGAATTTGGGTAAAAGTCGGAATCGTTGATACCGTTCGAAAACTATTTTTAGAACCACTTAATTTCAACTTTAAACAATTTTAAATAAAGCTTAACACAATTTAATTAAAACAATAAAATTTAATTAAAACCAATCGCGGGGCAAAAAGGGGCGATCACCCCTAAAATGAAGGGGTGATCGCACCCTGGCGAACGATCGCCCTTCGGCGATCGTTTCCTTCACTCAGCGATCGCCAAAATTGGCGATCGCCAAACGCAAGTGGCGATCGATCGCCACACGCTCTGGAATTTTTCCAGAGCGTGGCCTCTAAGGAGGCGATGCGATCGCCTCCTCAGCGATCACTCAGCAACGAGGGGCGATCGATCGCCCTCCCTGGCGATCGATCGCCACCCTCACTGCCTCCCCCCTCCTTTTCTTTCCTTTTCCTCTTCTCTTTTCCTTCTTTCTTTTCCCTTCTCGTCTTCTTCTTTCTTTTTCTCAATTATCACTACACCTCATACATTTTAAACTACAATTTAACATAAAACCCCAAACACTCTCATCTCCTCTATAGCCCCGTTTTAAACCGACTCGTAACACGTTTAAAACGAAATATGTTTTCATGAAAACGAACTGCATGGATATGTTTAAAACCCGTACATATCCCTATTATCAAACATTTTAAAAAACAAGTTTCTAAAACGATTAAAAACTTTAAAACGTAAACCTATCAACTAGTCAGAACCAAACATCCTAAAATGTTCTAACTATACAATTTTCTCTACGATCTAACTACCATGTCCCAAAATACCTTTACATGATTCCCCAAGGGTCAAAACGCACCGACCGCCCAGCGCACTCCCACAGGCCATCCTCCTCACCTGTATCTATGTCACCTACACCATAAAGACACCTATGAGATAAAAATCTTAGTAAGCTCTACGTAAATGCTAATGCATGATCATGTATGCTCAATGCTACGAAAACCGTCCATGTCAATGCATATATCAGTACGTGTCAGTCTATGGTTATCGGAAACGCTCGACAGATGGATAGGGCACATCTAGCGGTTAGACAGCCCACACCATCTGAAGGGAGGAAAACCCGCTCACCACGGAACGCCAGGTCTGAACCTCATCCCCGATAACCCCATGTCATGGTTGTTTACTGTGATACTTTACTTGCCTTTACGATGCATGTTCTTTTCATGAAATCCGTGCGTAAATTCATTTTCATGTCGTTTTTAAAACCGTGATGCATGAATAGTTCAATATAAACAATATAACATAATTAACGAGCATACCATTAAAACGCAACAAATACCATTAAAACACAACAATCAACCTATAAAATAACCGAACCTAAACTACACAACCTACGCAATTTAAACAAACACGTCACCAAACTCCTCGAGACGACTTCGACATACGGTGTAGGCCTATCGGCCAGAGTAAGTCACGAGAACTTACCTTGTGTTCGTTGCAAGCCAAGCTCCGTCCACGAGCGTTGTTTACCTAAGCAATTTCACCAAATTGTCGTTAAAACGAGCTTAAGCAATTAAACGCTCAAACTAGCAAAATCCTTAACTAAGGAATTTCTCCTAGAGCTATAACTCAACTAATCGAGGCGTTCCCACAACCAATACGAGCTCCATACTACGAAACATCCATTTACGAGTTTTCCCCCAAAACTCGAAAATCTCAAAAATCTCTAATATTCGTCCTAAATCGATTTAACTTCGTCCAATAACATTCAATACGTCCATTATGTTCATAACTAAGGTAAACCTATCGATTTCAAAACCTAAATCGCGTTTTTAACGAAACCGTAAACAAACCCTAACATCCTAACTTCGTGAAAACTGGAAACTAACATTCCGAAATCATAGATTCGTACCTAAGGTTGCGAGAGGAGAAGAAAACACGGAGAACGGAAGTCGATCGGAGGAGTTGATCGCCGGAAATGGAGGATCGCCGTTGAGGATGCCGGAGGAGGGAGAAGTCGCAGGGAGAGAGGAATGGCGTGAAGAAGAAGAGAGTTGGTGTTTTTAATAAAATTTTTGTTTGGTAAATTACCATTTTGCCTTTCATTTGTTTTCTATTTGTTTCGTTCTTCGTTTCGTTAATTAGCTAACGATTCGTTTTCTCCAAATTCTCTTATTTCACCAATAATTCCAACTTATTACCAGGGTTCCATTAAAACTGTCCGTTCAAAATTTGGATCTCGTTTACTATTTTTACCAAAGTTCTTTTATATTACGATAAACGTAATTCTCGTGAAATTTGCGTTACGACTCCTAAAATTCCCGAAATTTTCCTAAAATCCATATTAATTATTAGGATCGTAATAACGCTCTCTTTTCGCAAAATGGATTGATTTGACATATTTACCAAAAATGCCATTTACATAAAATAATAATAATAATCGTACAGCCGGATATTACAATCCATCCACCTTATTTAAAATTTTGTCCTCAAAATTTGCCTATGCAAACAACTCGGGATACTTAGCCATCATAAGTGACAAAACCCATTGTTCGCAACCACCGGTCATAAGACGACAAAAGTCTTCCTACATCTACCGGTGACGTCAGCCGGATGATTTCCTTCATCCGATCGACTTTATCTCACATCCACCGGTGACGTCAGCCGGATGATTTCCTTCATCCGATCAACTTTATCTCACATCCACCGGTGATGTCAGTCGGATGATTTCCTTCATCCGATCGACTTTATCTCACCAATGGTTAAACTTACAAATTTCACTCAAAGCATTCAAAATAAACCTGACCCTAAATAACGTCTGACAGTCAACAAATAAGCATTAACAAAAGAACAACATCTTGTTGACTTAAATAGAGTTTAAGTCTAAATATGTTTTTGATGATGTATTTTATTGTTAAATATGTAATTTGATTATGTTTATAAAATGAGAATATTGAATTATGCATTTGATTTTAATTTTTTGGAGATACCCTTAAAAAGGGTATTTTAGTTGTCTAATTAATCGAGTTAAGTGTACAGGGCCAAAAAAAAAAATGGTAAACAAAAGTTACATCTGCCGATTACATTTGCTGTTTTAGTTTTTCCTGCCGATGACATTTGAAGACAACTCAAACCGTTTGCTAAACGACAAAGGCAAAGTACTTAAATAAAGACATCTACCGATGGCGTTCAAGTCACATCTACTGATGGCATTCAATGCTCACATCTGCCGATGGAATGTCAAGATGCTTCTGCCGATGAAGTTTGAAAGATGCATATGCCGACGATTTTTCAAGGTGCATCTGCCGACGATTATTCCAGCTGCATCTGTCGATAACTTTCGAGCTCCATCTGTCGATAACATTCCAGCTGCATCTACTGATAACTTTCGAGCTCCATCTGCCGATAACATTCCAGCTGCATCTGCCGATAACTTTCGAGCTCCATCTGCCGATAATATTCCAGCTGCATCTGCCGATAACATTCCAGCTGCATCTGCCGATAACTTTCGAGCTCCATCTGCCGATAACATTCCAGCTGCATCTGCCGATAACTTTCGAGCTCCATCTGCCGATAACATTCCAGCTGCATCTGCCGATAACTTTCGAGCTCCATCTGCCGATAACATTCGAGCTGCATCTGCCGATAGCATTCCAAGCTGCATCTGCCGATGGAGTCCTCAAGGTTTCATCTACCGATGGCGTTTTGAAGATACTCATGCCGATAGCTTTTAAAGCTGCTTCCACCGATGATCTTCCTCCAGAATTCAAAATAGCCGCGAAGCTACAGTAACGTCATTTTCAGCATTAACTCCAGAGCTTTAATGGCGACGATGACTTGCAACTACAGAAGGCAACAGCTACCTGAAATTGTACGAAAGCTGCTCCAACGGTAACAAAGTTTCCATTATTGGATGAGGAGCATTGAAGTCAAGAGCCGACTAACATACAGAGTATCTAAGCCAAGGTTAGAGCACGAAGGAACAACTTTTTGCGAATCTTACTCTTGAGCCCTAATCTGCAAAATCATTCATACTCTGTATTTCTTCTACACCTCTCTACATTAACTTGAGATTTAATCCTTGTGAGAGTGTAGTCTGAGCTTACCATTTGCGAACTCTACAATCTGTATAAGGCAGTGGATTGGCGCCCGTGTAGTTCAATCATGAATTGTAAAGGCAGTTGATCGGAGCCCGGAATTCCGATCTGTTTTTCTCGCCGAGGAAAAGGTTAAGGATCTTCAAGGGGTGAACCTTGAAGCGTGGATGTAGGCAAGGTTTGGCCGAACCACGTAAAAATCTTGTGTTGATTTTTTTCTCTCTCTCTCTGTTATTTGCATTATTGTGTTTGCTTGCTGATTAGTTTAAGAAAATTAAAAAGGTCTAATTCACCCCCCCTCTTAGACAATCTCGATCCTACACATCTGTATCCTCGACATAACTTTGGAAATAACAAACTCCAACTACATTTAAATCACGTTTTTCTTTGGCAGAGAAGAAATTCCCAAGGGTATCAAAACATCAAATAACCACTGAAACTTAACCTACAGACAAGTGTTAAACCGCCTCATCAGGACTCCAAACCGTGGCAAGAATGTGCTCCAACAGCTTCACTTATTCCTCAGTAAATTCAGAGAATTCTCTAGTAGTTACCTCCACACCTACATCACAAAACTCACCTGTTAGCCTAATGCTAAGTAAGTAAAGCAAATGAAATGGAATACTAAAACATAAATCCTAATGATGCAGTTTCTACTTTCACAACTCAGTTACAATTTCGTTCATTCACTGATATGATCTCTCATTTCCATTGGGAGGTGGATCAATTTTCCCAAAGTCATACATTCTCTTCTCAATTAAGGGGCGGATTAATTCCCTTAACAGCTGATCTGATCCCTCAATTCCATTGGGAGGTGGATCAATTTTCCCAAAGTCATACATCCTCTACTCTATTAAGGGGCGGATTACTTCCCTTAATAGCTAATCTGTTTCAATCTGTTCATACCTTGCCATAACATTTCATATAAATTCATTTTCGTATTTCTTAAAAAACATGATGCATGACATAAAGAAAACACTCAAACATGTATAAACCTATTGTTTTGTGATGTAGGCCCAAAGGCACACACAATACTTCACTTACCTGGTCTCCTGGAAATCGCTCGGTTTCAACTATTTTGGAAGCCCTGCTCACCTAATGTCATAAGCAGAATACCGATTAGATCATCACTAACCTTATCCTATATCATTCAGAAACCTAAGAAGCTAGTTTGGAAGTTCTGGTCATCGTACATTCTTGGCTAAACACTAAACTCGAACTCAACTCACTCATAGCATTATCAAAAATACACACATTGCACTCTCTCTACTATCTAGCCACTAAAATCTCAAGAAAACAAGGGGAGAACTTACCTAGTTTGAGGGTTGAAGATCGGAGAGGAAAAATCGCCTGGAGCTCTGCTGAGGTTGAACTGAATACCGAGAAAGGAAAAATGAGAGAACAGTGGCGGCTAAACCTCATTAAACCTTCTATTAAATACGCTATCCAAAATAACATCTCAAATTACCATCATGCCCGTACACACTAATTTTTTAACCTAATCACTAGCTCCCCAATTTCATCCATAAAACATCCACTAAAATTTGATAAAGTAAACTGGTTTAAACGAAACCGAGTGTTACAAATTCTTCTAGCTTTATTTTAGAAATATCTTTGGCTTCTTCTATAGTAGTGACTTTATAAGCAAATCGTTGTGGAAAAGACCGTAGAGTTTTTCTTACCAATATTTCTTCAGAAAACGTCTCACCGAGAGCAAACGTTTCATTTGCTATGTCACATAGCTTGGCATTGAACTCACCAATACTCTCGTCTTCATGCATCTTCAAATTTTCAAATCTAGCAGTTAGCATTTGCATCTTGGACATCTTTATAGTTGATGTTCCTTCATAGGTGGTTTGAATAATCTCTTATGCCCTTTTGGCTAATTCACATGTGGAGATGATTCTGAACTGAATAGGATCAACGCCATTGAAGATAGAATTGAGAGCCTTTGAATTATTGTTTGCCAAGGCATCTTCATTTACTGACCAATTTTCTTCAGGCTTGGAAGATGTGACACTTTCTGCATCAGTATCCATAAGGTGATTCCATCCTGTCAAAATAAGTTTCCAGACCTTCTCATTAATAGCTTTAACGAATGTTTTCATCATCGTTTCCAATAAGAATAGTTACTTTCATCTAATAGAGGTGGACGCATTGTTGAGCCTCCTTCTTTCATAGAGTCCATCGCAAACGAACTATGATCTTGTCTCGCAGATCCCGCTTAAGAAACAAAAATGACCCACTATGATACCAATTGAAAGATCAAGATTAGTTGCGCGATATCACACGGAGTGTTTAGTGTAACACCGATAATTAATGCAGTGATGGACAATAGTATCCATCACGGATGGTCCATTCAAGGTGATGGAAAGGATCAACAATAATGCTTACAAGCTTGAGTTACCGGGAGACTGTGGAGTATCCGCCACTTTCAACGTCTAAGACCTATCCCCATACATTGGAGAGGAAAGAGACCTGAAAATTAGTAAACCCTCGGATTTGAGGTCAAATCCTCAATCACCCGTAGAGGATTATATGCCAAGGAGGCCAATGACATGATCTCTAGCCAAGGCTTTATCCTCGGCCGACCCTCTTTCTAATGAGTTTGTTCTTTTTGCAGGACACGACTATCTTAAAGACTTGAAGTGGAAGTGTAACACCCGGTTTTATGGGATTTTATTATTCTAATAAATAATGGTATTTTTGTAAATATGTCAAATTAAGTCCGTTTTGTGAACGGAAAGTTTTAATTGAGCCTTGGTAATAAATTGGAATAATTGGTGAAGTAAGAAAAATTTAGAGAAACCAAATCAAGAATCAAACAACGAAATAGGTAACGAAACAAATAGAAAATCAATAGAGGGGCATGACGGTAATTTGGCAAGTCAAATTTTTATAAAATATCACAACCCCTCTCTTTTTTTCTCAACACTTACGCAAATCCTTCTCCAGAGAACCCTCCATCGGCGATTTTTCTTCCCCTCGTGCGTTCTCTCTTCCGACGACGAAGCTCCTCCTCCGGCGACTCGATTCTTCACATTTTCTTCTTCAATCCCGACCCTAGGTAAGAATCTACTGTTTCGGAGCTTTAGATTTCGGTTTATAGAGTTTAAACAATTAGGGTTCGTTTAGGGTTTTATTAAAAACATGAAATAAGGTTTGAAATTGATAGGTTTACCGTGATTATGGTTCAAATGGGCGTATTTATGGTCATTGGTGAGAGTTAGTTGGATTAATGAGGGTTGTTGAGGTTTTGGGTGGTTAGAGGTTTTAAAAACTCTATTAATGGAGATTTAGGAATTCACGAGCACGAATTGCTCGATAAAATGCCTCAACGAGTTAGATTAGACTTTTAGGAAATTTCCTTTAGCTAGGAGTTTGTAGTTTTCAAAACTCAATAGTTTAGACTCGATTTTAATGACGAATGTTGTGAATTGCCATAAGTGAACAACGCTCGTGGACGGAGCTTGAATTGCAACGGACACGAGGTAAGTCTTTGTGATTTGTTTGGCCGGTTTGGCATACACCATAAGAAAGTATGTGAAATTGAGGAATTAGAGATGTAGTGTGTTTCGGGTAATTAGATTGGGTAGTTAGGCTACTTTAAGCTCTAGAACGTTTAGCGTTCGTTGTTTGTTTTATGTTTGTTTTCATTATTGTATTATGCACGTCCATGCATTATGTTTTCTGAATAAGCATGCAAAATGAACTTTCAAGTATGTTTTTCATAAAAAGGATAACGAAAAGGTATAAATGTATGTAATAACGGTCACGTCGAGGTGGTGGTTCAGACATGGCTGTCAGATGAAGCATGTTTTCCCCCCGGATAGATACGAGGGGCTATCCAATCGTCGGATGTGCCGCTTCTATCTACTGAGAGTGAAGCCCCGGTGACATCTTAAATGAAATGAATAGCGAAAAGGTAGGATGACTGCATGATTTTAAGTATTACATACGCATAGCATTCATCCGCATTTACGTAGGGTTACTGAGCCCTTTAGCTCATAGTTTAATTCTATGCTGTAGGTGATTTTGAAACAAGTGAGGACGACGTTCCTCCAGTCGACGCATGAGCAGGTTGAAGAAGAATGGCCCGTGGGAGTGAGCTGGGGAGTCGACGCTATTTTGACCCGTGGGGACATCACGTAGGTATTTTGGGATTTTGATAGTTAGAAACGTTGATAAATGTATAGGGATGTTTAGATGGGCTGACGGGTGAATAGATAGGAGAATTGTATAGTCGAATCATTTTAGGATGCTTGGTAATTGGATTGATAATGTATAGTATTTTGTTGTGATTTTGGATATTTTCAAACAGAGGGAAATGTTCAGTTTTTAAACGGATCCACGCGGTTCGTTTTTATGAAATTTGGTTACGTTTCAAATATGTTTTGAGTCAGTTTTTGGGTGATTGGTGGAGTGAGGATTGTATGTGGGTAGTAGAGTTGTTATGTTGAAGTGTTGTTATGAAATGTATTTAGAGGTAAATTGATGAAGATATGGAGTGGAAGTGTGAAGTGTGTGAGTATGGTGTGCAGGGGATCGAAGGGGAAAGGAAGGGATTAAAGGAGGCAGCTCTCTGGTTAAAAATCCAGAGAGCTCGCGATCGATCGCCAGGGAGGGCGATCGATCGGCCCTCATTGGCCACGCTCTGGAAGAAATTCCAGAGCGTGTGCCGATCGATCGCCTGGTAAGGGTGATCGATCGGTCAAATGTGATCGCCAAGGGGCGATCGATCGCCTGCCGTATAAACGCCACAGCTGATCGATCGGCTGAAATGGCCGATCGATCGGCCATGCGATTTTGGGCACAGTTGCCTTTTTTGCCCTCGGCTTGTTTGTTCTGTGATTTTTCTATGTGTTTATATGTTTCTTCAAATAGTTTTCAAATGATTTTCAATGACTTAGACTTTGATTTAAGGTGTAAGAAGATAAAATATAATTGCGATCAATAAAATGAAATTTTTTTACGGGAAATTAGGATATGGGATTGAGGGTCGCTACAGGAAGCCAAGCACCCTAGACTTGGACAAGCCTCTCCATGTGCTAACTTGGGAGCCACTCTCGGCCACACCAATTGTTGAAGGAGGAATTTGTTTTCTTTTTTGACAAATGTTGTAACCAAGCAACTTTTTTGTCTTTTCTTTCAAAAAACTCCTTAGTTTATTTCTATGTTTACATTACATGCATGGCTGAACACCTTTTTGGAGGGAGAATGAGCTGCATTTGAAGAGGAGAACGTACATGTGATCGTGGGAGAGAGAAGATGGAAGGAGGAGGTACTCTGCCGATGAGGTGGCCGAATGAGAGCACACCTTCTAGACTTTTCTTTATCCCTTTTGTGAGCTGAACCCTAACCGTAATTGAAGGAGCTATTTAACCCTCTTTAGCTGCTGTAGCAGCCATGTTTGTTTTGAATGAAAAGTTGAAGCTTGCTTTCCAAAACTGAGCCTCTTTGAGTCTCTAATTCCATTGCGCCGGTGAGTCATATCCATGTTCTTTGGACAACATTGTCATTCAAGTTTGTGAGTATACTTGAAACTCTTATTATTACTATTTTCTCTACCTTCTTAGAGGTTAGAATCCATAGCAAAAGAGTAGAAACTCTAATCCATTGCAAGCTGAAGTGTTCTTCCCTTAAAAGGACCATAAACCCAAGAGGTGCACATTTTTTCACCTTCTAAATCAGCAGGTCTTCCCTTACCATAACTTTTTGTCCACAACGAATTAGCCCTTGAAAGTTTTAGGGTCTTTCATCCACAACCCAAGTAACAATGTGTTAAAATTTCAAGTCATTGGAGTTGTACAGCAAAAGTTCTGTTGCTCAGAAGTTCACCATCTCTCGACCAACCTAGCGGTTTTTTGCACTATTTAAGCGAACCCGATTAGTCTGTGCATAACTTTCCAACCACATCGAGTTTTGCATTGAAATTTTAAGGGTGCTTCACACATGTTCCAAGTAAGCTCTTGTTAAAATTTCTGTGCATTTGGACCTGTTTTGCATTACTTGTTTTTCTAATGGAATCTGGAAAAACCTCGGTGATTGTTAATTGGAAATCCGAGGGGAACTAGAGCTTGTGTTGCTACACAAGTTGCCATAGGTTGAAGCATGTCAAGTGTAACACCCGAGAATTTTTCCTCAAACGTGGATTGCCTTAGATTTTATTATGTTAGTAGAGCATAATAAGAATTCTAGAATTTTCCTAAGCACTTAATTTAGAAAGTAGAGGTTTAGAGAGAAACCAATAGAATAGTGTAGTTGTTGTTTTACTTTGAAGGAAGGAAATTTGATTGAAGAATATGGGAAAGAGTGAGTCTTCCACGTGAGGGAGAAGAGGAATGGTAAGGAGAGGGTTTGATTTATAAAATTTCAATTTTGGGTGGTTAATTTTGAAAAGGTAAAAGTGTGGGTTTTAAATGGTGGTAAGTGAAGGTGTAAAAAGACAAAATCTTGTCTTCCACCCTCTCCTCTCCCACGAAGAAACCAGCAGCCATTGGTGATCTTCTTCTCATTCATTCCTTCAATTTTCATCAAGGTTTAAGGTAAGTTTTTTGTGGGTTTTGTAATCTATGCATACTAGTAGAGATTTTAGCCATTTTGAGGGAGTTTTGATGAGTTTTCAGAGGACTTTAAGAAACCCTAATGGGGGATTCCAAAAATTCCTTGTCCCTTGTTTTGTTCTCTTGATATTTGGTGGTTTAGACCTTAAATAGAGTGGTTTAGGTCGATTATATAGAAAGATTAGCAGTTTGGTTGATTTTGTTGAAAACCGGAATTGGAGCTCAATGTATAACCGATTCTGTTTGGTAACAAATCTGATCGGCCGTGCAATTTGATTTTGTAAAATGGATTAAAGCATTGGATAGTAGACATGTAGAGGTTTACAGAATGTATTGGATCGTTTAAATCAGATGAAAAACGAGTGAGTTATGACTGATTGAAAATAGGCAATAAAAAAGGGGCAATTTAGGATTTTGATTTAAGGTTTTAATGTTAGTAAGGTTTGTGGTTAGACATAGAGTAGATATCCTTTAGATTTGTTTGATGATTACTAAGTTAATTCCCTATATATATATGTTAGGTTAACGAGCGAGCAGTTTACATAACCGGAGCGAGCTAATATTTTACGGAGATCCAGGTAAGTAGCGGTTGCGTGTGTTTTGCCTTCGGGCAAACACCATTGAACGGTAGGATTTGTTTGATTTTTGTTCATGTTGTGTTGTGGTTGAGCATTTGTGTTGACATGTATCATGGTTTTTAAACTACGAAAAAATGAGTTTTGAGCATGTTTATGAAATGTGAGCACGAAAAGTAAAAAGATAAGAAATGTTGCAACGTGGTCTCGAGTAGAGTCGTCTCGTCACAGGATGGTGCTGGAATGTAGCACTTCGAGAGGGCCTCTACGAGAGATGGACCATTGAAAATACGTAAGCTGTCGTGAGTATGAACGCCTCGATGTTAACGTGCAAGAGAGAAAGCACTAGAGGGTTATATGATCGATGTAGGAGGAGATCGTCGTATGGCCATCCTGGTTGTGGACATGTAGTGTGCCTCCAATCTCGCTCTGATGGGTCAAGGCGTGGCCGTTCTAGACGGTGATAGGATGGGTGCCTGCTTGATCCACACGGAAAAGTGAAAGAGTAATAAAAATGAAAACGAAACGAGAAAAACATTGAGTGTAGAAACCACATGTGTTAGAGGTTGAGTTTATGCATTGTTTTTAAATTCATTGTACCCTACTTGCTAAGCATTAGGCTTACGTTTTGTGTTATATGGTATAGGTGACGACGAGCTATCAGGTGAGCTCTATGAGCGTGGCCAGGATTAGGGTTGCAGATGGCGATGATTTTGTATGCCGGTGCGAGCACTTTTGTTGGGGTGCCTTGACCATGGCGGGGAGGTGTGAGGTTCGGTAGATTTTCTGAAAGGATTTCTGGATTGTATATAGGTTGGGGTGTTTAGAACTATTTTAAATGTTTGAATCTGTATTTTGATGTATAAATGGTTTGTTTTACAGATTTTGGTTTTATACAATCAAACGTTATGCTGCTCGAATTTTAAATAGAAAACGTTGTTTGTTTCCACAAATTTTATGCTTTCGCTTACGTTTTCGAGTCGAGTTTTTGGGGTTTTAACGTGTTGAGGGATGAAAAATATTGGAAGATGGTTTGGGTATGTTTTTAGGTGAAATGTTGGTGAAGGAATTGAAGAAAAGTGAAAAAAGTGGGAAAAGCGAAGTAGGTGCGGGGGTGCAGGGCTGGAAGCGCGCAGGTGACGTGGGAGCGCGCAGCAGGCGATGGGGAGCGCTGCTGAGGCGCACAGCACCCAGCCGATCGATTGGCGCCCAGTGCCGATCGATCGGCAAGTGTGTTGTATATTTTGGCGATCAATCGAAAAATGATTTGGATTTCGTTTTAATGTTGTAAAGTCGACTTAGTAACACCTCGGGGCCTGTGCGGGCTGGGGCGTTATAGTGTGGAATCAGAGCGCGTAAAGTAGTGACCCGAGTTAGGGGAAAAGCTCAGGGGCGCTACATCAGGGATCTTACAATGGGAGCTCGCCATTTAAGAGTGTAAACCCGATGTTCTAAAATTTTAACCAAAAATTGGATGGGCGGGCTCCCGAACATGAGCCCAGGCTCCCGTTGAGGGTTGTTTTGGTCACAGAGCATAGTTTTAAAGTCGATATTGTTAAGAACACAGTTTTAGGGGTGGACACGTACTGGTTCGGTTCGGTTCCACTCTGGAACCGGGATTGAATCGAGTTTCATAGTTCGGTCTCGGTTCAGTTCCATTTTTTTTATAAAGAAAAATAAATATACACACTTACTTTTTCAAATGGAAATTTTCCTTACGAAGTCCTAAACCTCATTCTCCTCTTCTTCTTCATCTTTGGCCTTCACGCCCCCATTCTCGTCTTCCTCTTCTTCATCTATTTGCCTCATAAGATGTAGCATCGTTCTCTCTGTTTCACAAGAGATTCTAGACACGATTTTTGTGAAACAAGGTCCTAGTCTAGTCTTACCTTCGATCAAGCAGCGATTCTCTGCCTCTCCCTCTTCTTCATCCCAATCTCATCTTCTTCTTTGCATGTAGTTATTGGTGTTGACTTGAATAGACTACACTAAGGAATTGTCATCGTCTTTGATGGATTTCTTTCCAAGCTAAGTCTTCAAAGCCCAAGCTCTATCTCTCATAGAAAACCACTTCGCAACGCTGATGTCTCTCGACGTTGCTATGTCTTCGCAGAAGGAGCTTAGGCAAACACTAGTTATGTAACACCCGAGAATTTTTCTTAAACCAAGAATTTGCCTTAGCTTTGATTTCATTAGGAGAGCCTAACAAAGACCCTAGAATTAGTATAAGCACTTAAGTTAGAAAAAAGAGATTAGAGTAAAAACCATATAATAGAGTGGTGTATTGTGTAATTGAGTTTTAGGCTAAAGAGAAGGGAAAAATAAATAACAAAAAGTGAAGGGAAGGGGAAGCCTTCCACGTGAGGGAGAAGGAGTGGTGTGAGGGATTTATAAAATCTAAAGGTTGTGTGGTAAGTTTGGAAAAGGTAAGTGATTTATATTGGGTTAGGTTAAGGTGTAAAGGGCAAAACCCTTGTTTCCCCTCTTCCTCTCCTACGAAATTTGCAGCACCATTTGTGAGCTTCTCCCTCTTCCAATCTTCAAGTTTAGCAAGGATCAAGGTTAGTTTTTGGTGGGGTTTTATGGTTTATGCATACTAGTAGGGATTTTTGGTGTTTTTAGAGGAGTTTGTTGAGTTTTGGTGGAGATTAGGAAACCCTAATGAGGGATTCTGAATTTGGTGGTTCCTTGATGATTGTTTGTTGTTATTTTGGTGGTTTAGACCTTAGATAGATTAGAGTTTTGATTGATTTTGTTGAAAACTGGTTTTTGGAGAACAAGAGAACTGGTTTTGTTTGGTGACAATTCTGATCGGCCATGTTGTTTAGTTTGTAAAATGGATAGAAGCATATGATAGTAGATATGTAGAGGTTTACGGAATGAGTTGGATCGTTTAAATCCGATGAAAAACGAGTAAGTTATGGCCGATTGAAGTTTGGACAATAAAAAAGGGGGAATTTCGTGATTTTGAGTTTGAATGTTTTATAGTTAAGTTAGTGGTTGCTAGAAATAGAGTAGATATTCTTTAGGTTTAGTTGTATGCTTACTAAGTTAATTTCCTACATATGTTAGGTTGACGAGTTAGCGATTGGCGTAGTTGAAGTGAACGAATACGTGCGGAGAATCCAGATAAGTAGTGGTTGTTTGTGATTTTGCCTTCGGGCTTACACAATGGAACGGTAGGGATTGTTTGATTAATTCGTTATTGTTTTGTTTTGTAGTTGAGCATACGTATTGACATGCATCATTGTTTTTGAATCACGAAAAAAACAAGTTTTGAGCATGGTTTTGAAAGGTGGGTATGAAACATAAAAAGATAAAGAGAAATGTAATGTGGTCTCGAGTGGAGTCGCCTCGTCGCGTAATGGTGCTGGGGGTAGCACTTGAGAGGGTCTCTACGAGAGATGTACCGCTGAAAATACCTAATATGTCGTGAGTATGAACGCATCATCGTTAACGAGCGAGAGAAAACACTAGAGGGTTCTATGATCGATGTGGGAGGAGATCGTGTATGGCAATCCAATGGGTGAGGCCCAGATGTGTGCCTCCGATCTTGCTCTGCTGGGTCAAGGTATGACCATCCTAGACGGTTATAGGATGGGTGCCTACTTGATCAACAGGGCTAAATAGAAGATTAATGAAACGAAAATGAAAACGAGAACAACAGAGAGTATAGAAACCGCATGTGTTAGGGGTTGAGTATGCATTGTTTTTACATTCATTAATCCCTACTTACTAAGCATTAGGCTTACGTTTTGTGTTCTATGGTGTCGGTGGCTACGAGCTCTCAGTTGAGCTCTATGAGCGTGGCCAAGACTAGGACAGCAGTTGGCGATGCATTTTGTATGCCGGTGCGGGCAACTTGTTGGGGCGCCTTGACCATGGCTTGGAGGGGTACGGTTTGATATATTTTGGAAAAGATTGATGAATTGTAAATAGGTTAGGATACTTGAATTTTTTGGTGTATATTTTTGGGTTTTATAATGGGTTGTTTTCAGGTTTTGGTTTTTAAACAATTAAACGTTGTGCTGCCCAAGTTTCGAAAAGAAATGTTTTTTTTTTCGTTTTAACGGATTTTTTACGCTTCTGCTTATGATTTAGAGTCGTGTTTTCGAGATTTTAACGTGTCGAGGGGTGGGAAATACTAGGAGATGGTTGAGGTAATTTTATAGGTGAAATGGGGGTGTGAGAAATGAAGAAAAGTGGGAAAAAAAAGTTGAAGGTGTCGACCCAGGAGTGTGTCAACTGAGCAAGGTGTCGACCACTTTTACCAGGTGTCGACCGAAATTGCAAAGAGATGCAACCCGAGAAGAATAAAGTGTCGACCCCTGCCTGTGGGTGTCGACCAGTATTATGAAGTGTCGACCCCTGCCTGTGTGTGTCGACCAGTGCGCGGTGCGCACAGCGACAACGCGCGGGGCGCGTGTTGCCTAGGCGACGTGCGCACCCAGTGCGCGCGCGTGCCCTTACTTCAAATTTTTTTCAAAATTTCCGATTTTCAAATGCGCTTTAACCCGACCTTTTCCAACTCCTTTTGTACGTATTTTATGAACATTTTTCAAATATTTTTTAGGGTTCAAAAGACCCGAAAACTGAGTCAAAATTTTATTGAAAATTTATTTAGTTATCGTTTAATGGGTTGAAAGAGCGAGCAAAGTAGCGACCCGAGTTAGGGGATAACTCTGGGGTGTTACAAGTTAAGAGAGTAGAGGTTATAGTAGCATTGAATTGAAGATTGATAGCCAACTCGACGATGGAGGATTTGAGGAAGGCGAAGGTTGGGTGACCAGGAAAGTTAAAGAAATTAGAGAAGAAAATTTGGGCTTGACTTAGGTTTGGGTTTGGGCTTGGGCTTGTCATGGGTTTTGGCAGAGTAGATATCGGGTTTGGGTCAGGTCACTTAAATTTTGGACTGGGTTACCTGAATTTTATAAGTTTGACCTATGGTTTGGTTTTTAGCCGTTCAAACGGTTTTTGGTTTTCAAAACTGTAAATCGATGCATGACCTGCAACTTTGGACGGGTAGAACTGTTACCCTCTCATTTTGTAACACCCGAGGTTTTTGTATATTGTATATAGTCCCTAAAACATTTTGTATATGTACTTCGTCAATGCAATATATATAAACTTTGGATATATAATTGTTTAAGTAAAAGAGAAAAGGAAAATGAATAAATGAAAAGAAAAGACGAAAAGAGTGGAAAACGTTGGAGATAAGAAATAGGGTCAATTTTGATGAAATTAAAGGTTATGTGTAAATTAAATAAATTAGCTATAGTTAAACCTTAATTAATTAAAGTTTGTAAAAACACTAATTTCTCTTTTATCTTCCACGATTTCTCCAGCAGCCATTCTTCCTTCTTGAAGTTTTTCTTCAGCCAAGACTCCTTTCGTTTCAAAGGATTAAGGTAAGATTTTTTATAGCCTTGAGTTTTTCATGCAAAAATGTATGTTTTATTGATTTTTGTGAAGAGTTTTAAGCGTGGGTGTTAAACCTCAGAAAATTCAGACTTAGGGTTTAGTTTTTCTTCTTTTTTGGATGTTCTAACTTAATTTTTAGAGGTTCTAAAGGTCTTGGATGGAGTAAAATGAGAGTTTATGCATAATAGAAGTGAAAATTAGAGGTAAGTTTGAGTTTTATGAAAAACAGAATAGATTCTGTTATTGTGATTTTCGGACAAGTTATTGGCTTTCTTTTGATAAATAGATTGTTCCATTAGAAAGTAGACATTATAAGGTTTTCGAAACATTTTGAATCGTCAAAAACAGATGAAAATTGAAAGAGTTGCAATTGTTTGAACTTTAGTCTGAAATTTTGGACAAAAACAGAGATGTTGAATGGAAATTGTTGGAATTTGATAGTTAATTAGGTTTAAGCTATTTGAATTGATTTATACATTAGTTTGATAAATATTGGACTTTTTTCCAATATGGTTAGATGATAATGTTTCAGTTTGTCACATTGTTAGGTGTTTTCGACTCTAAGAACGACGAGCAAGTACAGAGATTTCTACGGACTTCAATTAAGTTCATACTATATGTGCCTGGCCCTTAAGACCTACATCACGAAGGTACAAGGGTTTATGTTTTAACGGGGTACACTGATGGGTAGTTAGGTTAGGATTATAGTTTGATTGATATGTCTTGGTGGTTTACGTTATGCTTTTCGCTTTGAGGATATGTATATTGTTTATGTTATGCTTATGCACACTATATGTTCATGCATCATGTTTTCAATAAAATCTTGAAAAAGTTTTATGCACATATTTCATGTAAGAAAGATAAGAAAAATGTCATGTTATGTAATGTACCGGTTCAGTTGCGAGACAGTGAATAGCATATAAAATTGCCTACCATAAATCCTGCGAATCCTTCGCTGGGTGGGCCAGGGGGCGGTTAAAACTCCGCGGATCCTTGGGGCGGATGGACACATGTTCTGTTTCTGGTATCTATTCCTCTAACACGCCCCTTTAACCACTTTGGCACTGAAACTAAATGAAAAGTAAAGTATGTATCAATTTTGAAAAGTATCATGCATAGCACAAACATCGTATATTATTGTTATGATCTTACTGAGCTTTAGGCTCATTAGATGAACTCCGTGATGTAGGTACTGACCGTAGTGATGAAGACGTAGAGCCTCAGGATGATGATGTAACAACCCGAGCTGAGTCGAGACAAAATACATGACCCCCAAGACTTAATTCATACCTTTACACGTAAAAACTAAGGGTACATCATCCCTACATTATAAAGGAAACTCGTGGACATATAAATCAGGCAGTAACTGGATGTTCCGAGGAGATTGAAATCTCAAACTCTCAGAACATAAATCTTTCATGCATCGGACATCATATTAGTTCTCAGAGTTAGACGACATACATCGGGTAACAACCTTGTCCACTAGATCGTTCAACTTAATTGCCCACGGACTACTTTGACATTTTCGTCCACTGACTGATAAACACAATCGCTCTATGTTCAAGTGACTACATCGTCTACAGACTATCGTCCATAGACTCACTTAAATTTACGGTCCACAGTCCACAGTCCACGTGACTTCATCACTCACAGGTTACATAAACTCATTGTCCACAGACCACGTGATTTCATCGTCCACAGTCCACATGACTGCTTACTTTGAACGACAACCCAACATCGTTCTCTGGACTTGGACTCGCCCCTAACTTTGGACGATGACTCATTCACTTACTCTGGACGACATATTCGTCCATGTAATTCTAGACAACGATTACTTACAACTCTGGACGACTTTTTTTACTTACAAAACAGAACACATAGACAACCGATCAATCGCCTCCCCTGGCGAACGTTCGGCTAGCTCTCTGGAACTGACTCTATAAGTAATCTCACATCTCATTTCACAGAAATTATATTTTTATCATAAAACTTAAACATGCGTAGCGAAAGACTTAAAGAAAACAGATGAACCTTTAGTCTTAAATCCTCTTAAAACATGAAATTGTACTAGACAACCCCAGCATTCACCAACATAAGAAAACCTTATCTCACTTATACTTCAGTATCTTAGATCTTACTAAAATATGCTAAGAGCAACACTCCACGGGTCAAATTCGCCACCAAGCCACAAATCATCGCCATGAGCACCATCCAGCAACCCATCTTAGGCATTATTACTTTGATTGAGATCCTCACCTTCAGATCCTCACCTTCCAATTCGTCACCTACATCATAGGTTCAAACTATAAGCCTAATGCTTAGTAAGGAGTGCAAAATATACATAAGTGCTCATGAATGCATACTTAATAAAATCATGTTCACATTCTTTATTCAAATCATGGGAGACATGTTCATGTTCGTGTTCCTGATCATATCAGGGGAATCATGTTCTTGTTCGTCGTTCATTTATGTGCGTGTACTTGGTCCTTGCGGACAAAAATCTTGGTCCATTGAATGGACAGTGACATATACATGTTCGTTTACTTGATTATTGTTCTTTTCATGTTCTTGTCATCATTTACATGACATGGATTAAGGAGGGTTTGTGCCGAAGGGGGTAGGCAGAGTGCGTGTACATGGTCCTCTCGAACAGAGTTCTTGGTCCATTTCTGGACAGTGACATGGCCAAACCGCCCCGACCCTCACTTAATCATGGTTGCATACATTTCATATTCATATCTCATTCATAAAATGAGCATGTACATAAAACATTTTCGTATTCTTGGAAGACAAATCATGATGCAGGAACATGAATGCACTTAAATCATCAGACTATGGAAAGAATCATACCAGAACAGACGACTTCATAAACTCTATCAGAACATCAGATAACATAACTCTCAGTCATCCATAAATCATCAAGCAACATCAATATAGATTTCCTAGTACCCGTGTGATGTGAGGCCTTAAAAGCAAGAAATCTAGCACACTCACTTACCTGGACTTCTTAGCAATGTCGTGCCTTCACTTGAATCCTTCTCCACCTAAGACATTTCATACTTCAATGTTAAATATATCTTGAATAATCTAAACTCAAAGCTGGTAAAATCTTAGCTAAAGAAATCATCCTAGAATCTAGCTTAAACCTCTAAGGCATTTCGCTGAGCACCTAGTGTGCAGAGCTTAACCTTCATTAACATTAATGACATTAGCGTCTATACTACCAGATCCATACCAACATCAAATTTCTCAAAATCTAAACATCGACAACGTTAGAATCCTATCCTCAATGCTATTAAATAAGGGAACTCGAAAATATAGCTGTGAATCGGGCATCGACCGATTCTCAATCTTTAAACATCAACCAATAACCATTCCTAAATTGAAGACTCAATGAATGAATCATCTAAACCTTACCTGAGCTTTGAATTGTCGAAGAAATAGGAGGAAGAAATCGGTCGCTGATGGAGGAAATCACCAGGAGAGGAAAATCGGCTACAGGAGGAGTTTAAGTTAGGTTTTAGACTTTCATTTTCCTATTTATAGTGATTAAAATCACCTTTATTTACAAATCTTTCCCTTACCTAATTTTTCTCTTAAAACAAGTAATACCCGTCATCTTAAGACCTCGTAAATTTTCACATTCAACAAGCCACTCCAAAATTATTCACAGGATAATTACTTGGCGACGTGCTGGTTGTTACAGATGATTAGGAGCAGTTGAGGGGACAAACTCATGAGGATTGATTGACGCAGTCTGAAGACGTTGCAAACTGGATGTATATAAGTAGTATGTTTGGATTGAGTCTGAACCGTCTTTTGGATAGGATGTTTAGTTAGACTTATGTTTTGAAATACTGGATGTATTATGGAGTCATTTGCGTTTCGTCTGCACGGGTATGTTCAGTTTAGACGTACCCATGCGGTTTTGTCAAAAACTTGTTATGTCGATTTGATGATAATATTACTACATTTTAAACTGTAAATGTTAGATTTGTAGTGTTTTAAAGATGTTTTAGGCGTTTAGAGATGAAAGGAGGTTTCTAGTAAATGAATTCTGCCTTCAAGTGTCGACCGAAACCCTAAGGTGTCGACCTATGGAAACTGTAACATCCGGATTTACAGGATTTTTGTAATATACGTGAATAATGACATTTTTGAAATTATGTCGAATTAAGTCGGTTTTATGAAAAGAAAGCGTTATTACGATCCTAATAATTAATAAGGATTTTAAGAAAATTTCAGGAATTTTAGGAATTGTAACGCTAATTTTACGAGAATTACATTTATCGTAATATAAAGGATACTTTGGTAAAAATAGTAAATGAGGTCCAATTTGAAAACGGACAGTTTTAATTGAACCCTAATAATAAGTTGGAGTTATTGGCGAAATAAGGAAATTTGGAGAAACCGAATCGTCAGCTAATTAACAAAACAAAGGATGAAACAAATAGAAAATCAAAGGAAGGGCAAAAAGGTAATTTGCCAAGTAAATATTTAATTAAAACCACACATTTTCTCTTCTTCCTCCACCACTTCACGATTCCTCTGTGTTTTCTCTCGACGACATTTCTCCTCCCTGTGCGATTCCACTTCCAACGGCGATTCCTCTCCGATCAACCTCCGGTTCTTCGCGTTTTCTCCTCCAATTGCGTTCTTCGCGTTTTCTCCTCCAATCCCGACCCTAGGTTACGAAGTTTAACGATTTTGTTAGGGTTTCGTAAAAAAAAAATGATTTAGGGATTGAAATCGATAGGTTTACCGTAGTTATGGATGTAATGGACGTATTGAATGTTATTGGACGAAGTTAAGTCGATTTGTGAGAAGTGTTCAAGTTTGAGGATTTTAGGGGTTTTTGGAAAACTCGTTAATGGTGGTTTCGAGGTTCGAGCGTTAATTGTTATTAAAATGTCTCGATTAGTTAAGTTAGAATTTTAGAAATTTTCTTAGTTAAGAATTTCGTTAATTTGGATGTTAATGGTTTGAATTCGTTTTAACGACGACGTTGTGAATTGCTTAGGTAAACAACTCTTGTGGACGGAGCTTGAAGTTCAACGCGCACGAGGTAAGTTCTCGTGACTTACTGTGGCCGATTGGCCTACACCTGTAATACCCGACTTTACGGAATATTAATATTTTAATATGAATGACATTTTTGTAAATATGTCAGATCAAGCCCGTTTTACAAAAAGAAAGCGTTATTAGAATCCTAACAATTTATAGGAATTTTAAGAAATCTACGAGATTTTTCGGAGTAATAGCGGTATATTTCGAGTAATTTCGCTTCTCGTAATATAACTGACATCTTAGTAAAAATAGTAAATGAGGTCCGATTTGCGAGCGGACAGTTTTAATAAATCCCGAATATAAAGTTGGACTTGTTGGTGAAATAAGGAGATTTGGTGAAACCGAATAGTTAACCGATTAACAAAACAAAGGACGAAACAAATATAAAAATCAAAGAAGGGCAAAACGGTCATTTATAAATCATTATATTAATATAGCATAATCACTTCTCTCCCTCATTTTTCTCTGCCCGCGTGAACCAGAGGCGATTTCTCCCTCACGCACGCCAGCGATTCCTCTTCGGCCGACGCCCGTTTCTCCTCCGACCGATCTCCGTCCTTCACGTTTCTTTCCCCAATCGACGCTCTAGGTAAGATTCGGTAGTTTTGGTACGTTAGTTTTCAGTTTCTACGAAGTTTGGACAATTAGGGTTTCGTTTAGTTTTCTTTAAAAAATATAAATTTAGGGTTCGAAATTTATAGGTTAGCCGTAATTAAGGATATAGTGAACGTATTGAACGTTATTGGACGGATTTATTTGATTTAGGACGAATGTTAGATTTTGTGAAAATTCGAGATTTAGGAAAAAACTCGTAATTTAGGATTTAAGGTGCCGAGTGTGTGTTGCTCGATGAAATAGCTCAATAAATTGGATTAAAAGCTTTAGGAAAATTCCTTAGTTAAGGTTTGTTAAATTCAGACGATTAGAAGTTTAAACGCGTGGTATTGATAATCGTTGTGTTTTGCTTCAGACAAACAACGCTCGTTGACAGAGCTTGAGCTGCAACGGACACGAGGTAAGTTCTCGTGATCTTCTCTGGCCGATTGGCCTACACCGTACGTCGAAGTCGTCTCGAAGAGTTTTGGAGATGCGTTTACTTAAATTATTTTGGTTGGGTAGATAGGAATAGTTCTTTCATAGGTTATGTTTTTAATTGCTTTATTGTTTTGATGGTACGCACGTTGTATGTTTATGTTATGCTCTTATTGTCATGCATAATTGTTTTACGAAACGGCACGAAAGTGAGTTTATGCATCGATTTCATGAAAAAGAAAATGAAAAGAGAAATGGAAAAGAGAAACGAAAAGGTAAACGAAAAGGAAAAAGGAAAATGGTAAACGAAAAGGGAAACGGAAAGGAAATGGAAAAGGGAAAAGGAAAATGGTAAACGAAAAGGAAAAACGAAAAGGAAAACGAAAAGGTAAACGAAAAGGAAAAATGAAAAGGAAAATGAAATGTGTAAATGAAATGAATAAATGAATGTTACGTTTTTATGAGCTATATACGCATAGCACGCATTTGCATTTACGTAGGGCTTGCTGAGATTTTTATCTCATAGGTGTCTGTATGGTTAGGTGACTACGAGGAAAATGGTGAGGATGAGATCCCTCCACCTGAGGAGTGATACAGTTGATGGAGGATGGTTGCGGTGGTGTGCTAGCGCAGTCGACGCTTACCTGACCCGTGGGGATGTATGTATAGGTTTTGGGGTTTTTGGGATGTTTTGGGCTGATGGTTGTATAGACATTTTAGGATGTTTGTGTAACGACCCTAATACTGTACCCGTATTTCCCGTAATATTTTTTTTTATCCCAATATCTTTAATTAAACTCTAGGCGGAACTAAACCGAAATCGAAATCGGAATCGAAATCAGAATTAAAATCGGAACTCAAAATCATTTAAAACCATTATAAAACCATTTAATAAAAACTTAAAACTTTAATAAAAATTATTAAAACTTATTCAGAAAGTTGGGAGGGCAAAATGGTCCGCCTGACAAAATGAGGGCGGCGATGCAGAGATCGATCGCTGTATTAAGCCAGCGATCGATCTCTGCAGCTGCAGAGATCGATCGCTGCAGCTGCTTCATGCAAGCAGCAGAGATCGATCTCTGCTGCAGCAGAGATCGATCGCTGCTTGCAAGGGCGGCGATCGATCTCTGCTCTGCAGCAGAGATCGATCGCTGCCTACAAATGCAGCGATCTCTACTTCACTTCAACACTACTCCTTCAACACTTCATCAATTTCACCTCTCTGGAATGTGATTCCAGAGAGCAACTTCACCACTTCTATAACCCTAAACACTTCAACATTTATCCGATTTTTATGAACCTAACTCAATCAAAATATATTCTAAATTCCGCCAATTCACAGCGGACTTTGCGAAATCCAACTGCGTGGATATATCTAAAACTCGGACTAATCCGTAACAACCTAAAACATTTCAAAACATTTTCATAACGTTTAAATACAGTTAAATCAAAACATATCTATATAACGTTAAATACAATTAAACCCAAACAGTTCCAGAATTTCAAAACGATAAACATCCTATACATATTCTATCAATTATCCCCAAAATACCCCCAAAAAGACCCTCAAAATCTATACATACTCCCCACGGGTCGGTGAAGCCTCGACTGCGCCAGCACACCACCGCAGCCACCCTCGATCAACTGGACTCATGCCTCAGGTGGAGGGACATCGTCCTCACCTGGTACCTCGATGTCTAAGTCACCTACACCATACATAACACACTATGAGATAAAAATCTCAGTAAGCTCTAGTAAATGCAACTACATGCTATGCTATGCGTGTGAGTTCAGAAATCATGCAGCATTTTCTTTACTTATTCATTAGGGATCACCGAGATCTAATCCTCCTAACTAGAGAGAGCACATCCAGCGGGCGGACTACTCTTTCCAGTTAGAAGAGGGGGGTACACGCTTACAACACGTACAGCCGTGCCTGAGCCCCACCTTGCATAACCATCGTATGAGTGCATAATAAATGTGGTACTGTGACCAGCCCGTAGTCGGCCTCCACAGTAGGTCCCGCCCCTCTCCAGGCCACATTGTGAGTACATAATAGATGTGGTACTGTGACCAGCCCGTAATCGGCCTCCACAGTAGGTCCTGCCCCTCTCCAGGCCACATCGCCAAGTTAAAAACATCGTGCGGAAATTCATTTTCATGCTTTTCTTTTAAAACACGTGATGCATGAACAGTTCATAACATAATTTAAATACTCAGCATACGTACCATCAAGACTGTAAAAGGAAACCTAACCTACGAAACAATTAAACCTAACTACCCAACCGAAGCAATATAAACTAGCGCGTCATCAAAATCCTCGAAAACGACTTCGAAGCACGGTGTAGGCCAATCGGCCGGAAAGGAATCACGAGAACTTACCTCGTGCACGCTGCAATCCAAACTTCGTCCACGAGCACTGATTACCTAATCAATTTAGAACGTTTACCGTCAAAACGCATTTAAACTCCTAAACGTTCAAATTCAACAAAACCTAAACTACGGAAACTTCTTAAAGTTCTAATCCAATTTATCGAGCTATTTATTTGAGCAATTTACGCTCGACACTTCAATTCTCGATTCACGAAATTCCTCGAAAACTCGAAATTCTCGGATTTTAAACTTTTTTCACAAATTGAATTAGATTCGTCCCGGAACGCTCAATATGTCCAATATATACCTAATCACGGCTAACCTATTAATTACGAGCCCTAATTCGCGTTTTTAACGAATAATAACCGAAACCCTAATTATCTAGAACGTCGTAAACCTCGAAATAAAAGCCCTAAGATTGTAGGTGCATACCTAGGATAGCGAGAGGAGGAGGAACCACGAAGAACGAAGGAGAAACGGGGGTCGGATTGAAGGAGAACGTCGCGCGGCTGTGAGGGTTCGTGAGAGAAACTCTCTCTGGAAAAAAAATAGAATTTGAAATCGCAGAACAAGTGTTCTGTGATTGAAGGAGTTTTGTTTTAAATAGAAAAATAATAATTTCAATGCTAAATGACAATTTTACCCTTCTATAGCTTTTATATTGATTTCGTACTTCGGTTCGTTAATCGTCCAACGAGTTGAATTCTCGAAAACTCCATAGTTTGCCAATAACTCCTATTCATTATTTGGGATTTAACAAAACTGTCCGTTCGCAATTTGGACCTCGTTTACTATTTTTACTAAAACGTCATTTACTCTACGATAGACATAATTACTCGGAATGTAGTGTTACTATCCCAAAAATTTCCAAACTTTCCTTAAAATTCCAATTAGCCATTTGGATCGTAATGACGCTTTCTTTTCGTAAATCGGACCTGATTTGACATATTTACAAAAAATGCCATTATATAACAAAATATGAATATGATATAATATATCCAAAAATCCGTACAAGCCGGATATTACAGTTTTGATCTGTTAGTTGATAGGTTTTAAACGTTTTCGGAAATCTATTTTATAAACTGTTTTTTTGTAAAGTTTTTATGGAATTGCTAGATGATTTTAATAGGAGGAATTGTACGGTTTTAAACATATCCACGAAGTTTGTTTTCACGAAAATTTGTTATGTTTTAAACACGTTTTTATGTAGGTTTAGTGCGTTAAGTCGAAATTTGATAAATTGGGATGAGAGTTAAGTTGTGTTGAAATGTCCAAGAGTTTATGGCGTACAAGGATGGAAAAATGCAAGTGAATGGATGAAGTTTTGGTCTCTGGAAATTGGATTCCAGAGAGCAAACTGAATGATCGCTGCACTCTGAAATCCAGAGTGTGCAGCGATCATTCGCTGCACTCTGAAATCCAGAGTGTGCAGCGATCGTTCGCTGCAGCGTTGCACCAATGCAGCGATCGATCGCCCCTCTCCCCTGTCGCAGCTTTTGACAGTTCTGCCCACCCCCTTTAATTGTTTTGTTTCAATTAATTTTAAGTGTTTTATTAATTGTTTTAAATTGTTTTAGTTTATAAATGGTTTAAAACATAGACTTAAATTCCGATTCCGGTTTAAATTCCGCTTAGAGTTTATGTAAAGTATAAGGATAAAAAAAAAATATATGTACGAGTTATTGGGTACAGTCTTAGGGTCGTGACAAATTATGGTATCAGAGCCCCCGAGTTTTAAAATTCATTCTGTAGACTGCTCGACTGCACAGCCACTATGCGGACATTCTTCATCAACTGTAAGTATGTTTATAGCTTTAATTGATTTCAATGTTTATAGAGTATTTGTTTAACTTTTATATAGGAGTTATATAAAAATGGTGCGTCGAGGAAATGATCGAGACGACCGAGATGATACGATAGACACCCTCAAGGATTTTATTGCTCAACAGTCTCAACATATGGAGCGACAGATTCAACAGATGGAAAGACAGTCTCAACAGTTGGGCACCCTTATTGACCGAGAGGGCATTAGAGCTCGGGAGGCAGTCATTCCGGGTAACCGTGGGATGGAGAGATTTCAGAAGCTCCAGCCCCCTATATTTAACGGACAGTCTACGGATCCCTCTTCAGCTGAGGAGTGGATTCGGACTATGGAAGACATGCTGGCCTATGCGAGCATCGAGGATGGAGAGAGGGTTGCTTTAGTGAGTTACCACTTAGCATTGGATGCCCGATTTTGGTGGGATTCCATCAAGATGACCACCGATGTGACGATTATGGGATGTGAGAGATTCAAGATGTTATTTTACGATAAGTATTTCAGCCATACCGTGCGGGAGGCGAAGATGGTTGAGTTTATGCAGCTGCGGCAGGTTGGTTCTATTGCCGAGTATGTAAGGAGGTTTGAGGCACTTTCCCAATTTGCGCCAAGTCAGGTCAGCGTTAATGAGGACAAGGTACGCAGGTTTTTACAGGGACTTGGTCGGGAATTTCGGATACGTCTTACTATATCAGGGGTACGGAATGTATCCTATGATGAGATTGTGGCCAGAGCACTTGAGATTGAGGCCATTGATCAGAGTTATGTCAAACCGAGGGAGCCAGCTAGAGGTTTCTTTCATGAGATTCAGCCTCGACCTCGGAATGAAGATTGGCAGCCACAAAGACAACCACAGCCACAACAAAGAGGAGTTATAAGGCAGTATGCGGGAATCAATGACCAGGGCAAGGAGAAACAAGTGCAAGGAGCTACTCAAAAGCCTCTGTGTCCTATATGTCAGAAAGAGCACTTCGGGGATTGCAGAATGAGCACGGATAGGTGTTATAGATGCGGTGGTGCGGGCCATTTTGTCAGGGATTGCCCTCTACTGGGCCGTGGCCCACAGGTTGGTGACCAGAAAAGGATTACTCCGAGGGTCTTTGCATTCATCGAGCCTGGCGACGCCGACGATGGGGCCCAGCCTTCTGCAATTACAGGTACTATCTTAATTGCTTGTACGACAATATGTTTATGTTAAATAGATAACGATAATAATGATAATAATGATAAACTTAAAAATAGAAAGGTAAGAAAATAGAAGGTGGGTAAGAAGGATTATTAGGTGAACCTCAAAGAGAAAACAACAGACTACATATAGGACAATAGAGACCAAATAGAAATATAGTTATACATTAGTAGGATTAGTTTGATTTAATCAACGGAGTTTGTGCACTTAAGGTTTAGTGACAATTAGAGGAATACACCCTATGAAATATGGTTTTCAAGTAGGTAGGAATTATGTCTAATTGACAACCCCTTAGAGTATCAGAATACGACTAATCGAGAAAGATGAAAGTTTAGATATAAACCTATTAAGGGATACCTTACATTGTTGTAATACTTGGAGTGTGTTTAAATAGATGAAGTACCGTAGAACTCGTGCATTGGGGATTCGTGTGAAGTTAAGAGTGCCTAGATTAAGATAGAATTCAAGAGTTAAACTTAGAATAAATGTCGAATAGGATAGTTGAGACTTGACTAGAAGGAGCGAACGATAGTAGACTAGTCAGCGAACTCGAAATAGCCTTGAGGAAGTTAGAGAAAGGTGAAGTAGATCGTTAGATTAAATGAGAGGTTAGGTTAGAAGCTTAGGTTGGCGTTTAAAGGCCAGCAAATTGTGAGATTTACGAATTTTAGAATAAAGAGAACGAGAATTTTTACTGAAAATATCTAAGTAAGCTTAGAAGTGAGGCTAAGTTAGCAAATTTTCAAGTGTTCGACTCGTGTTTGGCAAGTTGAGACAAAATAATGCATAAATGACTTAGGTTAGAATGATTAGTTTAGAGCGCATCGATGAGGAGATCTAGAAATTTGATCATGCTTAGAGCAAATAGAGATTTAAGTTAGACAAACCAACATAATTTAGACAGTATGAAGAATTCAGTTAAAGAAATAACGAGGAAGTTCGTCAACATAGCTAAAATGACGTATGACGTTCATAGGATGTTATTTATAAAAGAGATAGGATCCTAAGTAAGTAGCGACTGTAGCTCCTAGATTGACTCACATAGACCAAGTAGTGTTATAGTCGTATAGTTGCAGAGTATAACAATGAGGACCTAATTAGAAAACCCGCACCAAAACAGTCTCCAAAAGTCAATGGAATACCCAAGAAGATAGATGACCAGGAAATCCTATGGATGAAACAGTTACAAGGAATCGTTACCCGAGCGAATATAGAAGTTTGGGTCGACATGAGTTTCGACTACAGACGAAACCAACGAAGTTATGGAGAAGATTGGGCAAATTGATTTGAGATTTAAGAACTTAACTAAGCTCAGTACTTTAGTAAGGAAGTGTACGATCAGATCGAAGGTAGAGAATACAAATTTAATGCCGATATTAGAGGGTACAGTGGAGAGCTTTGGTTAAGAAATACGAAGAATGACCGTAAGTGCAGATGAGAATCGAAGTATAAGGCCGTATGACATGAAACATTAATATCAGAGACTATATGTTAGGGCAAATTTTGAGGACAAAATTTTAAATATGGTGGATGGAATGTAATACCCGACTTTACGGAATATTAATATTTTAATATGAATGACATTTTTGTAAATATGTCATATCAAGCCCGTTTTACGAAAAGAAAGCGTTATTAGAATCCTAACGATTTATAGGAATTTTAAGAAATCTACGGGATTTTTCAGAGTAATAGCGGTATATTTCGAGTAATTTCGTTTCTCGTAATTTAACTGACGTCTTAGTAAAAATAGTAAATGAGGTCCGATTTGCGAGCGGACAGTTTTTATAAATCCTGAATATAAAGTTGGACTTATTGGTGAAATAAGGAGATTTGGTGAAACCGAATAGTTAGCCGATTAACGAAACAAAGGACGAAACAAATATAAAAATAAAAAAAAGGCAAAACGATCATTTACAAATCAATTATATTAATATAGCATAATCACTCCTCTCCCTCATTGTAACATCCCTAAAACTGTACCCAATTTTACCCGTATTTTTTTTTCCCCTATACTTTAAAGAAACTTTACGCGGAATGTAAACTGAAGTTGAAACCAGAACTGAAATCGGAATTAAAATCGGGTCCTTAAATCATTTAAAACAAAACATATAACAATTTATTAAATAAAACTTAAAACATGAATAATTAATAAAAACTAAATCAGAAACTGGGAGGGCAGAATCGACATTTTGTGGAGGGAGGAGAGCAGCGATTGATCGCTGCTCGCGCTGCATTGTGCAGCGACTACTCTCGCTCTCTGGAATCCGAGATTCCAGAGAGCTAACCAACATAGCCACCTCTCTGAAAATCAATTTCCAGAGAGCAAATGTAGCGCCCCGAACCCACCCCGGGCCCGGTGCGTCACTTTGCAAACCAATCCCGTGTTTAAACCACGTTTAAAATGATTTTTCGTAAATTTTTCGACTCGGTTTTCGGGTTTTTCGAACCCTCGATTTTTGTTGGAAAACGTGCTAAAATACGTTTAAAATATGTCGGAAAAAGTCGGGTTAAAACAAAGTGGAAATCGTACAAAAAAATTTTTTTTTTAAAAGAACTGCTGCTTGGCGCGCGCTAGGCGCCTCGCGCGCCCAGACAGTGCGCTGCGCGCCAGCGTGCTGCGCGCTAGCACTGCGCGCGCGCTGGGCACACCCCGAGTGTGCCCAATCGCGTTCGGTCGCGATTTTGGCCCGATTGATCGGGCCCTCTCAGGCTACTTTCACCAAAATTGACCCCGGACGCGATCGATCGTGACCCATGCCCGATCGATGGGGCCGTCTCGGGTATTTTCGACCAAAAACGTCCCGAAACACCCCGTTTTGACTTTTCTTGACTTTCCCGACATTTCGGCACTTTTCTACGAGCCCGACAACTCCAAAAATCCCGAAATTTTTACCGTACACTCCCAACACCCAAAACTTCATGTCTCGTAAAAATTTTGGAAAACCGACTTAAAACGAATTATAACAAAAATAGCAAACATAACCCGACGTTAATTATTTTAAAACCAAAACGGGCGGCGTAACGCCTAAATTTCCTTAAACCAAAACCTGAAAGTTTAAAACCAAAACATATAGTTCCAAACCACAACCATGTAGGACTATTATCCATCAACTCAACCAACTCTCGGACATCCCAAAATAATTACGCAAACATTAATAACACTTATAACTACAACGTATCAAACCTCCAAATTCTTCTAACCTTTCTCAAAACAAACATTCACACTTCAAACAACATAACCCATCAAAGCAGCTTAAAGACACCCATCAACTATCAACATACCAAAAAGAAACAACCTCCCACAAACCCGAGGAGGACAGTAGCCGAGACGCCCCGACAATAACCTGCACCGACGCACCCCGTACTCCTCCAACTGCAGCCTAATCCTCGGTGGTCTCGTCTACCTCACCTGTATAGAACTTGTCACCTACACCACAGAACACAAAAAGGTAAGCCTAACGCTTAGCAAGTAGCGAAATAATGCACAATAACATACTAAATGCTCGACTCAACCCTAACATGCAGTTTCTACACACTCAGTTGCTTTCTTTTCATTCGGGTTGCATTTATCTTTCACTTTCCTGTGAATCAAGTAGGCACACGTCCCAACACAATCCTGGACGGCCACGCCTTGACCCCCAGAGCTAGACCGGAGGCACACGTCCCAACACAATCCTGGACGGCCAACCAAATCTCCCCCAATCGATCGTAGAATCCTCATTGTGCCTTCAAGCACGAGCATATCGAGGTATTCATACTCACGACACAATACGTAAATTTTTGCATAGCATCTCTAGTAAAATACCTCGCGGGGTGCTCAACGAGCCACGAGCCCACGAGACTATTCTACTCGAGACCAAGTTACATATCGATTTTCTCATCTTTCATTACGTCATCCTCACCACTCAAACATGCAAAACACGTGATTTCGTCAGTTAGAAAACAATGATGCATGACACCCGATGCATAACAAAAGTAAAGCATAACAAACAAACAACCAATCCCTACCGTTCTATGGTGTAGGCCCGAAGGCAACAAACACTCATCCACTACTTACCTGGTTGCTGCTCGATACTTTCTCGTTCACTCCGTCCAACAAAATCACACGTTCGATCACCTAAAAACGATGAGAAATCAACTTAGAAATTTACAAACTCTAAGGAAATTCCTAACCTAACTAATAGAACTATAACACAACCCCCAACCCGATCTTTACTCCAAAATTGACCGTCTAACTTCAAACGGTCATAACTCCCTCGTTTTGCAACGGATTTCGACGTGCCAACCCAACTCGGAAACCTCTACACGTCTACTATCCATTGAATCACTCAAATCAACCATCCAAACACAAGGGCTAAGTCGGACATGCCAAAACAGAACCGGTGCGCTTTAGGGTAAAAACCGATTTTTCACACTTTCACTTCCAATCTTCAATCCAACCCTCAAGTCTACCTAAACTAAGTCATTCAACAACCAAAACATCAAAATAGGGAAGGAATCTAACATCTACACTCAATTTTCGGACTTCACCAACTAGGGTTTCCAAACCCTATGCAAACTCTCACCAAACACCCTAAAAACTTCAACAAACCAACCCTTAATGTATACAATTGAAAACCCACATGATTTTACCTTGAAAGCACCTTGGAAAATTGAAGAAAAGAAAGAGCAAGAAGCAGCTATGGAGGACGCCAAGCTTGGAAGAAAATAGTGGGGAAGAAGATGGAAGAAAAGAAAGAAACCAAACCCTTAAATTCTCCATTTTTCTTTCTTTTAAAAGTTCTCCTCCAAACTTTTTATAATTGCAAATCCACCCCCCCTTTTCTCCTTTGTCTTCCAACGTGTTATGCCATACATCTCTCCACTTTTCATTCATTTTATTTATTCTTTTTCATACCATTAATGCATGAAAAATATCCTATTGGTTGTTTGACTTTTCAAACCCTTTGGTTTGAATTGTCAAACCACTTTATTTTCTCTTCCCATCCTATCCCTTCTAAACCCCTCACAAAGCACTCTCATACCTCACTAACTTAGGTCTAAACACATAGTCAAAATTTTCCGGGTGTTACAGCAAATTCCAAAATTTTCATCCTTTTATTACTCATCTTAGCACCCTAATTAAACGATCTAAACATACGTTAAACTTTCGTAAAAACGAACTGCATGGATACGTTTAAAAGTTGTCTAATCCTCCTGTTTCAAATTCCAAGCAGTTCCAGTACAAAAACTATAAAAACACAGATTATAAACAGATTTCCAAAAACGTTTAAAACATCAAACATAACCCTGACATCTAACCAGATCCAACATGTTCATCTATACATTCGTTAAATCCCCCAAAATACTTACACAGACATCCCCACGGGTCAAAACGCACCAATTGCTCAGCACACTCCCACGGGCCATTCTCCGTCAACTGCCTCATACGTCAAGAGGAGGAACGTCGTCCTCACCTGGCTCGACGTCACCTACAACGTCACCTACACCATACAGACATCTATGAGATAATGAAATCTCAGTAAGCTTCGTAAATGCAGATGCATGCGTGCGTATGCCTTTCAGAAAACATACAGATTACAGATTCAGATACAGATACAGATTTCTTTTTATTACGTCGCAGATAGATTGTTATCGAGATATCAGCCCTCTAAATGGAAAGGATACATTCCGCGGTCGAACTACCACTTTCCACCTAGAGGAGGGGGGTACATGCTCGCAAACCCTACAGCCATGCCTGAGCCCCACCTCGCGTAACCAGATACAGATTACGTAGATTAATTACAGATGTTCGTTTCTTTTCTTAAAAACACGTGCGAAAATTCATTTTCATGACATTTGAAATACGTGATGTATGAACAGTTATGAACATAAAATAAACAACCAACATGCATACCATCAAGAACGGAAAGCATAACCTAAAACAATTATAAACCTGTCTCCCCAACCAAAGCAATAAAACAAACAATCCTTTAAGATCCTCGACGCTAAATTGAAGTACGGTGTAGACCAATCGGTCAGAGTAAGTCACGAGAACTTACCTTGAGCGCGCGAAATCTCAAGCTTCGTCCACGGGAGTCGTGTGTCTGAGGCAAAACACGATATTCGTCGTTAAAACCAATTTAAGCTATTGACGTCCAAATTACAAATCTTAACTAAAAAATTTTCCTAAATTCTTAACTTAGCTAATCGAAGCGTTTATAACGTCAATTAACGCTCGATAATCCAAAACCTCAATTAACGAGTTTTTCCTTAAAAGCCCGAAAATCTTCAAATTTTAACCTTTTCACAAATTGATTTAACTTCGTCCAATAACGTCAAATACGTGCAATATATACTTAATCACGGCTAACCTATTAATTACGAACCCTAATTCGCATTTTTAACGAAAAAATATCGAAACCCTAATTGTCTAAAATGCCGTAAACGTCGAAATAAAAGCTCTAAGATTGTAGGCTCATACCTAGGGTTGCGAAAGGAGGAGAAATCGCGAAGAAAACGGAACGAACAGAGCGCGAATCAGAGTCGGATTGGAGAAATCGTCGAATGGCCGAGAGAGAAAATAGCTCTCTGTTGTTTTCGTGAAACAGAGAAGAAGAGAGAAAGTGAGGGAGAGAAGAAAGAATTGTGATTTTATAAAATTGGTTTGGCAGATTACCATTTTGCCCTTAGCACATAATTCTATTTGTTTCGTCTTTCGTTTCGTTAATCGTTTAGCGATCCGGACTCTCCAAATTTTCTTATTTTTCCAATAGCCCCTATTCATTATTTAGGTTCTATTAAAACCGTCTGTTCGCAATTTGGACCTCGTTTACTATTTTTACCTAAACGTCCTTTACATTACAATCAAGGTAATTACTCGGAATACAGCGTTATTACTTCGAAAATTCTCCAAAATTCTCTAAAATTCCTATTAATCATTAGGACCGTAATGACACTTTCTTTTCGTAAAACGAATTTGATTTGACATATTTACCAAAATGCCATGTTTTATTAAAATGTCAATATAATATATTAAATCCAAAAATCCGTACAAGCCGGATATTACACTCATTTTTCTCTGCCCGCGTGAACGAGAGGCGATTTCTCCCTCACGCACGCCGGCTATTCCTCTTCGGCCGACGCCCGTTTCTCCTCTAACAGATCTCCGTCCTTCACGTTTCTTTCCCCAATCGACGCTCTAGGTAAGATTCCGTAGTTTTGGTACGTTAGTTTTCAGTTTCTACAGAGTTTGGACAATTAGGGTTTCGTTTAGGTTTCGTTAAAAAATATAAATTTAGGGTTCAAAATTTATAGGTTAGCCGTAATTAAGGATATAGTGAACGTATTGAACGTTATTGGACGGATTTATTTGATTTAGGACGAATGTTAGATTTTGTGAAAATTCGAGATTTAGGAAAAAACTCGTAATTTAGGATTTAAGGTGCCGAGTGTGTGTTGCTCGATGAAATAGCTCAATAAATTGGATTAAAGCTTTAGGAAAATTCCTTAGTTAAGGTTTGTTAAATTCAGACGATTAGAAGTTTAAACGCGTGGTATTGATAATCGTTGTGTTTTGCTTCAGACAAACAACGCTCGTGGACGGAGCTTGAGCTGCAACGGACACGAGGTAAGTTCTCGTGATCTTCTCTGGCCGATTAGCCTACACCGTACGTCGAAGTCGTCTCGAGGAGTTTTGGAGATGCGTTTACTTAAATTGTTTTGGTTGGGTAGATAGGAATAGTTCTTTCATAGGTTACGTTTTTAATTGCTTTATTGTTTTGATGGTACGCACGTTGTATGTTTATGTTATGCTCTTATTGTCAGGCATCATTGTTTTACGAAACGGCACGAAAGTGAGTTTATGCATCGATTTCATGAAAAAGAAATTGAAAAGAGAAATGAAAAAGAGAAACGAAAAGGTAAACGAAAAGGAAAAAGGAAAATGGTAAACGAAAAGGGAAACGGAAAGGAAAAGGAAAAGGGAAAAGGAAAATGGTAAACAAAAAGGAAAAACGAAAAGGAAAACGAAAAGGAAAAATGAAAAGGAAAATGAAATGTGTAAATGAAATGAATAAATGAATGTTACGTTTTTATGAGCTACATACGCATAGCACGCATTTGCATTTACGTAGGGCTTGCTGAGATTTTTATCTCATAGGTGACTGTATGGTATAGGTGACTACGAGGAAACAGGTGAGGATGAGATCCCTCCACCCGATGAGTGATACAGTTGACGGAGGATGGTTGCGGTGGTGTGCTGGCGCAGTCGACGCTTACCTGACCCGTGGGGATGTATGTATAGGTTTTGAGGTTTTTGGGATGTTTTGGGCTGATGGTTGTATATACATTTTAGGATGTTTGGATCTGTTAGTTGATAGGTTTTAAACGTTTTCAGAAATCTATTTTATAAACTGTTTTTTTGTAAAGTTTTTATGGAATTGCTAGATGATTTTAATAGGAGGAATTGTACGTTTTTAAACATATCCACGAAGTTTGTTTTCACGAAAGTTTGTTATGTTTTAAACATGTTTTTATGTAGGTTTATTGCGTTAAGTCGAAATTTGATAAATTGGGATGAGAGTTAAGTTGTGTTGAAATGTCCAAGAGTTTATGGCGTACAATGATGGAAAAATGCATGTGAATGGATGAAGTTTTGCTCTCTGGAAATTGGATTCCAGAGAGCAAACTGAATGATCGCTACACTCGGGAATCCAGAGTGTGCAGCGATCGTTCGCTGCAGCAATGCAGCGACCGATCGCTGCAGCGCTCCAGCAATGCAGCGCTCGATCGCTGCAGCAATGCAGCGACCGATCGCTGCAGCGTTGCACCAATGCAGCGATCGATCGCCCCTCTCCCCTGTCGCAGCTTTTGACAGTTCTGCCCTCCCCCTTTAATTGTTTTGTTTCAATTAATTTTAAGTGTTTTATTAATTGTTTTAAATTGTTTTAGTTTATAAATGGTTTTGTTTTAAATGGTTTAAAACGTAGACTTAAATTCCGATTTCGGTTTAAATTCCGCTTAAAGTTTATGTAAAGTATAAGGATAAAAAAAAAATGTACGTGTTATTGGGTACAGTCTTAGGGTCGTGACAACACCATAAGCCGAGTTTGTTGTTGAGGATACGTTGGTGCTTTATTGTTTATGTTGGTCATTGTTTTGTCTAATTGTTTCGGTTGGGTAGTTTAGGTTTGGTTGTTCTATAGTTTGTTTGTTATAGGGTTTTAATGGTATTTGTAGTGTTTTGATGGTATTTGTAATGTTTTAATTGTATGCTCGTTATGTATGTTATATTGAACTGTTCATGCATCACGTTTTTAAAAACGTCATGAAAATAAACTTACGCACGGATTTCATGAAAAGAACATGCATGTAAAGGCAAGTAAAGTATCACAGTAAACAACCATGACATAGGGTTATTGGGGATGAGGTTCAGACCTGGCGTTCCGTGGTGAGCGGGTTTTCCTCGCTTCAGATGGTGTGGGCTATCTAACCGCTGGACGTGCCCTATCTATCTGTCGAGCGTTTCCGATAATAATAGACTGACGCGTACTGATATATGAAATGACATGGACGGTTTTCATAGCATTGAGTATACATGATCATTCATAAGCATTTACGTAGAATTTACTGAGATTTTTATCTTATAAGTGTCATTATGGTGTAGGTGACCTTGAGCAAGGTGAGGACGAGATCCCTCCACCTGAGGAATGATGCAGTTGATGGAGGATGGCCCGTGGGAGTGCGATGGGCAGTCAAGTGCGTTTTGACCCGTGGGAAAGTAAGTATATGTTTTGGGAACACGATAGTTAGATAAAAATTGTATAGATTGAACATGTTAGGATGTTTGAGATCTGATTAGTTGATAGGTTTATGTTTTGATATTTTTAAACATTTTGGAAACTATTTTATAAATTGCTTGGTGATTTTGAATAGGAGGAAATGTTAAGTTTTTAAACGGACCCATGCTGTTCATTTTTATGAAATCGGGTAATGTTTTAAATGTGTTTTGAGTCGGTAAAAGAGGGAAAAAGGTTGTTACATTGAAGATTGTTATGAAATGATTAGAGAATTTATGAAAGAAAATTGGTTAAGTGTTTAAGCTTTCGTGCAGGAAAAGAGTGCAAGGAAAGAGAAAAAAGGAAAGAGGGAGAGGCGGCTCTCTGGAAATTTTGATTTCCAGAGAGCGTGACGATCGATCACCAAGGAGGGCGATCGATTGGCTCTCTTTGGTCACGCTCTGGAAGAAATTCCAGAGCGTGTGCCGATTGTTCGCCTGGGGAAGGCGAACGATCGGCCATGATCGATCGCCGAAGGGCGATCGATCGCCCCTCAGTTTTTCTTCACTGGCGATCGATCGCCCTTTTGTTTTACACGGCCTTGACGTTTTTGCCCCTTAAATTGTTGGCAAATGTTTTAATTGTTTTAAAATTGATTTTAATTGTTTAATTTCAATTGTTTTGTAATTTGTTTTAAGTTTTGTTTAAATAGTCTCACAACTTAGGTTTAAATGATTTTCCAAACAATGTTAACGATTTCGATTTTAGTTTAAGTTCCGCTTAAACTGTAGGACAAAAAAAAATAATATGGGAAAATAAGGATACGAGTAAGGCTCAATACAGAAACATAGAAGAACGAGGTGTCGACCTGGTTGTAAAGGTGTTGACCTGTTTGTATAGGAGTCGACCTGGTTGTAGGGGTGTCGACCAGTTTAATGTAAAAACCGATAGAGGTGTCGACCTGAGTGTACAGCTGTCGACCCCTCCTGGCAGGTGTCGACCTCGAAGAGTGACAGATGAAAATAAAGAGAAACCAAGTGTCGACCTGTGTGTGTAGGTGTCGACTGGTTAGTGTAAAAGCTGATAGAGGTGTCAACCCTGAATATTGACCGCTGGAAACAGAGACAAACAAAGTATCGACCGATCTTAACAAGTGTCAACCGACATGCACTTTTTCTATTTGGCTGTTTTCCTTAAGTTTCTGATTTCGACCATAACGCAATCCTACCCCTAAGGAGTCTTTTAAACATGTTTTCTAAGGATTTATAAAGTATTTAAAAGCCATGAAGTCGAATTCAAATTTTAAGGAAAAGTCGAAAAAATTTCACCTTGAAAATGTTTTACGTAAAGTGAAAGTCATGTCAAGTCTTGTGACGATGTACAGGTCGTTACACATTTCTTCCAAAAAACATCCTGAACCAGAATCAAACTGCCCGTGTCGGTTATACCCGCGGTCTGGGCTATTTGAAGGGCGAGTTTGTTGATGAACACATATTTTAAAAGTTTTTTTTTTTGTTAATTACCTTTCATTTTTTGTTAAATAATAAAGCTTAAAAAAACTTTGAACCATGAGATAGAAACAAACTGACTGTTAAACTATTTTCATTAGCAAATTAAATATTAAATTATTTTTCATTAACAAACTCATTCTACTCATTAAAATTTTAGTTAAAATTGAGGTTGGGCGTTCGCAATTACGAGCGAGCGTCTGAAAATGTAACAATGAATAAAATGTCTCGAGAGTAGATTTTTGGGGTTCAAAGCGGGAGATCGAAAATGGAAGAGTGAGTTTCTGGGTTAAAGACTGTGATGACCTTGACCCTAGCCAGGGCCACCACGGATTTAATCCGTGATGTGCATACATATTACCCTCGCCCGTTGTCATAAAATTTTTCATTTTCATTTAACTTCATTTTTCTTTCATTCATCATTCGTTAGAGAATGGATTTAGTCATTCAATCTCCATCTATCGACACTTAGGGTCTAACTTAAAACGTATCTAAAACGACTCGTCTAAGGTCGGGAAACATCAAAAGAGGTGCTTAGGGCCTCAAAACATGTAAAGTGGAATGCATGGGGCGCGCCTAGCATTCGGTGCGCGCCCTGCGCGCCTAGCATTCGGTGCGCGCCCTGCGCACCTGTGCCGCGGGCGCATTGTGCCACCCTCGTGCGCCAATTGCGCGCCTCATCGCGTGCCTACCCACGCTCTAGCGTGCGCCAACCGCACGCCTCGTGACGCCCAGCGCCCAGTAATGACCTATCGATCAGCAGGATTGCTGGAAAAATAGGCGCAACCAGAGGGTTCGCCGATCAATTGACGCCCTTCGCCGATTGATCAGCCAACAGTGCGCGCGTTCTGGAAAAATTCTAGAGCGATCGGCGCTGCCATGACCTATGTCGTGACATATAGGTCGTGGCGACCCTGACTGGGGTCGGGGTTGCCACAAAGACAGACACTTGAAAATGATCATTGGTTTGAAAAATGTGTTGCAGCGGAGGACCTATAAGAACAATCAAGCAACCTATGCGGAAGTCTGCTCTCAATTTTATCGGTAAAATAAACGGGGAGAAGTTTGTTAACCATAAATAATTTAAGAGTTAATTTGTTAATAAAATTAGTTTAAGGTTAATTTATTAGTACCCTATGCTTTGGGTTATTTGAACATTACCTTTTTTTTATTTAGATTTTAAGTAATTTTAAATTGAAAAATAATATTGTATTGTTTATATTTTTTTTTCTATTTTACAATTTCATCTTCTTCTTTTTAAATATTTTTTTTACATGTGCCACAATAATTAAAACGAACTTATATTTTAGACCACTCCAGATCAATTAAAAATATATTAAATTAAATTATTTATCTATTATATCTTATTACATTTTCTGTCTAGTCCCCCGTTAGGGAAAAATTTTAATATACGCCCCTGCTCTCGCTCTCTTTCAATCTTCCCAACTCTCTCGCGCCATTTCGTCTCCATTTTGCAAGTTTTCCTCTCAGTTCAGCGAACTGAATCCCTAAGAGAATCGACGCTTGATTCTCGTCGTATCTTCCCAAATGTCCAGGGGCAGAGAGGACTGCTAAAATGTTCGAAGGACTCGTTAGTCAGTTGCTTGTGGGGTATTTGGGTCGGTATGTCAAAGATATTCAGAAGGAGAAGCTCAAGATCACCCTTTGGAATGGTAGTTTATATTATATCATTCGTTCCATTCTTCTTACTTCAGCTGTTATCCCTCTGCCTCTCTCTCTCTATCCCTCTCTGTCTTTTGATTAATATCCCTCGCTGTCTTTTGATTAATTGTTTGGGCGAACATCAGATTTTTTGGTTAATTGGTGCTACTCGAACCTGGTAAGTTTTTAGACTAACCATGGAAGAAGATGGTGAAAAATAAAGTGAAAAGTCATTTTCGAAATGTTGGTTAGGACTTTATCTTACTCTACAAGCTGAAACATTTTTGTCAATTTCATTTGGAAGTGACTCATTCTGCTTGTACAGAAGAAGTGTTGTTAGAGAATGTGGAGCTGATTCTGGAGGCTTTTGATTATCTCCAACTGCCATTTGGTCTAAAGGAAGGTAATAAAGTCACGATCTTAGACTCTAAATATCACTACTTTTCATTTCATCAAGTAAATGTAATTTTCTTGTTTGCTGCATCTTATGTCATTTCAATCGGGCTTAGATTCCACGCTACTTTTTGTTGTATTTTGTAAACATACTGAAATTTCTACTGAGAAGAAGATCAAATTTTGAAGTAGATAGGAACAAGACTGATTCAAAAACTGTGTAAAATGCAGAGGACTTCATGAGGCTCTTTGTTAGCTATAAACGTTTGAGCCACAGGTCCCTCTATTAATCTAGTTTACTCAGAGGGTTAGATACTGTACTTTTCTGTGGTTCTTTACAAGGACTTGCGACAGGTCTTTGTAGCTCAACTCCTCTTTTCTCGCACTTTGTATGTGAATGTTATAGACTTGCATACGATAAAAAGGAAATTAGGAAGAATAGAGTGATAAAGAAAGTAAAAGAATCAGAAAGCATTAGACTATATAGGGAGAGAGAGAGAGTTGAACTCATGGAGAGCGACCCAGCAAGAGGAAGCCTCAATTGATAACTAATACAGTTTTTCTGAACATCTAACCTTGTGGCTTAATTACAAGAATTTAACAAACCTCCAAATAATGATAATATTCTAAGAAGGAAATTGATGAATAGAAATATTAACTAAAACAAGATACTAATAACCTGCCTATTTCTATATTCATCGGCCATATGCCATTTTATTTCTACTCTAATACTATCTCACAATGCACCTTTACTTTGACATCTTATCCTCGAAAATCCTTTTATTTCCTTGGAGCCAACTATCCAAAAAGACTCTAAAACTTCATTTCAAAAAAGAATATCGACTTTCTTGTTTGACTCACCCAGAGTTTTTTATTTTTATTTATTTATTTTATATGATTACTAGTTTAACTCAAATTTTAAATCCCGACTGGTTTGTGCACCCTAGAAAATTTATCGAAGTGTTTATATGGTTGTTAAAGGTTCTTTGGGATATTTCTAGAAAATTTATTGAAGTGTTTATATGGTTGTTAAAGGTTCTTTGGGATATTTCTTTGGTTTAGTCTGAGCTAAATTTTATGTTTTAGGTCGAGTTGGGAAATTAAGCATCAAAATTCCATGGAAAAAGCTTGGAAGGGAACCCATCATAATTAGCTTGGAGAACGTTTACATTTGTGCATCTCAACGAGATGACAATGAGGTAATCATTATTTCATATCTAACTTTGACATAGAAACCAAATGATTTGTTTCAATGTGGGAAAAAAACAATTTTATGAATTGTATTTGGCTCAACTTGTATATTTATAATTTCAAATGTATTTTTGGTGCAGTGGAGCATGGAGTCTGTTGAAAGGAGAGATTTTTCAGCAAAAAAGGCCAAACTTGCTGCAGCAGAGCTTGCAAAGTTGTCAAGACACGTATGTGGTGAGCCATAAGTATTCTTTTTTCTGAAAAGTGCACTGGTTAGTTGTTTCTTTTCATCTTAATGGAGAACTTTAGACATTATAGTCAAGACGAGTCAACCATCGGTTTATTTGATTACACATGGCAAGGCTTTGTTTACCTTTTCAACTTAAAGTTGCTGTTCTTTTTCTAACTTCCTAAAACGATTATTTGTGGTCTGATAATCTAATCAGTATTAATATTCGAATAGTATTGAGCTGCTCTATAAATATTTTCTAATTTTTTTGTGTGCGACTGGTTGAATGTTCTTTGATGTGATATTTGATATTTTGTTTGATCTATATTCTTGCAGATGATCATGCTGGGCAATCATTTATTTCTTTTATTACTACCAAGGTGGGATTTTTTTTTGGGGTTATTTGTAGTGTCAATTTTATCTGCGTAGATATTTACATCTTAATCAGATTGCCTTGGTCACTGTAATTCTATTATGGTATTGCTTCTGAAATTAATAATAGTGTATTTATGTAGAGATCCTTTCTAATCTCTTCAAAAGGAAAGAAATTAGGACGATAGTCTCTGCAAGTCCTTATGGTGCTTTGCTTGCAGTTCATTATTCTTTAGGTTTTGATATTTTTACTTACGTTGTTGAAATTTTTTTGTTTCTCGTGCAAGGTTCTTGACAGCATCCAAGTTTCCATAAAAAAATTTCATGTTGTATTCTATGACATGACGGCCAATCCAGTAAGTTCACGATTCTCTTAACTATTTGACAAGTTTGATAGGTAGAGGTGGCATTGTAGACCTTTATTTTTAATTTAGTTTTGCCAGACATCAATTTGTTTAGCTGGGCAGATGAAGGAGCGTGGAGTCGTGGATCATGTTTTTCTAATGTAGTTCAGTAGACATATTTGGCATCATCTTTTTGACTACCTTGATACTCTTTTGATCATCTATTGGCTTTAAATATTTTTTTAATTTGCTTTCAAATAGGTCATCAAAGTAATGTTGTTGAATTTATTTCTTTTAAAGCTAGGAATCAAATGGATTCATTGGAGTGAGATTCTATGAATTTTGAGGATTAAGATCCCAATCATGTCATATTGTGGTAAAATTTAGGTTTTTTTTGTTTAGATTAGTGGTGACAAACTAACCAATATAGTATTTATTCATTGTATTGTAGTTATATTGCATCCAGAGGCAAAAAAATGTAAATTAAGTGTTTTCATCCATTTGTTTTCAAGAGAAATTCCCCTCGTTCCTCTTCTTTTTTTTTTTTTTTTTTTTTTAATTTTTATCTTTCCCTACATTTGCTGGATGTGTGATACGCCGTTAACCATGTGACTACCACTTTTCTTATAATAAAAATAGTTGTATCATTTATTACTCCAAACAAAACAAAAACCATTCTTTGAAATTTAGCTTTTCGAAGATAATTGAATCATTTAGCTTTAAATGAGCTATGAAACCTTTGTTCTGCTATCCCTCCTTTTTACTTGAAATTGAGTCTCGATGTCTGTAAATCCACTTGTCCCTGTCGCTATCTTCTGCTCAATTTTTTTTATCCACTGCCTCTCGATCCATTAATTTCCCTTTCTTTGTTCTTGTTTGGAAGAATGAAATTCCGACCAAAATACTTGTGTTTTTTTGGATCTTGGTAACAGAGAAGCTTTATACTGGGGATCGAATCCAACCCTATGATGACTTTATAGTTGAATTGTTGAGCTCCATGCAAGTGTCACGTTGCAAGGTTCATGAGGGAAATACTAATCACATTATGGTCTAATGTGAGTTTAGTGGACAACTATGATTGCAACTTTTATTGGAATTTTAGCAACATTGGGTGTCACATCCATGTATCTCGAGCTTTTAAAAGTGTGTTTTTTGGATGAGAAGGAAAAAAATAAGAAGATTAGGATTCTTCCGAGAGTGATACTTTAGCAAAATTGTGGATTATGTGGCTTCATCATAACGCTATTTATTTTTAGGACATGACATCAAATACTTTGTGGGATCATAACAAATTTGACATTATAAAGTGGGCATGATACAAACTATTTTAGGAATTACCCTTTCTCCTTAGCCTTCCAAATGGATGAACATTTTAAAATTCTTATATTTATGAAGATTCTCTCATGTACATTTAACCATAAAAAATTGAATGCCATTTTTTGCCGATTATGTTCCCAATATTTAAAAGGAAGTTTGATATCCTTTTTGTATTTCTGCTAATACAAATGCGAGGGTAAGATTTATCTGAAGACTTGTACTGACAGATTCACTTGGAACACTGTTGAATAGAGCTTTTAATGATTGGAATTGAGTCTTTGAGAGTTTGGAGCGAAGGTGTTATGTCAGCTAGGCTGCTCCTGGAATGCTACAGTACTTTCTCATCACTTGACAAAAGTGTACTTTGTCATTGTATCACATGGTAGACGATAACATTGTCTGCCTTGCGGATTACTTGGGGTAGAATTGGGGCTTGGTCTCCAATATATCTTGCTCTTTCTCTTGCTGGCACCCTTTGTAATTATATGTTAGACTCAATTATTAAAAAAATAAAGAGAAGAGTGGATGTGGGAAATCAGATTTTTTTTTTCCGAATGGTCACCTCATGCCGATGAATGAGGTTTTGAATTTTACTCTACCTTTCTTTTTTGTCTCTACTTAAATGTCTTAGCAGAGTAAGTGGGATTGATCTAGAAATTGGGTTCTTGGAAAGAGGTGATCAACAAACATTAATTTGGTTTTCCTCCAATCTTTTCAAGTTATAACATATATAGAAGGGGGTTGTTATACTGAATATAAATGTTGATTGGAAAGACTTTTTAATATGAAACATAGCTATTTTTTTTTTTTGGGTTTTCAGTTTCTTTATTTCGTTGTTGTTAGGCTTTGTATAATCACAGGTTCATCTATCTTTTATCATCTTTTGTCATGGGTAAGTTTTTTTTTTTTTTTTTTGGGTGAAAGGTTCCATTATATCTTTTAAAGATAACAATTTTTTTTTGGGTTCTTCCCTCTCTTTTTTGTATTTTCCTCTTTCTTTTAATATATTTTGTTTCTTATAAAAAAAATAAAATGATGACCAGAGTCGGTGCGGTTGATTAGCTTGATATTTCAGAATATAACTGCAGAGTGATGAAGCTCTTATCAAAATTATTGTCAGTAATAAAACTTAATATTTATTGGAAGTGATTTATTTTGATACCAAAATATTTTTAAATAGTTATTGGCTGTTGCTATTATATTGCAGGGACAGATCAGATTTGGCTTAAAATTTTCCAGCTTGGCGATAGTGAAACAAATTCCAGTGGGGTATTTTTTCACTTTCTTTGTACCAATATAGTGGTCAATTTTTTTTTTCCTGCTTTCAAGTTAATGCTTTGAGTAATGAGCACATATAGAATTTAGACTGTTCCTAAAATAATATAAGGACTAGTTTGCTAGTATGGTTGGTAGAATGTTATATTTATTATCAGATAGCAACTGGATGTGCTTTCTGTATTTTTTCAAACTGAAGCCAATGTATTTTTGCTTCTGTTTGACGGTATAGGTTAAGAAGGTACACGCGTAACATAAGAATGTACTTAATATGCATTCTATTTCTTAGGAAAGAAAGGAAAATAGAATTAAGATGAGTGGTCGTGCAGCGCTGTGTTGACAGTCTTTCAAATGTTTCTGCAACATTTCTTTAGGAATTCGAATATTGGGACATGAAGCTGCATGGGCATAATTCCTCAAATTAGTTTATGGGAACTAAATACAGCCTTTTTTATACTATGTTCTGTATGTGTGAGAAATTAGTGTATATCAAAAGTTTGAGGAAACATTGGTTACATAAATAAATTTGTCTACTACAAATTTTAGACAAATTGAAAATATTTGAATAATAATAGTCATAAAGGGTGTTTGCAAATGAACTCGACTTCATTCCTACTAAATGTCTTCGGAGGGGTGCAAAAAAGTAAAATGTTTAGTTTGTGGAGGTTGTAGAGTTTGGTGAAGATGCATGTTTTTTTTAATAGATTTATGATATGTACCCTGTTATTCTTTGTTTTCCAGTACACTCAGAACGAATCCACAAAGAAAATATCAATATAACGTAACCAAAATCACAATATTGAAGGGAATTTGAGAGCCATTCTCTCTCCCAATTTGTAGAGGATTTCGAGAGCCTCTACCCTTCTCCCACTTTTCCCACTATTTTTCCACCCCCTAACTTCCCTCATTCTTCCCACTTATATAACCCACAAAATCATAACTAAATTATAAGTCTAATACCCTCTTTACCCCTAGAACTACTAGATAACTTCCTCTATAACTACTAGATAATTACAATATTATCCTCCCCTAAAATATTCCTAACAACACCGGCCGCCTAAAGTTCCACCTTGTCCTCAAGGTGGGATTAAAAGATTTTGACAGTCTCCCCTTGACAGCTCGACAGTCCTACAGGTTCGTCGTCGAGTTTCTGTTTTCCTGTATCTCACTGCCTTTGGGGTGCTGAATGCACTGCGTCGGCTAGCGAGTCTAGTTTTTCCATGATCATCGCCATCATCCGCTTCATCTCTGACAGCTTACCGATATTTTCCTTGATGGAATCCAGCTTCTGTCGTAAGTCACTCCAAGCTATCGAATCATCACCCATGGCTTGCTTGCTTACTCCTCCCAGTAATTGTTTCTTTCCTGCCATTCTGTAGGATCGCTGCTCTGATACCATTGATGGGTACTCTGTTATTCTTTGTTTCCCAGCACACTCACAGAACGAATCTACAAAGAAAATATCAATATAACGTAATCAAAATCACAATATTGAAGGGAATTTGAGAGCCCTTATCTCTCACAATTTGTAGAGGATTTCGAGAGCCTCTACCCCTCTCCCACTTTTCCCACTATTTTTCCACCCCTAACTTCCCTCATTCTTCCCACTTATATAACCCACAAAATCATAACTGAATTATAAGTCTAATACTCTCTTTACCCCTATAACTACTAGATAAGTACCCCTATAACTACTAGATAACTACCCCTATAACTACTAGATAATTACAATATTATCCTCCCCTAAAATATTCCTAACAATTTATGAGTTCATCTAAAGCATGTATCAATTGAATTCTTGACAGTTTAGTGGTTGAAAGGGAACTGCTTACACAGATCGCAAAGAGGAAAATAAAGGGAATGCATTGTCTACCATTTTGACAATGGAAAACTTGGAGACCTAACTTGGAGACCTAGTGCAGTGAATTTTGTTTGAAATCGAAATGGAAAACAATAGAAAATATCATAAAATAAATGCTCAAAGATAGGAAATTTATATTATTCAAAGTGTCTTGTAAAGTTCATGACAGAATAACAAAATTTAACTCATGAAATAATTTACCTTAAAAAAATAAATAATCAAGGAAATAATTAAATTAGAGAAATAATCAACTTCAAGTAAATAATTAACTCAAACTCTAATATCTCACGGGTTGGGTTATTAATGTGGGCTTTGCCCTGCATCATGAACTTACAGTTGGTAGGTTTTGGGTCTAGTCACGGCTTGAACAGTTGATAGATGACAATTAGCCATTGAGCCAGGATGAATTATTTAGACAGATGCAAAGTTGGTACAGTGGAAAAATTGTTTCAAAATTGAAAAGAAAAAAAATAAAGGAATAACATAGAAATATTTTTCAAACATGGATAAATTGTATTAATCTCAAAAGTCTCTCTCTAATATTCACCACAGTGCTTTTAAACAAAGTTCATGTGATGATTTGAAATGTCAAATAATATAAATAAATATCTAGGAAATGTTTAAAGAGATCAAATCTAAATACTAAAATAATAGAGAAAATAAAATAATAATAGATTGTGCCTTATGGACTTGGGCTGTGCTGCATCAATCTCCTCTACTTGAAGAAAATTGGTCCTTGAGTTTTGTAGCTACAAAAATCTCATCTAGGAGAAAATATTGTCTTTCGAAGTTTGAAGATGGATACCAAAACTATCTTTTTATCGAACCACTAAAACATGAAAGTATTATCTCGTTCTTTATAAGTTGCATCAACATTATAAAGCCATAGTCGTCCGAGTTAGATATGACAAACATTTATATCCATTACATCACACGTGATTTCATTCTTGTAATACATCCCGATTGACATTGAAATCTTGAAAACTTCATGTTCTTGAACTTTAGGACATTTTTTATTCCATTCAACTTTGTACGGGAAATGATGCTTTTCTGTCTGCAAAGTCAGAGTTTTTACCAAAGCCTTGGAAACAATACTTTCAGTCCCGCCATTGTCAATGATCACATTACAAACTCTGTCACGAATGGTGCGTTTGTGTTCGAAAAATCTCTTGGCATTGAAGGTTGTTTAGTTCTTTCGAGGTAAGCAAAAGCGGTTGAAGAATCATACTGCTCCCTCTCCTTCTGCAAATTTACATTCATAAATTATTCTTTAAAACCCTGTTCATCACTACCATTTTCTTTTAGAAAATTAACTGGACCCCGACTCGAGAAATTATTTGAAAAATGGCCTGGTTGATTGCACCAAAAATACTTTTGAGATTAGGATGCGCATAAAAGTTGTTATTGACTTATTGTTGCTGGCAGAGAAGCGTCCTTTTGACTAATAGCGTTGCCATCTATAATTGTGGATCCCTTAGGAATAAGTTAACTCTCTGGAGCTTGTTGAAAATTATTTGGTGTACGTACAGCAGTTCTGTTGATTTGAACTTCTACTTTCAGTGCTACATTAGCCTCGCCTGTCTCATCCCAAACAGTTTGAAGAGCAATATATTTTGAATAGCTAGTATGAGTCCTCCAATGTAGGGAGCTATTAACTGATCCTCTGTCTCAGATAAATTCATCATCTTATTTAATTGATAAAATTGTTTTGTATATTCATTCTCTATACGATTGTCTTGTCAAAAGTTTTGATATAGAAATTGCTCGTAATTAGGAGGAAGAAATGGTCTATTAACAAACTTTTCATCTTGGGCCAAGTTCTGACGCGTAACTATACCTGTCGTTGGCAATTAAACTGAAGTTATTCCCACTTTTTAACTTATACGAAATAAGTTTGACCTGATTTGCTTGTGCAATATCTAAATAGTCAAATTTTTTTTTCACTGTGTGAACCCAATCTGAAAAATCTTCAATATGTAAATGACCATCAAAGCTGAACTCTTGAGTATTTATTTAGCCTTCGATTAAAAACTCGGTCTCTACGAAAATCATCTCCTTTGTCAAACGAATAAGTAATTCTTCGTGGTTGTTCTGGTCTTAAATCTCCTCTTTGCTGATGCTCGAGATGATCATTAACTCAGTCTAATTAGAAGAAAAACATTGCATTCGTTGGGGTTTCGAACTGTGCTTTTCGAAACCCTAGCAATCTTGTCGAAAAATTTGTCGTCAGAATTAGAGTCGGTTTTGTCACTGTCAAGAAACCTTCACCGAAAGTCGGCATGGTTGGAACGACCGCTAAGTGATTGATTCTAGTGTAGGTAGGTGCGTAAATTGGAGATTTTGCGAGCTAGAGGCTCACGAGCCAATGGTTTGTAATTTTTGGCTGAGTTTTTGCTATTCATGGTCATCTAGCCGCAATTCGCTGCTGGATTGTTGTGTTGTTGGCCGAAGGTGTCGCTGGTGGTCGTAGGTGAGCACCGTAGGGGCTAGCCAGCCGATCTAATATTGCTCCATGGATGGCCGAACCATAGACTATGGATCTTGTTCTTTGGTTTTATTGGGGATTCGTGTGTGGTTTGCCATACGATGTATTTTCCATAGTTCATCATGCTCTCTAATTTTGTTTGATTTGTTAAAATTGAACCTTTGCGTCATCAGATTGTGTCGTCCCTCGATAATTATTGCAGTCATCATCTACGTAAGATTGTTGAGAGTTTCTTAAATTCCACTGAACAGTTGATCAATTGTTTAAAATCGTTGATTAATATCTTAAATTGTCGTTTGTTGTCTGTGATTTGTTGCATATTAGAATCTTCATCAATCATCAAGTCGAGGTGAAAATCTCTGCTCTGATATTCAAGAACCATTTTGTTTTAGGGTAGACATGTAAATAAATTAGTAGAACAAAAAAAGGGTGAGGAGATAGTCCAAAAAATAGGGGTGAGAGTAGTGATAGACATTTTTTTTTTGTATTATAAAAATAAATTAGTAGAACAAAAAAAGGGTGAGGAGATAGTCCAAAAAATAGGGGTGAGAGTAGTGATAGACATTTTTTTTTTGTATTATAAAAATAAATTAGTAGAACAAAAAAAGGGTGAGGAGATAGTCCAAAAAATAGGGGTGAGAGTAGTGATAGACATTTTTTTTTTGTATTATAAAAATAAATTAGTAGAACAAAAAAAGGGTGAGGAGATAGTCCAAAAAATAGGGGTGAGAGTAGTGATAGACATTTTTTTTTTGTATTATAAAAATAAATTAGTAGAACAAAAAAAGGGTGAGGAGATAGTCCAAAAAATAGGGGTGAGAGTAGTGATAGACATTTTTTTTTTGTATTATAAAAATAAATTAGTAGAACAAAAAAAGGGTGAGGAGATAGTCCAAAAAATAGGGGTGAGAGTAGTGATAGACATTTTTTTTTTGTATTATAAAAATAAATTAGTAGAACAAAAAAAGGGTGAGGAGATAGTCCAAAAAATAGGGGTGAGAGTAGTGATAGACATTTTTTTTTTGTATTATAAAAATAAATTAGTAGAACAAAAAAAGGGTGAGGAGATAGTCCAAAAAATAGGGGTGAGAGTAGTGATAGACATTTTTTTTTTGTATTATAAAAATAAATTAGTAGAACAAAAAAAGGGTGAGGAGATAGTCCAAAAAATAGGGGTGAGAGTAGTGATAGACATTTTTTTTTTGTATTATAAAAATAAATTAGTAGAACAAAAAAAGGGTGAGGAGATAGTCCAAAAAATAGGGGTGAGAGTAGTGATAGACATTTTTTTTTTGTATTATAAAAATAAATTAGTAGAACAAAAAAAGGGTGAGGAGATAGTCCAAAAAATAGGGGTGAGAGTAGTGATCATTGTTTCGAAATTGAATCGAAAAATTAAAGAAATAACATAGAAATATTTCTTCCACAACTTTTTTAAATAAAGTTCGAGTTATGATTTGAAATCTTTAATACGATTTGTAAATTTCTAGCAAACGATTAAAAAGATAAAATCTATTTAAGAAGTTAAAACAAATAATAAAATCATAAATAAATAAAATATTAGAAGATCACAACTCATGGGTTTGGGCCTATACTGCATCATGCTAAGTAAAGGAGAAAAACACTTAAGCATGAGGTATGGAGTCCATTAGTTCTATAATAGTAAGCAAAATTATTTTTTAACTTGAAGGACGAAGGCACTTTCGTAATTTTCCCAATAGAATAAAAAAATTCAACTTCAACAAAATATTACACAAGAAGTTGACCAATATTCGTAACCATATATTAAGAAAACATATACTAAGTGATAACTACAACAAAACAACAAATTTTAACAAAAAATATATTAGTACAACAAAAGAAGGGGGATGAGTGAGTACAAAGAGTGAAGTATAGAGTATGGGCTAATGGAAGAGAGTAAGTATATATTAAAAATATAAATTCAAGAACCATTTTGTTTTAGGGTAGACATGTAAATAAATTAGTAGAACAAAAAAAGGGTGAGGAGATAGTCCAAAAAATAGGGGTGAGAGTAGTGATAGACATTTTTTTTTTGTATTATAAAAATAAATTAGTGTAACAGAAAATAAAGGTGAAAAGACTGGACATTTAATTTATTTTAGATTATATAATAGATTTGTACAACAAAGTATACATTAGTAGATCACAAAAATAGGAGAGAGGAGAGAGTAGAAATAGTAAATAGTTAATAGTACAGAGGTATGAGAAAGATGGTGAATAATTTGAATAATATAGAGATGAGAAAAACAATTAGGTAATTTATTTTAATTTTAGATAAAAAAAATAAAACAAGATTTTTTTTTAATTGTACGGTAAATATATAAATAAATTAATAGTGCAAGATAAGGGTAAGGAGATAATACACCAAATGACTATTTTATTTATAAAAAATAGTAAATCATTGTCTTCTGTTCATTACATGTTGGACATCTCTTCGCTAATCTAATGCATAGGTTCTATTTATAAAAAGAAATGGCCACTATTTTATATAGATAAAATAAGTAAATGTGTAACGCCCTGAGTTATCTGAACCCGGTTCGCTACCCATAACATTATCATGACTAAGAAATTTTGATAATAAATTCAAAGCTTCACTCGACAGTCAAGATTAGACTTCTCAAAATATTTAAAACTTGCAGCGGAAATTCTTTTTGAACAACAATGAAGTTAAACAAAACTGTGAAAAACATTATTAAAATAGTCATTGGGAATGTTAAGAAATATTCAGCCGAAAGGAATGAGGGTTTAAGGCACGAAATACTCTTTCGGTTTCAGAAGACAACGCATCTGCCGACGACTAAGTCAACGGAAGAAGCAGGAATAGAAAACCGAAGACTCCTGCCGATGACGTCAGCCGGAAGGAAGGAAAACAAAAGACATCACTCGGTAGACTTCATCTACCGATGACGTGTACAAACAACGCAACACCCTCCGCCGATAATGCCAATACAACTCTTTCCGATAGAATTAAAATACACACTACATCTTCCGATCAATTAGACTACATCTGCCGACACGTGCTTCACGCGTGACTCCATAAGACATCTACCGGTAGACTTTCATCTTCCGATAGACTTACACACCGCATCTACCGACAGACTTTCATCTTCCGATAGACTTACACACCGCATCTACCGATAGACTTTCATCTTCCGATAGACTTACACACCGCATCTACCGATAGACTTTCATCTTCCGATAGACACCAAACCACAACTCAATACCTGCCGATAGGCATCACCTACCGATAGAAACAGAGCGACATTCCGAATACTCTTAACTATACCTATACGACCCCATCTAAGAAGAGAACCTGTTTGCTCTACTGAAATCGCTTTATAAACAAATCAGACCAATGCATCACTCTACATCCATCAAATAATAAATTTCAAATTTCCAAAAAAATACCAACATCAGAAAGTAAAACTCAATTTGTCCAAAACGCTGAAATCACTACTGTTATGAAAACTCGATCCATCTAAAATAAAGCATTGATAATAAAACCTTCACTCCACAGACATCAATTAAACTGCCCCATCAGCTGCCAGAACATTGTGTGGATGCACTCCTCCAACCCAACTAGCCTTCTGTGAACTCAGTAAACACACCTGCTAAAACTTCTTCACCTACATCACAAAACTCATCTATTAGCCTAATGCTAAGCAAGTAAAGCAATAATGATGGAAGTACAGAGATATGCAAATCCTAAATATGCAATTTCTACATTCCTCTTCTTCAGTTATATTGCATTCATTCAACCGGTCTGATGATCCCTGATACAATGGGAGGTGGATCAGCTTTCCCAGGGTATGAATCCACATATATGTCACTTAAGGGGTGGATTAGTTCCCTTAACAGATGATTGATCCCTGATACAATGGGAGGTGGATCGGTTTTTCCCAAGGTATGAATCCAGTTATGTTCGATTAAGGGGCGGATTAATTCCCTTAAAAATGTATTGTCTCAATCTGTTCACAACTCACCATGCTACTTCATGTAAATTCATTTTCGTTTTTCTTTCCAAAATATGATGCATGGCAATTGAAATGAAACATACTTTCATGCATACAAGAAAATCCTAGTGTTTTGTGATGTAGGCCCGAAGACAAATACAAACTCTACTTACCTGGCCCTCCTGGAATTACTTGGTTGCTAGCTACTTCGGTTTAGCTCAAACCTAAAATCGTAGGCAGTATGTTAGTTATACTTCATTCTAAACAATCCAGGAGTTTAAGGAAATAAATTATGGAGTTCGGATCTTCGTGCATTCCCATTTCACAGAAACCCGAATCTATACCAAATCATAGCGTTTTCCTCGAAACTTCATACATTGTATTCCCTCAGCTATCTAACTACTAAAATCACAAGAAGACGAGGAGAGTTCACCTAGGTTGAAGGAGAATCGAACAGGGGAATCGCCTGGAGAATCCTGCTGCTCGAGCTGAAAAACCGAGAGGAAATGAGGGAAAGGGTGGCGGCTACCGTGAAATAACTCAAAACCTCTTTCCTTAAATACGTTATCCACTTTTTAAATTTCCAATTACTCATATGCCCTTGTCTAGTCATCCACCAACCCTACATTTAATATTGCCATATAAAATGCACCATTAGCTACAAGAGATAGAGAATTGGTCTATATAAAAACCGGGTATTACAATCTACCCTCCTTAAAAGAATTTTGTCCTCAAAATTCAGTACCTGAACAATTCGGGATATTGATCCATCATGTCTTGTTGGCGTTCCCAAGTTGTCTCTTCAAGGTTTTGATTGTGCCACAAGACTTTAACTAGTGGGATTTCTTTGTTCCGCAATACTTTTACAGCAAAGTCTAGGATCTTTGCTGGTTTCTCTTCATAAGAAAGGGTTGGTTGAACTTCAATACTCTGCTGTTCCACAATCTGAGACGGATCCCGCACACACTTCTTCAACATGGAAACATGAAACACATTATGGACTCCATCCATAGAGACTGGCAGCTGTAACTGATAGGCTGTTTTCCCAAACTTCTTCGAGATTATGAATGGTCCAATAAATCTAGGATTCAACTTCCCTCTCTTTCCGAATCTTACAACTCCCTTGAAAGGTGACACCTTAAGGAAAACTTCATCTCCAACTTCAAACTCCAATTCTCTGCGTCTCTTATCGGCATAACACTTCTGTCGGCTTTGAGCTGTCAAGATTCTTTGTCGGATAAGAGCAACTTTCTCCACAGTCCGTTGCACAATATCAGGACCAAGCAACTGCGCTTCACCAACTTCATTCCAGTACAAAGGTGATCTGCATTTTCGTCCATACAGTGCTTCATACGGTGCCATTCTTATTGTTGCCTGAAAACTGTTATTGTAAGAAAATTCTACTAAAGCTAGGTACTTACTCCAGGAACCTTGGAAATCTAAAACACAAGCACGAAGCATATCTTCTAAAATCTGAATAGTCCTTTCGGATTGTCCATCTGTTTGAGGGTGGAAAGCTGTACTGAAACTAAGCTGAGTCCCCATTGCCTTATGCAAACTCTTCCAAAACTTAGATGTGAATCTAGCATCTCGGTCTGAGACTATAATACTTGGAACTCCATGCAATCTGACAATTTCGTGCACATACAACTCAGCAAGTTGATCCATTGAGTATGTCATCTTCATAGGCAGGAAGTGGGCTGATTTGGTTAAACGGTCAACTATTACCCAAATTGCATCATGTCCTTTTACTGTTTTAGGCAATCCTACCACAAAGTCCATGGTTATTTGTTCCCATTTCCATTCGGGGATTGGCAAAGGTTGTAATGTTTCTGCAGGTCTCTGATGTTCAGCTTTAACCTGTTGACAACATAAACATGATCCTACATATTCTGCCACACTTCTTTTCATTCCAGGCCACCAATAATGCTGTTTCAGATCCTCATACATCTTCGTACACCCAGGGTGAACTGAGAATCTAGAGGAATGAGCCTCAGAAAGAATCTCATCACGAAGCTCTTTAATGGCAGGAACAAACCACCTATTCCTAAACTTAAGGATTCCATCGGAAGAATAGTTGAAATCCGATTTGTCCGTGGAGTCTATGCTTGACTTGAACTTGTTACAGTCATCATCGTTCGACTGAGCTTCCTTTATCTTCTCAAGAATAGTAGGTCTTAAGGTTATGGCCGAAAGTATAGCTGATACGCTAGATACTGCTTCTAGATTAAACCTTCGAAATTCAGATTCTAAGGCTAACGGCATACTGAAACTCATAGTCGGGGCTGATGTTGCTACCCTGCTCAAGGCATCTGCCACAACATTTGCTTTTCCGGGATGGTACTTGATCTCAAAGTCATAATCTTTTACAAATTCTAACCATCTACGTTGCCTCATATTTAATTCTTTTTGAGTGAAAATATATTTCAGACTTTTATGGTCTGAGAATATTTCACAAGATTGTCCATACAGATAATGTCTCCAAATCTTAAGTGCAAACACCACTGCAGCTAATTCTAAGTCATGCGTGGGGTAATTCTTCTCATGCGTTTTCAACTGCCTGGAAGCGTAAGCTATAACTTTCCCGTCCTGCATCAAGACACAGCCCAGTCCAATCTTGGATGCATCACAGTAAATACTATACTTACCACCTTCAACTGGAAGGGTTAAAATAGGAGCATTGGTCAGTTTCTGTTTCAAAGTTTGGAAACTAAGTTCACATTCATCGGTCCATGTGTACTTTACATTCTTCCTAGTCAACTTAGTGAGAGGTGTAGCAATCTTTGAAAATCCTTCAATGAACTTTCTATAGTATCCTGCTAGTCCAAGAAAACTTCTGATATCGGTGGCATTCTTCGGTTGGGGCCATTCCCTAACTGCTTGAACCTTAGCTGGATCAACAGATAATCCATTTCCAGAAATGACATGTCCTAAAAAGTGAACTTGGTCCAACCAAAATTCACACTTAGAAAACTTGGCGTATAGTTGGTGCTGTTTCAGTAATCCTAACACTAAGTTTAAGTGTTCTGCATGCTCCTCCTTGGTTTTGGAATAGATTAGAATGTCATCTATAAATACAATGACAAACTTATCCAAATACTCATGAAACACTCTGTTCATAAGATCCATAAAGGCTGCTGGTGCGTTTGTCAAACCAAAAGACATGACCAGAAACTCATAATGCCCATACCTTGTGCGAAAGGCAGTCTTTGGGATATCTTCAGATTTAACCTTCAACTGATAATAACCTGACCTCAGATCAATCTTAGAGAAAACTCTTGCACTATTGAGCTGGTCAAATAAATCATCAATCCTAGGCAGGGGATACTTGTTCTTAACAGTTAACTTATTCAGTTCTCTATAATCGATGCACATGCGCATTGATCCATCCTTCTTTTTGACAAAAAGGACAGGTGCACCCCACGGTGAAAAGCTCGGGCGTATGAACCCTTTCTCTAACAACTCTTCCAACTGCTCTTTTAATTCCTTGAGTTCTGCAGGTGCTAACCTATAGGGATTTTTAGACACAGGTTCAGCTCCAGGGTAGACATCTACAACAAATTCAATTTCTCTATCTGGTGGCAAACCGGGAAGGTCATCTAGAAACACTTCAGGGAAGTCTTGGACAACAAGGATATTTTGAGGAGTTGCCTTTTCTACAAGTTGTGTATCTAGAACACATGCCAAGAAGCACAAGTACTCCTTGCATGGTGAAGGTCTAAAATTTAAAGAAGTCATAACAGACATTTCCTTACTCTTCTCTGAAGCTTGGAAGGTATGTTTCAAACTACCAGGGGGTTGGAAACTAACTATTCCAGTTCTACAATCAATTGTGGCATGGTGTTTAAACAACCAGTCCATTCCTAAGATCACATCAAATCCCAAAATATCCATAACAATAAGATCAGCAGGTAAACTCACATTTCCTACTAACACATCACTGTCTAGCATCACTCGGTTAGAGTGCATGCTTTCACCAGAGGGTAAAGCGACATTAAACATATGCATGGAAGGGGTAAACTGTACATCTAATTTATTGGTAAAAGTAGATGCTATAAATGAGTGCGTTGCACCAGAGTCTAATAAAGTGAAAGCAGGTACTGAATTGATCAATATAGTACCTGACACTACAGCAGGCTGTTCCTCTTCTCCTGACTCTACCATTGAGAATATCCTCGGTTTAACCATAGCAGGGCCACTCTTAGGGATTGGACAGTCTCTAACCATGTGTCCTGTCTTGTTACAGTTGAAGCATCGAAGGACTCTGGGCTTGGTGCAGTCCTTGAACGAATGCCCGACCTCCTCACAATTGAAACACCTTCTAGAAGTCCACCTACACTCCCCCGGGTGATTCTTCAAACACGTTGGACATTGGGGAAAATTCTTGACCTTCTGTATTTTTCTTCCTGCTTCCTTGCTATTTTGGCCTTCACTTGGCCTCTTCATTCCCTTCTGCTGGTGTGGCTGGTTAAACCTTTGCGGGGTCTCCTTTGGTCCAGCACACTTCCTTTCAGCCTCTTCCACTTCCAGAGCAGTGGACACTACTTCACTTAATGTCAAACCCTTTATACCGCAGAATTTTACTCCTCGGTAAATTTCTGGCTTCAATCCATGCACAAACTTAAACACCTTATCTTCATCCCTGGGGGCAAAATGTCCAGCAAATCTGGACAGAGACTCAAACTGCTTACTGTACTCGGCCACAGACCCTGTCTGCTTCAAGTTGAGGAACTCCAATTTTTTTGCGGTTTGGACAGTACTGTTAAAATATTTCTCATAGAAAATGTCCTTGAATTGAGACCAAGGCATCGCCAAAACATCAGTGGCGGTCTCAATAGTTTCCCACCAAAGTTGAGCATCTCCAGCCAGATGAAATGTTGCCAATGTGACCTTGTCTCCCTCTCCAATGTTGGCACACCTGAACATGCTCTCTATCTTCCTAAGCCATCCTTCAGCAATAACTGGATCAGTTGACTGACCATCAAACGTGGGTGGTCTTAGTCTCCGGAACCTATCTCCAGAATTCTCACTGTTAGAACCAGAGTTAGCACTCCCATGTGCTTCCCGACTCAACAACACACCTAGCTGATCGGACTGCTGACGCACAATGTCTGTCTGCTGGCGCATCAGCTCAGTCAGCTGCCTAATCACACTAGAGTCTTCCTCATTCCACGGATTTGGTGTCTCTCTTGGTATTCTTGGTCTTCCTGGTCGTCTAGACATTTCACTATATTCCTAGACAAGATGAATTATTCACATAAATATCTAATAATAATATTAATTTAAACACTTACAGTTGTTGGAGTGCTTCCATGCAACGATCGGCACTGATGAGTAATCTTTTGAACAGTTTAACTGAATGTCTCTGATACCATACTGTAACGCCCCGAGTTATCTGAACCCGGTTCGCTACCCATAACATTATCATGACTAAGAAATTTTGATAATAAATTCAAAGCTTCACTCGACAGTCAAGATTAGACTTCTCAAAATATTTAAAACTTGCAGCGGAAATTCTTTTTGAACAACAATGAAGTTAAACAAAACTGTGAAAAACATTATTAAAATAGTCATTGGGAATGTTAAGAAATATTCAGCCGAAAGGAATGAGGGTTTAAGGCACGAAATACTCTTTCGGTTTCAGAAGACAACGCATCTGCCGACGACTAAGTCAACGGAAGAAGCAGGAATAGAAAACCGAAGACTCCTGCCGATGACGTCAGCCGGAAGGAAGGAAAACAAAAGACATCACTCGGTAGACTTCATCTACCGATGACGTGTACAAACAACGCAACACCCTCCGCCGATAATGCCAATACAACTCTTTCCGATAGAATTAAAATACACACTACATCTTCCGATCAATTAGACTACATCTGCCGACACGTGCTTCACGCGTGACTCCATAAGACATCTACCGGTAGACTTTCATCTTCCGATAGACTTACACACCGCATCTACCACAGACTTTCATCTTCCGATAGACTTACACACCGCATCTACCGATAGACTTTCATCTTCCGATAGACTTACACACCGCATCTACCGATAGACTTTCATCTTCCGATAGACACCAAACCACAACTCAATACCTGCCGATAGGCATCACCTACCGATAGAAACAGAGCGACATTCCGAATACTCTTAACTATACCTATACGACCCCATCTAAGAAGAGAACCTGTTTGCTCTACTGAAATCGCTTTATAAACAAATCAGACCAATGCATCACTCTACATCCATCAAATAATAAATTTCAAATTTCCAAAAAATACCAACATCAGAAAGTAAAACTCAATTTGTCCAAAACGCTGAAATCACTACTGTTATGAAAACTCGATCCATCTAAAATAAAGCATTGATAATAAAACCTTCACTCCACAGACATCAATTAAACTGCCCCATCAGCTGCCAGAACATTGTGTGGATGCACTCCTCCAACCCAACTAGCCTTCTGTGAACTCAGTAAACACACCTGCTAAAACTTCTTCACCTACATCACAAAACTCATCTATTAGCCTAATGCTAAGCAAGTAAAACAATAATGATGGAAGTACAGAGATATGCAAATCCTAAATATGCAATTTCTACATTCCTCTTCCTCAGTTATATTGCATTCATTCAACCGGTCTGATGATCCCTGATACAATGGGAGGTGGATCAGCTTTCCCAGGGTATGAATCCACATATATGTCACTTAAGGGGTGGATTAGTTCCCTTAACAGATGATTGATCCCTGATACAATGGGAGGTGGATCGGTTTTTCCCAAGGTATGAATCCAGTTATGTTCGATTAAGGGGCGGATTAATTCCCTTAAAAATGTATTGTCTCAATCTGTTCACAACTCACCATGCTACTTCATGTAAATTCATTTTCGTTTTTCTTTCCAAAATATGATGCATGGCAATTGAAATGAAACATACTTTCATGCATACAAGAAAATCCTAGTGTTTTGTGATGTAGGCCCGAAGGCAAATACAAACTCTACTTACCTGGCCCTCCTGGAATTACTTGGTTGCTAGCTACTTCGGTTTAGCTCAAACCTAAAATCGTAGGCAGTATGTTAGTTATACTTCATTCTAAACAATCCAGGAGTTTAAGGAAATAAATTATGGAGTTCGGATCTTCGTGCATTCCCATTTCACAGAAACCCGAATCTATACCAAATCATAGCGTTTTCCTCGAAACTTCATACATTGTATTCCCTCAGCTATCTAACTACTAAAATCACAAGAAGACGAGGAGAGTTCACCTAGGTTGAAGGAGAATCGAACAGGGGAATCGCCTGGAGAATCCTGCTGCTCGAGCTGAAAAACCGAGAGGAAATGAGAGGAAAGGGTGGCGGCTACCGTGAAATAACTCAAAACCTCTTTCCTTAAATACGTTATCCACTTTTTAAATTTCAATTACTCATATGCCCTTGTCTAGTCATCCACCAACCCTACATTTAATATTGCCATATAAAATGCACCATTAGCTACAAGAGATAGAGAATTGGTCTATATAAAAACCGGGTATTACAAAATGAGTACAGTAAAATATGAGTGAGGTGGAAAAATAAGGTTGAGGAGAGTAAAAAGGAGAAGTAAATAGGAAATAGGATTGAGTTGTAATTTCATTTTGATTTAATTAATGATAACAAGAAATTGGTCATTTATGTAAATACCTACATATTTTTTGTGCCCCTTTCCTTCTCTTTACCACTTCCCTGTTTACTAAACCTTGAAATTAATGTTAGTTGTACTATTTTTTGCTTTGCGTGGATCTTTGGAGTTGATAGTCCTGAGATTAGAATTATGTTCCTTGATGTGCAAGTGTACCCCAATTTGGATTATGTTTTTCAGGTCCTCCAGTGGATGGGTGAGAGGAAGCCATGTTCACAAAATTGTGGAGATTTTAGGCCTTGAAATTTATTGTAGCACCGTCCAAGCATCAGGCAAAACGGCTATTGACAGTTCTTGGGACTCAAAATTATGGAACAATGGAAGTTCTCAAAGTAAACACTATGACTCTATCTTGGCACCGTGCAATGTTTCTTTGTCACTTTTGGTATGCATTTCAATTAAAAGTTGATATCCTACTTCCATTTTCCATAGATAGAAACTAAAACTTGTATTGAAATATTTTAGTATGTGTTTAATAAATACTTCTAGGAGATAAAAAAGAAGATAAAATCAAGTGGAAAAACCAAGAGGTTTATTTACCAGTGATCTGATTGATAAACATTTAAAATTATTTATGATTTGTGTCTGCCAGAATAAATCAATTTCGTACCAAGTCTTTACCGCATGCTTCATGTTAGTTTATTACTTAGAACTATGTTATCCAAGGTCACGTTAACCAAGCCTTGCTTGATTTTGTAGGTTAGCAAAATAGGAAAGCTTGACAATAGTACTCCTCAGTATTCCATCAATGCTGAGTTGACTAACCTGGTTGGTGAAATATATGGTTTTTTATAGTGAAATAAATTTATTTTTCGTAATATTATCAAACTTTTAATAACATGCACTTTTCTGTTAGGTAATTTCATTGGACGAGGTTCAGTTGCAGAATATATTAGTATTGTGGGATAGTTTATACATATGTCGACTTAGAGACAAGTAAGTTAAACCGTATGTCTATGTCGATATGTTAATGTTCAATCAACAACAGGTAGGCTTTTTGTTGTATTCCACTACTTTATTCTTCCTTCTTGGTTGTATTTGTGGCTGCTGAATTCTAAGCGTCTAAAAACTTGCAATACTTGGATTTTTTTAGTGGCATGCATTTGCCGTGTATTGTTATCGTTTAGGGTTGGTTTTCGTGAATGAGAGTTAGTCTTCTCAAAACAAGAATTTGGCCTGTTTTCCTTTACTTATTTAGTGGCATTTGTCTGAGGGCCTCTTGGATTCTGTGTAGTATTCACTCGGGCTAAAGATCTCTAACGCTTATTTATCTATTTCACTGTATTTAGGGATATCCCTCCTTGGGGAACTTTATTGTAGGATTTGAACCTATCAACTTTTTGTACCCTAAGCATCTTGGAAGTAACCTTAAAAAGCGGGGATAGCTTAATTGTTTTAACTATTGTTAAAACCTTTTGTCCCGGCTTACTGTTTCAATTCAGCATCATTCTTAACTCTCTTAAAATTTCTTCCGTATGAATCTACAGCACAATCTTTATTGATAGTTTTCATGGAAATTCTGTTTTTGACGTTGCTTAGGCAATTATGACCTTGAGTGACCTTGAGTTGAATGTTCTTACGCTCAAAGTTTGATGCTTATTCTATTTGATATTTCAGCTGATTGGCATGTTTACAATTTGGTTGATATTGTATTATATGTTTTGATGGTTTTTCCCCTTTGCAATAAAGTTTAATTTTTTAAGAAAAATACTATTTTGGGAGTCTTAAGTGGTGGAAGAAAATTATAACACACTCTCATACTAGAGTAAATGTTGTTTGGGAAAAACTTTTGTTGTTGGGGAGTTGCAGAAGAGGAGAAAATTTTGTTGGTAAGTTTTTGAAGGCCGCTAGTCTTTGTACTCGTTGTCATTCTCTGGTGAGACATTTTTTTTGCCATGCATCAAGAACATTTTTTTTTTCTTTATTATGAGATTGGGAAGAAAATTCACTTTTTTGTAATTGAAATGTTTAGATATGGGCCATTTCGACCATGGGTCTGTCCTTTATCAAAAAAAATGGAAGGCTGGCAAACTTTATGGTGGCACTATGCACAGGAATCTGTTTTATCAGATGTTCGAAAGAAATTAAAAAAAACTTCATGGCGATACCTTGGCCAGCGTCTGTAAGTCTTCTTTGGTAAAAAATACTTCAAAAAGATGCAGATAATTTTCCTTGGTCTCTAAAATCAAGAACATTATTTTTTCCCTTTCTGATTTTGGTCTATTTGTGCACATTTCTTTAGACTCTGAATTTAGTTTTTAGTTTTTATTGAATGTTGAAAAGATTGATGGGAAATTGCTTAGTTAGCATTTGAAATATTAACTCCGGCTTTCCTTTACTTTCTCTTATGTGTAATTAGAAAGTTTTGCTTTGATTTTAAAGTAAGGACAAAACACATACCTTAACTCTCGCTGACATAAAAATTGGGGAAACTTTTTCTCATTACTTACATTATTTCACACAGCAGTTGATAGCAGCGTTACTGTTGTTGGAAGATTTTTTTTAACAATATGCTCATTTACTCCTCAATTGTTATCTCTGTTGTCATTTTTAGGCTAAATAATTTTTTCCTTATTTGTAGTACTTGTCGCCGGCGTTATATAACTTTGTACAAAAACAAACTTGAGCTTCTTCGACAAGACCAGGTGACTCTCTCTTCTTTGATGTGCATGTTATGGTGTGAGAATTTGTTAACTACTTTGAGCATTTTAAAATCACATTTAGACAAGACCTTTCTTTCAAATATCCTCTTTAATATGGTTTTGAATACCAATTCTTTTCTGTATGCACATATAAGTTATCTATAACTTTTGAAGAGCTTGATTTATGGGTTCTCTCGTCGCATTTGGAATTCATTTTAGACTCCATACTACATTGTGTTTTTCCTCAGTGGTGCTCTTTTGTTATGACCATGTGTATTGTATATTTTGGGGGATCATTGTTTTAAAATAGTATTTTTTGTACCAAAAAAAAAAAATTGCATAAATAGAAATTGTTGGTACAAATTCTTACAAGGATTTAGGCTTCCAGTAGTTTTTTTTTTAATATCTAGTTGGTAGTAATTACTCAAATAAGATAGTTTAGTATCTTTAGTGGATTAACAATAAAACTTTTAGAAAAGAAATGGGTTTATTGGACTATTTGAAAAAGATATATACAATTAAAATTAGGTCTGAGTCATTAAAAAAGTATTTAAACATTCAGTTAAAATAGAATTTCAGCTGGTGAAGTGTATGGAAAAACTTTCATTGTAAATACCATGGTGAAGCTCGGAAATACATATGTAACGACCCCAAAATTTAAATTAGATTTTTTCGCAATTTGAAAACTCTAAAATTTTTTCCCAAATTGATTTGCAAATTAGGTTAAATTGGATCGTTATAAAACCCTAATTTTCTTAATTCAAAATCATTGAAAATACAAAAATCATTTAATAAGCGGAAACCTTGAAATTTATATCAATAAATATTTAGAACATTAAATGTTAAACTAACATTAAATAAAACTTTATTCATAAAATAATTTTTTCTAAAAACAACAGCGTACTTAATACAAATCCAATAATTGATATAATAAATTATTCTAACTTAAAACGAAATAAATTTATATGCAACTAAATATAAAAATATCTTTTTAAAATAATATAAAAGCATAACTTTAAATTTTATTCAAAACCGACTACCACATCCTCCTCTGTATGCTCGCCTGTCTCTGGAGGATTCTCGGTCACAGTTAGTTCTTCTCCAGATAAAAACTCACCTACATCACAAAATTAAAAACTATGAGAAAACTCAGTAAGCAAAAAGATGTGCAAGTGTCAACATTTACTTTTTCTCGAATCTTGTCTTATCAGTTACATTCTGGTTAGAACTTGTTCCAACCCTCGGTCAAATATCACATTTAGTTAGAACTTATTCTAACATTCGGTCAAATATCACCTCTAGTTAGAACTTGTTCCAACTTTCGGTCAAACATCACATCTAGTTAGAATTTGTTCAAACCTTCGGTCAAACATCACCTCTAGTTAGAACTTGTTCCAACCTTCGGTCAAACATCACCTCTAGTTAGAACTTGTTCCAACCTTCGGTCAAATATCACCTCTAGTTAGAATTTGTTCCAACCGTCGGTCAAATATCACATATTTTTCGTCAATTCCATCGTTTTCATACACATACAAATGTCCTATCAATTTTATCTTTTTAAATAATTCTATGTCAATGTCTAAATATGCGTGTTCAAATATCAGAAATATAAAATAAAGCTGTAATAAAATAATATAGATTTTGTGATGTAAGGCCATAGTCAAAACGTTGAAAAAAAACGTGATATTTTCACTTACCTGGATTTTGAGAGAGAAAGGAAATAAGATTTTTAGGTATTTTCTTAAGCGTTCGAATAATCTTCTTGCTTAAAAATTAGGGACATTTAAATTTTATTCAAAACAATCATTTTGAAAATAATTAGGGTAGAAATTCCTTACCTATAAAAATCCTACCGTTAGATTTTTGGATCGATTTAGGTGTCCCTACCAATCCAAAAATATTCAGTTGAACGGTTTGGGCCGGTTCGGTCAACGGGTGGTTTGGTTCTGATCTTTAACTGTTGGATCAGTTCAGTTGTTGGATGTCTGGTTCGGTCTGAATTCTTAACAAAAATCGGTTCTCCTCTTCCTTCCTGTATATGGTTCTATCGAGAGAGTGAGAAATAGAGAGAGAGCAAGAATGAGAGACATAATGAGAGAGAGAGAGAGCCTTACGCCTTTAGGGGAGGATTCGCGCACTTAGTTGTGGTTCCCAACAGTAAAACAAAGCTCAGTCGAGAGAAGGATTTCAGTCAGAGAAATCCTTCGGACATTTGAGGCGGAGTTGAGGAAATCCTCGGAGGAATTCGGCCAGGTCTGGGTGGTCGGAGGTCGCGTACGACGATTCTGCAAGGTAGGGGTGTTCTCTGGCGAGGTAAGTGTTTCTTTGATTTCTCTGTTTTTCCAGAAATCGGGAGGAGTGATTTGTTATGTTGGTGTAATTTTCCTTTTCAACACCAAGCACTCCGATTAGGGGAATAGTTTTTCCAAAACTTTCCTAAAAATTTGATACGAATCTGACCCCAATTTGATCAGAATAATCGACAAGTTTATGAATGAATTCTCTCTGTGATTATTTCCTTAACGTTTGTATGTAGAGGTTTGGTATTAGGAATGAAATATTTTCTATATTCTTCAGGTTGACACCTAAGATCATGGTGTTGTTTTGGAAATAAATTTTTGATTTTGTTTCAAAAATCCTAAAATAACTTCTGAATTAGGGTTTGGTTTGACTAAAATTGGGAAATTGCAATTTAGGGTTTGATTCGTTTCCTTAGGTGAGATTAGGAAAGAAATTGATTTCCTTAATTTTGGGATAAAATTTTGATATGTTACAACATATTATTGAGAACGATCTGAAAAAGAAGATTGCGTTGATGGATTTTTAGTTGGGAAAGAAGCAAGCGATGTTACGTTGTTTGAAATATGAGTAGGGATGGATCATTCTCAGTGTAGTCCGGATCTAAAAAGTGGTTTCTCAAAATTGTCATGCTCCTCCTAGTGTTGTGCTGTTGATGTGTCTAGCGTCTCGTGGTCCTTTTACCTTATATAAACTAAAAATAAGATGCTTTTCTTGATGAAGTAGGTTCTTTGTTTTTGAATGAAGAAGGTGAATGATCTTCTCTTGTACTGTGAGGCTGCTTTTATGCAGTGTGGTATTGGTTAAAAATGGAATTGGGTTGGTCCAGTGGTGATAAATTACTTTGCGCAGATGATTGTAGATTTTGGGAGGGAGGATGTGAATAAAATTCTACCCTTGTTTTTCATTGATTGTTTTGGTGTATTTGGAACAAAAGGAATGATTTTCGTATTTGGTTTTGTAATTCCTTTGTTATAATGGAGTAAAATTTTTTCTTTCAGAGGTTTGATCTTTGATCTTTTCATTTTGTTGCTCTTTCTTCGTATTTGTAGAAAATTTTCTTTTTTGACATTGTTCTATAGTTCTATTTGCAATAAAAATAAAATATTGATAATTATATTTAGTTGTTGATGTTAAAAGATGTAAATATTAGGATTGATACTTTTTCTTGAAAGATATTTGATTTTGTAGAAATCAAATTAGAGAGATTTAATTAGGACAGTTTTCTTGTTTATATTTCTAGTTTGTATATAAAACTACACTACATATCAATTATTAGATAGTACGTAGAATAATTTTCTTCAACAGTTTTGTTAACATGGTATCAGAAACTGCTGCCTTAGTGAGCAATAATTTTATAACAATTTTCGTTTGCCGTAGTGAGCAAACTGTGGGAGAGATAAAAGTTGTCTTGGCCAAAATTGTTTTGGCGTTTATTTCTATTAAGAAGAGAATGAATCTCGTTGCTGTTACTCTTCTGTTAGTTGAAGGGTTCGCATCTGTTCGTTGAGGAGTTCGCTTCTGTTCATCAAAGGAAACCTGCTATTCTCCCAAGCGTTCAAGTCTTTCGCTTTTGTTTGTTTTTGACTTTCATTGCTGTTAGGAAGAGTTCGACTCCTCTTTTTGGCAATTTTCTGCTAAATTTTTGGTTTTTGCTGCTCTGATCGTCTCCTTGGTTGTTATCGTCAGAAGCAGTCGACCATTCTTCGAAATCCCAAGTCGAGTTCACTCTCAACATCCACAAATAATTGTCGTTGCCAGATTTTCTACGCGGGTTGGATCAGAACTCCTCTATGTTGTTTGCCCTGTTGCTGTGTTGTTGCATATTTAGTTGTCCTTTCCGATAGAGTGCATGTGTTGCTTCGGAGGGAGAAAAAGATTGGGTCTTGGTGGGCCTGTTAAGTTGACCCAGATGTGAAGGAAATTCTATTATTTTCTTACTTATATATTTAGACCAACGCATAGACATATTTGGGCTTCTATTTTAAGTATATTTACATGGTAGAAACTAAACTTTTTTCTATTCCTGATGTGATTCTTGTGATGTCAAAAATCTCGGATAATAAATTCAATGGTTCTAACTATTTGGATTGGTGTAAGACAATGTGTATCTATTTGAGTAGTATTGCCATATATAATCATCTTACTAACGATCCACCTTCAGACGATTCAAAACAAACATGGATGAGGGAGGATGCTCGTTTTTCTTCCAAATTCGAAATTCCATCAGCAATGGGAGTAATTGATTTAATTAATAATTGTGAATTTGTTAAAAAATTAATGGAATATTTAAAATTTTTATATTATAGAAAAGACGATGTTTCTCGAATTTATGAAGTGGGTAAAACTTTTTATGGAGCTGAAACTAGGGGTCGGCGCGATCCGGTTTCGAGCCAGAATCGGAACCAGACCGGCTCTTTTGGGATTTTTATTCCGGTCCCGAAAACGGCCCCGAGAGTAACCGATACCGAACAGGAACTGGATTGAAAATCCTCCCAACAAATTTTGAATTTTCCGGTCAGGCTTCTGACTTCTGTATCATTTTATAACCTATGTTTTTTCAAAAGTATAGAAAAGCTTAATAAAGACTATTAACAAAACATCATCAAAAATTTTTACTTGCAGAACAACTATATATCATATAAAAAAAACTCCCAATTAAGCAAATATTTTTCAACTTCTTTACCAATAGATTCATCCTAGTTCGGAATCAAACAAAAATTCAATATCTTCTTTTGCGCATTTCACTCTTGATCAATATAATGAAGATATTCTAATTGGCCTTTGCAAAGATAAAAAATAGTGCACTTATCATATTTCCTCTTGTATATCTTATGGTCATCTCTCGACTTCATTCTCCTCCTTTGTTGCATCTTTTGTTTGTATCTTTATTCTCAAAACCATTAATGAAGTCTTGTCTCATTCTAACGGACGAAGTGCTGTGGTTGAATAAATGAATGCTTTCGATACAAACGATATTTTGGACTTGGTAACCTTACCAACAAGGAAGAAAACTATTAGATGCAAATGAGTATTTTCTGTTATGACAAATCCTGATTGACCATTAAATAAGTTAAAAGTTCGTCTTGTTGCTAAAAAATATGCTTATGGGGTAGATTATTCTGATACATTCTCTCCAGTGGTTAAATTGACTTCTATTAGCTTATTTATATTTATGACAGCTACTTATGATTGACCCTTATATAAGTTAAATATAAAAAATGTTTTCTTACATGGTGATCATCATAGGGAAGTGTATATGGAACAATCACTTGGGTTTGTTGCTCAATGAGAGTATGAAAAAGTATGTCATCTCCGCAAATATTTGTATGACTTAAAATAGAGTCTAGGAGCTTGGTTCGGAAAATTTAGTCCTGCAGTCAAAATATTTGGAGTGAACAATGCAAATCGGATCACTTTGTCTTCTATAAATAATTTGCAGCTGACATTATTCTTCTAGTCGTATATGTTGATATTGTCATTACTAGAAGTGATATTACAAGAATTTTATCTCTTAAATAATCTTTTCTCCATACTTAGTTCCATGCTAAAAATTTATAAGTTTTGAAGTATTTTTTAGGCATTAAGATAGTGAGAAACAAGAAAGACATTTTTCTATCTCAAAGAATATAAGTTCTTGACTTGTTAACTGAGACTGGAAAGGTGGGAGCTTAATCAATAAGTAGTCTATGATTCCTAATATGTAACTCACAAAAGACGGTCAATTATTGAAATATCCCGAGAGATATATAAAACTAGTGGGAAAATTGAATTATCTCACTATGACTTGCCCCAATATTACTTATCTTGTCAGTATAGTAAGTCGGTCTATGCCCTTCTCCAACAGTGAACCACTGGAGTGCTTTAGAACAAATTCTATATTACTTGCTTCTAGTCGTGGTATATTATATAGAAATCATGAGCATATTAATATTGAATGCTTCTCTGATGCTGATTGGGTAAGATCAAAGTTAAATAGAAGATCAACCATCGGTTATTGTGTGTTTGTCATAGGAAATGTTGTCTCATGGAAATGTAAGAAGCAAATAGTTGTGTCCATATCCAGTGCAGAATCTGAATACAGGGCTATAGCTCAAGCTGCAAGTGAAATTATGTGAATACATCAACTGTTGGAAAAAGTGGGCCTTAAAACTTCATTTCCATCAAAATTATGGTGTGATAACTAATGTCCGCTTCATATTGCCTCGAATCATGTATTTCATAAACGTACTAAACATATTGAAATCGATTGTCAATTCGTTTGTGAAAAAGTACAAGAAAGTAAAATTTCTACAAGATATTTGAAATCTGGAGAACAAGTTAGAGATCTGCTCACCAAAGCTTTGAATGAAGTCGAGTGAATTATCTTTTTAACAAGTTGAACATGATTGACATTTATACTTTAACTTGAAAGGGAATGTTAAAATATGATGATACGAGCTAGGCAATTTCATTCAAATGGCAACAAAGAAAGCTAAATCGCACAGTACAGCAATGAGGTTCTTCGAGAGTCCCCTCCTCTCTCTAGTTTCTGTAACTAACTAAACTGAATGAATCTATTTTTACCTCTCCCTTTCCTATTTAAATCTCTTCTCCTACAACTGCTTCTTTATTTATTCTCATACACAGCAGTACACTCTTACTCACAGTACACCTACGCCTTAACGTTTTTTCCTAGAATAAGTAAACCTAATAATAGGTTTATCATTACTCCGTCGCCATAGAGCAACCTTGTCCTCAAGGTTGAAGTGAGGAAATTGATTGCGTATAGTGTCAAAAGATTCCCACGTAGCTTCAAAAGCTAGACAATCCATCCACTTAATTAGTACTAAAAAATCTGGGCCTTGACTATTATCCAGTTTAACATCCAGCAAAGCTTCTGGAGTCCATCGCTTAATACTTCTGGAATGGGAACAGTGTCCCCAATCTCGCCTCGCAGCTTCTTGAGTAATGAAACATGGAATACAGGATGGATTTTCGCCGACTCAGGCAACAACAATTTGTACGCAACCTTGCCGATCTTCTTTATTACTTCAAATGGTCCCACAAATCTGGGGGCCAACTTCTGAGATTGATTAGCGACTATCGATCGCTGTCGGTAAGGTTGCAGCTTCAGCCACACTTTCTCGCCCACTTCGAATTGTACATCTCTTCTCCTTTTGTTGGCTGATTGTCTCTTCAACTGCTGAGCTCTGTTGAGGTGGGATTTTGTAAGATCCAGAATCGTGTCTCTATCTTTGAGCTGTTCATCCACTGCAGATAACACCGAGCTTGAATTCTCAATTCGTAAAATAGATGGTGGCTCTCGTTTATATACTGCCCGAAAAGGACTCATCCTAATCGCTAATTGGTATGATGCATTGTACCAAAATTCGGCCCAGCTCAACCATTTACTCCAATCTCTGGGTTTCTCACCGGAAAAGCACCTCAAATAAGTTTCCAAAGTTCGGTTAACTACCTCCGATTGACCATCCGTTTGTGGATGGTAAGCAGAACTTAGCTTAAGAGTAGTACCCTGTAAACGCCATAGCTCCTTCCAAAACAAATTGATAAAAACTCTATCCCTGTCAGACACTATCGATTTAGGCATCCCATGTAACCGGAATACATTTTGCATGAATTTGTCTGCGACAGTCTTAGCAGAATATGGATGACTTAAGCTGACAAAATGGGCATATTTACTCAATCGATCCACGATTACTAAAATTGTGTCGAACCCATGAGATTTAGGCAACTTTTCAATGAAATCCATTGAAACATCCTCCCAAATATCATTTGGAATCGGCAAAACCTGCAGAAGGCCGGATGGTGATAGCGCTTCATACTTGTTTCGCTGACAGACCGTGCAATTGCGAATATATCTGTCCACGTTCTTTCTCATACCAAACCAAAACAATTCCGACGCCAAACGTTTATAAGTCTTTGTCACTCCTTCGTGTCCTCCCACTGGGCTGTCGTGAAAAAGCTTCAAAACTTTCTCCACCACTGTTGAGTTACTGGAAATGACTTTCCGATGCTTATAAAAAAGTTGATCACCTTTTAATAGGAATTTGGAACTATGTTCTGGGTGCTGTAGCAGTCTCTCCCTTATTTTCTGTAACTTATCATCTTCCTGTAAACCATCCTCAAGTTCCGCATTAGAGATCAAACTCTGAGAAATGACTATATTTAAATTCAGCACTTCAGAAACTGTATCTGCCCTCCTCGACAAACTATCAGCTGCTTTATTCTCGCACCCTGGTTTGTATTGAACTTCAAAATCATAGCCCAATAATTTGATTAACCACTTTTGGTGTTCTGGAGCTACCAAACGTTGTTCCAGCAGAAATTTGAGGCTCCTCTGGTCTGTTCTCACGATAAACCTCCGTCCCAAAAGATAAGGTCTCCACTTCTGAATCGCCAGAACGATTGCCATCAATTCTCGTTCATAAACTGACTTTAATTTCTGTTGTTTGGATAATTGTTGACTAAAGAAAGCAATTGGGCGCCCTTTTTGCATCATCACTGCTCCTATACCCATTCCTAAAGCGTCGGTTTCTACAATAAACTCTTCTTCAAAATTTGGAAGGGCTAAGACTGGAACTGTAGTCATGGCTACTTTTAAACGTTGGAATGTTGTATCTGCTTCCATTCCCCAGTTCCATTTGTCTTTCTTCAATTGCTCCGTCAATGGTAAGGCAATCGATCCATACCCTGCTACGAACCGACGGTAATATCCCCTCAAGCCTAAGAATCCCCTTAACTGTTTCAAAGTTCTGGGCGTTGGCCACTCACTAATTGCAGCCACCTTAGTCTGATCCACCGCAACTCCCTTCTCTGAAATCACATAGCCCAAATATTCCAACTCCTTCTGAGCAAATAAACATTTCTTTTCATTAGCATATAGCTTCTCTTTTTTTAGAATCTCCAGTGTCAGCCTTAAATGTAGAATGTGATCCTCCTCTGAGCTACTAAATATTAGAATGTCATCAAAAAAGATTAACAAAAATTTTCGAAGAAATTTTTGAAACAATTTATTCATCAATGACTGAAACGTTGAAGGAGCATTGGTTAGCCCGAAAGGCATAACCAAAAATTCATAATGCCCCTCATGAGTCCGGAAAGCTGTCTTGTAAACATCTTCCTTTTTCACTCTAATTTGATGATAGTCAGATTTCAAATCCAGCTTGGTAAATATTCGCGCCCCATGAAGCTCATCTAATAGTTCCTTTATGTGGGGAATAGGGAATTTATCCTTCACTGTTTCCCGATTTAATGTTCTATAATCCACACAAAATCGCCAGCTATTATCTTTTTTTTTTTTACCAAGATGATAGGGCTGGAAAACAGGCTTGAGCTCGGCTGGATAATTCCCGCCGATAACATTTCTTTCACCATTTTTTCAATTTCATCTTTCTGTATGATCGGATATCTATAAGGCCTCACATTCACTGGTATGGATCCCTCCTTCAACACGATTTGGTGTTCGTGTTGTCTGCTCTGAGGCAACCCCTCTGGCCAGGTAAATACTTCACTGAACTGGGAAAGGATTTCTGCTACTGCTGCTTACAGCAGCTGATTCTCTTCATTATTTGCTATCACCCTTCCTAACTGTATGAAAACAGCTTGTTTCTCTTTTCTCCAAGTTTTAATCATTGATTTCAAAGAAACCAATTTCCTATCCAAGCTCGGATCTCCCCTTATTTCCACTATTTTATGATCAATATTCCACCGCATTATTTTTCGTTTCCAGTCCACCTGCATGTCACCTACAGATTCCAGCCACAACATGCCTAAGATGATGTCTGTATTTCCCAGCTCGATAGGCAGAAATTCCTCGACTACAACTAGTTCTGGAAGCTCTAATGGAACATTCTTACATATTCCCGCTCCTCCTAAAGAATTTCCGTTTCCCATTGAAATTTCGTAAGGATTGGTATTCTGCACTGGTAACTTCAGTTCTTGCACCGTTTTTTGGTCTATGAAATTGTGTGTGGCTCCGCTGTCTATCATTACTATTACAGCCTTGTTTCCAATCTTTCCTTTCAAGCGAACTGTACGCGGAGTTTGAATCCCCATTATGGAGTTCAATGACAATTCCACTGTACTCGGTTTATCCATATATCCACTGTTTTCCTCCTCTTTATCTGCTGTATTTCGACAGTCTTCTTCCTCATCTTCCATAATCAACACTTGCAGCATTTTTTTTTACATTGATGTCCAGGGCCGTACTTTTCATCGCATCTATAACACAATCCTTTTTCCTTCCTTAATCTCATCTCAGATTCTGTTAATCTTCTCTGGGAAACTTCTGTCTTGCCGATTTCTTGTGATTTTGCCATCGTCTCAGGAATCCTCCTGTGAAAGCTATTAATATCTCTTTGTTCCTGTTTCAAAGGATAAGATTGACGGTAGCTTGGTGGCGCCATTGACCGGAGTAAGACATTCTTGTTCTCCACCATTTGTGAAAATTGCATCAACTCTCTCAAGCCGGCGGGTCGCATTAATCTCACGTCCCCCTTTATTTCGTTCTTCAATCCATTAAAGAAGGCACTAATGAGCACTTCTTTTGGAATTCCATACAATCCAGAGATTAGCGCTTCAAACCTTGTTCTAAAATCTTCCACAGTTCCGTCTTGCTTTATCGTCAATAGTCTGTCGCAATTGGTGCCTTCCTTCGCCACCCGGAACCTCTCTGCCAACCGCTGTTTCAACTCCATCCATGTCCGAAATGGACGATTTCTGTTTTCCCACTAAAACCAAGATAGAGCGGGTCCTTCCAAACAGACTGTAGCGGCTTCTATCCTTTCTTCCTTCCCAAGGCGATTGACTGAAAAATAGCGCTCTGCCCGGAATATCCAGCCTTCCACATCGTCTCCAAAAAAAACCGGAAGTTCTAGTTTCCGTGGAAGGTAATCCTTCGTCTTGACCGTCGTCTCATTCTCCCACCTTCTCGAGTTCCCTTCCTCCCACAATTCTCGCGGAATTTCTAAATCATGAGCTCCCCTTCCTTCCGATTTCTCTATCAGTTTTGTCAATTGCTCCTGCATCATCAACATTGTTTTCTCCATCGTCGAAAACTTTCCCAATTTTTTTAACTCTTCCTTCATCTCTGCCATTTCCTTCTGCCAATCGCTCATAGTTTCCTTCTGTGCTTCAGCTCTGGTCACGATTTTGCTCATTCCTCAGGAAAGTGCTCTGATACCAAAATGATACGAGCTAGGCAATTTCATTCAAATGGCAACAAAGAAAGCTAAATCGCATAGTACAGCAATGGGGTTCTTCGAGAGTCCCCTCCTCTCCTCTCTAGTTTCTGTAACTTCTGTAACTAACTAAACTGAATGAATCTATTTTTACCTCTCCCTTTCCTATTTAAATCTCTTCTCCTACAACTGCTTCTTTATTTATTCTCATACACAGCAGTACACTCTTACTCACAGTACACCTACGCCTTAACGTTTTTTCCTAGAATAAGTAAACCTAATAATAGGTTTATCATATGTAAATATTAGAATTGATATTTTCTCAATTGAGGAGATTTGATTTTTTACAGAATTAGAAAACCAAATGAGAAAGATTTAATTAGTTTAGTTTATTTATACTTCTAGATTGTGTATAAAAGCATATTAATGAGATAGTAGGTAGAATAATTCTCTTCAACAGTTTTGTTAACAACTACAATAACAATAGTTGAGTTCATGCAGTGAACTTCAGATCAATATATCCTCCTTGCATTGATAGGACTAGATAATTTATAAGTTCAGACATTAGAGTTTATTTTTTGAACATGATATAGGATGAGAAGAAAAACTCTATGCTGCGGTGATGCCTATGCATATATGAATACTGTAAATCAAATTATTTTCCTGAATTCTCATTCACACTTTTGACATATTTATACACAAGATGAGAAATCTAAACAAGAAAATTATCTTAATCTACTTTAGCTTTTCGTAATAGTCTTATTTTCCTATCCCTATAATTTAGCTCGAAATCTTATCTTTCTAATGTAGCTCAGGATGAAGCACAATATCAAATTCCTTTAATTGAGTAAAATATCAAATCCTAATTAAATATTTACAACCTTTATTGCTCTCTCTTAAGCTGGAATATTAATGTTCATCGCGTCATCCACTCAGGTTCTATCTAGAGCTTTTTGTGAGCAACATTTTACCCTAAACCCAATAGTTGATATTCTATGTATCTTTGAACCTGTCCAATCTGCAAATGAGAAACCTTCAATATTTATGTGCCCATGATTTCATACAATATGCCACACATGAGGGCTTATTTTAAATAATACAAAATTTATTCTAATGTGGTCAATGGTCAACGGTTAGAGAGGACATTGGCTGACAATGGAAACATGACATCCAGTATAAGAGGTATAGTAAGATAATTCAACTTTCCCACAAACCTTCTATATGCCTTGAGATCTTTTAATAGTTCATGTTTTGTGAACTGCCAATCATGAGTCATTGGGATAATCTTTGTTTTATCTCTTAGTTTTCTAGTCTCAATTAATAACTCGAGTACACATTTTATTTGAGATAGAAAAATGTCTTACTTCTTGTTGTCTCAACGCCCAAAATAAACTTCAATTTCCCTAAATTTTTTATACAAAACTGAGTATGGAGAAAAAGTTAAAAAGATGAAATTCCCATAATATCTCCCAAGGAATGACAATATCATCAATATATACAAGTAGAATAATGACGTCAACTTCAGATTGTTTATAAAAGACAAATGATCGATTTTTTTTTCTCTCAATCCAAACTTTTAAATTGCCTTGTTTAATTTTGTAAACTAAGCTTGCAAACTCTATTTCAAACCATGTAGAAATATGAGAAGATAAAAACTTTTTTGTACTCCCTCAGGTGGTCGATTCATAAATTTTTTTTTCTCAAAGATCACTATGTAAGAACATATTTTTAATATCTAAACGATGTGAAAGCCAATTATGAGTAGTTGTCATAGATACGAATAACCTTATATAAGTTAAGTTACATACAAGAGGGAAAGTGTGAGCATAATTCACTCCGTAGGTTTGAGCATATCGTTTAGCAACAAGACGAATTTTTTGTTTATTTAATGACACCATCATGATTTACCTTATTTGCATCCAATAGCTTTCTTCTATGGGGCCAAGTTTAACAAATCTCGAGTACAATTTTCATCTAAAGACTTCATTTCCTCTATTATACGACTTTGTTAGCCAGAATCAAATAAAACTTCATTAATAGTTTTGAAAATGAGGAGAGTGTCAAAAGATACAACAAAGGAACAAAACGAAGTTGATATGATTGTAGGACTCAAATGAAGAATTAAGTATGTGTATTTTCTTTTATCTTTGCGAAAAGCAATTGGAGAATTATCATTTAAGACTAATTCATTTGAATAGTTAGAATCATTGATAAGATCTAACACCAAAACAGTCATGTTAGGAACTAGGAGAATCTTCCTTCAATCGTAATAGATATTCAAATAGTTAAGAGAGATCAATAGAGATAGGATGTGATAGCTTGCTATGTGAAGGCTTGGACGGCCTAGTGTGAGAGCTCAATCCATACCAGAACGGGTGCACAATTCCACATCGCTTAGGAGAGAGGAAAATACATGATTTATAAGTAGAGTTCCCCTTCTTACTTAGTAAATCGCGTTTTGGGCTAGCTTCAAGAACAAATCAGTGCGGCATTCGATCCAAAATATACAATTTTGTACTAGGAGCACTAGAGGACATTACAAATGGTATCAGAGTTACTGCACAACTGAAAGTGTGGCCGACAAAGACGGTTCCCAACGAGGGGAGATTGTGATATTCTGTCATGTGAAGGCTAAAACAGTCCAGTGTGAAGGCCCAACCCATATCAAAGGGGGTGCACAATCCCACATCGTTTGGAAGAGTGAAAAATGAATGATATATAATTATAGTTCCTATTCCTACTTAATATGACACGTTTTGGGCTAACTCCAAGAATAAATTCGAGAACTCCAGTTCAAAGTGGATAATATTGTATTAGGAGCACTGAAAGACGTTACACAGGATGACCCAACTATTTGTTATTGGCTAGATGATCGGGTCTTTAAATAGGCTTTGATTACAAAAAAATATTCAGATCCTCAGTCCACTGGTTTCCTTAAGAAACCCTAGGGACTTGATTACAAACAGAAAAGGCTTGGTGAAAATGGAAACAATATTTTGCCAAGAAATAATCACATTAGCGACGACACTGGAGGACATTGCAGAGGACGACCCAATTATTTGTCCTTAGCTAGATGATCAGGTTTTTAAACAGGCTTGATTAAAACAAATTATCCAGAACCTCAGTCCACTGGTTTTCTTAAGAAACCCTAGGGGCTTGATTACAAACACAAAATGGAATCAAACACGACCGAGCTGGAAACAATGTTCCGCCAAGAAATAATTACATTGGCGATGACAATGGAGAGGTAAAGCTGAGCCAATCGTCAAATAGACTCTGTTTTAGATGTCAGTTCCGAACCTAGCCCAGTTTGATGATCTGAGTTGCGACGTACTAAGGTCGAAATCTTCTTCTGGTGGAATAAAAAATTTATGTTAGGCTCAATAGTTGGAGAGAACACAGACAAGAAATCCAAGCAGAAAACTGATCAATATGTGGGTTTGATTTCTAGCAGAACTTGTAAGAATAGTGGATGGTTCCCTTTTTTAATTAATCGAGTAACATAAACTCAGATTCAAACCATCTTTCTGAAGGGGTGAACAAAAAAATTTCCAAACACTGCTCACTGGGGCAAAAAAAAAAAAAAAAAAAAAAAAATCAGAATTCTAGAATTCTGAAAAATTTTCAAAGCTTAGATACCAGGCAAATCTTTGAAGAACAAATAAAATATTTTACTTAATTTAAATTTATAGTGGTTGACGTATTTATGCGCTTGATTATAAATCTAAACAATGAAATTAGTCAAATCAAATCCTTCTAATTTAGCTCTTAGTAAAACATCAAATTCTAATTAAATATTTAGAGTTTTTGACATATGAATATCATTGAAGTGCCACATTTTTTTTCTCTTTCTACTCTCGGAATGACAAAGGCGAAAATTTGTGTGTTATATTTTGTATTAGATCTTTGATTAATACACTAATGTACGCCTAAAAGTTGTTTCCTTCTTGACTTTAATCTTAACTTTATTAATTATATTCTTTATCTTTTTCGCTCTTTCTGGTTTTTTATCAGTCTATTGACGAACATATTCTTCAAGAATTGGAGCTGATGGAGAAAGAATCAGATATAGATGATATCTTGCGTTATAGGTCCCTTGCTGAGAGCCAGATACAGGTAATGTTGGTATTATTTGAACAGAAGAACATTCTTGTTTATTGATTTCTTTCACCCATTGTGGGGTACATAGTTATAAGTGATTCTAATCTAGGAAGAACAAATAAATCCTAATTTAGTGCAGAAAATACAGAAAAATGTACAAGTTGTTAATGAAAAATTGGTTTTTCCATTCATGGTTTGAGTTTTTTCTGAAATTGAAGAAGGAACTGTCGAGGAAGGATTCTTATCAATTTACTTATCAAGTATTGCTTTCTCGAATATGAAATAGATTGAAATATTGTTATTGTTTGCCCTTTTCTAAAATTTTCAACTACCTGTGGATTGCTGTTGAGAATCAAAGTGCATTATAGAAACCAATGCTGTGTACATGTTATATAGTTTCGGTATTTATATATGTACCACATTCATTTGTATACAGACATTGGCTACAAATATGTGAGAAACCATTAACTACATAGAACCTATACTAGTTAAATGTATATGTCCGTGCAAGCAAAATTTTTTTGTGCTTGCATGTATCATACAAATGACTTAATCTTGTTTAATATGCCTGGAATGTTTAGTACCTGTTTAACTCTACAACATTTGGTATGGGAGGGGCACAACTAGTGACGGTGGAAAAATCTAGAATTGATGAGCGTACAACTGGAAAAAGTCGTGGATGGTTGAATTGGTTGTCCCGTGGTATGCTCGGCGCCGGAGGTACAGATGATTCTAGTCAATTTTCTGGTGTTGTTTCAGATGAAGTTATTAAGGTACTTTTAATTTATTGGTTCACTACCAACTACTCTTCTTCTCTGAATTTTCTCACTAGTGTTTTCCACAGGATATATGGGAGGCGACCAAATTCCATCCGTCGGTTTCGTCTAATGTGGTGGCTGTTGGAGGGGGTAAAATCTGCTTATGTGCAGTCAAGTTTGACATTCATCATATTTCAGCAAAACTGTGGAGCAGGTATGCTTGTAATTTCTGTGCTTTTCTCTAATCTCTTAGAAATGTACCTTAGAGGAACGTGGATTTGACAGGAATATCCATGTTTTTTTAATCTTCCAAATATGATGTTGACTTTTGTATTTATTGGCTTTTATTGGTTGTATACAAATATATAGATGAGTTGCTCAAAGTCAAATTTGAGAAATAATTAGTGAGTTCTATATAGGTTTTCACTTCTTAATTCATTTATAACTATTGTCATTAATTTATATTTACTTTTATGCATTTATAAAAATTATCATTATTTTATATTTTATATAAATAAATTAATAGAGTAAATTAAGGATGAAAAAAATATGAAATAAGAATGAGATGAAGTGAATTTGTCATTTTATTTTGATTTAATTAATGAACACATTAAAGACAACATTAAAGACACGATTTTGCAATTTTATCTTATCTATTATTTTTCATGTTTGATTTTATTTCTTTTATCTTCTTAGATAGATTTAATCTTATTAGAGATTTCAAATCATAAACCAAACTCTATTTGAAGGGATTGTGGTGAATATTAGATGAAGATTTTTTTGAGATTTTTGAAAATTAATACAATTTTCTCTACTTTGAGAGTTATTACTCTGGTGTTATTCTATTTCTCTATTTCGATTACGAAATAAAATTTCCGCTGCACCAAACTAGTATCAGAGCAAAGATTTGACCTCAATCTGATGCCTAATGAAGGTTCAAGTTGAGAACAAATCAACAACAACGAACGACAATTGGAGATCCTCGAATGACTTGACGCCATAGATCAACGATTTGAAAAAAAGTTTGATGAAATTTGTAAAACAGAGGACAGTCTTACGAGATGATGATTGTGATGGCGGTCGAGGAGTGACAAAATTAGGTGCCTCAAAGATTTGATTTTAATGAATTTTACTACAACCAAGAAAACAATGAATTATGGAGAAGAACACTAGAAAAAAATCATCGTTAAACCCTAATGTGGTTGTGGAAGAAAACCCAAAGCCTAACCAATCACCCAGGGTTAGGTCGGCTGCCAGGCAACCATGGCGGACCAGTCAACCTCGACCACCAGAGGCATCGAACGACCATAGGCGACCACCCTCCATACCAGAACTTGACTGTGTAGATGCGAATCTTGCACCCCCAGCTTAATAATTATCCTAAGTTTTTTGTGTGCTGAGTTTCTAATTGAAGATTAAATACTTATGAATTAAAGATGAAGATGGATTTGCTGAGTATTGACAGTCAATGAAAAAATTATTGTGATTCGCTTTGGAATCGACTTGTCGTTGCACATAGCCAAAACAACAAACCATCATCTCCAATATGTGACGATGATCAACGACAACAATTGTTAAACCCAAGAGGCAGTCTTCCAACAACCGATGGACCTTGCACATCATCGATTCCTATGGTTCCAAAATTGAATCATAAATTCAAATCCTACTAGGCAATTATGATTCTTTAAACACCTTTCAATTTGATGATCATTGTCTCCAACAAGATATGACGATGTTAAATTTGAAATTAGTGAATCTGAGATCGATGGTGATTTGCTGAACGAGATAACTAGCTAGTTGGGCAAGACAACTAGTATATTTGACAATCATGATGAACTTGTCCCACCTCAAGAGCAGATGTTTCTTCAACAACAAAATATTGTAGACGACAAACGTGGAAAAACAGAATTAAAGTTGTTTGAGCAATTTCAAGAATCAAACTTTGTTATTGTATTAGACATGTGCGAATCATTTGAAGTTACCAATGCGGTCTCCATCGAAATTCAAAAAAGGGCATTATGGTATTTATCAAATTGAGTTTTTGAAGCAACAAACACCTAATTTGTATTCAATCTTGGAGGGATTATTTGGTGCTACAAAAGTCGAGGATGAATTTTTTTCAAGAAAAGGAAATTGATGCAAGACACAGTTGTAGCCCATGCCCATAAGCCCGTGATATTTTAATATTTGCAATCTTTTTAATATCTTATCTATTAATTTTCGTATTTGATTTTATTTTTTTTAACTTCTTAAATAGATTTATATTTTTAAAAAATTTTCGTACAAGATTTACTTAATCTTATTAAAGATTTCAAATTATGGCTTGAACTCTATTTAACTGGCTGTGTGAATGTTAGAGGGAGATTTTTTTTTAGACTTTTGATAATTAATGCAATTTTTCCTATTTTGAGAGTTATTTCTCAGGTGTTATTCAATTTTCCTATTTCAATTACGAACAAAAACTTCTGTTGCACCTGCTCATTTGCTCTATAGTAATGAGATTCTATTTGAGGAAAAATTACTTTTTTATAATAAGGAGCAATGTGTATCGTAATAAAGAAATTAGAAGAGAAGAGAGAGGAAGAACTCTTATTGAAAAAGTGCAAAAGTTACATTTAGTTTATAGCAACTTTTCTTCTATTAGACAGAATCAAATCAAAACGATAATTCTTAAAATACTTACACTATTGACCCATTTAACAATAGTAAAATTAATGTTGTCCAAAATATCAATAAGTTGGATAGTAGAGTCTTGATCCGCTTCTAGGAGGACTGATAGATGAGGTATGCGCCCGTATGTGTTAGATTTCTTGACATTTATTATCTTTTTCGTGATAAAATCAATCTATTGTTTGCCTCTATGATACGACTCAATCACACAATGATTGCTGAATGTGGACCTTTCAAAGAGATACGATCTAGCATAATGTTATACAACCATTCTAATTGACTTTCAATTCTTTTCCCTCCGAGAGTGATCCTGATTCTCGTTGGATTTAGAGTCTTCTACAAGTCTCTCATCTTGATCAATATTTTCTACGCTCATCTCAGCTTCCTCTATGAACTTCACTTTGTACAAGTGCATATGGAAGCTTCTAAGATTACTTGTATACGAGTAATCTAATGCAAAAGAGGAATCCTTTTAGAGCATTATCTCCACATTGTTGTCCACTCTATTAGGCCAAGAGTAAAACTAAAAACCACGTCATGATCTATTTTGACGTGGCTAGAAAATTGTGGATGGAGTTTGTTTATCTTTCAATTGGTCAATGAGAGTTCATTTTGATATTGGGAGCATTATCAATGATGTTTCTATTATCGATAGAAGATATGAGAAGATAAATTTAATTTTGAGAGTCAATATTAGTTATATGTTGGACTATTTGGATTCATCGCAATAGATATTTGAAAATAATAATAAAGCAATAGAAGGAGAGAGGAAGAATCCTTATTGAAAAAGTGCAAAGTTACATTTAGTTTATAGCACACTTTCTTCTATTAGACAGAATCAAATCAAAACGATAATTCTTAAATACTTACACTATTGACCCATTTAACAATAGTAAAATTAATGTGTCCAAAATATCAATAAGTTGGATAGTAGAGTCTTGATCCGCTTCTAGGAGGACTGATAGATGAGGTATGCGCCCGTATGTGTAGATTTCTTGACATTATTATCTTTTTCGTGATAAAATCAATCTATTGTTGCCTCTAGATACGACTCAATCACACAATGATTGCTGAATGTGGACCTTTCAAAGAGATACGATCTAGCATAATGTTATACAACCATTCTAATTGACTTTCAATTCTTTTCCCTCCGAGAGTGATCCTGATTCTCGTTGGATTTAGAGTCTTCTACAAGTCTCTCATCTTGATCAATATTTTCTACGCTCATCTCAGCTTCCTCTATGAACTTCACTTTGTACAAGTGCATATGGAAGCTTCTAAGATTACTTGTATACGAGTAATCTAATGCAAAAGAGGAATCCTTTTAGAGCATTATCTCCACATTGTTGTCCACTCTATTAGGCCAAGAGTAAAACTAAAAACCACGTCATGATCTATTTTGACGTGGCTAGAAAATTGTGGATGGAGTTTGTTTATCTTTCAATTGGTCAATGAGAGTTCATTTTGATATTGGGAGCATTATCAATGATGTTTCTATTATCGATAGAAGATATGAGAAGATAAATTTAATTTTGAGAGTCAATATTAGTTATATGTTGGACTATTTGGATTCATCGCAATAGATATTTGAAAATAAATCTCTGAAAATTGATTTATGGAATAACATTAATTTTTTTTTTTTTTTTTTTTGTCAAGTGAGCTTATAGCTCTAACTATTTCAAGACTTGTCTTTTTAACGTAATTCTCTACATTTTGAGAAAAATTATTTTTCATTAATTTTTAGATTTTTTGACTCGAAAAGAATAACATTGAGATATTGACGCATAGGAAAAAATTAACTTTCGTATTGATAAGTAGGCTTACAGTTTTAAGTATTTTAGGATCTATTTTTTCGTTTGGTTTCTCTGCAATTGGAGAAAAAATTGTTTCTAAATAATTGTGTTGTTTGTTTTTGCTAAGGCAGGGTTCTTTTCCTCCGATTTCCTTGTACAGTCTTATTTGTTAGTACAATTTGTTACTTGTAGACGCAATATATGATATATATTCATGACATTTATATCGGAGTTGATGTTTCTCAAGTGTCTCATCAATTGTTTTCCATTGTTCTTTCGTTTTTTCCTGTTTCAATTAGTTATTATTGTTTTTATTGATTATAAAACTATTCAGGAAGCAGGTTCAAGTCATGGAGATCTTTTTCACGGGGACCATTATTGAATGTATATTTAAGGAAGAATCTGGATCTGTTAATTTCCTGATCAACTCTGTTGAGATAGTTAATCCTAGTAACCAGAATGTTATTCTGCTGATTAGAAAGGTTTGCATATATCGTATTGTCTCTTTAGGTTGTGTTTTATACTTAATCTAATCATTTTTGTTAGATGGAAAAAATCGTGTTTCCTTCAACCCCGAGGAATGCTATAATGCTGAAAAATGCCAAGGATTTGGTTTACAAAATTTGATTTAACATGAACTTGTAATTTTTTTTTTTTTTTTTTTGAGATAAGAAACGAAGTCATTGATTAAGAGAAAATATAAAGATTAGAAGGGAATGACCTTTCTAAAAAAAAAAACTCTAGGTAAATCAATCTCTCTTTAATTAGAGAGAACAATACTAAAAGGATAAATCTTGAAAAATTCTGAACAATAAGTCTTCTTAGCAATAATGAAATTAGTATTTTTCTAGAAATATGTGATTGACACTTTATTATAAAAGATAACAACATTACGATAAAGTCAAGTAGTAAAAAAATAATCAACACTTCTAATCTCAATATTAACTAGGGGTGGAAATCAGTTCAGTTAAAACCAAAAACGAATCAAATAGAAAATTTGGGTTTGGTTCGGTTTCATATTTTGGAAACCGATTTTGGATCCAAATCGAGGTTCAGTTCTCAGTTCCTTCTTTCAAAACTGATCAAACCGAACCTAATTGAATTTATAATATTTATATAATTTCTTAAATTTTTATATTGAAAATTACAAATTATAGAACTAAACAGGTCGAAACCAGCTCAAATCGAGCTTAAACTAGACAAAATCGAGTTTAAATAAAAAAAATTAAGAATGAAAACCAAACCAAGCAAAATCCAATATATCGGTCCAGTTCAATTTCAATTGAGAGCAGAACCGAATCGAACCGAACCGATTCCACCCTTAATATTAAGTTTCACTTCTTAAATCTTTCTTCCTTATTAAGGATGTCAAGAAGGAAGCTCTAAATGTCAAGTGCGCCCCTATAGTCCGATTGAAAAGATAAAGTAATTGCCTCCAAATGCCTCTGGCAAGCTCATAATTAATCATAACGTGAGTATTAGTTTTATCATGCTCCTTAAAAAAGACAACAATGCGGAGAAAAAGCTAAGAAATGGTTTCTCTTCTAAATCTGATCGCAATATACAATTTTTTATATATAAGAATTCAAGCAAAAACTTGAATTTTTAATGAGACTTTTTTCTTCCAAACAAATTAAGAAAAAACAAAAGAAAAAAGACCTGGAAGAACAGTTTGTTGAAGGGTCAAAAAGTCATCTTCTGGTGTCAGACAATACTCATTCTTGAAGAGAGAAAAAATTAGTACCATGAAGAGTATAAAACTTAATAAGCTCATAGATATAACTTTGATGACAATACTTATGACAGAACAAGGACTTAGTACTGTTACAAGAGGTCCTATTTCAAAAAAAAAAAAAGATAATTTTCAGCTATGATGGGTAGGTCTTTTGTTCTAAAGAAACAAATTCTTTAAGTTTTTGGAAAACATGTCAAAATGGGAAAGACAACGTTTTATGTTATCAAAGCGAAACCATAAAAAAATTTTAATATCTTAAAGGCCTGGATCAAGTGGTTTGCTTCACGACCCCATCTCTTGGCATTCTGAGATGGTGCAGTGGAAATTTTATTTTGTAATCAAAATGAAAAAATAAAATAATATCATATAAGTGACTCTCAAAATAAAAAAAAAATTATATTGATTATCAAAAGTCTTTCTTAACTATTACAAATAAACTCGTTGATAGAGTTTTTCAATATTAGCATAGAAGGAAATAATTATTAAAGGATATAATAAATTAAGAAACTAATTAACTAGAAAACTAATTAATTAGAAACTTAAGGAAATAGAAAACCTAAATAAAATAAGAAACTAATTTAATTAGGAAACTAATAAAATAAAAAATAATAATGTAAAAAATCTAATGAAATCATGGTTTGTCTTACATCAATTTCCTCTGCTTGAAGAAAACTCGTCCTTGAGTTTCGAAGATGTGAAAGAACTCCTCCTGGATTGAATACGAATTTGGTTTTTGTTGTCCAAAAGTTAAGATTGGTAAATACGATAACACTCTTTTTGAGCCTCAATGGAGAGCACAATATTTGTTTCAAATTGATTGCAAAGCTCGCACAAAATAATAAAGTTGATTCTTGAAATTGCTCAAACGACTCTATTGTTGTTTCGACACTTTCGTCGTCTATGATGCTTTGTTGTTGAAAAAAGTTATTTTTTTAAGGTGGGACAAGCGCATTATGTTTGTCTAAAATATCAATTGGCTCAGCCAACACCCTATCTATCATGTTTTCAGATTCATCAGTCTTAGATTTAACATCGTCATATGCTAAAAGCTCTTGCTTGAGACAACGATCATCAGATTGAAAGGTTAAGAACTAGAATCGCCTTTTAGAATTAGAATCTCAACTCATTGCTTGAGTCACAGTAATCGATGATGTGTAAGGTCTATTAGTGGCTAAGCTAAATAATGGTTGTTGTCGATCTTCGTTACAAGTCGTAGATGATGGTTTTTCGTTTTAACTATAGGCAATGGTTGACCGATCGTCGTTACAAGTCGCGAATCATAATATTTTTCTATTGACTATTGACACTCGATAAAATCATCTTCATCTTGATTTTGTGAGTATTTAGCTTTCGATTAGAAACTCGACCAACAAAAAAAGCTTGTTCTTCATCCATTGAATAATAATATATTCTGTGCCTTCATAAAAAATCTTCAATTTCATCATCATTAGAATAAAGATCTTTGATCTTCAATTGTTGTTTTACATGTTTGTGTTGCACCTCGTTAATCATCGTTGTCATTATCTGTGTGGAATTGTTAAGGGTTTCGTGAATTCCATTGATCTCTCGATCGATTTTTTCAAATTGTTGATCAATGATCTCACATCCTTGTTCGTAATCGGTGATTTGTTGTCCACTAGACTCTTCATCGCCATTAGGTCGAGGAGAAATTTTTTTGCTTTAAATACCAATTTTGTGCAGCAGAAGTTTTGTTTGTAATGGAAGCAGAAAAATAAAATAAAATTAGAGAAATAATTCTTAAAATAGGAAAAATTATATTGATTATCAAAGTTTTTTTTAACTATTACAAATAAACTCTTTTATAGAGTTTTTCAATAATAACGTAAAAAGAAATAATCATAATGAAATATAATAACTTAAGAAATTAATTAATTATAAATTTATGGAAGTAAGAAAACTAGATAAAATGAGAGACTAATTAAGCTAGGAAGCTAATAAATTAAGAAATAATAATGCAGTAAATCTAATGGAATCATGGTTAGTCCTACATCACGGACGAAAGGCATGTTCTTTCAATTGGAGAAAAATTAAAAAGGAAGGTCCCTAAATTGTTTAAAGTATTTTTCCATTTTTCTTTGAGGAAATCAAGCCATCCCATGCTAGAAGCTAGGCGCTTCAGTTTTACTGAGCTATTTTGACAGACACCATTCATGAAGGAGAATATTTAGAAATTGTGATGGATGCAGAAAATTAATTACATCCAGTTATGACATTTATGACAGTTAATACTCTAATGGATTTCTTGTAAAATAATAATTTTAGCTGATGAAATGTTATCTATGGTACCATGTCCTTCACATGAGAACACCCCATTGTCTAGTTTCCTGGACTGCCCATATACTTGTTCGAGGGATATTTTTTACCTGGAATCTGTTGGAATGACTTATACATTGATCTTTATTTGATGCAGCCAATTATTGAAAAAAGTATTGACGAGGAGGGTTCTTGTAGTTTTCAAGTGGTCTTGTCGCAAAACTATGATGTTGGCTTGTCAGTGAAGGTGCTCTTTCTTTTGTACATCCCTTATTTGAAGGGAATTTATGATCATTTTGATATATTGCTTTTGTCTCATGCTTATTTTGACGCCTTAAATTCATCACTCTGCTTTCAGGTGATACTTAAACCGCTAGAATTTTCTCTTGACAAAAAATTTGTACTTCATGTCATGGAATTTTTTGGTGCACTGAAATCGTACAAGCTTCAACATGACAGGGTATGGAATAACATTTAATGTGTGCACGTTTGATCTCTAGAAAATTGATTGGAACTTCATGATTTTTTTTTGCAAACAAAAAATTTTGGTGAAAATAAATAATGCAAAAACCTTTCCTAATTTTAAACCAATTAGCTTGTTCACTTGCTTGCACAAAACATTGCTAGTTATTTGATTGTTAGAAAACTGCGAGAGGCCATAAGGCGGATTGTATTTTTTTATATACAAATGGGGTTTTTAGTTGCGTCATTAGTTATTAAAATGACTACATACCTAGTGATTCTTAGTGAAGCATTTGGTTGCAAAGAAGGGTGGGTAATTGGTGCTTAGTAACCGCCTTATTTCTTTTAAAAAAAAAAACTATGTTGAGTGGAAAACGAAGAATAAAGAGCAGCTGGGGATGAATAATAGAAATGTGTACATAAGCTTAGGAAGCTATAAGAAACTATTAGATGGAGTAGTTAATAGAAGTAGTTAAAGGGCAGTTGATAAAAACTGCATATATATGGAAAATAGTAATCAGGGAATAGGAACTTAGTGGTGGAGAAAGGAGAGCCAGATTTTTGAAGTTCTGGAAATTAGTTGTGAAGTGACTATTTTCAAATAATTAAAGTCATCCCTTCCTCATTTGTGGTGTGTTTTGTGGAAATTTCTTGGAGAAAAACATCCTAAACATACCTAACAGTTTTCAGTTTTGATTAATTGAGGGCTATGGTTACCCTCTTTTTTCCCTTTTTTGTTTGCTTGGTGGTTGGTGGTGTATATAATGTTATTGCCCGAGGGAGAAGGCTGTTATAATGAGGTCATAATTTTATTTATTCATTTATTTTTTTTCCATTATACAATCACATTTTTTTTCAGAAAAGGTAAAAAAAAAAAAAACATTTGCAATAGTTTTTATGATGTGTTGCATTGGCTTCTAATAGCTATCTGATTCTGTATAATGGTTTAATAATACTAAAGATGCATTCAAACTGACAGCAATTTATATCTGTACTGCAGGTTCTTTCATCAATAAATGGGATTGAAAATGACAATGCTCGTCTTTTATCGAAAGCAGAGTACGTTTTGTTTATACTATATATTTCTTTTGGTGCTTTGATTCCGTATCAATTGATAAACCTTTTTTTGTTGTGTTTGTAAATATGGTTATTTCTTTGCTCATATAGGTACGTTTTATCTAGTCATAAGAAAGTGACTTGGGACGTTAGTTTCGTCAATATTACCATCAATGTCCCTTGGAGAGATGCTGTTTTTCAGCATTACAGCTTGGTAATTCCTATTTTTACTGCATTGAACACATTATTGATTGATGCAAGATGATGATTGGCAAAAATAAATAAACCTTTCCCCGAGCTGAAACAGAAATTAAAAGAGTCATGCAGTGAATTTTGGTTTCTCTCTTTTGGTGTATCCATATTTTATAAGTATTTTATTTTAGAGTATACATGAAAGCAAAAATTCTGATAGACTTCAGATTGCAATTCACTTTTTCTAGAAGAAAAGAAATATGAAAGTAAATAATGCATGTAACAGCAGAGAAGACGAATAGTGTAGAAATAATAATAGTCATTATTGTAATGTAATGGAAAAGGTAAAAGTTAGTAGAATATGACAGCAATGAGGGCTGCTATAATTGTGTGCTACATCAAGATTTTACTGTAAAAATAATACTCGATAAACAATCACAATTAAATAGTGATGGGTCATTCTGTAAAGCATCATTTATGTTCATAGCACTGAAATATGCTTTAACATTTAGGTTATATCCCGGTATATTAGTGTATTTGAATAAGTATGAGTATGATTATTGAGTTAGATTATATTTGTGTTTTAAGTTTGATTTGCATGGGATTTGGGATAATTACTTTGTTTTTTAATTCTCAGTTGATTTAGTTGTTAATTAGCTGATGTTGTTAGGTGACTAAGGAACACAGAACAATATTTTTCCTGTGTTCTTTGTGTTTTGGCCGACAGCCTTCATCTTACATACGACATGTCTCTTTTTGCTCTTTTTCATGGTCAATAATGTCTTATAGGCAAACGGTTCTTTATTATATTTTAGTATTTTGATTAATGAAAAATATTTTTGTTCATAGAAGCTCTGAATTCACTTAAACTTAGATGTAAAAGTTTAATTGTCTATTCTTCCTTTTCCTTTATTTATTTTTTCTAACTTCCAGCATCCATACTCTGCAGGTATTGCAACTGGAAACTTTGCATCTTATGTCTAAAGATATTTGGGACATTCTTTCTCCCACTGTTACAGAACAATCCTTTGTGCCGAAACACATTGATGATACAGTCTTTTGTGATGTTCCTTTAGCCTTCCAGCTTCGAGATCTATATGACCAGTTTGAGTTCAAAATAAATGATCTTAAGGTCAGTTTTCCTAAATTTTGGAATTCTCTGTCCTATGTTGCAGTTTAATCTCAGCAGTGACCATACATGTTTCTACAGATGGCCATGATGACACCTTTTAATTCTCAAAAGGTTTCCATTTTGGAGAAATTCAGTGCCTCTATTGCTGTTGGCCATTGTCTTATTTCAGATGAATCAATATTGAAACAATTCAAGGTAATTGATAATAGTCTTTATTGATTAAGAGCTAAGCGGAGACTTACGCGTAAATTATTCTGAGTGTGAGCTCACTGTGCAACGAAAATTTTGTTTCGTAATCGAAATAGGAAAATAGAATAACATATCAGAAATAACTCTCAAAATAGAGAAAATTGTATTAATTATTAAAAATCTAACTCTTTAACGTCTGTTATCACCCATTAAATAGAAACATAAATTAAATTATTAAAATAAAAATAAAAGATAAAATATTAAAATAAAACGAGAAAAGACTCATGGACTTATTGAGTTTGTTTGGGTCTGAGTCTGACATACATCAGCTCACCCTTAGAAAATATAGTTTAAAATTAATACTTTTTTTCCATTATCAAAAAGTGTCATGTTTGAAGGAGAGGGGTATTGGGGAAGATTTTTGATATATTTGGAATACGAGGAATAAGATCATTTTTAGCGAAGAAAAGCCGGATTTAGTTAATTTAATAAACTTTTGAGTGACTTTGTTTTGGTTGGTAGAGTTACAGTTGATATAATAAATTGTAAGAAATTTGGCCGGAGCATTTTTCTTAGCTCATCTCCTTGTATATAATCATTTTATATTATATATTTTTTTATTGCTAACAAAGAAGGTACAACTTTTCTTTTTACTTAAAAAATACCTAATAAAACTCAATTTTTTTGAAAGAATGCTACTACTAGTGTTATTTGGTTGAAACTCAGAACTGCTTATTTGACATGATGAAGCCATTGCATGTTTCTTCTTTAGGGTCTTTCTCGTATATTACGGCAAGTGGCTTGTTATTATATTATCAAGTGTGCTTCTATTTCAGGTTTTTGTTCTTGCTTCATCACTTTGTGCGAACATGTCTCCATCAATATATGTTGCAGTTCTGGACTTGATTGAAAATTCACTTGCAAAGAACGAATATGAAAATGCCACATTAAAAGGATCGAATAATCTTGTTTCTGCTTTCTCTGTTGGTGCAACAATCCAATCTGTTAGTCTCAGACTTGGCCTTGAAAATGATGGAGATAATAGTTCTACTCTTATGCTTGCTCTAGAGGAATTTGAAATGAGGTATTCAGTGTGTTGGTTGTTTGTTTTATTGTATTTTCATCTTTCTAGTCAACAGTATGATATCATTTCTTCAAAATTAGTAACTTCATTACTAGTTTATTTTATGTATCCGATTTAATAAAAAACACTGTTTTAGGGGAAACAGATATCCAAAATGAAGATATATTCTAGAAAAAGAAAATCAAAATTTATAGAGACTTTTATTATCAACTGTATACATGTGAATATGCTGTCAGAATGGTTTAATGAATATATAGCTCAAAAAATTTTCCTCAACCTAATCTAATGCTATCAATTCGGATGGCAGATATGCTTATAAAGAACTTCAGGTTTGTTGGATCTCAACAAAGGCAGCAACCATAACAGTTCATCCTCCAAACGGAGAAGCAGATTTTCGTATTTTGTATTCATGCAGCCATGAACATCAAGATGACATTAACAATAAGAGTGTCAGTTGCAATGGTGACATGTCTACAATTAAAGAATCATGCTTTCTTTTACTTTTTGAATATAACAACATTGACGCTGTCCCATACCAATGTACATTATATCTGAGCAATGCTGATATCCACTGCTATCCATATGTAATTGGATTGCTAGTTGGATTCTATGACAGTCTTTCTTCAAAAAGCGTATCTAGTAATGATGATAATTCTAAACCACTGACCTTTTTAGGATTTCAAAAGTTTGGGTTCTCGAACTTCTTTGAATCTGATTCTACTGACTGTTCAAATATTCCTTACAGTCATTTTCCATTTGTTACAATAATCAACTCTGGTTTACTTGGTAATCTTGAGAGCTCTCTTATTTATGGCGGCATTGACTGGAGAAAACAGTTACATGTGAGGGATAGAAAAATCTCAAGTTCAAAATCTGGTCTAAGGAAAGGATCTAATATGTGCGTCGGACAATGTGCATTCGAATCTTCCATGGAAGCTGATATTGAATCAGAGAGTTCTCGCAGTCACTCAGTTTGCTGTTTTATTAATTTTAATATTTATGGAATGAAAGTGCATTTTCATGATTCTTCGTGCATTGTTGGAGCTCTCACTCTCCCTACGTGTAAATCTTCGTTGTTATTTAATAAAAATTATATGGATTTGTTATGTTCCGTGGAAGGACTTATTCTCACCTCATCATGGTGGACTGATAATTGTCAAGAGATTTTATGGGGGCCTTCAGTTCCGTATTTGTCTCCTATTTTGAATGTTCGTGTAAGAAAAGAAAGTACTGGGCCATTCAGCTCGCAAATAGAAGTAAATATTGGCATTCAGCATGTGTACTGCATTTTACCACCTGAGTATTTGGCAATTATAATTGGTTATTTTAAATTGTCTGATTGGATTCCATCAAATGAGCAATTTGTTAATAGGAGGCCCATATATTCTGATTCAGAAAAAAAGACTACTGTGGCATATAAGTTCGAGATACTCGATTCCATTTTGCTATTGCCTGTGGAAAAGAATAAGCTTCAGTTTCTAAAGTTTGAACTCAAGCAGCTATATTGTAGTTTTATCCTAGGAAGCAGTTTAAATGACGCATTGAGGGATATTCCTTCTGAATATTTGGTTCTACCGCACAAAATTGAAGACTTGAATGACTGTTTTAATATATTTGGAAGAGACCTGTGCCTTTCATTCTTGCTGTTTAAAGATGATGGATTTGGTTGTTTAATGATTGATCAAGGTCCAGATTGTCAGGATACCATTTTAATTGCCTCTTTAAGTGCGGATATTTGGGTTAGAATTCCTAGTGAACAGGAGTCCACTTCTAAAAGCTCCTTTTCTACCGCGTCTATCATGACAAAGATTGAAAACTGTGAAGTTACTGCTGATGGTAGGAGTTCTGCTTCTCAAAGATTGTTTGTCATACTTTCCATTGCCTGATTTTTAACAAATTTGTTGTTCTTTCTAACAGATTTTTCTGTACTTCATGGGTTTGAGGCGATCCTCAACAGCATTAATCAATTTGCCTCGGTTGAAGAGCAGTCTAAATTTTTTAAATCTGATGTCTTGCAGTTTCTTCAGCTGAAAGGGTCTCAAAGTGCTGGCAGTACAGTTTCATCTACTGTTTCAAGATCAATATTTACTGAAGTAACATGTCGTTTTGATTCCATGGTGATTAAGGCACGTCAATCCAGGGAGAAAGAATTAATATTTAAAGTTGACTTGCAATTGACATGCTCTGCGTTGTTAAAAGATGATTATATCTTAAGATTGAATTCTACTTTCTCTTCTTTACTGCTGTATTCATTACCTTCTTCTATGTTACTGGTAAGATGCACGTCAACATCCATAATAACACCAGTCATTAGCATTTCTCTTGTAAGATCAGAAGAAGGCAATCAGGAACTATATGTTTGTGCTCCTTCTGTTGATGTTTGGTTACATTTGTCTGAGTGGACTGCAGTCGTTAATCTGCTGAACTCTTACTATGCTCAACTGTCCAAAACATCTATGGATAAGTCATTGGAAAACTTTGCCGTGGAATCTATTGATTCATTAAAAGATACTTCTTATTCATCTTCTGACAGGGCCACAGTGAACAAACTTCCAGATCCTCTTGCCTTGGTTGTAAGATCGGAAGATATTGGAATTAACTTTCACATCCCTTTCTCTTTAAAAGAAGAATATAAAGAACTTCAACTAGATGGGACTGAAGAGAAGTCAAATCCAAATATTTCGTCTAATGTAGTGGAAGGAAACTACTTGAGATTTGTCTTGGTAAATGTGCACAGTAAAAACAGTGAAATCTTTGTCAGTGGCAAAAATGTTTGGCTGAAGTTTGATATGGATAGGTTTAGTGGCGTGATATTAATAAACAAGAACAAAAGTTCTCAATCTTGGCCCTTTTTCAAGATATTGAAGTCCAGTTCCAAGGCTGAAATTAGTATTAACCAGATGAATCTCAAATTGGAGATCCAGTGCGATCGCATCGATGTATGTCTTTCACACAATATATTTTGCTTCTGGCATGATTTTCAGTTCAAGTTTCCTGAAGCAGGGTCTGCTCAAACAATCTTCTGTTGTATTGAACTTGAAATCAAACTAAGAAAAATTTCTTTCCTGCTGAGCGATGGAAGGGTATGTTAATACTTTAGATTTCTTAGTCTTCTCAACTTCTATTTTGATTGTTGCATGCAAGTTTTAAATGTACATTCGCTGGAGCTTATAATAATCTCTGATTTTCTATTTGTCTTGCTATGGCATGTTTTTCTGATCGACTTGCAAATTTGTATCTATCATTTACCTTAAAAAGAAACTTTGTAACGAGAATCATGATGCATCTTCCTTATTCGTACATATATGCTTTATTTTCAACTAATGTAGAAGAAATGTCTTAGTTTTGTTAAAGAACATTTGCATTAATAAGCTGGGACTAGACTTGTTAGCATGCTACAGCTCTTATTATTCTTGGTCCGTGTCATTTCTAGTGTAGAACAATTTAAGGCAGATTTGAAATACAAGTATACCTGTAATTTGATTCAAAATACTTGTAACTGCTGAAAAGTAAAGAACTTCAAGCACTGCGATGAAGTTGTTGAAAAAGATCATCTCGTCCAATGTACTAAAGAGGCTACTCTTATGAGTCCTATTGAAGAATTACCTTGTGAACATTTTTTTGCACGTTATTTCATTGAATTGATTAGCTAGGTATTCTTCAAATTTGCTGATTCTTATTCTATTCTCTTCATAATGTCACTATCTCTAACATTTTTTATTAGGTTAATCTGTTATTTTTACCCAAGAAAAGTATGGTCATTAACATCTTTGCTTTCATGCAGTGGAGTAGTTGTGGATCTCTGCTGGATATTCTTTTGGAGAACGTTCTTTTGCATGCTAATGTGCTTGAAGACAACGCGGAGGGCTTCATCAGCAGTGATTTTCACTTTAATTACTGTAACATTCAAAAGGTAGATTATCACTAAACATTAGTCTTTTTTAATCAATAGTAAAGTACTGATCTCCTTACTTGGATATTATCATTGAAGGCTTTCTGGGAATCTTTTGTTGAGCCTTGGCACTTTGAGATAAGTGTGATCAGGAAACTTGAGAACAGCACTTTGTTAAACAGCTCTGTTGTGAACGAAATAAGTCTCACGTCATCCTCACAACTTAATTTGAACCTCACTGAATCCCTTATTGAGGTATTTTTTCTATTCAGTTTCGATGTTCAGTTCTTGTAACATCTACCTTTTTTCTTTTCAACCATTTTTCATAGTAATGTGTCAGTAGAAATTTGATGAGGCTTGTTTGTAGGCGAGTTATGACATTTATATAAGAAGAAAAACACTAAACATGTTCTAAGAAATTTAACTAGGTATATGGACCTACAATTTTATGGCAACTCATATTGGAAACATATCATGTGGAATATAATTTTCTTCTGAGAATAAGCACCTTCTCTTTTAAAGCTCGAAGAGTAATTCAATTGTTTTACTGATTCTACTTTTATTTCTTGGTTTTAACAGTAGTTTCCTTTTGGTTTTATGAAGTGTCTGGTCAGAACAACTGAAATGATTAAGGATGCTTGTGGTCTTATTGAAAGCCAGAGAGTGTTGAACTCTCCAATTAGTGATATTAGATCTTCTGGCAGACATGCTCCTTACATAATTCAAAATTTGACTTCTTTGCCACTTCTATATCACGTACATCAAGGGCTGTTACATCTTGATGAGTTTGATTTGTCAGAATTCAAAGGAGAAAATGTGCAACCAGGTGCTTCTATTCCAATTTATGTCAATGAATCTGTGGAGGAACAATTTTTTCATCGTAGATCCTCGTATTCTTCTGGCTGTCTTAGTGAGCAGAAAACAAATAGAGTTGGTCACCATTACATATCCATTCAACTTGATGGAACGTCTGTGCCTTCTTCTCCTATCTCCATGGATCTTGTTGGACACACCTACTTTGAGGTTAACTTTTCTAGGCCATCAAGTGAGGAACTTGATATGCCTGGGGATGGATTGAGGTGCATAAAAGTCAATACAGAGCATAGAACAAATATCTCTAGAGGTTTCACAGTTCCAGTTGTCTTTGATGTTTCTGTCCATCGGTATAGTAAGTTGATTCGGTTATACTCTACGGTACGAACACATTTAGTGGACTAATTCTTTTTTTCATCATTTCTTTTCACAATTCAGGTCATAATTAGCTTTGGTAGGCTTATTTCGTTATACTGTGGCATATACAAATCTAGTTGATTTATTATGCTCCATTCATTATACTCATGTCTATTTCTTACATTCAGGTTATACTTTTCAATACAACATCAATGCCTCTGGAGCTTCGATTTGATATTCCGCTAAGTGTTTTACCAAAGGTGTGGATCTATAAATTATATTAGCAAAGCCTTGAGTTAATTGTTATGTGATTAAGAATAAATGGTCATGAAGAACTTAAGTTCTTTGCTCTTCTAATTGAAATGCAAGTGAGATGGTGTAGTGTTGAAATGATATAAAGGATTAAATTAATATCAACTCAACAACTTAGACTTTTGAAATTAACTCAAATTTAACATGGTGTTAGAGTAAGAGATACTTGGTTAAATCTGTCTCACTTTTACCTATTCAAGGTTTGAATCTCCACATAAAGGACTTGTAGATTAAGATATACACATGAAAAAGAATGTTATAGAAATTATACAAATAATTAAGTTAATCTTAACTCAACAACTTAAACTTTTGAGATTAGTAATAATTACACATTATATTATTTTCTTGGGATCCTTTGGTGAAAATATTTAATTCATTGTCAGATTTATTCAATTGGAGAGAACTAAAAGAGTAGGTAAGCAAGAAAAATTCCTTTTCGTACTTATAAAAAAATTGCCTTTTGTTTCAGATATTAGATCCTTTACAACCTGGTGAAGAGTTCCCTCTTCCTCTGCATTTAGCTGAAGCTGGGCGTATTCGGTTTCGTCCAATGGGAAATTCTTACCTTTGGAGTGAAACATATAATCTTTCAAACCTTCTCTCTGATGAAAGCAAAATTGGTTTGCGCTCCATAGTTTGCTATCCATCGAATCGAACTAGCGATTCTTTTCGATGTTGCATATCAGTTAGAAACACTATTTTGCCTTTATGTACCCAAAAATATATTAAGATCAAGGGTGACTTGAAGGAGTCAGTTGCGGTTGATAGACAAGTTATGCATGACCTAGTTCAGTCAAAAAAGCAATTCATTCACCAGGTGACTCTGAGTACTCCATTAATTGTGAAAAATTACCTTCCGAAGGAAATTGAGATGACAGTTGATACTGGTGGGATTGCAGATATGAAGATTCTATCAGAGGTTTGTCATTGTAACACCTTTTTACTTTCCGATTTCATAGTTGAATTGTTAGAAAATGGTTACTCATTTCTTAATCTTATTTAAGGTTGAAACGTTTTTTCATCATATGGACCCTTCACATGATCTGGTACTTGAGCTTCATATGGAAGGATTCAAACCATCATCTCTAAAATTTCCACGGGCTGAAACATTTTGTTCAATGGCGAAGTTTGTTGGAACCAAGTTTTCGCTTTCAGAAACCATAACTTTGATTTCGGATTTGTCAAATGGTAGTGTTCATATTGAGTTTTTGATTTTCATTCTATTGACTTTATCAGTGTTGTCACTTCTCTGGCGAATATACGATGAAGCTGCTATTTACTTTGTTTCAGATTCACTGTACATTACTCTGGAAAAGACGATGGATGCATACTCTGGTGCCCGAGAACTTGGAATTTTTGTCCCTTTTGTGTTGTACAATTGCACAGGCATTTCATTCTTCATCTCAGAATCAGGGGGTGAACTCAACAGAAGTGGGTTTCTTGTTCCCTCTTGTTATGATATATCCGAGCCATCAATTATAGACAAGCGAGATGGTCTTAATATCCTATCTTCTAGCAATGATTCACATTATAAGGCTCTAGACAGTCGGAGCTTTTTCTCAGCCAAGAATGAAATCTCAGCGAGGGATGATGCTAGACCACAATCTGGCAGAATTTTGCTGAAGTCTTTGATTTTGACCAGTTCCCTTGCTAATGAAAAATCAAACAAAGTATCAGAATGTCAAAATACTTCCAGATATAGTTCAAATTCAAGTCTTCAGAGACATGCTAAGGATTGCAAGTCGATTGGTTTTGAGCATGGCAAGGTTAAGCCGTGTATGTATTCTCCTAATTTCATCTCTTCTTCAAATGAAGTTATGGTTAGGGCATGTAATTCTACACCTGAATATGGCAAACAAAAGGTGACATCTTCCTCATGGTCAAGCCCGTTCTACCTTATTCCCCCTAGTGGGTCAACGACTATTTTGGTTCCTCAATCAACACCAAATGCTGCCTATGTCATATCTGTGTCAGCTGCTGGAACATTCTCTGGAATGACTAATGCTATTACTTTCCAGCCTCGGTATTTATCTTCACTTATTTGCTACCAATTTTTCTTTGTATGGATCATTACCCTAATCTTTGTTTCCTCTTTGTATGTATCTTAATTTTACAGATTCATCATTAGTAATGCATGTTCAAAACATTTGTGCTATAAGCAAAAAGGAACTGAAGTAGTTTTCCACCTTAGTAGAGGAGAACATTCTCATCTTCAATGGACAGACACGATTAGGTAATCTGAATTGTCCTGCATATATGTTTTGTCCTCAACCATATAGGGCCAAAGAAAAAATATGGTATTATTAGTTGATTGAAACTTGACGTAATGCTTATCAACTTTTGTGGTTCATGTCTGATAAACTTTCCCTCACCTATCTCTCTATTTGTTTGTGGTACATATTTTTATTGTATAACATTTTTTTCTTCTGTATTTATATCATCGTGAGAAATTATATTGCTCGTTAAATTAATAAGCTTTTGGAATTAGTAGTTATTTAATATCGTATCAAATAAGGAAATCCCCCCATTTCTTCATCAACTTTATTGAATTCCTTCAGTGAAAGAGGCGACTATGTTTGCAGAGATTCAAACAAGTTGATGACTTTTGCTAGTGCTCTTGCAAAAGAAAAATAGTGGGGTGCAATTGAGTTTTCATAATTTTAAGGTCATATATTTTCTTAGAGTGGCAAAAGGCAAGATTGGTGACAGAGGCGAACGAATGATACATTTGCCACAATGCAAAGATGAATGTGTATGGATATTTTTTTCTGTGGCGAATAATTTTTTACTAGGAACTTGGTTAGTTTGATATTAAAAATATTTTCAACATGCTAATCTTTATATATATATATATATATTTCAAATTTGGATTGAATATCTCTTCTTGTGAGAGTTGTTGTCATTATCTAAAAAAAAATAGAATTTACATTGATGGTTAAAAATTAGCAATAATATGGATTACGTCTATGTAAAGAAGGAATATAGGTTACAAATTATTTACAGTTATAATGCAATAATTGACATTATTTCATGATGTAATTGTCAAGATATTTCTCATGGTTTTGGCATAAATATGAAATAAGGATAGGGTTGTCATATGCGGAAAGCTTTAATATGGACTTTAACAGTCTCCTAAGCTTTGTTATGGTAGTTTGCAAAGGAAATAAAATTGATGAATTATATATTGTGTCAATGGAGATCAGACCTTACTTATTAAGCATCAAGCGTCGGGAGGACTTACAATATTACTTGGATACAATTTTGGTGTTATAATAACTTGAAATAATATAGGAGAAAAATAATAGTTGAGACAATGCATCACAAGAGAATTTGAGACCAAAAAGCTTGGGAAGCCAAAGTTTTTCTTAGGCATTGAAGTTACTTGGTCTAAAGCAAATATATATATTTCTCGACAAAGGTATATTCTTGATATTCTAAATGAAGTTGGCAACCTAGTTGAGACTCCTACCCAATCACAAGTTGGGAGATGAGTCAGTGCAGAAGAAATTTAAAAAGGGAAGTTACCAAGTCAGTTGGTAAAGTGGTTCATTATCTCATATTAAACCAGACTGTGTATTTTGTTAGTGCAGTGAGTCAGTTTATGCATGATCCAAAGGAAAAGCATCTAAAGTTGTTAAAAGAACACATAAGTAGTTGAAAGGGATGCCTGGCAGAGGACTATAATGAAAAAGAATTTAGTTTTATTATTGTATGTGATTTACCAAATAAATTGCACCTTTCTCAGAGGCAAAATTTGGTGTCAAGGTAGAGCAAAAAAGAAGATGTTGCCAATTAAGTTTTAAAATTCATAATTGATGTTTTCTTTTAAAGAAATCATATTTATTAAGAAAATAATATATACAAGTGTCAGAGAAGAAAAGAGATCTTCTCTTACAATAATTCTAATAAATTAATGAAAAATAATTTCTCTCTCATCGGAGATAATTATACTAAAAAGATAAATTATAAAATATTTAAAGTTATAAACTCATTTGGCAAATCATTGTAAGGGAAGATTCTCTCGTACAATGATCCCAATTAGTAGAAAATAATTTTTCTGTAATTAGAGAGAATCACACATAACTTTTAAAATACTTTTGAGTTATAAACTCACTTAGCAAAAAGAATATTCATGTTATCTCGTAAATCATTTTTCATAGATTTATCTTCAAATAAAATCTCAATGAATGAATCTAAATAGACTAGTTGATAGCTAGAATACCGAGTTTTCAAATTAAAATTGTCTTCTTATATCTTCTATCTATGATAAAAACATCATTGATGATGCTCACAATATCAACGTGAATCTCCATTGATGGGTGAAAAGAAAAAAAAAATTACACCCACAACCGTCTATCCACCTCTCTTGGATTATAATGTGATTGTTAATTTCAATATCAGCCTTACAAAAAAGGATAACAATAGGGACAAAGGTTCTAAAGGGATTCCTCTTCGGAATTTAATCACTAGTAAACAACTTTACTTTCACCAAAATCCTGGTAAAAACTTAAACTTGAAGGGAGCTCCTGTCTTCCAAATAAAACTGTAGAAAGGAAACTTGACAGTCGGAGCGAAAGTGAGCTTGGAATAAAAAGTAAATGCTCTGACAATATCGGTTGCTATCAATGTTATGACGATATGATTATTATCTATCTCTAATTGTTTTTTTTCAATGTGGGTTAATTTTTCTTTTGAACTTATATTATGACAATAAGCCTGCTATCAATATTGCACATATCCGATGCAATATGTTCGCAAAAAACAAGTGGAGATAGATAAACATTTCATAAAAGAGAAATTGAAAACTAGTCTTTGTACTTCATTTGTCTCCTCATCACGTCAACTTACAAATGTGTTGACAAATAGACTTCCTAAGTCATCATTTCAACTGATTGTTGGCAAGCTGGGAATTATTAACCTTTTCTTACCAGCTTCAAGGGAGTGTTGAATCTATTATAATTTATGTGGTGTATTTATTTGTTATTTACAGTTTTGATATGTAGATATTGCTATAAATATAGCATTTAATTGCTTGCCTTATATAATCTTTAGGTGTAGCTTAGTTTATGTCTAATTTAAGGGAGTAAAGATAGGATTTTTGGAATTGAATTTCCTTTTTCTTTTTGGATGTAGAACTATATAAATCTTGACTTTGTAATTCAACAAAAGTATGAATAAAAAAGTCATTCTTCAACACAAAAGTATCCTAGAGATTCAATTTGATAATCAGTTGGGTGGAGATTTTATTATCCATGGTTTGTTTATATTTTTCAGCTCGTTTGCTGACCATTTATTTTCCTGCTTGAAAATTAGGGAGTTATTGGTTTCTGTGTGTTACAACGAGCCAGGATGGCAATGGTCTGGTGGCTTCTTACCAGACCATTTAGGTGATACTCAAATTAAAACACGTAATTATGTCACTGGTGCTTTAAATATCATTCGAGTTGAAGTGCAGAATGCTGATATTTCTGTTGAAGATGAGAAAATAGTTGGAAGCCTCAATGGTAATTCTGCAACAAATTTGATTCTTTTATCAGATGATGATACAGGTTATATGCCGTACAGAATTGATAATTTCTCAAAAGAGGTTGGTTTTGCTGTTATATCGTAGGAGTTGACTATTTTCATTATAAAATGTTTGTGTATCCTTGAAGGCTTGCTTGTTTAGTAATTATTTATTTGTTTAATATTCTCCCTCTCATGTTTTATATATTAGTTGCTAATCATATGACACATTTTCCATTTTAGGTCAATAAGTTGGGTATTTCAACTGAATGTAGGAAATAATTCCTTGGTTTTAAGTGCTGTTAACAATGGTGACCAAATTATAATGTTGTTTATCCTTTTATGATTTTATCTCCAAATTTATCTTCGACTTTCCAGAAGTGTCAAGGGGTGATAAAATCATTATATTTTGTATTCTTATAAATAAAAGCTTCTATGGTGTGACTTTAGCACCAACACTTTGGATTAAACTTCATATGGAATTTGAAAATCATAGGCCAGTTCACATCAAATAATCGTTTTTGACTTCTGGTTTTTGTTTTTTCTTTTTGGTAGTAAGTGAATGTAGTTAATAATCCATAGTGATTTTCTAGAAGCTATTAGGAAATTCAAACTTTTGGGGCCATGTAATTGGTGCCTTTTTTTGCGTTTTGAGCTTGAAAGAATAAGATATTTTAGAATAAAATTCTAGGTAACAACCATTTAGAGAAAAATTTAATTTTTTTTTTATAAGAAATGAAGTATATTGATAAAGATAAAATATAGAGAAGAGAAGAGAATAATCCTTCTAAAAATAAAATTTAAAAAAAAAACTTCAATTTAAAGCAATATCTTTCTAATTAGAAAGAACAATACTACAATAGTGAAATTAATAGAGAAAATTTTAAATCCATAATAGTAAAATGGACGACTCCTTCTAAAGATTTTTGTTTCTAAGTGTTAAGAATGTGTAAATATTAAAACCATTTAGAGAAAAGTTTGTGTAAATAGTGCGTTGATATTTTCTTACTACTTTTACTTTGGTTTTACCTTTTAGTATTTGTCACTGTGCAGAGATTACGAATCTACCAACAAAGTTGTGAATCATTTGAAACAATAGTTCACTCTTATACATCTTGTCCTTATGCCTGGGATGAACCTTATTGTCCACATCGTCTCAATGTAGAGGTAGGCTTTTGTTTCCTTTGTTCCAACAGGTAAATGCTCTATGGTATTGACAAAAAAAAAAATTTGTTTTAACTTTGAAGGTTCCTGGAGAGCAATTTTTGGGGTCATATGCGCTTGATGATGTAAAGGAATACATGTCTGTGCGCTTATCATCCACTGGCGAGGTACATTCTTTAAGTTGTCTATAAGTTGATTCAGATTGGTCCTGCTTGTATTTTAATTTTCTTGGTGCTTTTTTATGGAAAGGAAAACAACAACTTCTGATGGTTAATATCTATTGGGAACATTGATGGTTAAATTTTTTTGATACTTTTAGTGCAATTAGTGCTTCTTACGTGGGCACCCAACTTTGTAATATTCTCACCCAAGCACTCTTGACTGTCCTCTTAAAAAACGATAAAGGTCTTCCTCTGATTGAGTTCACTATTGGATTTAAAAGACCCACAACAATAGATGGTCTTTTGATATGTACTCAGTCATTACGTGGATGCAATATCATTCTAAATTGTTTCCTGTTGAACTATCACTAAAAAATTTGTTCTCTCTTGACGAAAGCAATGATCAAATCTGATACCTGGTGAACCTAATACAAACCCCTTTCCTTGAAAAGTAAACTAAGCAAGAAAAGTTGTAAATACTCCACAAGCCTGGATACGCAATCCAAGGGCTCGGCTTCTCAACTCTATGGAGAAACCATTTAGGTGAACCTAATACAAACTCCTCTGCTTGAAAACTAAGCAAGAAAACTAGTAAACTACTCCACAAGCCTAGATACGCAATCCAAGGCCTCAGCTGCTCAACTCTATGGAGAAACAATTTGGCAAGAAAATAGTTGTAATGGCAGATCATCCTCCATTCCCTCTCTATAACTTATACTCCTAACAGACTCATTCCCTTGACCCTCCCCTCAAAAGATACTCCCCCACTAGTAACTAACTCTGCCTCAGCCAACAATTTAAGCCAACAACTGCCGCTTCCCTTTAGTTCAATGGGCCAAGTTCTTCCTTCTACTATAGGCTTTTCCCAAACTCCTTTCCTCACTGGTTCTTAGTGCATCAAAAAATCAAATATCATTGTACTTTGAGCTACCAAAAATAATATCAAAGGAATCATGATGCACTTTCTTTTCTTCTTATATGTGAAAACAGTCACGGTTAGTTTATTTGTCAGTCAACCTTCTAGGCTTGTGCTAAATCAATGATTTGGATGATATCTTAATCTGGGTTTTGTTCGCAGAAACCTGAGAGAATATTGCATCTGTCAGTTCATGCTGAAGGAGCAACGAAGGTGATGAATTCATTTTTGGCTTCGATTGCAAAATACTGGAATTGGATATTTGTGAATCTTCGTGATTTTTTTTTTTTTATTTCAGGTCCTTAGCATTATTGATTCAAGTTATCATACCCTGAACGATGTGAAGAATCCAAGTATTTCTCATCTTCAAGAAAAGAAGAAACATGGAGAAAAACCAGAAAAGCTTGTTGATTATAAGGACAAATTTTCAATTTTTATTCCTTATATCGGTGTATCCTTGATTAATTCATATCCAGAGGTACGTGAACATGTGATTTTAATTAAGGTTAAAATTTCTCTTTGGTATGGGAATTTTTCGTACTTGTTTATATTTTTTTCCTGTTTTTTTTTTTCAGGAGCTGGTCTTTGCATGCGCAAGGAACATTACTGTAAATATGCTACAGAGTTTAGATCGTCAAAAGTTTTCTTTAAAAATATTATCCCTGCAAATTGATAACCAGCTTCGAGACACCCCATATCCTGTCATCTTGTGCTTTGATCATGAAAACAAAAATGATTCTGTTGGCATTATGAAGAAAAGTAATGCTACAACTAGAAGCGAAAGAATACTACAGATGGCGTATGACAAATCTTTTGAATCTGTATTCTGTCTTACTGTGTCAAAGTGGAGGAAGACAGAGGTTTCATTAATTTCTTTTGAACATATTAACTTAAGGTGGCCATCATAGCACTGAATGTATTTTTCATTTTTCATCTTTCTTGGCATTTCATCTTCTATGTTTGATTCCTGCAGGATAGCAGATTTTCGCATTGAGATTGAGCAGCAAGTGATACTACGTTTGTTTGAATTTTTCAAAAAAGTTGTGTCAAAGCTCCAGAGTAAAATGTCACCCTTTTCAGATCACTTTGTACCTCCTCTTTTCTATGACACTAATGTGTATAATGAGTTCTTGGCCAATGGCCCAGCCTGTGAGTATTTTGGCACTAGTGAAGAACATGTCCAATTCTTCAAAGTTCCAAGCTTTAATGAATTTCATAAAGATAGTTTATCGCTGCCTTCAATAGTTCCAATTGGAGCTCCTTGGCAACAGATTTACCTTCTGGCCAGAAGGCAGAAGAAAGTTTATGTTGAATCGTTTGATGTGGCACCTATCAAATTGACTTTGAGGTAAAATAGAAAATATTCTATGAAATGTTTTTCTTTTTTAGTTGCCTCATACTCTGCTTGACTAATCGTGAATATCTATTTTTGGCACCAGCTTTTCTAGTGCTCCATGGACGCTGCATAATAGAGTCCTTACATCTGGAGAATTATTTCTTCACGTAAGTGAATATGGCCCTTTGATATCTATTTCCTGAATACCGCAGATTGAGTAGATACAATGTTGTCTATACTAATAAGTATCATATTCTTTATCAAGTGAAAAAGATTACTTGAAAAGAGGGATAAGAAATTTACAGAAACCCAAGGAAAATAATATATGTTATTCTCTTTTATTTACATAATGATAATCAAATATATAGTTTTCTAATGTAATCTTAAAATATCAAAAAAACTATAATTTATTAACAAAATATTAGACATGTTTTCTAATTAATAGAACTTCACTTATTCGTAGAGATTCTTTTGGTAAGGAAAATACCCTAACACTCCCCCTCAAATTAATGACATTATGAAACACATAATTATTCAACCATTTAATCAGTACATCTGCTAGTTGATCATATGTGAGATGTAAGGTAGGCATATTAAGTCATTTTTCAACTTCTCCTTGATAAAGTGTCTATCAATTTCAATATGTTTTGTTCGATCATGTTGAACTGAATCGTGAGATATGTTAATGGTTGATTTGTTGTCCAATAAAATCTTATTGGGCCATCCTACTTGATCTTTTAATCTTCTAAAAAATATTCAATTATAATAATTTATATAAACCTTGAGTCTTTGCCCGAAATTGAACCTCTGCACTTGAATGATCTACTTCATCTCAAATTCCAACAAATCAATTCAATCTTGCTATTAGAGCTCAAAGTAGCAATTTAATTGATAAAAATCAAAGAAAATACAATCTAATTAGTGGAACTTCAAGGATTTGCTATTCTTCTGAGAGACCGAAACTTATTCAAAATAGATTTGTATATGACAATCATCTTTCCCTCATGTTAAAACTGAACAACAAGTCAATTCAAATCAAATATCTTTGAAATAGATTGTGACATAGCCTTCAAACGGCCTTCCTGTTCAAATTTTAGCGTTCCTCTTTGTATTTTGTCTGTCTTTGTTTGGCCCATTCGCTTCTTGTGTGGACTACTTCTAGCCATCTCAATGTATGATTACTTTTAGTCTCACTGGCTTAAGTTGTCGGAGGAAGGTGAAGTTAATCATTTAAAATATTTTTTAAGCATTTCCATATCATGTTAAGCTTAATTATCATGATCATTGCATGTGAATATTTAATTTTAATGGGATGAAAAATGATCAGACGATGATTGAAAGTTAAGATCTCATGTTTTGACATCATATTAAATTTTCTCTAATCTGAAAAGTTTAAGCTTTTAGTATGGGATGAATTTAATATTTATTTTGTAACTTATGTATTAATCAATTACAGAGAGGGCTTATGGCTCTTGGTGACATTGAGGGAGCACGGATTCACCTCAAACAATTGAGTATTTCACATCATATGGCCAGCTGGGAATCTGTCCAAGAGATTCTCTCCAGGCATTATACCCGGCAACTTTTACATGAGATATACAAGGTAATTTTATGAAGTTACGAGAATTTAATCTACAGAGGTTTGAAAAAAGAGGGAGCATACACACTTGGCTGTCAATCATCATGACCTGATTGTCTTTTACACTTGGATTTGGAAGATCCAAGTAATTTTTTCGAAGTACCTTATTATTGACAGTGGCATTGCAGTGATTGTCTTTTATACACATGGATTTGGAAGATCCAAATAATTTTTTCGGAGTACCTTATTATTAACAGTGATATTGCATTTATTTAGTTTATAATTTAGAAATATTTAATGGGCAAGTTCAATATACGCAGGTTCTCTGCTGTCTCTTGTGCAAAAATGTCGCACTGCTTGAAAAAAGCTTCCTTTTTGGGAGAAAGGAATATTACATTTCGTGTTTTTAGGCTGTTACTGTCTTTTCAGGTGTTTGGCTCAGCTGGTGTCATTGGAAATCCCATGGGATTTGCTAGGAGTCTAGGGGTTGGTATTAGGGACTTCTTATCGGAGCCTGCCAAAAGCATATTCCAGGTTATTTTATAACCCAATTTTTTATTTATCTAAGAAATGGAGAAATTAAGCAATGTCCGCCTCTTTTATCAATATAATATATGTGGTTTTTATATTCAGAGCCCTACTGGGTTTTTCACCGGCATGGCGCATGGTACCTCTAGTCTCCTGAGTAACACCGTATATGCCATCAGTGATGCTGCCACACAGTTCAGCAAATCTGCACAGAAGGTAAAGTTTTGTCCAGTGAAATTACTTTTCCTAAAAAAAAGTGGAAATTGCTTAAGAATTTTTTTAAATAGTAAAAATATAAAATAAAAGTATTTACAAGAGGCAAGCAGAGGAAAAACCAACCTAACGGCCTCGTAATGGTCGAAGGGTTTCTTCAACCTTAACTGTGGGATTTACGCAAATAAAAAGAAAGAAATTGTTATGGATGATAAAGAAAAATAAAATAGAAGTGGGGATTAAAGGAAAGTGGTGAAAAACGAGAGATTCCGCAGAGAGATTTGAAATTCTTCGGATAATAGCCATCAAATTCTCTTCCTTTAAATAGAGAATAATCAATCCTTATTTAAAATTCAAATGCATAATAATACTAGCATAACATTTTTATTTGGAGTCCACCAAATATGAAAAGTAGTTAAGATAGACATTTTGAATGTATTTCAAAATGTCGTTATTTTGGTTACGGGATCCATGTCACCAAAAGGATTCAGATGAGATCGTTCTGTTTGCAAATTTCCGCCCCATGCAAGAGTCCTTTACATTATTTGAAATTTTTTGATGTTAGCAAAAGGTTTCCATCTTGTAGGGCATTGTTGCATTTACATTTGATGACCATGCTGTTACTCGAGTCGGTAAGCAGCAAATTGGCGCTTCTACACCTAGTGAAGGTGTAATTAATGAAGTTTTGGAGGTATGACTTATATTTTATTGTTAGTAAAAGCATATATTTAAGAGTTAGAAGCCGTCAGAAGAATGCTCTTTTGATACTGTGAGCTTGATTACTGCTTCATTTTATTGATCGAGTGTGAATTTCATTTGAAAATAATTGAACATCCTGGTCTGGACGTATAACTTAATTATTACCTCAATTAATGTGGTGATAGTGCAATTTAGTATAGTTGTTATTTAAGTAACTTATGAATGATAATTGCATTATTGATTCTTCACATTCGCTAAATCTAATGATAGGGATTGACTGGTCTCCTTCAGTCACCCATTCGAGGAGCTGAGAAACATGGTCTTCCAGGTGTCTTCTCAGGTAATACATCGCCTATTGTAAGATTCATTTTAGAGGAAGAACATTTGGGATCTTCATTGCACTTGTTTTCATTTGAAATGGTAATGTATTTTGATCCAAGATTTTGTTATATGTTTCTAACTGAAAAAACCTTAAAAAAGGCAAATCTCTATCTTTATTGCACGTTTCAGTGTTCATCTCTTTGCTTTTGAGCAACTTGCTGTTCTTAGAAGTTAGAATAGATTGAGTAGGGTTTTTTGGTGAAAAAAAGTTCAAATGTGATGACCTTAAACTCTTTTTTTGTCATATTTTTGTTTTTGTTGTGCAGAGCGTTAGATTTTTTTTGTCATACTGTTGGGTTGGGTCCGGTTTATATTTTTGTTCTAGTGGTGTGTCATTTATAGATATTCCTCTTTTAATACAATTCTTTTACTACCGATAAAAAAATTCACCTCTTTTCTTGTAAGAAGCTGAAGTCTTAGCAAAATGAGTACCGTGTTACGCTAAATCTGCACATGTTTTGAAGTTTTATCTCATTAAATTTTTTTAAAATTCCTTTATTCTTTTCTCTGTAACATTTTAAGCCTCGTCTCAAAAGGCTTATAATTAAGGACACCAGCTTGCTAGAGGCCAATATAGTTCATCACTGATGATGCTAGTGCAACTTTGGGCAGGAATTGCATTGGGAATCACAGGACTGGTTGCAAAACCAGCTGCCAGTATCCTCCAAGTTACTGGAAAAACTGCACAGAGTATAAGAAACCGAACTACACTCTATAAGACTGGCCAACAACGATTTAGGACTCGGCTTCCCAGGCCTCTGAGCAGAGACCTTCCCCTGAGGCCCTTCACATGGGAAGAAGCAGTCGGGGCATCAGTACTTCTAGATGCTGGTGATGGGTTCAAGCTCAAGGATGAGGTGCTAGTCATTTGCAAAGCGCTTAAACAAGCTGGTAAATTTGTTGTTATCACAGAAACTCTGATATTGGTGGTTAGCTCTGCGAGTTTAGTGGACTTAGGAAAGCCGGAATTTCAAGGCATTGGTTTGGATGTTGAGTGGGTGGTTGATTCAGAAGTCGGGTTGGAGAGCATAATCCATGTCGACGCAGATGATAGTATCGTACACATTGTGGGTAGTTCCTCGGATGTTTTATCTAAGCAGAATCAAAATCTGCCAAAAGGGGTTGGTGGAATGAGAACTGCAAGGTGGAACGGTCCGACTCGTCTTCCGCTTTTCCAGACAAACCTTGAGCTTACATGCAAGGAAGAAGCAGAATTTTTATTGCAGGTTTTGCTGTCGACAATTGAATCGACAAAGCAGCGCGGTTGGGGAGGTGGATATGTTTTGCATCAACATTCAATCAAATAGATTATGTGAGAAGGCTTCAAATGATCGATCTCATGAGATTTTGAAATGGGTTGGATTGCAAGGAGTTGCTTCAATATCAACTTCTGCATTTTTCTGCTAAGATAGAGGCAATCATTTTCCCCCCTATTGTCTTGTGCTGTACACATCATGTATAGTTTTAGATTTTGTAAACTATCTTTTTGTACAAGACAATGTATAGCTCTCTCCACAAAATATATGAAAATAAACGATTCTTCATCTACAAAATTTTTATTATTTTGAGTACATTTTAATTTTATGTCAGGGTTGATAGATCACAAACAATTAAAATAATTCATTAAATCTACCAATTAATGATTTTTAGAAAATTAGAAGTCAAAAATAAAGGATAAATGTAATATTACTCATAAACATTAGACATCTTTAATTGAATTCGATTCGTGGACTCCAATCATAAGCAATGATTATGGAATGACGCTACCAAACACCCATTGAAAATTGAGGGTAAAACACAAATTGGACAATTAGTGAGATTCGTTTGAGTACTTTATATAATGCAAAACAAATATCTTTTGCCGAATGTGCAAACGGCAAACTGCGATGAGAAAGAGAAAAGAAAAAAAAGAATGTTGGGTGTTCTTGAGAAATTTCTTTGAAAAAAAAATGTGGTCAAAATATAAATAAATAAGGTCTACTTAAAAAAAAAAATTGTGATCAAAATATAAATAAATAAGGTCTACTTAAGTTGATCAATAATTACAACCACATACTTCAATTAAAAAAAATCTATAATTTTGTTTCAACACTCTTCTTGTCACATCATGAAATTTTTTATTAGGCCAAAATAAAATTTTGGTCATCAAATTCGATATGTTAATGTAATTTTATGAATTTAAAAGGTGAGCATATAATTGTAGTTTTGGTTGTTTGTGTTGTGGTCAATAATATGAACCGAACCCAACCAGTATATTTGGTTTTGCAATTAAAAAAAAAAAAAAAAACCATATTTTTTTGGTTGATTGGATGGATCAAGTTTTGTCTATTCGCACGTGCCCCGGTCTAGTATTTTGTACGCCGATGCGTCGACTCCAACCCTCAGCCACCGACGATCGGCGGAGAGAGAGAGAGAGAGAGAGAGAGGTGACATCTTCCAATTTCTCAGCCTTCGATTGGATCTGAAAAATTTTGTCTAAGAAGTTAGATATTGGTAGTTTTTTCTGATTTTCTCACTATCACAACCTTTTGGAAGAGACGAAAATGTCTACCACCGACTCAATCCGAGCAATTTGGGAGGACATTGAACGCTCAGAAAGGTATTAAAATCTTACTTTCTTTTGTCTTCCGATTATGCGATGCCTGAAGGAATTCGTCATATCTCAATATTATGCGGAAACATTAAGTTTCGCTATTCCTGAAGGAAATTGATGAGATACTGAGAATAAGTGTTCATTTGTTTATCGTCTTTTTTTATTTTGTAGTTTTCTTGTCTGCTCAATGTATGAGGATGCCGCATCATTAGCTGCTGCTATTTTGAAACTTCTTGGTGAGCCCAGTATCGAGAATGAAGACGATGCCAACAAATATGACATGCTGGAATCAGCTGGTATGGTTTTGGTTCAGTCGTTGAAGGAACTTGGAAGGTATGTACTAGTCATTTCCTTTTTCTTAGGAGAGAAAAATGTCTATTGGAAAGTATTATTTATTTACTTTAACACAAAACGGTTATGCTGGAAAGGACTATATTTCTCTGAGTTGTTCAAGGAGAACTTGTATATTTGTTTTTCCGTTTCTGCCACTTAGATTACAATCTTGGTTTACTGATGAATATAATAAATTTCATTGCATACTTGTATGGACTATAGCTTTTCTTTTTATTTAGATTGTTATCTTTTCTGGGGTTCATGCAGGACGTCAGATATACTAAATGAGCTTCAACGATCATATGTGTCCATTTCAGCTATCCCCGTTCAAGTTCTTCTTATTGGGTAATCATATCTCTTGTCGAAACTACTTTTGAGTTGTTTCAAATCTTTGAGTTCAAAATTCCCAAAGAAGGATTGTGAATAACATATAATTTCAGGTTTTTTTATTATCTCCTCACATTGAATATAGTTTTTATGTGCATGTCATTCCAACCCAAAAAAATGTTTGTGTGTGATATCATTATTGTTTGTCATTCATCCTTTCTTCTTAATCATAGAGTAAAATCAAAATCATGTTTAACATGAATTCTTTTCAAAAATTTTATTGAGATGATGAAAGTTTGATGAGATGCGTCTTGCATACTCGTAACCTGAATTATTGAACTGCTGTTGTATGATTTACCATTTTTTTTATCAGCACCTGCTTTAAGATCTCAGAAGGTTCTACCTCTGATGTTCAAAAATTTCTGGAGGAGTACCTTACCAAGTGGATTTTGGTAGATGAAGAATACTATGTTCTTGATGGTGCAGAGAAAGATTTTAATTGCAAAAAACCTTGCAATGGACTCATGTTGAGTGTTGGTAATTATCTAGAAATTGTTGAGGTTTATCTCCAGACATTTCTTCATGCGAATTCGGATAATCTAAATCTTGCTATCTCCTGGATTGAGAAAGCTTCTTTACCTAAGGACAAGCAACAGGTAATATTGCGGGCAATCTTTTATATCTCATTTTATGTATAATCCAATAAAGTGGGGTCCAAATTATTGATTATCAATTAAAAATTACAGACATTTGGTGAAACTCATTGACACAATTATCAGTAGTATGCTTACATGCTTTCCTCCTTATCCTTTTAGGGACTTATGCGAAGACTAGACTTCATGCGCTCACACAACTTGTCTGAATTGTCATCCTCACAAACACTCTCAGATAACAATGATGGGTCCTCAATAGCCTTAAAATCCACATACCTTTCAGATGGAGAAAGGTTTTCCAGAGAGGATGTATTAAAACTATCAAAACAAGTGGAGCCAACATTCTGGTGGTTTCGTACTATCACCTTGAAGTTTGGTAATGCTCGGTTTGTCGTATCTAATGGAAGGATGGTGCTAGGCTTTGTGATCTTGTTTGCATATTATGTATTGCGGAGAAGAAAAATTTCATTGAAGAGGTACGAAGTCTCCTTTTTCTAATGCTACATGCCTAGTGTTATTTAATATTTAAACCAAAATGCAATCCTTCTTACTTAATTTAAATATTTTGTTATAGTCGTACCTTAGTTTCTCTGTGATTTTGATTAGTTCTCCTATATATGATCTCTATGTTGGTTTTTGCCCCTCTATTATCTTCAATAATGTTCAAAAGCAAGCTTTGTTCATAAAGAAGGTTTTTAAACTATATTTAATTGAGGTTAAGATAATTAACAAATGTCGTACCTTTCATTTTTCATGTAGATTATTTATATAATCACTGAATTACATATAAGAATAGGCTACAATATGTGCATGACAAAATTATGGTTGTGTGAGTTTCTCTGAGCTTTAATCGACTTATCCTAATAATAGATATCTAATTTGTTTATCTTTTCCGTCTTTTCCCTTCAGTATTGTTCAAAAACAGGCTATGTCCATAAAGAAGGCATTGACAGACTTATGGCAACTTGCATTTTCATACCAAGTAAACCCTTTAGCTGCTGTCCAACCCCTCCCTGCTCCTACAAGGCGTTGAGGCTAGTAATAAATTTCTTTACCATTTATTTATTTTATTTACATGTCTTTAAATAGAATCTTTGTATATTGTTATGAAAAAAAAATTCTTGCACACTTCTGTGGAGTCGTTTAGAAAACATTGTGATGGATTATTTGGCAAATGGCTACCAGGAAAGATGTTTATTTCTTAAAATATCCCTTATATGTAGGCAGAATCAGTCAGATTACTTGCTAATTTGCAATAAAAATCAGATTTCATGCATAACCTAGAAGGAAGTTAGTGAAAACTGTTGAGATATACTAATATCTAAGTATTATATAGGTAACTTGGAGTTATTAGGCTTCTCTTATTTATAGAGATTATATTTTTTATTCGTATATTTTACCTTTTCTTAGATTAGTTTATTTTATCTTCTTTTATTTGGTTCTATTATTGTATATATACATTCTAAATTAATGTTAGAAATAACTTTTAGTCCTAACGTGGTATCGGAGCCGGTTTCTGAAAGGGAGAACGGGTCTCAACCCTAGCTGTCGTCCGACGGAAGTGGAAATCATCGGGAATGCTCCGATTCCGAGCTAATCGCCGAGGCAGTCGGCCCCTCGGATCATCCTTCTCCACGGTCCACTATTTCCCAGTCGTAGGGGGAAGTTCTATTCAGAACTTCGTGCGACTCTGTTTGTTTATTTGCAGAAGTAGAACAGAGACAAGTTGAAAGTCTTGATTTGTTGCAGCAGTAAAGTTTGAAAAGTCAAAGTCTTTCTCAATTCTCTGTTTGTTTATTGGCAGTAGAAGAACAGCGACAAGTTGAAAGTCAAAGATTGAACTTGATTTGCTGCGGCAGTAAAATTTGAAAAGTCAAAGTCTTTATCACTGCAGAAACACTCTAGAAGACTCAATCTTTTCATTTGTCTCAATTTATTCTAGATGGGAGAACACCGTTTGGGTACCAATTATGCTGGTGATTCTAATCACAATTTAACTGTTATCTCTTTGGGTCGACAGTAAAATCTGAAGATGAAGGTGAAAGTTACAACACGTGGGAGGTTGAGAACTCAATGGTAATGTCATGGCTGGTAAATTCTATGGAACCTGATATTGCTCGGACCTATCTCTTTCTTCTAACCGCAAATGATATCTGGGAGTCCTTAAAGGAGACCTACTTGGACTTTAGAAATGCAGGACAACTGTTTGAGATTAAAACTCAATTGAGGAAGGCCAAGCAAGGAGAGAAAAGTGTAACTCAATACTATACCGATCTCAAAACTCTATGGAAAGAGTTTGACTTATTCTATAATTATAAGTGGCACTGTGCAAAGGACAGTGCCTTATTTCAGAAAACCGTCGAGAAAGAAAGGGTGTTCGATTTCCTGGCAAGCCTAAACAAGGACTTGGATGAGGTGAGAGGACGGATACTTGGTCGAGATCCTTTCCCAAGTACTCGTGAGGTGTTTGTTGAAGTGCGTAGAGAGGAAAGTCGTCGACAGGTGATGCTCGGCCATGAGTTAACTCTTCCTACAACAGAGACCTCTGCATTAATGATCACTAAGCCAGATAAGCCCACATAGAAGCATCCTAAACCCTCATATCGACCTGTATGCGAGTTCTGTCATAAACTTGGGCACATTATAGCTAAATGTTGGAAGTTACATGGCAAGCCTTCCAATCCATCATCTTCCTTCGCACAAAAAGGTACTCATGCTGCTGTGTTTTGTGTCACATTAGATAAATCTGACCCCTGGATCATTGATTCAGGGGCCATTGATCATATGACAAGTTCATCTTATATGTTTTCAACCTATTTCCCTTGTTGTGGAAATCAAAAAGTCAAAATTGCAGATGGTTCCATGGCTGCAATTGCTGGAAAAGGTTCTATCATTGTCTCACCTTCCCTTACCTTAAACAATAGCCTTAATGTGCTTAACTTATCTTGTAACCTAATGTCCGTTAGCAAAATAACTCATGATTCTAATTGTCTAATTAATTTTGTGACTACTGGTTGTGTTTTTCAGGACTAATGCTCGGGGAAGATGATTTGCAATGCTAAAGTGAGTGGTGGTCTTTACTACTTTGACTTAGACAGCCTCTCGAGTAAACAAGTTCAGAAATCATATTCCTCTAGTTTGTTATCTTTAGAAAATGAAATTATATTATGGCATTATAGACTTGGTCATCCTAGTTTTAGTTATTTGAAACATTTATTTCCTATTTTATTCAAAGATAAAGATGTTGGTTCTTTTCAATGTGAGATTTGTCAATTGGCTAAACATAAGAGATCTGTTTATCCTACTTTAGCGTACATGTCATCTAAACCTTTTTCCCTTATTCATAGTGACATTTGTGAACCATATAGGGTTAGAAGTCTGTTTGGCTCTCGATGGTTTAGTACCTTTATTGATGATCATACAAGAAACACATGGATTTATCTTCTTAAAGAAAAATCTAAAACTGCTGAAACTTTCAAAAAATTTTACTCTATGATTAAAACTCAATTTCAGTCTCAAATTCAAGTTTTTCGAACTGATAATGGGAGATAATACTTTTAACAATATTCTTGGTAATTTTTTTGTAGAACAAGGCATTATCAACCATAGTTCGTGTATTGATACACCCCAACAGAATGGAATTACAGAAAGAAAAAATCGACAGCTACTAAAAATAGCTCGAGCTCTCATGTTTTCTATGAACGTGCTTAAAAAATTTTGAGGTGAGGCTATACTTAATGTTGCATACCTAATTAATAGAATACCAAGCAAAGTGTTGAGCTATCAAACCCCCTTAAAAACTTTACAATCATATTTTCCTCACAATAGATCTTTTATTTACTTAGTACCTAAAGTTTTTTGTTGTACTAGTTTTGTTTACATTCATGATCATAACAGAAGTAAGTTAGATCCTAGGGCAACTAAATGTATTTTTTTAGGTTTCTCTCCTACTCAAAAAGGTTACAAATGTTTTGACACGAACTCAGGAAAAATGCTTGTTAGCATGGATGTCACATTCTTTGAAAACAAATATTTTTTTGAAAAAACTTCTCTTCAGGAGGAGAATAGGGAAACAAGTGAAAATAAATTTTGGGAAACTATTGTTATGCTTTTACCTGTTTTTAACTATGACCAAAACAAGACCACAAATGTAGAACCTGCAGCGAGTAATGTGGCTCCCACCTCTGATCTTCGTGTTTACTCGAGTAGAAAATACAAGTAACGTATTGATTTATTGCTAACTCCAACAGAGCCACCATCTGAACCAAGTGTTGATCCAGGTAATCTCAACTCTATCACTCATATTCCATCTCCTCTTGATCCAACTTTAAAGTCTGTCCACAGTGAATGTGTTACAACTCCTGAACCAATCCAAAATGTTCTTAGTGTACCCATAGCTCTTAGAAAAGGAGTCCTTGAGTGTACCAAGCATCTTATTGCTCGTCATGTGTCCTATCATAAACTCTCACCTAGTTTTAGAGCCTTCTCCACTAGCATCACTGATGATGAAATACCAAAAACGAGACATGAAGCACTAAGTATTTCAAAGTGGAGAGAGGCTGTCCTAGAAGAAATGAGAGCATTGGAGAAGAATGAAACTTGGGAGATGGTTGAGCTTTCAAAAGGAAAACATCTTGTAGGCAGCAAGTGGATTTTCACAATCAAGTATAACTTTGATGGCTCGGCAGAAAGATACAAAGCTAGATTTGTAGCTCGTGAGTTTACTCAAACCTACGGCCTAAATTATGTGGAAACATTTGCTCAAGTTGTCAAACTCAACACTATCAGGGTCTTACTTTCACTAGTTGTGAATCTGGATTGGCCTCTTTTACAGTTTGATGTTAACAATGCATTTCTTAATGATGATTTAGAAGAAAAAATATTTATGCAAGTGCCTCCAGGTTTTGATTTTGGGAGTGTAGCAGGGAAGATCTGCAGACTAAGGAAATCTTTATACGGCCTCAAGCAATTCCCTCGTGCATGGTATGCAAGGTTCGCAAGGGCTGTCAAGGAGCATGGCTATTCACAAGTTCAATCGGATCATACATTATTCTATAAACACACTACAAGAGATAAAATTGCTATTCTGATTGTGTATGTGGATAGTATAATAATGATAGGAAACGATGAGATGGATCTAGCAATATTGGAGAAACTTCTAGCTCATCAGTTTGAGCTTAAGGACTTGGAAAATCTCAAGTTCTTTCTAGGTATGAAAGTAGCTAGATCAAAGAATGAGATTGCTATATCTCAGAGGAAGTATGTGCTCGATCTTTTAAATGAGACAGGTCTCCTCGGATGCAAGCCGGTATCAACACCTATTGATCCTAATCAGAAACTCAGTCAAAGTAAAAAATGAGGTGCTTGTGGACAAAGCCAGATATCAAAAACTGGTTGGAAAGTTGATTTACTTAGCTCATACAAGGCCTGATATAGCATTTGTTGTAGGCCTAGTAAGCCAGTTCATGCATTGTCCAGGTGAAAATCATCTCAAGGCTATTTGCAGAATTCTACAGTACCTCAAAGGAAGTCCGGGCAAAGACATTATGTTCAGAAAAAATCAAAACAGACATATTGAAGTTTTTAAAGATGCTAATTGGGCAAAATCGAAGACTGATAGGAGGTCTACATCAGCTTATTGCACGTTTGTATGGGGCAACCTTGTAACATGGAGGAGCAGAAAACAAGATGTTGTGGCAAGGAGCTGTACATAAGCTGAGTTCAGAGCAATGACTGAAGGAGTTTGTGAAGTTATTTGGCTTAGAAGTATCCTTAAAGAACTAAAGATTGAGACTGATAAGTCAATAAAGTTGTTTTGTGATAATAAATCTGCTATCAGCATTGCACATAATCCAGTGCAACACGACAGAACAAACATGTGGAGATTGATCGTCATTTTATCAAAGAAAGACTCGAACGAAGAGAGATTTGTATGCCATATGTTCCAACATCTGAACAACTAGCAGATGTTCTTACAAAAGGACTCCACAAGCAAGCATTTGAAGATCTTCTAGTCAAGCTAGGCATGATTGACATCTTTGCTACAATTTGAGAGAGAGTGTTGAGATATACTAATATTTAAGTATTATATAGATAACTTGGAGTTATTAGACTTCTCTTATTTATAGAGATTATATTTTTTATTCGTATATTTTACCTTTTCTTAGATTAGTTTATTTTATCTTCTTTTACTTGATTCTATTATTGTATATATACATTCTAAATTAATGTTAGAAATAATTTTTAGTCCTAACAAAAACTATTTTAGAGCAATCTCACCCAACAACACACTGAACTTTCTTTTGCCTTAGGCTTTCTGAAATAAGTGAACCTGGTTGTGGTCTATCACGGTATAGTTAGTAGTGCTACATTTTTGGATGTAGTGAGCAAAATAATGTGAATGTGTCTCGAGTCAAGTGGTTGATGTTATCCCTTGATGACTAGTTTAGCTTGATGAACTATTAACAAAAGACCTTAATATTCGCAAGAAGGGGCAGGAAAAAGTGGTCCGATTTTAAATCTTAACTTATGTTTTACAATTAGTCTTTCGAAGGAAATATGAACATTAGCGTGACAAAATTAAGATTGGTAGAGATCATTGTATATATTTTAAGAAATTTCAAAATGACTTGTTAAGCTGTATCAAAGTATTCATGCGTCAACTAATTATGCTTTCTTGTTTTACACTTTTTTGGTGGTTGAATCAACAAAAGACAAATCAACCAGGAAATGCAAAGAGTCGTCTATGGGTTGGATTCAATTTGATTTGATTTTAAACTATGCTTCAAGCGAGGTTTGATCGGTGGTTGAAGAAAATCAATGTGTGGTTGGTTTCATATGAATAGGAATTGAAGTAAAAAAAAAAATTGGAATGTATGCATTCAAACCTTGCGAGTTTGATCATTCACAACTTGAATGTTATTGACTGATATAATTTATATTTGTTGAAAATTCACATATATTACAATATTATTAGTAAATAAACTCAATAAGTCCGACTTAAATAAACGACTATTTATAACTTCATGCGTACCAGTAAATGCAACAGACAACGTATGTTACATAATTTGGTTTAAAAATTGGCTAGCCTATTCAGTGACTTGACATTAAACATTTCTAAAAATAAAACGCATTATGTGATTAGGGGAAATCAATAATAGACCCTTGTTAGCATTTCAGGTTTCCTTCTCATTTCAGAGTCTATTTGGAAGAAAATTCAATACTTGTATTGTAACATATCAAAATCGTGCGGCAGACAATTTTGACAAAATCTACTGACGAAATTGACAAAATCCTAATCGGCCAACGGAATTGATCATCGACAGAGGAAGAAACATGAAAAATTGAAAGAGCTAACCCTATAAATTGGGTAGCTCGGTGAGTGAGAAATCACACCGAAACTAAATCTCTCTTTCTGAAAACCAAAAACTTACTTCCGACCACCAAAATTCCCCTCGGCTGAGCGTTCCTCTAGCGAACACCTCCGAGCAACGAACCTCCGACGACTGACCGAAACCCTCTCGGTCTCTCTCTCTCTCTCTCTCTCTCTCTCTCTATTCTCTGCCCTCGCGAAGAAGAAGAAGAAGAACGGTTCAGTTTTTGTTTTAAAACTGAACCGGGTCTTTTAAAAGCCAAACCAAACCGGCCACCAACCCGACCGGCACTGTTCATCTGAACCAAACCAGGACCAGTCAAACCGAATCGAACCCGACCCAACTCGAATTTCGAACCAATCGACCCGAATCGATCCAAAAATAGACCGGTAAAGAATTTATATCTAAATTCTTGTGAAATTGATTTATTAAAGTGAGAAATTTATATTGGATATTTTATTTAGGTAGAAAATTTTCGAGAGTTGCTAGAATCGATTTAATTCGATCCGATTCAACCTAAGACCACACGTAAGAAAATTCTGCTCAAATTATTCTGAAATTTGGATTTATTTAGGTATGAGTTTAATACCCAATAATTTTAGGGGTGGGCACGGGCCAGTTCGGTCCGGTTCGGTTCCGAGCCCAGATCGAAACCAGACCGTGCCTTCGAGATTTTTTTCCTGAAGATCGAAACCGGTCCTGGGAGGAATCGAGACCGAACTGGGACTGGACCGAATTTTTGGTCCGATCCCGATTCGGTTCCGGTTTCTCCCATCCTTTCTTCTTCTCCTCTCCTTCTCTGGATCTGAATTTTCTTACCTCGCTCAAATTTGCAAAGCCACACTCAAGCAAATGAAGCCCGCAAAAATCATGTTTGCGTCGCTCTCTCTGTCGCCAGCTCGACAGTCGACGGCTTTGGGCTGCTCAGCCTTTGCACCAGACCGAAGGTTTGCGTCTTGCAAATCGGAGGACTCGATCACCACTGGAGTCGAGAGCAGGACGCATCGCTGGTCGCTGTTCACTGGGGACGGGAGTCGCTTGGGAGTCGGGATTTTTGGTTTCGCTTGACGCTCGGTTTGCTTTCAGTTTCAGACTCTGAATCTGAAGGTTCAGAGTTAATTAAAAATTGAATTGAACAGTTGCTGAACCGTTCAGAAAAAAAAAAAAAAACAATGAAATTTTGTCTTTTTTTAAACCTTCAGTCCAGTCCGGTATTTTCAGGAATTCAGACTGTGGACCGAGGACCGGACCAACTCTCTTCGGTTCCAGGGACTAAGGACCGAGGACCAGACCGTGGTCCATCCTCCTGGAACCAAAACCGGACCGAAACCACCGGTCCGGTCTGGTTCCTGGTCTGCGGTCCGGTCCTGCCCACCACTAAATAATTTAGACAGGAGATTATTTGGAATTTTGGAACGATATCTATCAATTGCTGAGATTATTTCTCATAGTTTATATTTTGTGATGTAGGTGAGTTTTTATCTGAGGAAGAACTGACTATGATTGAAAATCTCCCAGAGGCAAATGAACATGCAGAAGAATGAAATATTTTTTTAGTTGAATTAGTGTGTTTCAGTCTTTTGAATATATTTCATGTTTTGATAAATTATGTTGAATTTTATTATTAAATAAAGTTTTATTAATTGTGTTAATTATGCATTTATTTCAAGTTTCTGACAAAGTTATTTAATTTTGATAAAGCTTTTGCGTATTTAACGTTTCAATTATCATTTAAAGAGAATTTCGAAATATTAAGAAATTATGATTTTAACGCTCGAATTTAATTTGATAAAACGATTTGGGGAAAATTTTAGGGTTTCTAAAATTAGGGATTCAAATTGAGTATTTTAAAAATTTGGGGCGTTACAGTTTGGTATCAAAGCACTAGGTTTTTAAAACGGTTCTGTAGACTTATCTGTATGCTCACGTGCACTTGGAAGATTGTCGATCAGTAAGTAAGTCTGTATTAAAAATTATATTTTGATAAAAGTATGTTAGATAATATAGTACATTTCAAAGTAGCATAGAAAGATAGATTTCTTAAATTAAAGTCCTAGATATGTAGAATATGGCCAATTGTAGAGAAAATGGAAATGGTAGGGATGTTATACTTGATCGAATGATGAAGATGATAGAACAGCTGGCTCAAGCAGCTAATGCAGCAGCCCAGACAGCTACTGCAGCGACCCAAACAATTAATGCGCAGGTTCAGATTTTTAATGGAAATTTGGCGGATATGACAGTCGCAGATAATTGGATAAGGACTATCACAGAGATTTTTTAGCATGCCAAGATTTCCGAAAAAGAGAAAATAGATTGCGCATCTTCTATGTTCCGAATGGATGCACGTTACTGGTGGGATTCAGTGAAAGTAATGCATTCAGTTACCACCATAACATGATAGAAATTTCAGGAGTTATTCAACGAGAAGTACTTTACGGACTCCATGATGGATGCGAAGGCAGAAGAATTCATGACTCTCAAACAGACAAGAAGTGTGATGGATTATTTGCACAAGTTTGAGCAACTATCTCGTTATGCCTCTCATATTGCTGGTAACGAGACTATGAAGGTGAAAAGATTCATCCAAGGATTAAAAACGGAGATACAAAAAGATATTAGTCTTATTACATCCAAGAGCAAGGAGAAAAGGAAGTCAACAGAGCTTAAGAGTTTAGAAAGAGGTACAGTCATGCAACTTAGACTGCCATGAGCAAAAATCTGCAACAGCAATGGGCTGGATCTAAGAGACCAATGATCAGTGAACCTGTTGAAGGACCTTCCAAGTATGTAAATAGGGAGCCCACGACGATATCAAATGTGTCTGTATGTCCCTCATGCAAAAAGCCACATTTCGGAGAGTGTCGCGTCTAGACCAATTCTTGTTTTAAGTGCAGTCAACATGGACATTTTATTAAGAACTGCCCAAAAAATGTCAGAGAGTAACCTAAAATGACTACCAGAGTTTTCGCCATGACCAATGATGAAGCTGAAGGAAATGCATATGTTGTGATAGGTTCGATTTTTATTTCTGGCATACCTTCTTGCATATTAATTGACTCTGGAGCTACACACTCTTTTATATCCCTTGAACATGCTAAAAAGTTAGAAATCAAAGTAGAATCCATAGAGTATAAATTGAGTGTAGCCACACCTTCAGGCAAAGTTATGGTTGTCGACTCTATTATTAGAAAGTGTGAAGTGTGTATTGAGGAAAATCAACTGGAGGTTGATTTAATTATTTTGGCAATGTACGATTACGACGTTATCCTTGAAATGGATTGGCTTACCAAACATTATGCGACTATTGATTGTCGCAAGAAGATGGTAAATTTCCAATTGCATGGAAAAGAGTCATTTTCCTTCTATGGAGATTCTAAATGTTCAAGAGCTCTAGTAATATCAGCTATGCGAGCTCGAAGATTATTAAATTCTGGATGCATTGGAATTCTGACCAGTGCTATATGTTCTAAACCTGATGGAGCCACGACATTGGATAAAGTGCCGATAGTTGGTGAATTTTTGAATGTTTTTTCTGATGACCTGACGAAATTACCACCTACAAGGGATGTGAAATTCTGCATTTATCTGCTACTTGGAACGGTGCTGATCTCTAAAGCTCTTTATAAAATAGCGCCAGGCAAATTAAATGAGTTAAAAACTCAACTGGATGATTTGATGGAGAAATAGTTATTCAACCGAGTTTCTCACATTGGGGAGCACTGGTGCTATTTGAGAAGAAAAAAGCAGGATCAATGCGGATGTGCATAGACTATCAAGAGCTCAACAAAGTCACTGTTAAGAACAAGTATCAATTGCCAAGAATTGACGATTTATTTGATCAATTAAAGGGAGCGGTGGTTTTCTCAAAAATAGATCTCAGATTCAGCTATCATCAACTAAGAATTAAGGAAGCTGATGTATTCAAAACGGCGTTTCGCACAAGATATGGCTATTATGAATTTCAAGTCATGTCGTTTGGATTGAGCAATGCACCAGCCACTTTTATGGATTTAATGAATCAGATTTTTAAGACATTTTTGGATGACTTCGTAATAGTATTTATTGATGACATTCTTATCTACTCGAAGGATAAGGAGGAACATAAAGAACATTTGAAGATTATTTTATCAACGTTGAGACGTGAGAAGCTATATGTAAAATTCTTCAAGTGTGAATTTTGGATGGAGAATGTGACTTTTCTTGGCCACATTATTTAGAAGAATGATGTAGTAGTGGACCCAGTGAAGAGTGAAGCTGTTAGTAAATGACCTCAACAAAAGGACGCAGCTGAGATAAGAATTTTTCTTGGTCTTGCAGGGTATTATCGAAGATTCGTATAAAGATTTTCATCTATAGTCAACCCGCTTACGAAGCTAACCAAGAAATGTGTTAAGTATTTATGGACTGAAGAGTGCGAACAAAGCTTTCAGAAGCTAAAAAAAGATTGATTTCAGCACCTATACTTACTATACCATCTGGATCAGGAAAATTTGTGGTGTGTTAGTGATTTTACACTTTACGCAAGTGCACGTATCGCAATCAAGTAGTATATAAGATATCGATCCCACGAGAATATTTTTAACTATGTTTAAATTGCTATAAAAATTCAGTGAAAATATTAAAATGATATTTTAATAAAATAAAGAAAATAAAAATAAATAAAGTCTGGATGTTGAAACAATGAAGGATAACAATTTAAATTAGAGAGAATCGAATGATAGGAGTCTTGGCTATGAGCGATTTCTTCGTTACTTGTATTTTACTGCTGATGCTATAGAGTGCTTTAGCATTATCAATGAACAACAAGAATGAAAATATTTATAGGTTTCGTTAAAATTGCCTATGTAAATCCAATTTAGAATTTCTCTTGACTTAGAAAGAAAGTAACTAACATTGAATTTCTATAAACCCTATTCTTAATGCCAATTGAATTAACGTTAACTACTTTGCAACAAATTAATCCAATTAATCATTCGTGCATCTTAACATTTATATCTACCCGTCGATATAATATAAATATGAAACATCAATCTATTTATCGATATGAATTGAATTAGATAAGGAATATCACGAAAGATTGTTCAAAGCAAAATGCATTAGCAAACAGAGATCGTAGCAAAATAAGTAACGAATACTATCGTCCTAATCAAGTAGAAGAGTTTAGCTACTAAACATCATAAAAATAAAAATCAAAAGAAAAAATATTCATAAACATAAACAGTAAAGAGAAGAAGAAGAAAGCTAAAAATTGTCGTCGGTTCCCTTGCTGCAGATCCAGCGTTTTCAAAATAATAAAAATCCTCTCTTTTATAATTGCTTATTCTCCTCGTTCTGCGTGTCATCTTTTTTTTCTCTCTCTAGTCTGTTCCTTTCTTTTCTCTTTCTAATCCGCTGATTCCCTTGATCAACGACTTATAATTATGATAAAATCTTCTTGATTTGCTCTCTTCTGTTGCCCACTCTTCTAAGTCGTCCGTTGCTTTGTCTATGTTGCTCTGTCATCCAATTGTATTTTATGCTACTCTGTTATCCTATTGTTGTTCTGTCATCTGTTTTCTGTCATCCCTTCTTCTATTTGTCGACTGTCATCCGATTGCTGCTCTGTCATCCGATTGTCATTTGTCATCCGATTTCTGTCATCCATTTTCATTTTCAACCGCTCTCTGTCATCCATTTCTATTTTCATCTGTTTTCTGTCTACCGTTTTCTTTCTACCACTTTTTGTTCTCTGTCATCCGATGCTATCTACCGTTTATGTCATCCGATTTTATCTACCGTTTATGTCATCCGATTGGCCTCTTTTCTCTCCATTATCTCCCTTCAAATCTGGATCTCTTGATTTGTGGCTTCTCTTTTTGGTGAAAATAATCTCCTTCATTGATTTATTCTCTCTTTTTGGGATTTCCATAATCTTTGTTGAAGTTTAAGATTTATATCCGATTATACACAAATACAGGTTCGTGAATCACCGAGGGCGTACGTACAAGACTTTCAACTCTACGGACGTCAGGTAAGTTCATGCGTATAAGTTGGCCCTTAAGGCCCTACAGCACGGAGATACTAGCCTTTTGGTTGTTGGGTAGTTAGGTGGTAGGTCAAGTTCTAAGTTGAATAAGTTTGCTTTCTGTTTTGCTTATTATCTTGTAGCATGTTTAAGTTATGTTTAAGTACCGTAAATGTTCATGCATACACGTTTTCCTGAAAGTCATGTAAATGTTTTATGCACGAGGTTTGAAGTTAAGAAAGATAAAATCTGTAATGTAATGTACGGTTAAGTGTGGGACGAGGATCGGCATCCTGTTCTGTATTCCTGTTCTGTATTCATGTTCTGTATCTATGTTATGTGCCTGATAGTGCATTGTGTTTGATAGTGCACCCCTGTTGCGCCAGTTCCTCTATAAGCCCCATTTATACCTCCCTGTCTAGTGAAATGTAAAGTAATGTTCATGTATTTGAAATGTTCATGCATAGCACACGCATCACTGCCTTGTATGTTCTTACTGAGCTCTAGGCTCATAGTTGAACTCCTTGTTGTAGGTACGGATCCCACAGATTAGGACTTTGTGCCTCAGGTCGATGAGTAGGTGATGTTGGCGGGACGAGCTTGCGGGGATTGGTTGTGGCAGCCAGACATATTTTGATCCTGTGAGGGTAGTTTGGAAGTGTATGTCAAGTCTTGTATAGTTCTTGAAAATTTTGGATAATGTATATGTTTTGGTGTTGATGTTTTAAAACCAGTTGAATATATATTTTGAAATATTTTGGAACTGCTTCGAGTCTTTTCTTTTAGGTTACGCATGGATTGTCTTGAGTTTTAGAGCTATCCATGCAGTTAGATTTCTTGAACTTCTGTTGTGTTTTCAAACATGTCAAAAATCATGTTTTAATCGGGTTTCTTTTGGTTGGGGTACTTCAGACGTTACTTCAGATGTTGGGGGAGTGTTTAGTCCCTCTGTTCCATTCAGTCGAATTTGTCGACCGAATGGTGTAGAAATTAATTCCAGAGACTTAGTCTGTGGACTAAGGCTATGTGTTAATCGTCTAAAGTTGATAGAGAGATTGTCGATCGATCGCCTGGGATAACCGATTGATCGGCGGAGTATACATGTCTTTCGAGTTTTCAAGTCTTCCAACTTTCTCTATCGTCCAAACTTGTCGACCAATTCTGTCGTCCAAACTTGTCGTCCAAATCTGTCGTCCAAAACTGTCGACCAAACCTGTCGACCAATTCTGTCGTCTAAAATTTGTCGTCCAAACCTGTTGTCCAATTCACTTCAACCGGTTTCATCACCGAGGTCTCTTCGATCGATTTCATCACCGAGGTCACTTCGACCGATTTCATCACCGAGGTCACTTCGACCAAAACTCAGTCTTACTACTCCTTTGCACTTCGACCGATTTTGTTGTGGGTCATAGCTCTTCAAGTGCTGTGTCTTGTTGACCGAAAACCCTCCTTTAAAACACATTATCCATTATGTTCTGTGAACAATTGTCCACGTTGTCTTTTATTTCTGTCGTCCACAGCTTCTGTCATCCACTGTAGCCTTCCACTGCATGACTTCCAGTTTATGTTTCCCATTTTATTAAGTCTTTCACTGCATGTCTGTCGTCTATTCTGCCTTCTGTTTTTGTCATCCATTCTGCCTTTTATTTAAAACGTCCAAAGTATTTTGTCTTCCTGTTTTTTTCTGTCGTTTATTTATGTAGTCCGATTTTAATTGTCATCCAGTCTTCAATTCCAGAGAAGGTTTATACTTTGTGTAAAGTTTTTAAAGTTAAAAATATATATATATATGTCACGTTTTTAAATGTCCGGAGTGAGGATTTTCGACCCCGATTGGGTCGGGGGTCGTCACAGTTATGGTATCAGAGCCGCAAGGTTTTAAGAGCGGTTCTGGAGAACTGTCTGGTTGCGCAACCCGCCACGTGAGATCGCTCCATCAACTGTAAGTGTTTAAGTTCCTGTAAAAGTTTTGTTTATTAAATTTACTTACTCTGTTTATAGGATTTTCTTAGAAATGGTGAGAGGACATCAGAATGAAGCAAACGATAGTGTCAGTGCCATCGACCGTTTAACCGAACTGGTGGGTGTACAGTCCCGTATGGTGGAACGCATGATGGCCAGAGAAGATAACGGGAACAATAATCATGGGAATGCTCCACGTGACACCAGTGGAGATAGATTCAGACGACTCCAACCGCCTACGTTTGATGGGCTATGAACAGACCCAACTCACGCTGAGGAATGGATCCGGCATATAGAGAGAATGTTCAACTACGCAGAAGTGGAAGAAAATAAGAAGGTTGTATGTGCCATGTTTTATCTCACCAAGAATGCGGGATTTTGGTGGGACACCATCCAGGCAACAACAGTGGCATTGAGCTGGGATGGATTTAAACGGATATTCTATGAGAAATATTTTGACCGCAGTGTGAGAAAGGAAAAGATGATCGAATTCTCTCGACTGCGGCAATTTGGATCAGTGGCCGAGTATGTTCAGAAGTTCGAGTCGCTATCCCGCTACGCACTTCATCTGGTGGCCACCGACGAAAACAAGGTACACCAATTCATTCAGGGTCTGAAGATGGACCTCTCACGGGGGATCACAACCGGGGGATTTGATGAGGCACCATATACAAAAGTAGCGGCCAAGGATTATCAGTTGGAAGCCTTAGAAATGAAGTTCCAGAGACAGAGAGATTCATCAAAGAAATTCCTTCGTGATGTCCCTCGACAACAACAACAACAACAACGGGGTCAAGGTTGGCAACCACAACAGCAACAGAACAGGGGCATTAAGAGGCCCAATGAGACTGCTATTTATCAGGACAAGAGAAAGAGACCAATGGGAGCTCCTCAGCTTCCTGTGTGCCCGCGTTGCCAGAAAAGTCACATAGGTGAATGCAGGCTCTTTACTGGCCGCTGCTTCCGATGCGACAAAGAGGGCCATCAAGTTCTAGATTGCCCAATGCCCGACATGAGGCCGAATCGTGTCATGCCAAGAGTATTTGCTATAACAGAGAACGATGACGATGCCTAGCACACAGCGATCACAGGTACAATTTTGATATGTAGTACACCTGCCTATACGTTGTTGAACACGGGGGCCACACACTCGTTTGTGGCTAGGGACTTCGTGGTTAGGGAGAAATTTTGTCTTGAGCCGACAGATCAACCATACAGTGTCATGCTACCATCCGGAGAGTTTATGCACTCTGAGCAGGCAGTGCAGGGCGATATAGCGTCAGTAGGGGACCAGAAATTGTATGTCAATCTTATCATCATCGGTATGAAAGGATACAATGTAATTCTGGGGATGAACTAGCTGTTTAGACATCACGTCACCATCGACTGTAGGTCCGGGCTTGTGTCCTTTAAGTGCCCGAATGAGAAAGAGTTCTCCTATCAGGCTATACCAAAGGAGTACTCTATGCCTATTGTATCCTCCTTAGAAGCTCAAAAGCTAATGAGGTCGAGATGTGACGGATTTCTTGCCTACGTGGTAGATGCTCAAAGGCAAGGTGAGGTGGAACTTCAAAGTATTCCGGTAGTTCGAAACTTCTCAGAGGTTTTCTTAGACGACTTACCAGGATTACCACCGGATCGTGAGATTGAGTTCGAGATTGAAGTGTGTCCTAGTGCTGAACCGGTATCGAAGAATCCGTACCGTATGACGCCAATAGAGCTGAAGGAGTTGAAGACTCAGCTAAAGGAACTAGTGGACAAGGGCTTTGTACGCCCTAGTTTCTCTCTGTGAGGCGCTCCCGTATTGTTCGTTAAGAAGAAGGATGGGTCTTTACGTATGTGTATTGATTACCGTGAGCTGAACAAGTTGACCATCAAGAATAAGTACCCGTTGGCGAGGATCGACGATCTATTTGACCAGCTGCAAGGGGCTCGGGTATTTTCAAAAATTGATTTACGCTCCGGTTATTACCAGTTGAAGGTTAGAGCTGACGATACTCCAAAGACTGCATTCAGGACCCGATACGGACACTATGAATTCTTGGTGATGTCGTTTGGGTTAACCAATGCCCCGGCGGCATTTATGGACCTGATGAACAGGGTATTCCAGGATTTCCTGGACAAATTAATAATCGTCTTTGTCGACGACTTCCTGGTTTATTCACGGAATGAGGTAGAGCATGAAGAGCACTTGGTTATTGTGCTATCAACCCTAAAACAACACCAATTGTACGCCAAATTGTCAAAGTTTGAATTCTGGTTGAGCAGGATCAATTTTCTAGGCCACGTGGTGTCTGCAGAAGGAGTATCGGTGGATCCGGCCAAGATACCGGCTGTGAAGGAATGGCCGAGGCCGAGGAATGCCAGCGAGGTACGAAGTTTTATCGGGCTAGCTGGTTACTACATAAAATTTATTAAGTGATTTTCTATTATAGCAAAGCCTATGACTAGCCTAACGAAGAAAGATATCAAGTTCAAGTGGTCTAAAGCTTGTGAAGAGAGTTTTTAGATGCTTAAACAGAAATTAACCACTGCTCCTCTGTTGGTATTGTCAGTCGAAGGCGGCAAATTCAGTGTGTACTTCGATGCGTCAAAGGTTGGTTTGGGATGCGTATTAATGCAGGAAGGAAAAGTGGTGGCGTACGCGTCCAAACAATTGAAGAACCACGAGCAAAACTACCCTACTCACGACCTTGAGTTAGCGGTAGTTGTTTTTGCACTGAAAGTATGGAGACACCACTTGTATGGACAATCATGTAAGGTGTTTTCGGATCACAAAAGCTTGAAGTATATATTTACTCAGAAGGAGTTAAACATGAGGCAACGGCGGTGGCTCGAGTTTGTGAAAGACTATGATATCGAGATTAAATACCACCCGGGGAAAGCTAATGTGGTAGCCGATGCATTGAGCAGGATGCCGGCTGCTATGTAACCAACTCTTTCGACCATATTGATGCCTTTGAGGACAGAAATTCAGAAGTTCGGTATGGAGATAGTTTCTGAGTTGTCGGCCGTATTGGCAGATCTAACAATACGGCCAACCATTCTGAACGGAATTAAGGAAGCCCAGAAGATCAATTCGAAGGTGATGGCCGATATAATAAGCAAGTTGCCTATGGCCTCTTCTGAGTTCAGTCATTTGGGGGATGGTATTTTGAAGTTCAGGGACCGGTGGTACGTTCCGAGCGATGAAGAGCTACGAAAGGACATCTTATCGGAAGCCCACTCGTCTTCTTTCTCAGTGCATCCTGGAAGCACGAAGATGTATCAAGACTTGAAACTTCACTTCTGGTGGCCGAATATGAAGAACGATGTAGCCAAATATGTGGAGTCTTGCATGGTATGTCAACAAGTGAAGGTTGAACATCAACGACCAGGTGGAACACTACAGCCTCTCCCGATCCCTGAATGGAAATAGGAGAATATCACGATGGATTTTGTTGTCGGCCTTCCAAGGACGGCTAGAGGCCATAACAACATATGGGTCATTGTGGACAGACTAACAAAGTCGGTCCATTTTCTACCTGTGAAGACGACGTTCTCTATGGACCAATATGCAGAATTATACATAAACGAGATCATCAAGCTGCATGGGGTGCCAGTATCAATTGTATCTGACCGGGACCCTAGATTCACGTCTACGTTCTGGAAAAGCTTGCAAAACTCTTTGGGTACCAAGTTAAACTTCAGCACAACATTTCATCCACAGACCGACGGACAATCCGAGAGAACGATTCAAATACTAGAGGATATATTAAGGTCGTGCGTGCTGGAATTTCATGCCCCTTGGAGTAAGTATCTGCCGCTAGTAGAATTCGCTTATAACAACAGCTACTAGGCTACGATCGGTATGACTCTATATGAAGCTCTTTACGGAAGGAAGTGTAGATCTCCATTGTGCTGGAATGAAGTTGGAGAAGCCAAGCTCGTCGGCCCTGAGTTAATACAGCAGATGTCCGAGGTGGTGACTGCTATCAAACAACGAATAAAAAATGCTCAGAGTCGATAGAAAAGTTACGCGGACCATAGGAAGAGAGACTTGGAGTTTGCTGAAGGCGATGAAGTATTCTTGAAGGTGTCGCCTTTCAAGGGCGTGATGAGGTTTGGCAAGAAAGGGAAGCTAAGTCCAAGGTTTGTTGGGCCCTTTCCCATGTTGAAGAAAGTAGGAAGCCTGGCTTACAGACTGCAGTTGCCAGCGTCCATGAATAGAGTTCATAACGTCTTTCACGTTTCAATGCTGAGAAAATGTGTGCGACATCCTACTCCGATCGTGAAACCGGTGGATATAGATATCATGCCGACGTTGACGTATGAAGAAAGGCCCATAAAGATTTTGGACTCCTCACTCAAGGTGTTGCGCAACAGAGTGGTCTCATTGGTGAAAGTTTTATGGTGCAATCATAATGTGGAGGAAGCCACTTGGGAAAGACAACAGGACGTTAGGACCCAATATCCGGAGCTATTTGTTTGAGCAAATTTTGGGGATCAAAATTCTGTTAAAGTGGGTGGGATGTAACACCTGACATTTTTGCCATGTAATTATTTCCCGAATCATTAAGCGGGATTAATTTGGTATTAATACAATGAATGTTTTAATAGAAATTGTCGATGTGTTTAATTGAATGAGAAAGATTCGTGAGAATGAATCGACGAATTAAATAACGATTTAGTTAGAAATCAATGGAAGAGCATTATGGGAAAGCAATTAAGGTGGTTGAGAGGAAGCCAATGGATTATCGACACTTGGCAGACTTGTTGAAGAAGTCATGCCTTTTCTCTTCCTCTCTTCCTCTTTTCTCTTCACTCCTACGTGAATCTCCTCTTTGTTTTCTCTCTTCCAGACGACGTGTGAGCATTTTTCAAACTTCTTCTCCTCCTGTTTTCTTCCATTTTCTCTGTTACAGGTAACCTTCTACAATGGTTAAAGAGTTTAGGTTAGTTATTTATTAGTTTTGTTGAAGTTTAGGATTTATATCCAATTGTACAAAAATACAGGTTCGTGAATCACCGAGGGCGTGCGTGCAAGACTTTCAACTCTACGGACATCAGGTAAGTTCATGCGTATAAGTTGGCCCTTAAGGCCCTACAGCACGGAGATACTAGGTTTTTTGTTGTTGGGTAGTTAGGTGGTAGGTCAAATTCTAAGTTGAATGAGTTTGCTTTCTGTTTTGCTTGTTATCCTGTAGCCTGTTTAAGTTATGTTCATGCATACACGTTTTCCTGAAAGTCATGTAAATGTTTTATGCACGAGGTTTGAAGTTAAGAAAGATAAAATCTGTAATGTAATGTATGGTTAAGTGTGGGACGAGGACCGGCATCCTGTTCTGTATTCATGTTCTGTATCTTTGTTATGTGCCTGATAGTGCACTGTGTTTGATAGTGCACCCCTGTTGCGCCAGTTCCTCTATAAGCCCCATTTATACCTCCCTGTCTAGTGAAATGTAAAGTAATGTTCATGTATTTGAAATGTTCATGCATAGCACACGCATCATTGCCTTGTATGTTCTTACTGAGCTCTAGGCTCATAGTTGAACTCCTTGTTGTAGGTACGGATCCCACAGATGAAGACTTTGTGCCTGAGGTCGATGAGTAGGTGATGTTGGCAGGACGAGCTTGCGGGGATTGGTTGTGGCAGCCAGACATATTTTGATCCTGTGAGGGTAGTTTGGAAGTGTATGTCAAGTCTTGTATAGTTCTTGAAAATTTTGGATAATGTATAGGTTTTGGTGTTGATGTTTTAAAACCAGTTGAATATATATTTTGAAATATTCTAGAACTGCTTCGAGTCTTTTCTTTTAGGTTACGCATGGATTGTCTTGAGTTTTAGAGTTATCCATGCAGTTAGATTTCTTGAACTTCTATCGTGTTTTCAAACATGTCAAAAATCATGTTTTAATTAGGTTTCTTTTGGTTGGGGTACTTCAGATGTTACTTCATATGTTGAGGGAGTGTTTAGTCCCTCTGTTCCATTTGGTCGAATTTGTCGACCGAATGGTGTAGAAATTAATTCCAGAGACTTAGTCTGTGGACTAAGGCTATGTGTTAATCGTCCAAAGTTGACAAAGAGGTTGCCGATCGATCGCCTGGGATAACCGATTGATCGGCGGAGTATATATGTCTTTCGGTTTCCGAGGTCATTTCGACCGATTTCATCACCGAGGTCATTTCGACCGATTTCATCACCGAGGTCATTTCGACCGATTTCATCACCGAGGTCATTTCGACCGATTTCATCACCGAGGTCATTTCGACCGATTTCATCACCGAGGTCATTTCGACCGATTTCATCACCGAGGTCATTTCGACCGATTTCATCACCGAGGTCATTTCGACCGATTTCATCACCGAGGTCATTTCGACCGATTTCATCACCGAGGTCATTTCGACCGATTTCATCACCGAGGTCATTTCGACCGATTTCATCACCGAGGTCATTTCGACCGATTTCATCACCGAGGTCATTTCGACCGATTTCATCACCGAGGTCATTTCGACCGATTTCATCACCGAGGTCATTTCGACCGATTTCATCACCGAGGTCATTTCGACCGATTTCATCACCGAGGTCATTTCGACCGATTTCATCACCGAGGTCATTTCGACCGATTTCATCACCGAGGTCATTTCGACCGATTTCATCACCGAGGTCATTTCGACCGATTTCATCACCGAGGTCATTTCGACCGATTTCATCACCGAGGTCATTTCGACCGATTTCATCACCGAGGTCATTTCGACCGATTTCATCACCGAGGTCATTTCGACCGATTTCATCACCGAGGTCATTTCGACCGATTTCATCACCGAGGTCATTTCGACCGATTTCATCACCGAGGTCATTTCGACCGATTTCATCACCGAGGTCATTTCGACCGATTTCATCACCGAGGTCATTTCGACCGATTTCATCACCGAGGTCATTTCGACCGATTTCATCACCGAGGTCATTTCGACCGATTTCATCACCGAGGTCATTTCGACCGATTTCATCACCGAGGTCATTTCGACCGATTTCATCACCGAGGTCATTTCGACCGATTTCATCACCGAGGTCATTTCGACCGATTTCATCACCGAGGTCATTTCGACCGATTTCATCACCGAGGTCATTTCGACCGATTTCATCACCGAGGTCATTTCGACCGATTTCATCACCGAGGTCATTTCGACCGATTTCATCACCGAGGTCATTTCGACCGATTTCATCACCGAGGTCATTTCGACCGATTTCATCACCGAGGTCATTTCGACCGATTTCATCACCGAGGTCATTTCGACCGATTTCATCACCGAGGTCATTTCGACCGATTTCATCACCGAGGTCATTTCGACCGATTTCATCACCGAGGTCATTTCGACCGATTTCATCACCGAGGTCATTTCGACCGATTTCATCACCGAGGTCATTTCGACCGATTTCATCACCGAGGTCATTTCGACCGATTTCATCACCGAGGTCATTTCGACCGATTTCATCACCGAGGTCATTTCGACCGATTTCATCACCGAGGTCATTTCGACCGATTTCATCACCGAGGTCATTTCGACCGATTTCATCACCGAGGTCATTTCGACCGATTTCATCACCGAGGTCATTTCGACCGATTTCATCACCGAGGTCATTTCGATCACCGAGGTCTTTCGACCGATTTCATCACCGAGGTCATTTCGACCGATTTCATCACCGATGTCACTTCGACCGAAACTCAGTCTTACTACTCCTTTGCACTTCGACCGATTTTGTTGTGGGTCATAGCTCTTCAAGTGCTATGTATTATCGACCGAAAACTCTGCTTTAAAACACATTATCCATTCTGTTATGTGAACAGTCGTCTACGCTGTCTTTTATTTCTGTCGTCCACAGCTTCTGTCATCCACTGCATTACTTCCAGTTTATGCTTCCCATTTTATTAAGTCTTCCACTGCATGTCTGTCATCTATTATGCCTTCTGTTTCTGTCGTCCATTCTGCCTTTTATTTAAAACGTCCAAAGTATTCTGTCTTCCTATTTTCTTCTGTCGTTTATTTCTATAGTCCGATTTTAATTGTCATCCTGTTTTAAATATGTCTTTCAGACTTCAATTCCAGAGAAGGTTTTTATACTTTGTGTAAAGTTTTAAAAGTTCAAAAAAAAAATATATGTTAAATGTCCGGAGTGAGGCTCTTCGACCCCGATCGGGTCGGAGGTCGTCACAATCTTCATCCCTTTTAAGTTGCTCTTTCCGCTAATAACTCTGCATTCAAATAAGAAAATATAAAATTTGAATTAGTGATAAAAATCTGCTTGTTTTTCTGAGAATCTGCTTTAAATACATTAAATTTCGTCAATGTCTTGATGCTGCAGTATTATGTAGCAATTGTAGTAAATTCCTACCAATTTCTTCTTATATTCACTCAAATCATACAAGTTATATCAATTAAAAGTGGTATAAAATAACTTTAATTTAAGAGTTATCAGTGTATAGTGATGCTTCAAAGTATGGACTGTGATGTATTTTCATGCAAGAAGGAAAAGTGGTAGCTTATGCCTCGAGACAGTTGAAGGAACACGAGAAGAACGACCCAACTCATGATTTGGAGCTTGCAGCTGTAGTTCACGCATTAAAAATTTGGAGACATTATCTTTATGAGAAAGGTGCGAAATTATACGGATCACAAAAGTTTAAAATATTTTCTAACTCATAAGAAGCTAAACATGAGACAACGCAGATGGTTAAAATTTATAAATGACTATGACTGCGAAATTATTTATCATCCTGGCAAAGCTAATGTTGTAGCTGATGCATTGAGTATAAGAGCATCGTCTCAAATTTCTTCGTTGCGGCTGATTACAGAACAGCTAAATAAGGAGATGCAGAAATCTAACATCGAAGTTGTACCGTTTTGTCTATTAGATAGATTGTCTGCTATGACGCTTCAGCTAAGTTTGCTTTCGCAAATAAATGATAAGCAACGCGACGATGCATTTATTTGCAAGGTGAAAGAAGAATTGGAGACTGGTAAAGTTTCTGAATTTTCCATATCTGATGATGAGATTATCCAGTTCAAAAAGAGATGGTGTATACCAGATAATACTGAATTAAAGAAAGCTATATTAGAGGAAGCACACTCAACCCTTTACTCGTAAATCCTGGGTCAACAAAAATGTATCGAGATTTAAAGCAGCATTATTGGTGGCGTGGGTTGAAAGTGGACGTAGCCAAATTTGTGGAGAAGTGCCTCACTTGTCAACAAGTCAAAGCGAAGCACCAACGACATGCGGGTACATTGCAACCACTCATGGTGTCTCAATGAAAGTGAGAGCATATTACTATAGATTTTGTAGTGGGACTTCCTAAGACAACTAAGGGTCACGACTCTATTTGGGTGATAGTTGATCAATTAACCAAATCAGTTCATTTTCTCCCGGTAAAGACTACATATACCATGGATCAAGATGCTCAATTTTATGTTCAAGAGATTATCAGATTACATGGTACGCCTATCTGTATCGTGTCTGATCGAGATACCTGTTTTACCTCTAAATTTTAGAAGAGTATGCAAAAAACTATAGGTACTCAGTTGAAATTCAGTACAGCTTTTTATCATCAGACAGATAAACAATCGGAAATGACTATTTAGACCCTAGAGTTGAGCTTGTGCTATTGATTTCCAAGAAAATGGAGTAAAAATCTGCCGTTAGTGTAGTTCGCCTATAACAACAGTTATCAAGCTTCGATTGGGATGACACCTTATGAACCTTTATATGATAAAAAATGCAGATCTCCAGTACACTGGAATGAAGTGGGTGAAGGAATATTTATTGGGCCAGATATTTTGAGGAAGACTGCTGCAATCATTACATTATTTCGGAAAAGAATTCTTACGGCCCAGAGTAGACAAAAAAACTATGTTGATTGAAGAAGAAGGAAGTTGGAATTTGCAGTAGGAGATCAAGTGTTTTTGAAAGCCTCGCCAATGAAAAGAGTGATGCGATTTGGTAAAAAAGGAAAACTATTTACAATTACAACAAGAATTGGAGAAGTTGCTTACAAACTAAATTTGCCCGAGTCACTCAAGCACGTTCACGACATGTTTCACATATCGATGCTGAGGAAATACGTTCCAGATTCCTCGCATGTTTTACCAAGGAGATCTTAAGAATTTATACTCAACTCTAACTTATCCTACGAAGAGAAGTCGATTCAAATTCTGGAATCAGAAGGAAGGAAGTTACAGAATAAGAAGATCTCACTTGTAAGAGTTCTATAAAAGAATCAAAACGTTGAAGAGGCAACTTGAGAAAAAGAAGAATAAATGAGAAGGATCTATCCTGAACTTTTCAGGTAATTATTTCAATTTCGAGGACGAAATTTTTTTTAAGGTAGGTAGATTATAACATATCAAAAACATGCAGCAGGCAATTTTGACAAAATCTGCCGACAAAATTGACAAAACCATAATCGGCCGACGGAATTGACCATCGACAGAGGAAGAAACGTGAAAAATTGGAAGAACTAACCCTATAAATTTGTAACGCCCCGAATTATCTAAACTCGATTCGTTACACATAGCTCAAACATAACTAAGAGACTTTGGACTAAATTTAAAATTTCACTCGAAAGTCTGAATTTGACATTTTTCTAAAACTTCAAACGTTAAAAACTTGCAGCGGAAATCATTTGAACAACAATAGAGTTAAACAAAACTATGAAACATTGTTTGAAATGTTAAGAAACAATCGGCAAGTAGGAAATAAGGTTTAAACCGTGGAATACTTGAGGAGTCGCAGAAGTCAAACGCATCTGCCGATGAATAAAGTCAACGGAAGAAGCAGAAACAGAAAATAGAAGGCTTCTACCGATGACGTCAGCTAGAAGAGTTGGAAACAAAGGACATCTCTCGGTGGACTGCATCTACCGATGACGTCAGCTGGATAAATCAATTATCCAACATCAATCCGATCGCAAAACGACAAGTTTTGCGACTCGCATCTACCGATGGAAAAACGACAAAAATCCATCATTCCCTTCTTCCGATAGAATAAACTGCATACACCGATCACTAAACGACAAGGCATAATACCCACTCACACCGATAGTGCAAAATCTACATCTTCCGATAGAATTAAACCTACATCATCCGGTTGAATAAACTTCATGTACCGATGACCAAACGACAAATTTTTTACTCACATCTTCCGATAGACAACATAACTATAACTCAACATCTACCGATAGACATCATCTACCGATAGAAAGCAGAGCGACATACCAACAACTTCTTGCTATACAACACAACTCTAACTACAGAAAGGAATTTACTCACTTTACTGAAACCATTTAGAGACAATTCAAATTATTGCATTACTCAAATCCAGAAAGAACCAACATTTAAAACTCCACCGAATACTATTATCAGAAAATCTCAAAACGTATTCAAAATATTAAAAACCATTAATGTCATGAAAACCTAACATACGCAGATTGAAACACTGTCAACTAAACCATTCCAACTACTGACATCAGTTAATCCGCCTCATCGATTTACCAGGCCGAAACATGGATGTACTCCTCCAACCATGGCTAATCATCTGTGCATTCAGGAAAATCACCTGCAGTATCTGTAGGATCGAGATTGTCTAAGAGGGGGGTGAATTAGACCCTTTTTAAAAATTAAATTCAATATCTAAGTGATTTCTCTCTTGCCTTAAATTTCTAAGCTAACAGCAAACAGATAGGCAATCAAAGTAAAAGAGAGAGAGAGAAATTGTAACACAAGAGTTTTTACGTGATTCGGCCAAACCTTGCCTACATCCACGCTTCAAGGTTCCCCCTTGAAGATCCTTAACCTTCTCCTCAACGAGAATAAACAGATCAGAATTTTGGGCTCCGATCTACTGCCTTTTACAATTCTGGATTATTCTTCACGGGCGATAATCCACTGCCTTATACAGATTTTGAGTTTGTAATAATCAAAACAATCTAAACTCTCTCAAAGGTTAAATCTCAAGTTTTGGTTCGAGAGAAGTAGATGAAATACAGAGTATGAATAATATTTCGTAGGTTAGGGCTCAAGAATGAAATTTGCAAAAGTTGTTCCTTCGTGCTCTAACCTTGACTTAAATACTCTGTCTTCAAAACGGCTCTTGACTTCAATGCTCCTTATCCAATAATGGAAACTTTGTTACCATTGGAGCAGCTTTTGTACAAATGCAGGTAGTCGTTGTCGTTTAGCGAGCGGTGGAGTTCTTCTTCGAAGTCATCCGCCTTGTCGTTTAGCGATTGGTGGAGTTCTTCTTCGAAGTCATCCGCCTTGTCGTTTAGCGAGCGGTGGAGTTCTTCTTCTAAGTCATCCGCCTTGTCGTTTAGCGAGCGGTGGAGTTCTTCTTCTAAGTCATCCGCCTTGTCGTTTAGCGAGCGGTGGAGTTCTTCTTCTAAGTCATCCGCCTTGTCGTTTAGCGATTGGTGGAGTTCTTCTTCTAAGTCATCCGCCTTGTCGTTTAGCGATTGGTGGAGTTCTTCTTCTAAGTCATCCGCCTTGTCGTTTAGCGATTGGTGGAGTTCTTCTTCGAAGTCATCCGCCTTGTCGTTTAGCGATTGGTGGAGTTCTTCTTCTAAGTCATCCGCCTTGTCGTTTAGCGAGCGGTGGAGTTCTTCTTCTAAGTCATCCGCCTTGTCGTTTAGCGATTGGTGGAGTTCTTCTTCGAAGTCATCCGCCTTGTCGTTTAGCGAGCGGTGGAGTTCTTCTTCTAAGTCATCCGCCTTGTCGTTTAGCGAGCGGTGGAGTTCTTCTTCTAAGTCATCCGCCTTGTCGTTTAGCGATTGGTGGAGTTCTTCTTCTAAGTCATCCGCCTTGTCGTTTAGCGAGCGGTGGAGTTCTTCTTCGAAGTCATCCGCCTTGTCGTTTAGCGATTGGTGGAGTTCTTCTTCTAAGTCATCCGCCTTGTCGTTTAGCGATTGGTGGAGTTCTTCTTCTAAGTCATCCGCCTTGTCGTTTAGCGAGCGGTGGAGTTCTTCTTCTAAGTCATCCGCCTTGTCGTTTAGCGAGCGGTGGAGTTCTTCTTCTAAGTCATCCGCCTTGTCGTTTAGCGATTGGTGGAGTTCTTCTTCTAAGTCATCCGCCTTGTCGTTTAGCGATTGGTGGAGTTCTTCTTCGAAGTCATCCGCCTTGTCGTTTAGCGAGCGGTGGAGTTCTTCTTCTAAGTCATCCGCCTTGTCGTTTAGCGATTGGTGGAGTTCTTCTTCTAAGTCATCCGCCTTGTCGTTTAGCGATTGGTGGAGTTCTTCTTCGAAGTCATCCGCCTTGTCGTTTAGCGATTGGTGGAGTTCTTCTTCTAAGTCATCCGCCTTGTCGTTTAGCGATTGGTGGAGTTCTTCTTCTAAGTCATCCGCCTTGTCGTTTAGCGATTGGTGGAGTTCTTCTTCGAAGTCATCCGCCTTGTCGTTTAGCGAGCGGTGGAGTTCTTCTTCTAAGTCATCCGCCTTGTCGTTTAGCGAGCGGTGGAGTTCTTCTTCTAAGTCATCCGCCTTGTCGTTTAGCGAGCGGTGGAGTTCTTCTTCTAAGTCATCCGCCTTGTCGTTTAGCGAGCGGTGGAGTTCTTCTTCGAAGTCATCCGCCTTGTCGTTTAGCGAGCGGTGGAGTTCTTCTTCTAAGTCATCCGCCTTGTCGTTTAGCGATTGGTGGAGTTCTTCTTCTAAGTCATCCGCCTTGTCGTTTAGCGATTGGTGGAGTTCTTCTTCGAAGTCATCCGCCTTGTCGTTTAGCGATTGGTGGAGTTCTTCTTCTAAGTCATCCGCCTTGTCGTTTAGCGATTGGTGGAGTTCTTCTTCTAAGTCATCCGCCTTGTCGTTTAGCGATTGGTGGAGTTCTTCTTCGAAGTCATCCGCCTTGTCGTTTAGCGAGCGGTGGAGTTCTTCTTCTAAGTCATCCGCCTTGTCGTTTAGCGAGCGGTGGAGTTCTTCTTCTAAGTCATCCGCCTTGTCGTTTAGCGATTGGTGGAGTTCTTCTTCTAAGTCATCCGCCTTGTCGTTTAGCGATTGGTGGAGTTCTTCTTCTAAGTCATCCGCCTTGTCGTTTAGCGATTGGTGGAGTTCTTCTTCTAAGTCATCCGCCTTGTCGTTTAGCGAGCGGTGGAGTTCTTCTTCGAAGTCATCCGCCTTGTCGTTTAGCGATTGGTGGAGTTCTTCTTCTAAGTCATCCGCCTTGTCGTTTAGCGATTGGTGGTGGAGTTCTTCTTCTAAGTCATCCGCCTTGTCGTTTAGCGATTGGTGGAGTTCTTCTTCTAAGTCTCCGCCTTGTCGTTTAGCGAGCGGTGGAGTTCTTCTTCGAAGTCATCCGCCTTGTCGTTTAGCGAGCGGTGGAGTTCTTCATTTCACTCATCCGTCTTTGTCGTTTAGTGACCGGTGGACTTCTTCATTTTTTTCATACGCCTTTGTCGTTTAGTGACTGGTGGACTTCTTCATTTCACTCATCCGCCTTTGTCGTTTAGTGACCGGTGGACTTCTTCATTTCAAAAAGGATTCCAGAAAGGTTAATACTATTTAGTCCTGTACACTTAATCATATGCATTAGATAACTAAAATACCCTTTCCAAGGGCATTTCTAATAGATTGAAATTCTTGCATAAATCATTGTTCTCATTTAATAAACATAATCAAATTACATATTTAATATTTAAATACATCATCAAAAACTTAGTTAGACTTAAACACTAATTAAGTCAACAATCTCCCCCTTTTTGATGATGACAACCTATAAATTTGATTAAGTATAACTCTCCCCCATAATCCTATCTCCCCTATAGCAAAAGCATATAATCCAGAAACAAACATGGAGCATACCAGATTTTCAAAAACATACAGATATCTAGATTTCCAAAAATATGCATACACAAATCATAGTAACAGTAACTAATTCCACATGCATATCCATCATCAATCAAATATATATTCTCCCCCATTGACATTATCAAAAAAACAATCAGAGAGAGACAACAGAAGCAATGCATTCAACACAAGAATATTAAGAAGGAAAGAGCAGAGTATTCAACATTAGAGGACCAAAAACAGATGAATAAAGAAAATGTATGGAAAAAAAAAAAATTCCTATTTACAGAAATCTAAAAATTTCTTCCAAAAAGCATGAATGATCCATCAGTCCACTTCAAGGTGCGGGGAGAAGTAATCATCCACGAGGGCTTGAAGGGATTCAAGATCATGAGGGAGTGGTGCTTGATAGACCACCAGGTCCAGACATGGAGGAGGAGGTGGAGATGCGTTTGGAGAAACTACCAAGTTCAGACAGGTAGGGGGTCCACGAAAGGAGCAGAGGATGATGGCTCGACAGAGGGTCCAGCAGAAGAGACTTCCATTGGACTGGCTGGCTCAGAGGAAGACTCACGAGCAGGAGGAGCAACAAGAGTAGAAAATTGGAGTTCTGCCTCCTGAAGAGCTAAAGGCGTTAATCGAACAGAGTCTTCAAAAACCTGAGATCTGTAAAGGGGAAGTATGAGGTCTTCTGAACAAACTTCCGGGAAAGAAGGAGGACTAGATGGTCCCGGCAAAAAGGCATGAAATTGAGACTTGAGCGATTGATGACTCAGGGCTGCAATTTCCTTATGTTTGTCCATTTTCTTAGACAGCAGATCAAGTCCAGTATCCAAGGCGATGCCCATGTCCAATTTGATCTGGCTCAGTTGTTTATCCATTTGCTCCTGAACAGAAGTAATGGCAGTACCTAAGCTGGCTATGCTGGATTGCAAGGCATAAAACTGATCCTCACTTATGAAAAATCTCCTCTGATAGGTCTGAGGAGTTGCAGGAGCAACTGAGGGGATTGGTGAAGAGACGTGGACTGGTGGAGCTGGTAGAGCTAGTGAAGTAGGTTGGACAGGAGAGGGAATGTGTAGGGTATGTGGTGGTTCAACTGATGGAGAAAGTTGGACTGGTGAAGAAGGTTGGACTGGTGGAGGCAGAGAGGGCAACAGCTGTGTTGGTGGAGGGGAAGAGGGTTCCTCTGGAATTAGAGGAGACATAGAAGGTAAAGTGGAATAAGCCATTGATGTAAGAGGTGAACAAGGAGGAGAAGAGGAGAGAGGAGAGAGGAGGAAGGCTAGGAATAAGAGGGGCTGACATGGCCATAAAGGGATGAGCTAGAGAGGAGGAAGCAGGGGGTATTGGCATTGGTGGTGGAAGGTGGGAGCGTGAGACCAGAGAATGAGGAGGGGGAATATCAAAGGCAGGAATCTCTAAATCACCACTGCCTTCTTGAACTGATAACTCTTCATCCAAAAACAGTTTCCTTTTCCCTTTTCTGACATCAGCGACCTTAGCAACTCTTTGCTTGGACTGATCCAACACAAACTTCCATTGACGTGTTCTCTTAATTCCCATCCTGGACAAAGTGGACTTAGAGTAATAGCTGGATGGTTTAAGACAGGAGGGATCTTCTTCCTTGGGAAATTCCACATCAAACTGCTGAAAGATCTTCATGAGGAGCAGATTGTAGGGGAGGGATGGAGCTCTGGATGTAATGGCTTGAATCATCATTCTTATGACAATATACCCTAGATCGAAAGGGGTCTTTTGGTAGATAGCAAAAACGACCATTAACTCCATATTGCTAACATCATCATAATGTCCTCCCTTGGGAACTATATTGTATCCAATCATTTGATGGAAAAGCCGAGCTCTAATGTTTAGGTGTTTGCTCTTTAAGGGATTAGGAGTGTTGGTTGGATTTAGAGCTATAAGTCTTAGAAGCTGATGGCCACTATCAGTATCAAGGAAAGGGGACTCATGCCCTGTTGCAAAGAATTTTGGGCAGAAGTCTAAATGAGGGCTTCCTACAAGCCCATTTATCGATTGAGAGGTTATCTCTATGTGCTTTCCATACACATAACTCTTAATCACATTGAAATCCGGAGAGAAACTCATATTTATATAAAACATTCTAATGGCCGCCGAGTAAAAGAAAGATTCAACATCGAATAAATCTAATATCCCAATATCTCTCAAGGGTCTAACTATATCGAGACCAGATAACCCTTCTGGTTTCATCCCACGACCGAGAATCAACTTCTTAAATTTAAACTCTTCATGATACCTGGACTCAGCAGCCTCATTGAGGAAAAAATACGATGGCAAACTAGACACTCGAGGAATTTCTCGTGGTTGCCGAGCGGAAGTTTTAGCCTTCTTAGAAGCGGGTTCCTTACCTGCTCTAGAGGAAGATTCCATTGAGAAGATTGACGAAACTGACAGAGTGAAAACACGAAGGAGAGGAGGGTTTTGGTAAGGGAAAATCGTCTGTCAGAGCTGGAGCAAGTGAAAGAGCGCGAAAGATGAAGCGTCTTTGTAAAGAAAGAGAGTTTAAATTAAATAGGGCATCGCCCCAAAAAAAAATTAAACGTGGAAGTCGGATAACAACTGATATAGTACACGTGTCGTCAGATTAGAAAAAAAATGTCATCCGGTACAAAGACATCATCCGGTGAATAGTAAGTGACCGGGCGATGTAAATAACACAGGCAGAGAGAAGGAGAGAACCTTAACTTTTCTCACATTTAATAAGACCCAATCTTATTCTAATCCCACAGAAGATTTTCTCATCCAACGGCTTGGTAAAGATATCAGCTAATTGATCAACAGAATTAACAAATTCTAAGGAAATATTACCTTTTTGAACATGATCTCTTATAAGTGATATCTGACCTCTATATGCTTAGTTCTAGAATACTGAATTGGATTCTTAGAAATGTTGATAGCACTGGTGTTGTCACACCGAATAGGAATCCTATCATAAAACAGATTATAATCTTCCAAAGTCTGTTTCATCCAAAGCATTTGTGCACAACAACTGCCTGCAGCAATATATTCACTCTCAGCAGTTGATAATGCAACAGAATTCTGTTTCTTAGAATACCAGGAGACAAGAGATTCACCAAGGAACTGACATGTTCCACTGGTGCTTTTTCTATCAACTAGACTACCAGCATAGTCAGAATCAGAATAACCAATTAGATCAAAAGAAGTGCCCTTCGGATACCATAATCCTAAATCATGAGTCCCACTCAAATATTTTAAAATCCTTTTTACAGCAGATAAATGAGACTCCTTAGGGGCAGCTTGGAATCTAGCACAAAGACAAACACTAAAGAGTATATCTGGTCTACTTGCAGTCAGATATAACAAAGAACCAATCATACCACGATATTTCTTAATATCAACACTTATTCCTTTTTCATCTTTATCCAATTTAGTTGTGGTACTCATGGGAGTCTTGGAAGACTTAGAATATTCTAATCCAAATTTCTTAAGAAGTTCCTTAATGTACTTTTCTTGACAGAAGAAAATTCCATCAGGAGATTGACTGATTTGAAATCCTAAGAAGAATTTTAACTCCCTCATCATACTCATCTCAAATTCACTTTGCATGAGAGAGGAAAATTCATTACACATGTTGACATTAGTTGATCCAAAAATAATGTCATCGACATAAATTTGAACAAGCAAAATGTCTTTATCCTTTTGCATGGTAAATAGAGTTGAGTCGGTGTTATCCTTTTTGAAATTCCTTTCCTCAAGGAAGTTCCTCAACCTATCATACCAAGCTCTAGGAGCCTGTTTAAGACCATAGAGAGTTTTCCTTAATTTATAGACATAGTCGGGTTTGTCAAAAGCTTCAAAACCTAAAGGTTGCTCAACATAAACTTCTTCTGTAATATAACCATTTAAGAATGCACTCTTTACATCCATTTGAAAGAGTGTGAAGTTTTTGTAGCAAGCAAAAACAAGGAGCATCATAATTGACTCTAATCTAGCTACAGGGGCAAAAGATTCCTCAAAATCAATACCCTCTTCTTGAGAGTATCTCTTAGCAACTAGTCTAGCCTTGTTTCTCACAACAATCCAATTTTCATCCAATTTATTCTTATAAACCCATTTGGTTCCTATAATGGGATGATCCTTAGGCCGTGGAACAAATTCCCCTACCTTGCTCCTTTCAATTTGATTTAGCTCCTCTTGCATAGCTAAAATCCAATTTTCATCAAATTCGGCTTCCTCAAACTTCTTAGGCACTATCTAAGAAATAAATGTCACATTGGCACAGAGATTCCTAAGAGAAAATCTAGTCTTAACTTCTAAAGAAGGATCACCTAGAATTTCATCTATTGGATGATCTTTGACGAACTTCCAATCTCTTGGAAGAGCAGGATTTTCATCCTTGACAGGAACAATATCTAGGGAAGTAGAAGAAAGTTCTAAAGGTTTTTCTACTTGATGAGGATCACTAGGCTTTTCTAAAGAAAGAGAATCCAGTTGATTATTCAAAGTATCATCCTCATCCACATTGATTGTGGGTTGAGGGGACTCATCAAAGTTAACATGAACTGATTCCTCTACAACTAGAGTTCTCCTATTGAATACTCTATATGCTTTACTTGAAAGAGAATAACCAAGAAAAATTCCAAGATCAGATTTGGAATCGAATTTTTCTAATTTATCCTTAGTGTTGAGAATAAAGCATTTACTACCAAAGGCTCTAAAGTATTTAACAGAAGGTGTTTTTCCATGCCAAAGCTCATATGGAGTTTTCTCAAGAATAGGTCTTATAGAGACCCGATTTAGCACATAACAAGCAGTAGCAACAGTTTCAGCCCAGAAATACTTAGGAAGAGAGTTTTCATTAAGCATAGTTCGAGATAACTCTTGAAGAGATCTATTTTTCCTCTCAACAACACCATTTTGCTGAGGGGTCCTAGGAGAAGAAAAATTGTGCTCAATTCCATGCTTGAGACACAAGAGTTCAAATCTCTCATTTTCAAATTCTCCACCATGGTCACTACAAATAGCAACAATGGTGAGCTCCTTTTCATTTTGAACTCTTTTTCTAAAACTAGAAAAGGTATCAAAAGTCTCATCCTTAGACTTCAGAAAGAATACCCAGGTGAATCTAGAGAAGTCATCAACAATGACATAAGCATAGAATTTGCCTCCTAAGCTTGCTATATTAGAAGGACCGAAGAGATCCATGTGAAGGAGTTGGAGAGGCTTAGAAGTTGAAATTGCATTCTTCGATGCAAAGGAACTCTTGATCTGCTTACCCATTTGGCAGGCTTCACAGACCTTATCCTTCTCAAAGGATATCTTAGGGATTCCTCTAACTAAATTCTCCTTAGTAATCTTATCTAAGGTATCCATCCCTACATGTCCTAATCTCCTATGCCAGATCCAAGAATCATGGAAAGAATTAACAGCAAAACATTTTTCATCAACATGCTCAATAGCATCCATGTCAATAATATAGATATTTTCTTTCCTATAGCCAGTGAACAGAGTTTTGTCATTAGATGCATCATTAATTATACAAGAGTTTGATTTAAAAATCACCTCATAACCTTTATCACATAACTGGCTAATACTAAGCAGATTATGCTTTAATCCCTCAACTAACAGCACATTTTCAATAGTAGGATTAAAACTATTACCTATATTGCCGATGCCAACAATTTTGCCCTTTTGGTTTCCACCAAAAGTGACACTTCCTTTCTTTTTGTTGACAGCAGCAAACATGGTTGAGTCTCCTATCATATGCCTCGAGCATCCACTGTCGAGGTACCACTAGTTCTTTCAAGGAAAGCACTCAACCTGCAAAACAATAATCAATTGGTCTTCTTAGGTACCCAAATCTTTTGGGTCCTAGTGTTAGGTCCGGTTCCCTTAGGAACCCATTGAAGTTTATCACCTGACTTCTTACCTAATTTTAAAGGACATTCAAATGACTTATGTCCTATCTCATTACATGCATGGCAGGTAGAAGATTTAACAAAGAAATTCTTAAAAACTTTCTTTTTATTAGGCTTATCATAACCTAATCCTTTTCTGTCAAAATTAGCTCTCTGACTTTCTAATAACATCTTAAATAACTTGGTACCATTAGTAAATTTCAGTATAATATTATTCAAATCTTCATTTTTACTCTTAAGCTCATCAATCTCCTTGACATGCAAATTACACTTCTTAGCATGCATTTCTACCATATTTGCATTTTCCTTTTTCACCATGTTATACTTAGACTTAAGTATGCCAAATTGTTTAACCAAATCGTTAAAAGTATCAACCATATCACCATCATCTTCATCGGATTCACTATCATTAGAAGAATGACTGACCTTATCTTCGTGTGCCATGAAGCACAGATTGGCTACTTCCTCATCTTCTGAAAAAGAAGTGTCGCCTTCGCTGTCATCCCAAGTAGCCTTCATAGCCTTCTTTTTAAATTTCTTGGGATATTTCTTGGCCTGTGGACAATCTGTCTTCATGTGGCCAGGCTTTCCACACCCAAAGCAAGTGATTTCCTTCTCATTGTGAGATTTCTCACCCTTTGGAAATCTCCTTCCTTGCATTCTTTTTCTTTGGAGGAATTTACTGAACCTCCTTATAATGAGGGCAATATCCTCATCTTCTTCTTCTTCCTCAGATACTTCTTGTTTACTAGAAGAGGCTTTCATAGTAATATCCTTTCTTTTTGTAACTTCTTTCTCCTTGAGGTCTTCCTTCTCGTTTGACCTCATTGTGATCTCATGTGTCATGAGAGATCCAATGAGTTACTCAAGTTTTAGAACCTTGAGATCCTTTGCTTTCTGTTTGGTAGTCACCTTTGGCTGCCAGCTTCTTGGAAGACATCTGAGGATCTTCCTGACCTGTTCTTCACTAGAATAAGATTTACCAAGAGCTTTCAAACCATTAGTAATGTTAGTAAATCTTGTAAACATGGAAGAAACAGACTCATCCTTAGGCATAGAGAATAGTTCATACTCGTGTATGAGCATATTTAATTTACTCTCTTTCACTTGATTTGTGCCCTCGTGTGTGACCTCTAATAGGTGTCAAATCTCTTGGGCACTCTCACACCCTTGTACTCTATTAAATTCGTCTCTATTCAGAGCACAGTACAGGGTGTTTACTGCCTTAGCATTAAGGCTCAGATTTCTCTTATCGGACTCAGATAATTCAGTAGAGTCCTTAGGGATATTTTTCCATCTACAGTTTTCATGGCCTTAAAAGGACCATTCTCTATAATACACCAAGTCTCATAGTCTATGGCTTGAACGAATATTTTCATTCTAGCCTTCCAATAAACATAGCCACTACCATCAAAGAAAGGAGGTCTATTTGTAGCTTGACCTTCTATGTGTGTGAAGTTAGTGTTGAATGCCATTGTAGATATATATTTCACAAAGTGTTTAAGCCCAAACTTAGACAGTGACTAACCTCGCTCTGATACCAATTGTAGGATCGAGATTGTCTAAGAGGGGGGTGAATTAGACCCTTTTAAAAAATTAAATTCAATATCTAAGTGATTTCTCTCTTACCTTAAATTTCTAAGCTAACAGCAAACAGATAGGCAATCAAAGTAAAAGAGAGAGAGAGAAATTGTAACACAAGAGTTTTTACGTGGTTCGACCAAACCTTGCCTACATCCACGCTTCAAGGTTCCCCTTTGAAGATCCTTAACCTTCTCCTCAATGAGAATAAACAGATCAGAATTTCGGGCTCCGATCTACTGCCTTTTACAATTCTGGATTATTCTTCACGGGCGATAATCCACTGCCTTATACAGATTTTGAGTTTGTAATAATCAAAACAATCTAAACTCTCTCAAAGGTTAAATCTCAAGTTTTGGTTCGAGAGAAGTAGATGAAATACAGAGTATGAATAATATTTCGCAGGTTAGGGCTCAAGAATGAAATTTGCAAAAGTTGTTCCTTCGTGCTCTAACCTTGGCTTAAATACTTTGTCTTCAAAACGGCTCTTGACTTCAATGCTCCTTATCCAATAATGGAAACTTTGTTACCGTTGGAGCAGCTTTCGTACAAATGCAGGTAGCCGTTGCTTTCTGAAAGTGCAAGTCGCCCGACGCCATTAATGTTCTGGACTTTAAGCTTCTGGACTTTAAGCTTCTGGGCGAGGTACACTGTAGCTTTCGCGCTAATTTTGAATTCTAGCGGAAGACAATGTTGTTTTGGTCTTGAACCGCCATCGATGGATGCAACTTCAAAAATGTTGAACCGGCATAAGATGATGATCTCTAAAAACGCTGAAACGGTGTCGGATGATGAAGCTTTAACATGTTGAACCGGCATAGGATGATAGAAGCTTTAGACGTCTTCCGGCTTTGTCGTCTAGCGAGCGGTGGAGTTCTTCTTCTAAGTCATCCGCCTTGTCATTTAGTAACCGGTGGACTTCTTCATTTCACTCATCCGCCTTTGTCATTTAGTGACCGGTGGACTTCTTCATTTCAAAAATGATTCCAGAAAGGTTAATACTATTTAGTCCTGTACACTTAATCATATGCATTAGATAACTAAAATACCCTTTCCAAGGGCATTTCCAATAGATTGAAATTCTTGCATAAATCATTGTTCTCATTTAATAAACATAATCAAATTACATATTTAACATTTAAATACATCATCAAAAACTTAGTTAGACTTAAACACTAATTAAGTCAACAGTATCCTCAACACCTACATCACAAAACTCATCTATTAGCCTAATGCTAAGTAAGTAAAGCAGTAATGAAATGAAATGCTGAAACATAAATTCCTAAACATGCAATTTCTACTTTCTCATCTCAGTTGCATTCACATTCATTCATAAGCTGATCTGATCCCTCGGTTCCCTTGGGAAGTAGATCAATTTTCTCAATGTTATACATCCTCTACTCGATTAAGGGGCGGATGAATTCCCTTAATAGCTGATCTGATCCCTTTGTTCCCTTGGGAGTGGGATCAATCCTCCCAATGTTATAAATCCCTTCATAAGTTAAAGGGTGGATTAGTTCCCTTATAGTTTGTCTGTCACATTCAGTTCATGCCTTACCATCCTTACATCTTTCAAAAATATAATGCATGACATACAAAATCATTCACACAATACATAACCCTACTGTTTTGTGATGTAGGCCCGAAGGCACATGCGTACTTTACTTACCTGGATCCCTGGGAATTGTTTGGTTGCTAACCACTTCGGGTCTTGCTCAAACCTAAAACCGTAGACAATGTATTAGTTGAACTTCATTCTAAACTATCCAGGAGTCTAAGGAAATTAGTTTTGGAAGCTCAGATCTTCGTGCATTCCCGATTCTGCACTAAGTCTGAAACTACACTCATTCACAACACTCCCAAAACACATACATTGTACACCCTCTGCTATCTAACCGTCAAGTCATAAGGAAAAATAAGGGGACTCACCTAAGTCGGAGGAATCGCTGGAGAAATCGAAGGGAGGGCCTCCTAGAGCACTCTGCTGAGCTGAGGAGCTGAGAGTCGAAAAGAATTGGAAAACAGTGGCGGCTACAATAATTAAATCCAAAATCCTATTCCTTAAATACGTTATCCACTTTAAAATTTTCAATTACCCTTATGCCCCTGCCTAGTCATCCATTAACCCTACATTTATTATCACCTTATAAAGTGTCATTAATTTAGGAAGAAATTAGACTTGGTTCTAAAGAACCAGGTGTTACAAAATTGGGTAGCTCGGTGAGTGAGAAATCACACCGAAACCAAATCTCTCTTTCTTTTTGAAAACCAGAAAACTTACCTCCGACCACCAAAATTTTCAGTGAAAATCCACTCGGCCGAGCGTTCCTCCAGCGAACACCTCCAAGCAACGAACCTCCGACGAATGACCGAAACCCTCTTAATCTCGCACTTTCTCTCGGCCACTCTCTCTCTCTCTCTCTCTCTCTCTCTCTCTCTCTCTCTCTCTCTCTCTCTCTCTCTCTCTCTCCCTCTGTTCTCTGCCCTCACGAAGAAGAAGAAAAAGAAGAAGAACGGTTCAGTTTTTGTTTTAAAACTTATTCGGTCTTTAAAAAGCCAAACCAACCAGTTCAGCCCGAACTGAACCGTCCAGCCAACCCTACGGCACTGTTCACTTGACCGGCAGTGTTTATCAGACCACTAGGACCAGTCCAAACGACCCGAACCTGACCGATTTTGATCCAACCTTATGATTTATTAAAGTGGAAAATTTGTATTAGATATATTAAAGTGGGAAATTTATGATTTATTAAAGTGGAAAATTTGTATTAGATATATTAAAGTGGGAAATTTATGATTTATTAAAGTGGAAAATTTGTATTAGATATATTAAAGTGGGAAATTTATGATTTATTAAAGTGGAAAATTTGTATTAGATATATTAAAGTGGGAAATTTATGATTTATTAAAGTGGAAAATTTGTATTAGATATATTAAAGTGGGAAATTTATGATTTATTAAAGTGGAAAATTTGTATTAGATATATTAAAGTGGGAAATTTATGATTTATTAAAGTGGAAAATTTGTATTAGATATATTAAAGTGGGAAATTTATGATTTATTAAAGTGGAAAATTTGTATTAGATATATTAAAGTGGGAAATTTATGATTTATTAAAGTGGAAAATTTGTATTAGATATATTAAAGTGGGAAATTTATGATTTATTAAAGTGGAAAATTTGTATTAGATATATTAAAGTGGGAAATTTATGATTTATTAAAGTGGAAAATTTGTATTAGATATATTAAAGTGGGAAATTTATGATTTATTAAAGTGGAAAATTTGTATTAGATATATTAAAGTGGAAAATTTGTATTAGATATATTAAAGTGGGAAATTTATGATTTATTAAAGTGGAAAATTTGTATTAGATATATTAAAGTGGGAAATTTATGATTTATTAAAGTGGAAAATTTGTATTAGATATATTAAAGTGGGAAATTTATGATTTATTAAAGTGGAAAATTTGTATTAGATATATTAAAGTGGGAAATTTATGATTTATTAAAGTGGAAAATTTGTATTAGATATATTAAAGTGGGAAATTTATGATTTATTAAAGTGGAAAATTTGTATTAGATATATTAAAGTGGGAAATTTATGATTTATTAAAGTGGAAAATTTGTATTAGATATATTAAAGTGGGAAATTTATGATTTATTAAAGTGGAAAATTTGTATTAGATAAGTGGAAAATTTGTATTAGATATATTAAAGTGGGAAATTTATGATTTATTAAAGTGAGATTTATATTAGATATATTAAAGTGTGAAATTTATATTAGATATTTTATTTATGTAGAAAATTTTCAAGAGTTGCCAGAATCGATTTAATTCGATCCGATTCAATCTAAAACCACACGTAAGAAAATTCTACCCAAATTATTCTGAAATTTGGATTTATTTAGGTATGAGTTTAAGATTATTTGAAATTTTGGAACGATATCTATTTCCCTCTCACTCGGAATCCAAGTAAGTGAAAATACCATTTTTAATGATTTGGCTATGACTCTACATCACAAAAATTTATATTATTTTCTTATAACTGATTTCTTACACGATACTGATTCTTGAGCACGCATGTTTAGACATTGACTTAGAATAGTAATAAGATAAAATTGGTAGGACATATTGTATGCGTATGAAAATGATGGAATTGACGAAAAATACGTGATAGCAAAAGCCTGAACGACAATGAGATTGTGAACTTAAACGGAAAATATGTGATAGCAAAAGCTTAAAAAACAATGAGATTGTGAGCTAGAACATATAATTACGATGATACTGACGTGATAGCAAAAACTTAAACGACAATGAGATTATGCGATTGATCGAAAGTAAGATGACAAAAGCCTGAACGATAATGAGATCACTAAGTTTAAGGTTGGGAAATGAGTACAAACCAATATGTAATCAGGATTCGGTAAAAGTAAATGTTAATTTTGACACTTGCACGTGTTTTCACTTACTGAGATTATTTCTCATAATTTATATTTTGTGATGTAGGTGAGTTTTTATCTGAGGAAGAACTGTCTGTGATTCAGAACCTCCCAGAGGCAAATGAGCATGCAGAAGAATGAAATATTTTTGAGTTGAATTACTGTGTTTCAGTCTTTCGAATACATTTCATGTTTTGATAAATTATGTTGAATTTTATTGTTAAATAAAGTTTTATTAATGGTGTAAATTATGCATTTATTTTAAGTTTTTGACAAAGTTATTTAATTTTGATAAAGCTTCCGAATATTTAACGTTTCAGTTATCATTTAAAGAGAATTTTAAAATATTATGAAATTATAATTTTAATGCTAGAATTTAATTCGATAAAACGATTTGGAAAATTTTTTAGAATTTCTAAAATTAGGGATTCAAATTAGGTATTTTAAAAATTTGGGATATTACATGTATTTTCTACCTTACACTAGCAATTAATACTTGTATTTTCCACACATTATTAGTTATTCACCGCAAATAGATGGAACGACAATCTATCTTTAACACTTTGGCGCTACATAACCTGTCGTGTCGCACATTACACTAGCACACACAAAATTTCTCTATTACAATTTCAAATATGTGATTGATAATGAGTTTGATTGGCTTTTTTAATAAAAAAATGAAAGAAACTAACCAGAGGGGTCGAGATTAAAAATAATTATGAATATTTAGTTTATGTTGTATTATTGTTTTAAAGCAATGTCAGATGATGTACATTTTTATTTATTTTAAATTATATAAATTTAAATTATTTTTGTAAGAATAATAGGGTAATTAACAAGAGAAAACCTGACCTATGAGGTTGTAAATAAAATCAACGTTTATCTGTTTGTTAACCAAACAAATTCTAGTGGGCCCTCGCCTCCAGGAGAGTCTCCAAAATATTAGTGGTTGTATCAAAAAATATAACAAATAATATCAGATTTTTTTAAATTTTTATCACATGTCTACCGTATCATGAGAAAAAATTCAGAAAAGATTTTTTAACAATTTCATTGATTTATCATAAATTTTTATATTTTTTACAAATAATTTATTAAAATTACGTATGCCATCAAAAAATTATGAAACTTTCATAATAGACTTTATTTATACTTCCAATTTGAATTGCAAAACAGCTAGCAAAAAGAAGTTAACATACATTTATCCAAAAATTATGAAAATTTTACAATATACTATTCTTTAACGAAAAATCGGGATAAATAACTTTTTTTTACTAGTCATTTTTCAACTCCAATTTGATGTAAAAGTATAGTCTATTTGGAAATCTTCATAATTTTTGAATGACATACGTAATTTTAATGAATTATTTTATAAAAAATTATGATAAATAATAAAGTATTAAAACTTCACGAAACTTTACAGAATTTCTTTTAATAATATGACAGACACGTGGTAAAATTTTTAGAAAAAACCAATATCGTTTGATATATTTTATAAGATAGCCACTAATAGAAGACTCTCATTGGAAACGAGCTCTCATTCTCGAGAGCTTCAAATAAAGTGCTCAAAACGACCTACTATTCTCGAGAACGGGCTTAGAATGAACTCTCGTTCTAGAGAATCTCCTAAAGATTAGTGACTATTGTGACGACCCAAAACCGAACCCGATCGGAGTCCGGGATCGGAGCCATCACTCCGGGACAGTGGAAGGAAAACAGTGACTAATTTTTATTTTTTATTTTTTTGACATAAACAGAACAGACAGCGTTACTGGAACAACTTATGAAAGCCAACTGAACTTTTAAAACTTTAACGGAAAACAGAACCGAATGACAGAAAACATGCACTGTCAATGCAAACCCTAAAAGAGCATAGCTTTACAGAGGGGAGAAACTACAGTGAGTAACATAAGGGAATGAAGTCGGAAGGCATAGGCAGAAATCTGGCGGAAAACTTAGTTTAAAACTGGGCGGAAGACTTGAATGACGTCAGCCGGAAGATATAAATGCAAAGGCAGAAGCGGAGATGACGTCAGCCGGAAGGAACAGACAACAGCTGAGATCGGATGAGGTGATGACGTCAGCCGGAAGATGGATGGCGTCAACCGGAGGATGTGAAGACGTCATCGGCAGATACAGATAGTAAACGAAATCGGCAGAAGGTGATGACATCATCGGAAGATAGATGACGTCACCGGAAGATGTAGGCATTAAACGAAATCGGCAGGAGATGTAAACAGTGGATGACGTCATCGGAAGAGGAGATGACGTCAGACGGTAGATGCAGGCATTAAACGAAATCGGATTATGTGATGACGTCATCAGAAGATGTGATGACGTCATCGGCAGATAAAGGCAGTAAACGTAATCGGCAGAAGAAAAGCTATGGTGACGTCATCGGAAGAGAAGATGACGTCGTCGGAAGATGAAGTTAAACTGAGAGACAGATGAAACCGGCAGAAGTAACTAAGACTGATAAAATCAACTGTTCACCGGTGGATGAGATAAGACAAAATGTGAACAGTGACTATCGGTGGATGCATTAAACGTGATCGGAAGATGCAGTTTAAAAGGGCAAAATTTGACAACTTTCAACAGAAAACATATAGACAGAGAGCTTAAAGAACAGAAAACATGAAAGTTTCAGATTCTCAAACCAATTCAAAACATGGTTCTCGAGCACAACAGAAGGCGTACAGGTTTCAGACCTTCAAACCCGAGTCTAAACACAGTTTTAAAACATGCATGGGAACATGACAGAAGTTAGAAAACCTAACAGAAGATCAAGAAAACAACTGCATGGATTATTCCAAAACCAGAGACAATCCATGCACAGATTATCAGAGAATATTCCAAACAAATTTCAGAATACTCTAGAATACAAACTTAACTGTCAAATACAACGGTTTTAAATATTGAAACAGAATCTATGCATTGTTTCAAAATTTCAAAGACAGTACAAAAATTAACATAGATTTACAGAAACTCCCAAAACAGAAGTTTTCTACAGGGCTTTTAACACAAAGACCAGAATTTCATAAAAACTTTACAATATAAACTATATTTTAAAAGCTTGAACCTCAGAACAGAATTATGTCTATCTGCAGCAACCACCCTGTGAACTTGACCCACCAATTACATCAGATCGTCATTTTGAGGAACAAGGTCCTCGGTTTCAGGTTCAGTACCTACATCAGAAAGTTCACCTATGAGTCTAAAACTCAGTAAGGACATAATCAGAATGCAGTGATGCAAAATGCTATGCATGCAGTTTTTCATAAATACAGTGACAGTACAGAGCATTAATTTACAGTGGTAGTAGAAATTAAGTGGAGCTTATAGGGGAACTGGCAAACAGTGGGGGAGGGGGAGGGTGCACTATCAGGCACATTCAGGGATACAGTACAGTAAACAGTTCTGGGCCAATCCCCGTCTCGCACTTAACCTGGTACATTTCAGTCGGATTTTATCTTGTTTAGTTTCAAACGATGTACAGAAATCGGTTTTGCATGACTTTCAGAGAAAACGTGTATGCATGAACAGTGCTTGAACTTAAACATTAGGGGTGGGCAGAACCGAAACCGACCCGAGAAACCGAACCGAACCGAGGGTTCGGGTCGGTTCGGTTCGGGCACATAACTGGTTTTTTTGTGTTCGGGTCGGGTTCACTGATAGGCGTTCGGGTTCGGTTCGGGTGGAAGTCAAACCCAAACCGAACCGAATAAAACAAAGGAAATAAAAGATTTGGGCTTAGGTTAGGTTATTGGGATTGGAACTCGCCAGTCGCCAGTCGGGATTTTCGATTTAGGAGAGACGACTCCTCGGCGACAGTCGACTCCTCGGCGAAGCGAAGCGACCGACGACTCCTCGCGACGGACTACAGACGCCTCCACTCCTTGGTGCTCCAACAAGCGCAGACGACAGTTCGGTTTCGGTTTCGGTTTCGGTTTCGGTTTCGGTTTCGGTTTCGGTTTCGGTTTCGGTTTCGGTTTCGGTTTCGGTTTCGGTTTCGGTTTCGGTTTCGGTTTCGGTTTCGGTTTCGGTTTCGGTTTCGGTTTCGGTTTCGGTTTCGGTTTCGGTTTCGGTTTCGGTTTCGGTTTCGGTTTCGGTTTCGGTTTCGGTTTCGGTTTCGGTTTCGGTTTCGGTTTCGGTTTCGGTTTCGGTTTCGGTTTCGGTTTCGGTTTCGGTTTCGGTTTCGGTTTCGGTTTCGGTTTCGGTTTCGGTTTCGGTTTCGGTTTCGGTTTCGGTTTCGGTTTCGGTTTCGGTTTCGGTTTCGGTTTCGGTTTCGGTTTCGGTTTCGGTTTCGGTTTCGGTTTCGGTTTCGGTTTCGGTTTCGGTTTCGGTTTCGGTTTCGGTTTCGGTTTCGGTTTCGGTTTCGGTTTCGGTTTCGGTTTCGGTTTCGGTTTCGGGTTCCGAAACCAAAACCGAACCGAACCGAACCGAACCGAACCGAACCGAACCGAACCGAACCGAACCGAACCGAACCGAACCGAACCGAACCGAACCGAACCGAACCGAACCGAACCGAACCGAACCGAACCGAACCGAACCGAACCGAACCGAACCGAGGGTTCGGTTCGGTTTCGGTTTCGGTTTCGGTTTCGGTTTCGGTTTCGGTTTCGGTTTCGGTTTCGGTTTCGGTTTCGGTTTCGGTTTCGGTTTCGGTTTCGGGTTCCGAAACCAAAACCGAACCGAACCGAACCGAAAAGTTCGGTTCGGGTCTGGTATATGTGTTTCGGTTTCGGTTTCGGTTTCGGTTTCGGTTTCGGTTTCGGTTTCGGTTTCGGTTTCGGTTTCGGTTTCGGTTTCGGTTTCGGGTTCCGAAACCAAAACCGAACCGAACCGAACCGAACCGAACCGAACCGAACCGAACCGAACCGAACCGAACCGAACCGAACCGAACCGAACCGAACCGAACCGAACCGAGGGGTTCGGTTCAGACGAGTGACGACTCCTCGCGCCGAGGAGGTAAGAGCTACAGATCCAAGGTTATAATCTGTATGATTGTTTTGAAGTATGAATTTGGTGAAGATGGGAAAGAGAGCTTTGTATGGTTTGTGGCAGCGGGCAGCGGGAGAGGGACAGAGAGGAGAGTTATAAGAGGTAAGATTTCAAATTCAAACAGAAACAAGAACTGGAAGGAGTCAAGGAGATGCTCCCTCGTTCTTGTCTTTCCTGACAAATTCAAACAGAAACAAGATTTCAAATGGTTGGAACCCGACTCGACCCGAACCGAACCGAACCGAAAAGTTCGGTTCGGGTCTGGTATATGTGTTTCGGTTTCGGTTTCGGTTTCGGGTTCCGAAACCAAAACCGAAACCGATTCGTTCGGTTCAGTTCGGTCCGAAACCAAACCGAACCGAACTCTTGCCCACCCCTATTAAACATGCAGAGAGTAGATGACAGAAATAACAGAACATACGGGAAACAGGACATAGACAACTCAGAACATAACTATAACCTTTCTACTCGAAACAACCCGACAGAACAGGAAACCTAGTACCTCCGTGATGTAGGGCCTTAAGGGCCAACCTACGGTTATGAACTTACCTGTTTGCTGCAATGTAGAATGCTCGAATGTCTCTGGAACGCTCGGATTTGTTGCTACAATGTAGAGAAATTAAACAAGCTGCAAATGCTAACAAATAACTTGTAGAATATGCAGCAAGTTCATTTCAACTCTTTAGGAAAACACACTAACGTATTTTCATCCAAAACAGTGAGTTTTCACGGAATTAATAACCCTAAACCCCAGTGAAAACTCGCATTAAACTTGTCCAAAATCAATAACTTCCGTAGATGATTACCTTGGATAAAGAAAACAGAAGAAAAACGAGGAAACAAAGTGTTGGTGCTTTGTCAAAATCGCCAGGAAGAGAAAACAAAGAGTAGTGGGAAGAAACAGATGAGAAGTGAGGGTTTCACGTAGGAGGAAGACTTAGCTTCTTCATCAAGTTGCCAGATGTCATTCAACCATTGGCTCACTCCCACCAACCTTAATTTCTCTCCAAATTGCCCTTCCATGCATTTTAACTTAATGTTTTGTTTAGTTACACATTAGTTTAGTTCTCCACAATTATTCCAACAGTTCCACCAAAACACTCCTTTGTATTAATATAACATTAATCCCGATTAAATGATCCGGGAAAACTATTACATGGCAAAATACCGGGTGTTACAACTATTTTAGAAAACATACTAAACAATCTTGGATTTTTCTAAAATTTTTATCTTATGTTTACCATATCATAAGAAAACATTGTGGAAAGTTTCATAATTTTTGCATGACACATGTAATTTTAATGAATTATTAAAAAAAAATAAAAACAATTATGATATATCGTGAAAGTGTTAAAAAATCACGAAATTTTCCAGAATTTCTTCTCGTGATATGGTGGACATGTGATAAAAGTTTCAAGAAAATTCGATATTGTTTGTTATATTTTCAGAGATAACCACTAATATTTTGAAGACTCTCATTAAGAACAAATACTCGTTATCCATAATGAGCTCTCGTTCTCGTGAATGGGAGCGCGCTAAGATTAATTTTGTCAACAAACTAATAATTGAAGATTTATTTTGTTAACGAAAATAATTTAAGGTTAATTTTGTGGATAACCTAATCACTCATTGTCTTTCTAGTTAATTACCCATAATAATATTAGGAGTTTAAAATAAAAAATAAAAATAGTCACCTTCGTTACTTACTATCATTTGATAACAATTCCAAATCTCATTTCATTGCAAGCTGTGCTGGGATTGCCGGTTGCAGAGTTCCACAAAGATGAGGAACTGAAAGAGCTTTAGGGCAAAATCTCGCTCTATAAAGTAGAAGATCGAGCCTTGTTTGGTTTGTATAGATCCTTGGAAGGGAAGAAGGTCTTTCTGCGGTCTTCATTGCACTGGCTTTTCGAGTTTGTGCAATTCTTTGCTGCTGAACTGGTTGTGTTAATTTTTTTTTTTTTTTTTCTGATTTCTGGATGCGATTTTCTGTCATTGTTGCGATTTCAGGGGATATACGTGAAATTTTTGGCTGTGGGCGGTGGAAGGGTGTGAAAATGGCCGTGTCAAGCGCAGACATGGCAGCTTTGTACACGCTGCTGACGAATTCAATGAGCAAGGATGAGAGCACTCGGAATTCTGCAGAGTTGACGCTGTCTCAATCTGAACGCATGCCAGGATTCTGCTCCTGTTTATTAGAGCTTATTACTTCGCCAGATTTAGAGTCTCAATTTGATTTTCGCCTCGTGGCTTCTGTCTATTTGAAGAACAATATCAATCGTTACTGGAGAGCTAGTAATAGGCGCTCTCTCGTATCTTCTTCCAGGTAACCTTTTTTTTTTACATATATTTCTTTGTTCTATTTGTTCTCCTTCGAACACCAATCTATATTTATCCCTGCTGAAAATTTCCAAATCCAGTGGAATTGGCAATGAGGAGAAAATTCATCTCCGGAAAAAACTGTTGTCCCATTGGAGAGAACAAAACGACAAGGTACAGATTATTCTTTTTGGTTAAAGTAAAAGAAGAAGTAAATAGGTTCCGTTTGCTAATCCCCTCACTTGCCCTACACCTTTTGCTTCAGTGCAGATAGCTCAAATGTTGGCATTCATCATTTCCAAGATCGCCCGAGTTGATTATCCTAAGGAGTGGTAATGACATGAATGGTGTTTTCTGCTAAATAGATTTCTCTCCCTACAATGATGTCAAGAAAGCATACTTCTTTAAATGCGAGAGGAACAAAAAACCTTATCCATGCTGGTGAACTTATAAACGTAGCATTCTTATTACTTTTAGAAAAAAGCAAGGATACTGAAATATTTTCAAAAAAATATCGTCTTTGATTATTAGCTTACACATAACAAACTATTATTTAAAAAGGAAATCTCAATTCTATGTTCCTTAAGTCTGATGTTTATTTCTCTCTATAGTAAACACACAAGATTCACAGTTATTGTTGGTTGGGACTTGGGATATGGCTACTTGTTTTACTTTCATTCAACAATTCTTATTCTAATTTGGAAAATGTGCAAAGACCAAGGGAAATCTGTATATTTCCTCATTTTCCTTGCTTTGTTGTAATTTTTAAACTAATGGCTGTCTCTGTTTCAATTTTACTAGTGTGATAATTGCTAATGAAGACTTAAAGAGCCTTCCGAAGATTTCAAATCTTGAATGTCATCAATGGTCATCTTTGATTAAGTTCCCAAATTGAGAATTGTTCTTGGTAGTTTAAGAATTAATCCTCTTAAAAACATTGCTGCAAAGCTGAATTAAAATGTTACTCTATTTTCATATATCTGCACTAACTGTCATATACTTCCCTAGCAAATCGTCTTCATGAATTTGATAAAAGCTTTTAGTCGAAAAAAATACAAAGTACTTCTTTTTGGGAGTTCTCTCAGGTGGACGTCGTGTAGGATTATATTTTATACATACAAAAATACATTTGGAAATGAACCTTCAAACGAGATGGTTCCTGCACAGGGCACGTCTTCAAAGAAGTTACATTGCTACAAATGTGCTGCTAGCAAGCTTATGTGGCTCCAAGAAACGACCCAGCTTATAATGCTCGTTTGTATCTTGAAACCTCATATATAAGATGTTTGAATATGGATTAGCATATCATTTGAATGATAATAATCTGGCGTTATAAGTGATCGGTCATCAAGAACAGTTTATGAGATTGTGAATAATGGTTAATGGTTATTACAATTCATGCTGTTGTGATTTTTACTTATCTCGTTGATTTCAAATGTCAAGTCTAGTGTTTAGATTTTTAATTTTCCCATGACTTGTTTTTCTTTTTCACCACTAAGTTAGTTTTCTTTGACATCTCTGTACTAACACAATTGAAAATGGTTAATCCAGGCCGGAGCTCTTTCCAGTTTTGGTGCAGCAACTTCAGTCTGCTGATGTTCTTTCAAGTCATAGGATTCTTATGGTTTTATTCCGGATCTTGAAAGAGCTTTCCAGTAAACGCCTTGCTGCAGACCAAAGGAATTTTGCAGAGGTTGTTAAGCTCCCATATATTATTTTCACACTTACATTATGTGTCCTCTTGCCCTTAAATTTAATTTTTCAACTTCATATGAAAAGTTGGTTGGCGGTGAAGAGTTTAATGTTGGAGCAGGGTATTGTTGGTGTGGTTTATAAGAAGGCGTGCAACTTGGTATCTCATTGTATTTCTTGGTGCGTTTGGAAGTGCCATGATAGAGTATTTTTGTGGAGGAATAATTTCTTTTTATATCCTGGCTGTAGATTTTTTTTAGCAATAGTTATCTCTTCATATAGGACTTTGAAGAGTGGGACATTTTTTATTAGCCTACGCATTTGTACATTTTTATTATTCTTACCAATCAAAAAAAGAGTAGAGATCTTTTATTATGGACATTTTTAGTCCTGTAAAAAAATTACTATGCCGTATGTATGTCCTCATCAGAGAAGAAGTATCAAAGACTGGACTTCAATCTTATAATTTTGCTAGATTTGAATGATTAACTACCAATGCACACTAAATAACCATCAAATATTTCTTTTAGTTTTTGTGTAAATTTGTTACTAGAAGAACCATTCGTAGGTGACGTACATATTGTATTTTGCAATATAAATCCTTTATTACTGATAAAACAGTAGACGTCACAACTTTATCTCATAATTGGAAAATGAAACGGTTATTCTTCTCATTATGAGGTTATATCATGTTTTATGCGGCAAAGCTAATTGACATTAGAGCTGTGAGTGTGCTATCTTGAGGTTTATCTGGTTTTTGCTTAAATAACTTTGAAAAAGAAGCATATAGAGCAACTTACGCTTTGATATACTAGTATGTTTCTTATTACAAAGTTCATTAATGCCCTGGGGCAATATGCATTATCAAGTACTGTGATTCTTTCTTTTATGTTTTTGTTTTCTTTTTATCCTTTATTATTTATAACATGTTGATGTTGAACTTAATCATCTTGCTAAACATAATATCATTCACATATTTACAATCTGACTTTGGCAGATAACATCAAACTTCTTTGATTACGGCTGGCGCCTTTGGCAGAATGATGTGCAGACCATATTACACAGTTTCTCTACAGTTTCAGGAAACTATAATCCCTATGCTTTGGAGCAGCAACCCAATGAACTTTATTTAACATGTGACAGGTGGCTATTGTGCTTAAAGATAATACGCCAATTGATAGTTTCTGGGTTTCCGAGTGATGCAAACTCTGCTCTGGTAAACGTCCAACCATTTTTTTTTCTGCCTACTTTTCTTCTTCTATGCCACCATTTTTGTTCAATTTTATAGATTTAAATGATATCATCTTATACTCATGCTATCTTTAAGGAGATCCAGCCGGTGAAGGAGGTTTCTCCCACGCTTTTGAATGCGGTGCAATCGTTTCTTTCATATTGTGAGTTTCTTCTTCTTTGTATGCGAGCTTTTATCATGTTGTAGATTTTTACGAAGACATTAGCTTATTCCTTTCTCTCTTTTTTATTTTTATTTTTATTTTGTTCATACGAATATACAGTGACCAATAATTTTTTTTTGAACTCAGTTGTGCATTGTCTTCATTAAATAAAAATACTTGTTGTGCCAACCCTCTTGCTAGAAAATAATCATGGTGTCCTAATTAAAGATCTAATGTTTTTGTGGTCTACCTAATTGTTGAAAACCTAATTATGTTTTGTCAGAACAGGGAGGTAGTGAAGTGAATATTGAATAGGATAAATTTTATTTTGAAAAGAAGTGTAATATTATTACAAGCCTGAAAGGGAATTACAAACCAAGCATAATAAAGATTTGATAGTGCAGAATGAATAAAAACAATAGAAATGATATTTTGGTAAAAATAAATGATGGAGGTCTTGTAGAGAAATAGAGAGATTAAAAAGAGTAGAGAGATGGAAAAATAGAAGAATTAGGGAGAATTTGAAAATACAAATTGTGAAGTTTAAAGTTATGATATAGAGTTGTTTCAATGAAATGAGATTATCTTTGTAGATAAATCTCTGAATAGTGATTCATGGGATATAGTTTACTTCTTTATCGCTAATTGGCTTACAGTTCTAAGTATTTTAAAAGTTACCATTTTAATATGGTTTTTTCAAATTGGAAAGAAATTGTTCTTTAGTGGATGTTTCTATCAGGTGGAGTTATCCTTCCCCAATTTCTTGTAACTTTTCGCTTTTAATACATAACTTCTTATCATCAAAGATTTTTTTTAATAGAAACTTTGTATTTTTTATAAGAGGCGAAGTATATTGAAGGGAGAAAAATATAGAATTAATCCATTTCTTAAAACACTAAGTGTTTGGTTTTTCTTGAGAATGTTTCTTCCATTCTCTTCTTTTTGTATTTTTCTCCATTCAATATACTATCTTTTTATATAAAAAACACAAAGTTTCTTATTAAAATAAGTTATGATATAGAGCCTAGTAATTTACAATTGGCAAGTGTGTAAATAAATGGAGGTCTTGTAGAGAAATAGAGAGATTAAAAAGAGTAGAGAGAAGGAGAAATAGAAGAATTAGGGAGAAATTATTAAAAAATAGTGAAGTTTAAAGTTACGGTGTAGAGTTTAGAGATTCACAATTGGCAAAGGTATAAGAGGCATGTAGTAATATTTACAAAAAGTTTTCCGATGAAGTAACCTCTTACATTGAGACTTTGTCAATTTTCTTACATGTTCATATAATATTTGCTTTTTGAAGAAAAGAAAGCTCATATAACGTTCTTTGGGATGCTCTCTTCCTGGAATAGGTTCATATTATCATTTTCTTTCAGAATATTTTTTTGGTGTTGTTGGGAGCGTTGATAATGTTTCTATACTGCCAACTATTGCCCCACTTTGTAATTGGTTCTATAACTCTTTACAGGTCAAAGCTTCCTATTCTTAACACCAATATTGTTCTATTTCCTGATCAATGCATCGCAGAAAAGCTATGCAAATTTCATGACCTTACAATTTTTTGGCAGTAGATCCTGATAGATAACTTAAATAACTTATAGTACTTTCATATGCTGATTCTTTATTGGCAGTAAATCCTGTTAGATAACTTAAATAACTTAAAGTACTTTCATATGCAGATTCTTTATTTCGAGAGAAGCATCCTAAATTTTTGGACTTCATAAAGAAGGGATGTGTAAAGTTAATGAAGGTTTTGGTATCAATTCAAGGCAGACATCCTTTTTCATTTGGCGATAAATCTGTTCTTCTACCTGTCATAGATTTCTGTTTAACTAAGATAACAGACCCTGAACCTGATGTAGCTGCATTTGAGCCATTCCTTATTCAATGTATGGTGATGGTGAAGTGTATTCTGGAATGTAAAGAATACAAAGCAAGTGTCACAGGCCGGGTGATGGATGAAAATAGAATGACACTTGAGGAAATGAAGAAAAACAAATCCAGTGTTGTTGGTGCTCTTTTGAGTTCCTTTTTGACTGGGGAACGTATAGTACTTTTATGTAACATTTTGATAAGGAGGTAATGATACTTTTTACTCTCATTTTGCAGCAATCTTCTCCATCCGTTTTTCCTTTTAATTGCTATTTTTTGCATGCTTTTTTTTTTTCCATTTGATGAGGAATCTCTCATGTTCTATATGGATTTGGTAGTGAGCTGTAATTTTTCATCGTAAGTTAACTGTTTTTCCCTTTGTATGTGTATGCTCATGCATAAAGTTCTGTCCTCTAGTACTCCACTTCTATAGCGTGCTATTTGATGATCACAATGCTTTGCATTATTCTTACAATAAATGCTCTGCACTATTATTTGTTGATTGATACTGAATGATTAGTGTTTGTGTGTCAATTTAGTCTATCAATTCAGACTTTCTTTTCTTGTTGTATTGCATTAATTTACTTAAGTGCAAATTAATCTTTAGGTTAAGAGTCCATTGGGTCATATGTTGCTAAGACTTAAGGTTGTTTAATCATTACTAGGTTACAGAAACATTGAAGCGGTTGATTATAGGGCTTGTTTTGGGTCAACATGTTTTTCAGTAAAAGGATTGTGTGATATGGATATCTCTCTAGTGTGATGTATGGAATAATTGCAACGATTCAATAAACAGCTCATTGAGATAGATGTAGATTAACAATACCCTCCCAGAACCGTATAAGAATTTTCTCCTCGTACGGCTCGAGAAAATTTGAAGTTATGTATATGTATAGAATTCTAATTAATGTAAAATAGATTTTTTTATAATGAAAATAATAAATGCAAAGAAACGTTTATAATAATAATAAGCAAAGAATAATAGGAGTTGAAAAAAAAAATTTTGATTTATCACTTCTAACTCTTTTTTTGGAGTCCCGCTGCGAGGTCTGATATGGGAGAAGTTGACTGTTAAAATGATAATTAATACAACAAATGTACAAGATATCAATTCTTTTTCAAGATTGGAATCCTTAAAAGGGGTCTATGAAATTATATGGGTGCTTGTCCCTATTTGTACTCCTATATTCGGAATCACAATAGGTGTACTAGTAATTGTATGGTTGTTAGGAATATTACCAGCTTCCCTAGACAATAAATCATTAACTGTAGAAAATGGAGGTTTTACAGGATGTCTACAAGTTCTCCCTATTGAAAAAGTACAAAATTTATTCCATAATCCCCTGCCATTCCCCCTACCCAGCAAGCAGGGTCACCAAATCTCACAGAACCCAACTAACTTTGTCTGATATCCCCAAACCTCTAAGCCCTTGGAATATTCAAGACTTACTCCTCCATCTGGATCTCCCTTTGCTGCACCACACGCATGGGCCTCTTGTGCCTAGAATAAGTGAAACTAAGAGAGCCTATCACATGCTTGTAGCTTGCTATAATTTATAGTAGAGATTTTTATAAGAAAAAGATTTCCCATGCTATTCAGATTATGCTTTTGTTGACTTCTTTGGGTTCTAAACTCTTTTTTGAATGTGATAAGATATTTTGCTTCATGGTGGCTAGAGGCCTCTAAAGGCCATATTAAAGACTTGGTTACAGCATATTATGTAGAATCTAGCATTGTTTGTTTTAGTTTTATATCTGTGGTTAGAGGTTTCAGTGAATGAACTTGGTCTTTATGTGAGTCGTAAAGATTTGTTGATTGGTAGTGATCTGCAAATTGGCGTTTTTGTAATGATGTTTAGAGCAATTTTTGTACATTAAATTGTTCAATAACTGGTGTAGTCCTGAGTTTCGCTTATTCTAATGGAGAGAGTGTTAAGCTGGTTAGAACCTTGCATGTTATGTTTAATATTGGTTGGTCATTGTGCTCAAAACGTCATAATTATTTGGCGCTGATTAATGTTACTTTAATTTATTGGTTATTTCAACAGATATTTTATATTAACAGCAAATGATTTGGAGATATGGTTCCAAAACCCTGAGACTTTCCATCACGAGCAAGATATGGTTCAGTGGACTGAGAAACTAAGACCATGTGCTGAAGCTTTATTCATTGTTTTGTTTGAAAATCATAGCCAAGTATGCAGTTTTGTTTTTGGATTCAATCAAAATTATACAGTATAAAAACAGTATTTAATCCTTTTAGCCTCATTGCACTTTAGCTTTTAGGTCCAGTGGTGGTCGCAATCCTTCAAGAGGCAATGAATGGTTGCTCAAGTTCTGAAACTGAAATCACCTCGGGGTTACTTCTTAAAGATGCAGCTTATGGTGCTGCAGCATATGTTTATTATGAGCTGTCTAATTACTTGAGCTTCAAGGATTGGTTTGTCCATTTTCCCTTATACTAGTCTTGATTGTGGTCATGTCATACTTTTTTGAATGATAATTAGTACGCATGGATGGTGATATGAAAGTAAAGAAAATAGTCGATAGACAGTTATGTAGTAGTCGTAGTTGTGCACTTGGTCTTTTTTATGCCTCTCTAAATTTTGGCTTGGAAAGAAAGTAAGGCTTGATTAAATTTATATTCCACTCCCTATTTGTGTCTCGTAGTTCTTATTTAATGTTTTTTAAATTTATTTGCAGAAAATAATAATGGTTTATAATTTTTCTCTTTAAGTTACCAGGGCAATTTATTGAGTGGCAGCTTTTTTTCCCTTGTTTTTCTCTTACAATTATTAAATTTAGGTACAATGGTGCATTATCCTTCGAACTTTCTAGTAATCATTCAAATGCGCGGATAATCCATCGAAAAGTGGCATTGATATTAGGACAATGGGTTTCTGAGGTATCATTTGTGACATTATTTTTTTTAATAAATGTTTACATTTTAGTGATGGTTTTTCAATTTTTGCACTTCTTATATTTTGGATAAAAATAATTTTAAACTTTTGTGATAAAAAATGAAGTTCTTGGACTAATTTTATTATTATGATTTTCTTATTGTGTTTATTTGTTGACATGGGAGGTTTTCAGAGTTTCTTTGTTTTTTTTATTTTTTGATAAGATACGATTTTATTTAAAAACAAAAAATTATAAGAAAATCGGAGGGAGGGAAGGAGCTCCACATGACCAAGAGTTGATTAATGAAGAATAATTTCCCTTTAATTGAAAAAAAAAAAAACTAAAGACATAAATAGTAAAGTACTTAGAATTATTATCCTTGAAAAAGTTGCCAATCTTGTAAGTCATTGTTCAAAGACTTGTCCACAAAAATCATCTCATTATGATAGAACCAAGTCACCCAAAAGATAGGTAAATTTCTACTCTCCTAACTCACTTTATCTTTTATGTGTATTTCTTCTACAATAAGAGCATTGTAGATGGAACTCCCAATATCAAAATGAACTTTCACTTTTCGGTTGAATCAGAGGAAAGAAACATATTCATACATATGTAACAAATTCTCACTGAATCAGTATGTGAGTAGTAGTTTTATTATGAGCCTTATAGATGAGCCAATAATGTGGAGATACGGCTCTGGAAGGGTTTTGATAAACTTCTTAGTAACAAAACACCACAATCCAATTTAAGAAAAACAAATCACACAACACTAAATGAAATGAGAGTTTTCTCCCGAAACTCACACTCCCCACTTTTCCTTAACCTTTTCTCCCTCCTTCCCCATCCCATACACAACAGTTATATCCCTATGCCACATCATTTTCTCCTAACTTCCCTTCCTAACTTCCTTGTAACTGCTTTGCTCAACTCCTTTCTGATTTCTGCCACATGTCCTTGTTCTCATTGTTGTTTCTTCTTCCTAGAATATGTCTTCAATATTGGAGGTGTATCAGGTTTCTCTATAGATTTTATCATTCATGTATAACTTCCTTCAAAAAAGTTCAGCCGAACACCTTAATCTCACAAGACATTTCTTTCTTCTATATAAATTGCAAATAAGAAAGTTGAAGAGCGAGGTAGAAGTTAGTTGTAAGAAGAAAGTTATCAAATCGGGTTGATGATATTATTTTTCTTGTATTTGCTAGGTAGGGAATACTAAGTATTTATAAACTACTCATGCTGGCTGATCTTATCTGCTATGAAGAATAACAAATGAAAATACAAACTGTGTTATGTGATTTTTTTTTTTCTGTCTTTTGTAAACATTTTCAAGCTGTTGAAAATTCTTGAGGGAGAGTGATTCATTTATTGATTTCAATATTGTGGATGAATCTCCCTCTATCATGGGTGGTCAAGCTTACTCCAATGGCCAATGAAATTTATTTTTCTAGCGGTGAAAGAAAGCGTTGATGACTTATTTGTTAAGTTTTTCTTTGACTCATAGATTAAGGATGAGACAAAAAGATCAGTTTACTGTGGTTTGATCAGATTGCTTCAAGACAGTGATCTATCTGTCAGGGTAAGGTGCTTATCATATATATGATGTTTGATATTTGTTTTCACTACGATAGTGTGACATTTACGTCTTCCTTGTTGCCTCGCTATCAATTATTGAATTTATTTGTTAATTGTTGTAGTTGGCAGCCTGCCGGTCTTTATGTTTAAATGTCGAAGATGCAAACTTTTCTGAGCGTGATTTTACAGATCTTCTACCTATGTGTTGGGATTCATGTTTTAAATTAGTCGATGAAGTTCAAGAATTTGACTCAAAGGTAAGTAAATCTAAAGCTTCTTTTTTTGTTTAAGAAACAATTGTATGGAGATAGTGTAAAATGCACAAGAGGATAGGGGAATAGAAATTCTTCATACTTTTAAGAGTTGTCCCACATCCTTCGGCCAAATGAGAAAAAGTTTTTAGAATTTGACTTCTTCTAAGAGTGTTAATTCTCTTATTCGGTCTTAGCCATTAAAAGTATAATTGAAAAAAGTGGTGACACATTTTTACTGGGCACCCAAGGTCCTCCCACTTCTGAGAAAAGTTGCACCCAAATTTCTATTAATTTTACAATGAATTATAATGTGATAAATGGCTTGATTACAAACTTTTGCAGAAAAGATAACAATTCAAATATAAAACCTTTTCAAGTATGCTTGATAAACGACATAAAAGAATTAGCATGTAAAACATAATATATCAGTTAATTATTTTATGTTTCAGTACTGTATTTACAAATGTACATGTCGTTCTTCAGCTTCTGTTATGTTGTCTTTTCTTAGGTTCAGGTATTGAATGTTATTTCTGTGCTGATCGGACGTGTCACTGAAGTCATTCCACTTTCAAACAAGTTGGTGCAATTTTTTCAGAAGGTAATGCCTTTCTTACCTGATAGTCTGTGTCATCTTTCAATCTAATGCTTTGACGTCAATCGTTTTAGCCTCAAAAACTAGGTAAAGAAGTGGAGATAGATTTGAAAATGAGGAAATGTGTAAATAGCCAAAAAATGGCTGCCTCTCTGGAGGTGGTAGACTTTGATTTATGTAGTGGTTGATAGTATCCTAACCTATTATCTCTCTCTCTTCAAACTCCCAGGTAAGATTGAGTTAGGTAGCTTGTATTCTGTATTTCCACCGAAAAACCAGAACACACACCAAATTGCAGAAGAATTATAGAGTCTCTGCACTCTCCCACTATTTTCCAATATTCTCCTCCCTCGTATCACTCACCTCCCCCCACATATATAACCCCCAAAATCCTAACGAACTCCTAACCAATTTATTCCCTCTAATTTTTCATTTACCCTTAACTCTAGTAGATAATAAAAACATTACCCCTCTTAATAATATTCCTAACAATACCGGCCGCCTAAAGTTTCACCTTGTCCTCAAGGTGGAATTGGAAAATTAAACCGTCTTATTCCCAAGCAATTTCTTTTTTCTCCGCTGTTCTTGCAGGAAGTGCAGAGCATCCCTCAATGGAATTTGGTGAAAGCTGTTGCAGCTCTGACGGCAGCTCGGTTGGTGCAGCAAATCCCGGCGTCTCTTCCTCTATGTTCGGTGACTCCTTGGCCACACCCTCTCCCTCTTGACAAAGTAGTACCAATAATTCTTTGGCCTTGCATCGATGCCTTGGGAAGAAACGTTCGTCGCAGCGATAACACAGACCTTTTTCTCTTTTTGCCAGTAGTTCTGTTTCTGTCAATCGCCGGAAAGACGACACCGGCTGGAATGGATTCGCCGGACCTGTCTTCCCGCTCTGCTGTGTGAATGCTGGCCGGACAGGACTCGCCAAGGTCAGATGATGTGCGTACGCCTCTGGAGAAGACGATTCAACTCGGGCTGAAGTTGCTGAGGCCGTCGCTCCGAGATGGCGTGGCTAGACCGCCCAACAGGGTTTGGGCGGTTCATTTGCCTTCACCCCAGGGCCCGGTCCAACAAGGGACTGGGCTGGTAGAAAAGAAGTGGGCTGACCCATGCCCATTTCTTCCATACCCGACTCGTTGTTCTGCAGAAGTAAGAGTTTGTCTTCCACCCGTTGCGCGACAAGCATCATCTGGGCGATGCCGTTCAGTCTCAAAACCAGAAGCTCCGCGCAAATCTCCAGCCACAACTTGGTCGTGAACTGTACTTCCAGCATGTGCTCCGGTAGGTCGGAGAAGTGCGATGCGGCTCGCTCAAACCTTTGGTGGTATTCCCTCACCGACTCTGTCTGCCTTAGTTGCAGAAATCTCTTCGTTAGAGTTCCCTCCCGCGACGCACGAAATCGTTCCAGCAAAAGGTACCAGAAGTCAGTCCAGCTGCGGAACGGGCGTCTCTGTTCTTCCCACTGGAACCACGCCAGTGCTTTTCCCTCCAGATGTATCGCCACCCAATGGAGCTTCTCGGGCTCGGAACGCAAAAAATCGTTCCACCCGGAATATCCAGTCGTCTGGATCACCCCTCGCGAAAACTGGCATCTCCACCCGGCGATTCAGGTACGCTTCCTTCCACCTTCCTTTCCCCTGCTTGCTCGGGAGATTCGCCTGGACAATTGGATTGTCTTGGTTCATCGCCCACTTTTTCCTGCCCTTTATTCCACTGGTTCGGTTGTGCAGTATGCACTGCCTCAACTATGGAATCCATCTTGGCCATCAACAAAGCCATGTTTCTCTCCAACTCTGGCAGGCGAGCGATGCTTTCCTTCACAACATCCAACTCCTGTCGTAAGTCAGCTTGAGTCCAGGCCATCGGATCCTCACCCCCTCCCTGTTTGCCTTGCTTCTTTCCTGCCATTCTCCAGGAAAAATGCTCTGATACCAATGTAAGGTTGCTTGTATTCTATATTTCCACCGAAAAACTAGAACACACCAAATTGCAGAGGAATTATAGAGCCTCTGCACTCTCTCACTATTTCCCAATATTCTCCTCCCTCGTATCACTCACCTCCCCCCACATATATAACCCCCAAAATCCTAACAAACTCCTAACCAATTTATTCCCTCTAATTTCCCATTTACCCTTAACTCTATTAGATAATAAAAATATTACCCCTCTTAATAATATTCCTAATTGATTGTTAAGATGCTCAATAAAATGGATAGACTTAAAATAGAGGAGGATCTTGACCTTATGTGATTCGTTAGGAATTTGTTATCAATACTAATTAAAGGGGTCTTGGTATTGGTAACTTTCAGGATAGGACCAAACCCTTGTTGGGGAAATGGTTGTGGAGATTCTTGTTAGAGACTGATTCCTTGTGACATGCATTGATAAAGAACAAATATGATAAAGAACAAATATGGTTCACGACTTTTGCTTTGGTGACTAATCTTGCTAATGGCGTCTGTGTCACAATCTTTGGAATTATATTTCTCTGTTTTTTTATCTTTTTAAGATTGCATTACATTTATGTGGGGAACAAAGCCTTAGTTTTATTATGAGAAGATGGGTGGATTCGAGATGCTCTGTTTTGTGCTTGTTTTCCAAACACTTATCGTCTATCTCGTAATAAAAATTACTTCACTGCCTCTCTTTTCTACACGAATGAAGCTCACAATCTATGGAATCTCTCTTTTCGAAGAGATGATTTTTTTAGAGTTAGTCGAGGTTTCCAATCTTCATGCGGCTATCTCTTATTTTCTTTGATCACGAATATTGTGTGATAAAAGTAATTGGCTTGACTGTTTCTCCTTGGTAAAGATCTTTTCATTATATAGAAAGGCAAAGATTACACAAAATCTATAGCTACCTAAATTACACCTATCCAAATATGGAATACACATTATTTACAATTAATACATAAATAATAGAAGATTGCTATGATTTAGTTATCCCCCTCAAATTGATGTTGGTCGATCAAGAAGTATCAATTTGCTTACAAGAAACTATGACGTTTTCTTGTCATGACTTTGGTAAATATGTCAGCTATTTGCATATCAGTGAATATGATGTTATTGTCAAAAGCTTGTCGGATATAGTGACAATCAACTTTGATATGCTTGGTGCGCTTATGGTAAATATGATTAGCAGCAATTTTTATGGCACTAGTATTATCAGCGTGGAACAATGTCTAGGCAGATTGCGGAAAACCAAGCTCAAATAGAAGTCCACGAAGTTTGTCGTGAGGGAGATATATGATGTTATTGTCAAAAGCTCGTCGGATATAGTGACAATCAACTTCGATATGCTTGGTGCGCTCATGGTAAATTTGATTAGCAGCAATTTTAATGGCACTAGTATTATCAGCGTGGAGCAATGTCGATGCAGATTGTGGAAAACAAAGCTCAGATAGAAGTCCACGAAGCCAGATGATCTCAGAGCAAGCAGCAGACATGGCACGACATTCAGACTCAGTTGAAGATTTAGAGACTCCATCCTGTTTCTTACTTCTCCATGAAATTAAAGAACTGCCAAGAAACATGCACCACCCTGTAATAGAACGTCGAGTATCAGGACAACCTGCCTAATCCGCATCACTGTAAGCAACAAGATGGATTGGAGAACCAGATGGATAAAATAAGTCACGACTAGATGTCCCTCAAAAGGTATTGAATAATACGATGAACAATAACTAAATGGAGATGACAGAGATTCTGCATGAATTGACTAACTTGCTGAACTGCGAAAGAAATATCGGGACTCGTAATAGTTAAGTAGTTTAAACTACCCACCAACTGTCGATAAGGTGTAGGGTCAAAAAGAAGATTACCATCTTCGTTATAATACTTTGTGTTGACTTCTAATGGAGTATCATTAGGTAAAGCATTTTGAAGACTAGTCAACGTGATCAAATCTTGTGTGTATTTATGGTGATTTAAGACAGTGCTAGAGAAAGTAGTATGAACTTCCAAGAAATAAGTGAGAGGACCAAGATCTTTCATATGAAATGAGGTCGGGAGATAATGCTTCAATTGATCCCGTCCATTTGTCCTCCCAAAAACGGATAAAGGCTATGTACAATGATGTAGTTTGAATATTGTAGAAGACCCAAATTAGAGAATTTATCTTTATATGATTTCAAGTTTTGGTTGATTATTGTTTTAGATCTTTTCACTCAAAATTTTGTTGAGATGAGAAGAATAGCTTCCATTCGCAACTTGTAAAATTGACTATTTGTGGTGTTGGAATCTTGAATAAAAGAATTTTATTCAGTGTTAAAGTCATGATTCCACTGTTTAGCATTTACATTCTTTCTTCTCAATGTACTTTGTGTCGGTTCTTTTTTGTAGTTATACTTTTTGTGTTAATTTAGTGTCGTGAATGAGGTTGATGTTGAGGCAAACCTTGTATCAAGTCTATTTGAAATTACATGTTGCATTGAAGTCACGTCTATTAGAAGTTATTTGTTCAGTTATACTTCTCTTAATAGTTTCATCTGATGTAATTAGTTATGGGAGGAATCTTCTGGTGAAAGCCTTCTGCAAATCCAAATTCTTATTGCTCTGAGAAACTTTGTTGTTGCACTTGGGTATCAGTCGCCCATATGCTACAACATGCTGTTGCCCATCCTGGACAAGGGAATCAATATAAACAGCCCAGATGAGCTTAATCTTTTAGAGGACAGCATGCTGGTAATATGCCAATTTCATATCGGCAGCAAACTCTCTACAACACTTTTATGATTTGATTAAAAAATTTATAGATAATGCCAACAAATCTTAATATGTTTTTCTTTTCTTTCACAAGCGGAGAACTGTTTTTATTTTCCATTCTTTTTACATCTTTTACAGCAATTTACATTTATTTCTTATATAAGCAATTTTGCAGCTATGGGAGGCCACGCTTTCTCATGCTCCTTCATTGGTGCCTCAGCTGATAGCATATTTCCCTCGCGTAGCGGAAATCATTGAAAGAAGTTTTGATCACTTGCAGGTTAGACCTTTTGTCTCAATTTTGTGTACTCAGGATTGTTGATTGGAGATACTGCTAGATCCACCAACTTACGGCCATTTATTGGTTATCTTGTAATAAAAATCTTACAATAGCTTCTTTTTGCAATTCCAATTATCTTAGAAATCTAGATTGGAGTCTCTTATTTCAAGAAAAAATTCTCACATTTTGATAAATTATTTTGTCATCTGAACTTTACTTTAAGATATAATCTTGAAGACATCTGTGTTAAAAGAAACGGTTTTTTGATTCTGTTTTTGTTAAAATCTTTTGTCATCTCTATAGTGGGTCCTTGGTCCAAGTCTTTGACATTCATAATTTTGGTTGGGAACATTGGATTCTCACCAAAATATAAGTGTTCTTATGGATTTTGTCCATGGGTTAGATTAATATTGGCGATCAAAGACATAAAACAGATCCTTTTATGGCTTTATCTTTACGGTGTTGCTTGCTTTGCAAGTGAAATGATGAGCCATTTATTCTTTTGTTTCTGTGGTGCTGTTTTAGTCGTGTGCTGATTGCCTCGTGATTTTTGTTTCTTTTCTGAGTTTAATATCAGGTTGCAGTCAGTATAACCGAGGGTTATGTCATCTTGGGTGGAAATGAGTTTCTTAACATCCATGCTTCAACTGTTGCAAAAATTCTTGATCTTATTGTTGGAAATGTCAATGACAAAGGGTTGCTTTCAACTCTTCCTGTTATTGACCTTCTAGTGCAGGTAAGTAAATCCTATTTTTTGTTGAGATTTATCATCAGGAACCTTAAACTGGATTAAAGAAGGAAACATGAAGTTATATTTTTTCGCTGGAATGGTCACCTTCCAAGTTGAGGCTGTATGAACCATACATTTATAAGAGAAATATTTTGCGTAGTGCTATATATTCCTTTGCTTTGGATTGAATGATCTTTTTTACTTGATATTGGCAGATTAGATTATTTATATATGTTGTAGTTAAGTGTATTTTTTGGTGTTTCAATGGGTTTAATATATTTTGCATGATCTCGTGAGGTGGAAGATTTTATTTTTATCTGTGGTGATTGCTCCATTGTAATGAATTCAACTTCATTAATACTTCTGACCAAATAAAAAAAAAATTATATGGGTACAAAAGCCAATTATTTATTGAAAATTATTGCAGTATTGGAAAATGTGGTCATATTGGGATATTTTATTTTCTGTACTTTATGTTTTCTTTTCTTGGTGGTGCAGCTTCATCCCTAAACTAAATTATTGTTGTACTTTATATGAATTAATGTAAATGAGATCATTGTATTTTAAAATTCTTCCTTACAAGTTAGAGTCTATATTAAGTTGTAATTTCTCAAAATATTGAAGGAATTTGAACATCTTTTCGATTATGTTTAAAGAATTTGTAATTTCATTTGGTATTGTTGAATTTCTTCTTTCTATTCCAGTCCGTTGAGTATTATAAATTTTTCAATCTGTCTTTAATTTTATTATGTATTGTTTCTGATTTAAGGAAGTAAAGTTTTGTACCTAGAGTAATTATGAATGTTTTAACTAAACAATTTTAAAATATATGTTTTTTCTTTCTTTGAAGTGTTTCCCAACTGAGGTGCCTCCAATGATAGGGAGTACTTTACAAGTAAGCCAAGTTAATCTTTTGAGATTTTTATTCAATTTATTTGAACTTATAATGTTTACTCGACTGTTCTATGTACTCACATGCTCTTCTTTGTTGTGTATTTTTGCTCGTGTTTCAAGAAATTGATCGTTACGTGTTTGACTGGAGGAGATGATCTGGATCCCTCTAGGGAAGCAGCTAAGGCATCTTCAGCTGCCATCCTGGCAAGGATTTTGGTGATGAATACCAATTACATGGCTCAATTAACATCAGAACATTCTCTTTTCATACAGCTTCAGAAAGCTGGCATTGTCGTCAAAGAGAATGTTCTGCTTTGTCTGGTTGACGTATGGCTTGATAAGGTAATTAAACAATGAAGAGTAAAAGATGTTTATATCTTGTGCATTTTTTCACTTACTTAAGATCTACATTAGTTGTGCATCTAATTTTTATTTTTTATAGTTTTTAGAATAAAAATTTCTATAAGATTATTGCAATGTTTTTTAGAATGGCCTCCGAAAACTGTGAAACAAAATATAGTTAAGCTTCAAATATTTTCGACCAAAATGAAAAAATAACCCCCAAAGCTTCTTGGAATCACGTCTCCAGTGAAATCAATATTGTCCCATAAGGCACTATTACTTGGTGTTATGTCCTAAAAGAATTAGTATTACGATCCAGCCAAATAACCCAAATAACTTCACTGCCTTGCTTAGTTGAAGGGCGATAGGTAATGTGTAAGAACAATATCAGGACTGCATGGATAGAGTACGCCTACTTCCTAGCAGGATCTTTTATTTCATTTAATCTCTTTCTAATTGTTTGGAACATTGTATCACAAAAGCTACTAGAGAGCAGGTATCTACCGCATGGTAAATCCAATCAAGTCAATAGCCAATTTCCTTTGCAGCACTTTGTAAAATTAGCAAGTCTATCTAATTTCTCTTTTTTAACATTGATGGCCACAATACCAACCCGCCGTTGCCATGACCCAATTGTAAAAACGAACCTTCATCTTGGTTGAGAACACCATTACCTTGTTTGTTTCTCGCACCACTCGTGCTTCAGTTTAGTTGTGCCTAGACCCATTCGCATAAGTTCATTTGCAATGACTGTTATGTCATGTTCTCATTAAGACTACAAAGCTGGAATACTTTGTCCATAATATAAATTTGGCTTTTAGAATTCTGTCAGATACATGACACGATCTTCAGTCGTAATTATTCTACCTAAAACTCTTTGTTCTTCACTTTTTTTTTTATTTTCAATTTCAGTGAACCTATAAAAAAGAATAAAAGTATTGCTAGAAGTCTACTCTAATTGTACACTATGATTTTGAGCTCTAACATGTCATTTCTTCTTTGGTAGAGTAATTAGGATTGATTGTAAATAATTAAAATTGTAGATATATTACAATAATTAATTAATGATGTGCATATAGAACTGACGGGAATTGGTTGAATTTACGAAGAACAATATGACTAAATGAAATTATATAGATAACGCAGACATTCGAGAAGTCCGCAAGTTTTTCCCGTATAATAAGTTTCCCAAAATATGAATCCTCCCATGTAGATGCTACAATTTTCCTTTAAATAATTAACATATGGAAAATACTAAAAGATATAATTAAATTATTATTTAGAGAATTTTAAAGAATAACAAAATGAAATCTCTTCATCCTTAAATTTAATTCTTTCATATAGTTCCCTAAATTGTCCTTCCTCATTTGATTATGATATTGTTTATCTCTTCTTCTTGCAAGTTAACTACATGTGAGACTTATCAAGAACTTTGCAATGTAAGAGTGGAATGCAAAATTAGATTTTACATATAACTTCTTGCTGACCTTTGTGACCGCCCTACTTTGGGTTCTAGTTTTAACCATCAAATGTTTTATTCTCTTCCTTTTTGGATTTAGGTAGATAATGTGTCTTCCATCCAAGCAAAGATGTATGGTTTAGCACTTTCAATAATCATGACATTACGCCTCCCACAAGTTCTTGATAAACTTGATCTAATCTTGAGGTATAGTTTATATATTGTTTACAACATTTACATAATGGCATTTTCTTCCTCTTATTTTCATGCTTTTGTTAATTTGATATATCCAGTGTATGTACAAGTGTAATATTGGGTGGCAACGATGACTTGACAAAAGACTCCAGGTTAGGCCCATCTTTTGATTTTGATCTTGATTGAATGCAGCTTTAGGGGTCATTCTGTTGTTAAGAAAATGGTCATTACATTTATTTTATGAATGGCAATGGTGATAATATCAGCTCGAGCCAGTCTGATGGTGAGGGAAACATTCCAGGCAAAGAGTTCAGAAGAAAACAGGTGAAAGTTTTTCAGATGCACCCTTTAGACACTGAGAAATAAAAATACGATTGAATTGTATATTTTTCTAATGCATTTTATTTTTATTTAGATCAAACTTTCAGATCCAATAAACAGTATGTCATTAGAGTCCTCTGTGCGGGAAAATCTTCAAATATGTGCTGCACTTCATGGGGAATCTTTTAATTCCGCCATCAGTTTGATGCATCCCTCATCCTTTGAGCAACTAAAGCAAGCCATCAAAATGATATAGCTGTGTAAATCTCTGCTATTTTTGAATCAGTGGAGTAGATCGTGCAATTCTTTCCGCATTTATATGAATGTACAGGGTAAAGACTTTCAAACTCAAACATCTGTGATAAAAAGAAAAAAGAGAGAAAGGGTTGTCCATTCTTATGAAAATCTTCCCTTTGCACCCAACAAAAAGAAAACCCTAATATACACACATACACATACAAATACATACCTAGACACATACACACACACATACACATACACACATCTACATATATATGTATGTATATATGCGTGTGTGTATTACTTGCTGAATATTCTTTTGCTTATTTTATATGAACTTTGTTGATCTCTATATCAAGTGTCAAATCCTCCAATATGTCTCTAGATATATGAGAATGAACTTTCTCTATTCAGTATGAAATAGAAAAATGTGAGACTACTTTTATTATCTATGTTTCTGTTTTTATTTAATTATAAAAAATTTCACTCAATTCTTCATTTTTTCTTATTTATTAAAAAATATATAAAATAAGACTACACTTATGTTGTATCTTTTGTCTGTATTTAGTTAGAAATTTTTTATTCTTATTATAATTCTTCCACTTCTGTTTATGTTTAAGAAGCTTGGGTTGTCTTTTGATATAAACTCATAAGTATTGCTCTTATGATATAAACTCACTAGTATTGCTTAGTTTTGAGAAAGCGTCACTAATGAGGAGTATTTTTGGGTTTGAATAACCAGCTAATTTTGAATAGTTTGATAGAGGATTATATTCCTAGATTTAAAAAGAATGGATTAGTTTCCAACTAAGTTGAATTATCTCTCTAATCTTGATATGTAAGATAGGATTTTTTTCGTATTTAAAATCAGCTATTATAAAGCTAATGTATTTTCTTGAAACAACATGTGTCCTTCTATTCCAAGATAAATTACCTAAATCATTAAGGGAGAAGCACTCCCTACTGCTATTCATCTTATAAACAGACTGCTAGCATAATTCTTAGGTTTGGAACAACCTTGTGATGTATATTCACACTTTAAACAACTTACAAGGTCATATATACTATTTCTTCTATGTCAACCAAAACCTACCAATGGCCTTGAGAAAGGGGACTAGATAGTGCACAAAGCAACCTCTGTACCCTAAACACGTTTTCTCACTCAAGTAGAGCCTTCCTTATTTGTCTAAATACCATTAGCATTCTTACCATAGTATTAGAGGCCTTTTCAAATGAGAAATGGAAACATGTGGTTATGTGGAAATGGAGGCTTTTAAACTTGAGTGATATTAAGTTGGAGAAAAATGTGGATTATAAATGGTGTATAATGTGTAATATAGAGTGGATGAATCAATAGAGAGGTACAAGACAAAGTTAGTTGTCAAAGGTTCTACTCAAAACAAACCTATGGTATTGATTACATGGAAACCTTAGCTTTTGTTATTAAGATGAATAAAGTGAGGATCTGGTGCAGCGGAAGTTTTGTTTCATAATCGAAATAGGGAATTAGGAAAAAACCTTCAGGGAAAAAAAAAATTCAATATCAAAGTCTAATGTTTAATATTTAAAACCAAACATTAAATAGCAGAAAACAAATAACTAAAATAAAATAAAATATTAAAAAGATATCAAATCTTAAAAGATCCACGGGCTTATAGACTTGGGCCACAGCCGTGTCCTACGTCAATCTCCTCGCATCGAAAAAAACTTGTTCGCGAGTTTTGTAGTTGCGAAAAACTTCTCCTAGATCGGATACGAATTTGGTATTTGCTCTTTCAAAAATTAAAATTGATGAATACCATAACGCTCTTTTTTTAACTTCGACGGATACTGTACTAATAACTTCAAATTACTTGCATAACTCGAACACAATAATAAAACTTGATTATTGAAATTGTCCAAACAACTTTGATTTTGTTTTACCACATTCGTCCCTTACAAAGCTTTGTAATTGAAAAAAGATCAGCTTTTGAAGTGAGACAATGTCACCAGTTTGTTGAAAATATCAGTTATCTCGCCCAATATCTTAATTTTCTTGCTCCACAAATCACCATCGATATCAAATTCGACAATCTCATATTTAACATCGTCATATACTAAAATTTCTTGCTGGAGGCTATCATCATCAGATTGGAAGGTGTTTTTTAGGTTGAACAATGATTGTTGTCGATCATCGAAGGATGCTAGAGATACGGGGTTGCGATATGATCCTGTGCGTGCGAACACTGCCTCTGTTTGGCTAATGTTCCATCGGACAGGGACCCAAGACAATTGCCGGTGATTTCTAGCCACCGTGGCCGACCGGTCTGGCCGTGATCAGCGGCTGGCCAAACCCTAGGGTTAGGGTTTCCTTCCTCTGTCATATTAGGGTTTTGCCATGAAATTGTTTTGTTGTTTATCCTTTTTTGTTCATCATCATTTCGTCTTTCGTCTGATTCGCTAAAATCAAATTTTTTAGCTCTTCGATTTCGTCGCTCCTCAATAATCGTTGCAGTGAAATTCAACGAAAGATTGTGGAAAGTTTTGTGAATTTCATCGAACTTTCTTTCGAATTGTTGCTCCATGGCTTCAACACGTTGTTGGATAATTTTCGGTCGTCGACGACTTGTTTTCTACCAGAACTTTCGTCAACCATCACATCGAGGTCAAAATTCTTATTCTGATACTAATTTGGTGCAGCGAAAGTTTTACTTCGTAATCGAAATAAGGAATTAAGAAAATTAGGAAAAAACTTTTAGGGAAACGAAATAATTCAATATCAAAGTCTAATGTTTAATGTGTATCACCAACTATTAAATAGAGGTAGAAAATAAATAACGAAGATAAAATAAAATATTAAAAAGATCTCGAATCTTAAAAGATTGATGGGCTTAAGGGCTTGGGTCACAGATGTGCCCTACATTAGGATCATATTGCTTTTAGCAACTGATTATGAGTGGAATTTCTGTCAATTTGATGTGAAATATCCATTTTTTGGCGGAACAATTTACATGGAATCCATGGAGTATGGAGACAACTTAGAATCTCAAGTTGTGCATTAACTAAAAGCAAGCATTATATGGACTTCGCAGTCACCTTGAGTATGGTTTGGTTGAATTGTAAGAATTATGATATCAATAATGTATAAACCACACATTATTCATCAAAAACTCATATTATGGAGAGTTTCAACTTTACTAGTATATGTACATGACATAATAATAATATGGTGATGCGAATATAGATGCTCATAGGAGGTTCGGTAGGACTTACAGCAGAAGGAGGAGGTTATCTGGCTAAAGGCTGAGGGTGTTTTTGTGGTTTTTGTGCTGCTGTGGTAGTGGGACAGGTTAGAAGATTGTCTGTTATTTGATTTGTGGGATCATGGTAGGATATATATCTGTTGTTACTTTTCTCTAGTAGGTGTTGATCATTTTGTGTAAACTCTGTTTAGAGGTTTAGCCAAGTCTGGAGATTCTCGACTTGTGGAGATGTCTTATTTCTGTTTGGGTTTGTTTCATTTCTGATATAGTTCATCGAGTTTAATCTCTATCATATGGATGACAATGAAAAACAACTCAAGTTTATGTCAGTCAGGGAGGCTTACATATTTTTTCAGAATAGAGGTGGCTCACCTGAAACAAGGCATCTTTATTTTACAACAAAAATGTGTTGTGGATCTTCTTAAAAAAATTGGTAAACTGGGATAGCAAACTAGCAAGTACACCTATAGATTGTAGTCTTAAAAGTTCGGAAATATAGAAGAAAATGTTGCTATAAACAGAGAAATATCAGAGGTTGATAGGGAGACTTTATATTTGTCTCATACATGACGAGACATTGAATATGTTGCTGAATTTATGCACGACCCCGAGAAGTTCACCTAGAAGCAGTTAGGAGGGTATAGCAACTGGTAGAAGAATCTTATTTAGAGGAAATGGAAGATTGATGCTTGAAGCATATATGAATGACAACTACAGTGGATCAATTGTTGATTGAAGACCGACTGCTGGTATTGTAAATTTCTTGGTGAAAATCCTGTGACACAAAAGGGCAAGAAACAAGATAATGTAGCTTGATCTATGGCAAATGCAATGGCTCAAGAAGTATGTGTATAACCTTGGCTGAAATTAGTATTAGAAGACTTGAAACATCAAGTAGGATGGTCCAATAAGGTTTTATTGTGATAACAAATATCCAGTCAGCGTAAGCTCATAATACGCATGACTGCATCAAGCATATCGAGACTAACAGACATTTTATCAATTGGAAGATGTGGTTACTAAAGGATTAAAGAGCTCAGTTTTTTTCAAAATCTTATATGGAATCTGGCTTCCATATTTAAGCTCAGATAGGGTTTTTCCATATTTGAAATTAGCTATTTTGAGGTTTATGCTTGTGTAATTATTCATTAAATTGAATGTAATATAATTGTGTTCTCAATTTCAACACTTATGCGTGATGAGTTTGATTTCTCTGATTATGTCCTCTTTAGTCTTAATTGATTGTTAAACCATTCACATTTTTTCTTGCATTGCTTCCGACTTTATTTGTGATTTATTAGAGGGTTCTTTCGTAATGTAATTAATTTTGATTATTTTATTTTTCTTGCAGGTGACAATGAAGCTTCTTCTGGGTGGCGGTTTTCTCATTTGGTTTGATATCAACCATATAGTTTTCAATTCCTGGATTGAGTTTGTATTTTTGAGCCTGTTTTTCCACATGCTTCTTCCAGGAAGAGTCAACCATGTACATAGTTTGCCGAGTGGAGCATTTCATTTGTGTTTCAAGGCATGCACACACCACAGCATTTGAGCCCATATGTTTGTTTTACTACCAAATGAAATCACATGATTAACAGGAAGAAGAAGTGAACATTTAAAAACATTTGATCAACTCTATTTGACATTTTTTCTTCTCCATCATATGCTCCTTTTTGTAGGTAATACTCTATCACTCGTGCTTGTGTAGTCCGGCTTGAAAAGAATTCATATTTGTTGAGAATTAAACCAGAATCTGAGTTGAGTTTTCTGTCCAAAAAAAAATTTAGATTAGTTCATTTCCTCTCTCTAAATTCCTTGAAATCAATGGTCTTCCCTCGTATCACTTGTTAATCTAGAACAACACGGTGACTAAACCCACTTAAAGAACTCCATGGTTATCTTTTTTTCTAAAGAATACGGGCATACAAATTTATGATTTGATGACCATTAAGTCATATCGATCTGAGGAAGAATAATAAATGGATAAGGTTCTCATTAAAAGACTACAGATAGAGTTATGTCTTACGCAACCATTTTCCCTTGATTTTCCTTTAAGCGACAGAAGCTTTTTTATTTGAGTTTTGAATGTAATTGAAAGTTCAACTTAGAAATTTTGGAGAATAAAAATTATTAAATGTTGAAGAATCAAACCCGAGATAAAATGTCAGTGAGAGCCGCCACAATGTTCTCATAACACTCCCAAACTCTCTCTGCATCTTTCTCCCTTGCTGCATAATCAAGCTGCACAATGCATATACAAACACTACCATCTATTATTTCGTATTGTAACAATCATTTTATATATTCGCATACTTTTTGAATTGTTATTACAAGTTCTGCATCTAATCACTTGATTGGGTACTTTTTCAGTACAAGTACACGTGAACGAGTTACAATAATATAATTGACAAATTAGTGTCCTCAAAAGTATTCCCTTTTCAGTTTCACAGTTCCATTCATTAGTATTATTATTTTTTGGTTAAAATCGGAAGAATAATAGTGATTATTGTATTTATAAGAGATTATACAAATCACTTCACTCACAATTTTACTTCATGGATGAATTGATGATTATTGTTTTTATTTATCGAATTTTCAGATGTGATGCCGTAGTGCAGCGGTGCGTAATTGTTCCAACATCTAGGCATTAATCTTACTTAATGTTTTACTTATTTTTTACTATAAACAAAAAAGAAAAGAAAAGAAAGAATGAAAGAAAAGCTTCACTAACCGTCGTAACATTGTTGAAGAGAACTGCATAGAGTTTTCGAAGAGGAGGTCTCTCATTAGCTGGTTTGAACATGATGATCGTACGGATGTCCTGCTTCAGGTACGACGCACTACTCCTCAATGCTCTCTGAGCTTCCTTCCATGATTCCGACTCAATCAGATATTTCACTTCCAAAAGAGCTTCCGCATGGCCTCGGATTTTACTCTCTGCCTCTTCAGCCGTTTGGTCTGAAGCTATCAGGTTGAAATCTATCCCACTTGCTTCGTTCGCAGGAAAAAGTGACGCTAAAGACGCCATTAAAACTACTAGACATAATCCTGACCTTCTCTTCACTCCACCACTGCTATTGCCGAAGTTTGGATTACATTCGGCTGAGGAAATTGATCGAGAAATAGACCTGCGCAGTGAGAGGTATGGCTGTTTCAAACCTAATCCTGCTCTTCTATTCGGTCCACCAAAGATGTCAACATATATGGGATTACATTTATCGCGAATGTCGATTCCAGCAGTACTCGGTGTGTAGTGTTGGAGAAAATCATAAGAGGATAAGAGTTTCGACTGAGAAGTAGACCTGCGTGTTGAGAGGTAAAGCTGGGGGAGTAGTAATAGTTTCAGCGCCATAGCCATTACCGTGATTTATCAGCTCATCTGTCGCACACACAAATGGATAGAATGAGGAAAATTTCGTTTTCTCTTACAATAAAATGTGTGGTCATAGAATAACTAAACTGAGATACACAAAATGCAAATGGAAAAACAAATTACCAGGTGGTGGAGAAGGTAGAATTTGAGAAATTCTCTATTGCTAAATCGAAACCACTCTTCTCTGTCTTCATCTTCTTTCCTCCAACGCAGACTTCTCTTTCTCCAAATTCACTCTTCTTTCTCTGTGGCTGCTACAACCTTTTCGATTCTCCCAATTGTTTTCCCCTTCTGAAGGTATTCACGGCGATGCTCTCCGATTCCCAGAGTCCTCCACAGCGCAGCCCTTTCTCTTTCCACAGTCTAGAAACCAGCATATCTCTTCGAAGCAGCAGCTCTATCCCTCGGAAACACTATTTATAGAAGTAGTTTTCTTATTTTTCACATTTTTGTTTTTATTAAACAGAGCTTTTTTCTTGGTAATTATAGGAATTTCTAAAATGGCCTATTTTGAATGTGCATGTCTGGAAAACTAACACATTTTTCTAGTGAAAAGTCAATACTACCCTATTCTTTCCATTTACCTTTAAACATGGGCTTATAAGGGCATTCTTCTTGTAGCTTAAGATTTAAACGAATATAAAAAAAAAAAAAAAAAAAGGAAATGATCTTATTTCTTCTTGATGTTTTTGCTTTATCGAAGATTATTCATGTAGGAAAAAGAAAGAAGATCTTTTCCAATAACGCATGCTAGAGATGTTAAACAAGCTTGACAAACTAAGATGAGACTGAACAAATTAAATATTTAAAAACACATTTTGGTCTATTTCTTTCTTTGTGGAATAGAGAAATTGTAGTCTTTCTAGTAACGTTACGTTACTCATCAAGTTTTACTTACCAATTATTAACTACGTGTTAGTCATTAATTGGTACAATGACTGTAACACCCGGCATTTTGCCATGTAATAGTTTTCCCAGATCATTTAAACGGGATTAATATTATATTAATACAAAGGAATGTTTTGGTTGAATTGTTGGAATAATTAGTGGAGAACTAAACTAATGTGTAACTAAAACCAAATCACAAAGTTTGAAATGCATGGAAGGGCAAATTGGGGAGAGATTAAGGTTGGTGGGAGTAAGCCAATGGTTGATTGCCAAGTGGCAACTTGTTGAGGAAGCTAAGTTCATCCTCCTACGTGAATTTTCATTCACTTCTCTGCTTCCTCCCATCTCTCTCGGCTTTCTCTCTTCCAGGTGATTGAAACAAAACTTCCACACCTTGTTTCTCCAGCATTTCTCCATTTTCTTCAGCAAAGGTAAGCATCTACTCATGCTAGCAAGTTTGGACAAGTATAATGTGAGTTTTACCGAAGTTTAGGGTTATAGTTTTTAGAGAAAAACCCATTGTTCTTGGATGAAAACACACCGGTTTGTTTTCTAAGGGGTTTGAGTGAATTTGGAACAAATTCATCTAACTTATTTGTTAGCATTTGCAGCTGTTTAATACCTCTTCATGCATACTACAGGTCCGAGTATCCTAGGGACATTCGAGCATCTGACACCGCAGCAAACAGGTAAGTTCATGACCGTAGGTTGGCCCTTAAGGCCCTACATCACAAAGGTACTAGGGTCCCAGTTCTGACGGGTAGTTTTGGGTAGAAATGTTATAGCTTCTGTTCAGTTTGTGTTTTGTGTTGTCTGTTCAGCTTATGTCTCGAGTTGCCTGTTTTCTGTCTCATAATATGCCCTGCTGTTTCTGATGTCTGTTGTTATAGATTCAGGCACTGAGAATGTCATGCATACACGTTTTACTGAAAATCCATGCAAAAATTGATTTTCTGTACACTGTTTGAAACTAAACAAGATAAAATCTGACTGTCTGTAATGTACTGGTTAAGTGTGGGACGGGGACTGGCCCCTCTGGTTTTATCCCTCCCTGGGAATCTGAAAATATTGTCTCTGGCAAGGACCCTCTGGTTTTATCCCTCCTGGGAATCTGAAAACTGTTGTGCCTGATAGTGCACCTACTGAACCAGTTCCCCTATAAGCCCCACTTATACCCCTCTGCCACTGAAATGTAAAGTTCTGTTCTGTCACTGTATTCTGAAAACTGCATGCATAGCATTTTGCATCACTGCATCTGTATTATGTCCTTACTGAGTTTTAGACTCATAGGTGAACTCTCTGATGTAGGTACTGAACCCGATAATGAGGACTTTGTGCCTCAAGACAATGATCTGATGTAGCTGGTGGCTCGAGCTCATGGGGATTTTGGTTGCTGCAGTCAGGCATAAATTTTTTGTCCTGAGGGTTTAAGTTTCCCTGAAATGTTTATATCTGTAATGTCTTCTGAAATTCTGGTTTCTATGTCAATGTTTAAAATCTCTGTATTCGACAGTTGTATTTGTGTCTTGAAATGTATTGAAATTATTCTGAAACTGCTGGGATTGCTTTTATCTGTTTGTGTATGAATGACTTCTAGTTTCGGGAAGTATCCATGTAGTCTGTTTCTTTGAATCTGTCATTTGCAAAGTATATTCCGAAATCTTGATTAGAATCGGGTATTGAAGGTCTATAACCTTTACACATTCTGTTTCTGCTGTATTTGACAGTAGAATTATGTTATGAAGTATTCTGAAATTGTTTGGAATATTTTCTGTTGGCCTGTGCATGGATGGTTTCTGGTTTTAGAGCTATCCATGCAACTTTATTTTTCTGAAGTTTCTGCCGTGATTTACTATTATGTTTGAAAAATCATATTTTGAATCGGTTTTGAAGGTTTGAAACGTTTATGTTTTTATGCCCTCTGTTTGTTTGTCTTCCTGTTAAAAGTTGTCAAATTCTGCCTTTAAAACTATGTCTTCCGATTGCGTCCTCCGCTGTTTTAAAATTTCATCCACCGGTCACTGTTCACAATTTTCATCATCCGGTCACTGTTCACATTTTTCATCATCCGGTTACTGTTCACATTTTTCATCATCCGGTCACTGTTCACATTTTTCATCATCCGGTCACTGTTCACATTTTTCATCCACCGATCACTGTTCACATTTTTCATCCACCGATCACTGTTCACAATTTTCATCATCCGATCACTGTTCACACTTTTCATCCACCGGTCACTGTTCACACTTTTCATCCACTGGTCATTATTATTTGAATTCATTGCTGCCTTTTTAAACTAAGTCTTCCGCCTTCATTTTCTGTTTCCTGCTACTGCCAATTGCACTGCTTCATTTCTCCACTATTTCCTTTTCTCTGTTCTGATTCTAAATCCCGGAAATGTTTTTCCTTTTCTGTTAAGCTTTAGGGTTTTACTCTTAAAAGTTCAGTTTGTTTTCTGTTTGTTTTTTTTAAAAAAAAAAAAAAATAGTCACCGTTTCCCGTTGACTGTCCCGGAGTGACGGCTCCGACCCCGGACTCCGATCGGGTTCGGTCTCGGGCTGTCACAGTTGTGGTATCAGAGAGACACAGTTTTAAAACCGATTCTGTGAAATGTCTGACTGCGCAACCCGTCACGTGAGATCGCTCCACCAACTGTAAGTATTTAAGTTACTGTAACTGTTCTGTTTATTAAACTTAGGTTATTCTGTTTATAGAATTTCTTAGAAATGGTGAGAGGGCATCAGGAAGAGTCTAGTGAAAGCTCTCGTGCCATTGACCGACTAACCGAACTGGTAGGTGCACAGTCACGCATGGTTGAACGCATGATAGCCAGAGAAGATGACAGGAACAATAACCATGGAAATAACAATCGTGATAATGCACCACGAGACAACAGTGGAGACAGATTCCGGCGACTTCAGCCACCCTCATTTGATGGATTGTCTGCAGACCCGACCCGTGCTGAAACCTGGATTCGGACAATGGAGAAGATGTTCAGCTATGCAGAAGTAGAAGACAACAAGAAAGTTATTTGTGCCACATTTTATCTCACCGAAAGTGCTGGGTTTTGGTGGGACACAGTACAGTCGACTACTATGGCATTAAGCTGGGAGGGTTCACAAAAATCTTCTACGAGAAGTACTTTGACCGAGGAGTGAGGAAAGAAAAGCTACTGGAATTCTCTCGGCTGCGACAGTATGGGTCAGTGGCTGAATACGTCCAGAAATTTGAGTCCTTATCCCGATATGCAGAACACATGGTGGCTACCGATGAGAACAAGGTACATCAGTTCATCCAAGGGCTAAAGATGGATTTATTACGTGGGATCACGACTGGAGGATTCGATGAGGCACCGTATGTGAAGGTGGTGGCCAAAGCTTACCAGTTGGAGGCCTTAGAGATAAAGTCCCAGAGACAGAGAGACCCACCAAGAGGGATCATTAGAAATGTTTCTCCACAACAACAACAGCAACAGCAAAGAGGTCAGAATTTTCAGCCTCAACAGCAACAAAATAGGGGCATTAAGAGGCCCAATGAAGCCATCCTTTATCAAGACAAAGGAAAGAGACCAATGGGGGCTCCTCAACCTCTAGTATGCCCGCGGTGTTAGAAGCCTCACAAAGGAGAATGCAGGCTTGCTACAGGCCAATGTTTCCGATGCGGCAAAGTAGGTCATCTTGTTCGGGATTGCCCAATGCCCGACACCAGAACAGGTCAAGCCGTGCCAAAAGTGTTTGCAATGATGGAGGATGTTGATGATGCTGATCTGCACACAGCAATCACAAGTACAATTTTTGTGTGTGATGTACCTGCTTATACCTTGTGGGATACTGGGGCCACACATTCATTTGTGGCGGGGGACTTCGTAGTTAGACAGAAGGTTAGTTGTACGTTGTCTGATCAGCCCTACAGCATTATGCTACCGTCCGGAGAGTTTATGCACTCCGAGCAGGTCATACGGGGTGATGTAGTGTCAGTAGGAGACCAGAAGTTGTACGCCAACCTCATCGTTATTGGTATGAAAGGGTACGATGTCATTCTGGGGATGGACTGCCTGTTTAGACATCATGCCACCATCAACTGTAGGTCCGGGCTAGTGTCGTTTAAGCGCCCGAACGAAGTAGAGTTCTCCTATCAGGCAATACCAAAGAAACATAGTATGACTGTTATATCCACCTTGAAAGCTCAACAGCTGATAAGGTCAGGATGTGTCGGATTCCTTGCCCACGAGTAGATGTTCAAAGACAAGGTGAGGTGGAACTTCAAAATATTCCTGTAGTTCGAGACTTCTCAGAGGTCTTCCTGGATGACTTACCAGGATTGCCACCTGATCGTGAGATCGAGTTCGAAATCGATGTATATCCTGGCGCTGAACCGGTATCGAAGAATCCTTATCGTATGGCGCCAATTGAACTGAGGGAGTTGAAGGCTCAGCTAAAAGAATTGGTGGACAAGGGTTTTGTGCGCCCTAGTTTCTCTCTGTGGGGTGCTCCCGTCTTGTTCGTTAAGAAAAAGGATGGGTCCTTACGAATGTGTATTGACTACCGTGAGCTGAACAAGTTGACTATCAAGAATAAGTACCCGTTGCCAAGAATCGATGACTTATTTGACCAACTACAGGGGGCTCGGGTATTTTCTAAGATTGACTTGCGCTCCGGTTATTACCAGTTGAAGGTTAGAGCAGATGATATTCCAAAGACCGCCTTCAGGACCCGATACAGACACTACGAGTTCTTAGTGATGTCGTTCGGGTTAACTAATGCTCTGGCAGCATTTATGGACCTAATGAACAGGATATTCCAAGATGTCTTGGATAAATTTGTGATCGTTTTCATCGACGACATCCTGGTTTACTCCAGAAGTGAGGCCGAGCACGAGGAGCACTTGGCGATTGTGCTGTCGACTCTGAAACAGCACCAGTTATATGCAAAGCTATCAAAGTGTGAATTCTGGTTGAATAGGATTAATTTCCTAGGCCATGTGGTGTCGGCAGAAGGAGTGTCCGTGGATCCGGCCAAGATTCAGGCCGTGAAAGATTGGCCAAAACCGAGGAATGCCAGTGAAGTACGGAGCTTTATCGGATTAGCTGGTTATTACAGAAAGTTCATCAGGGGATTCTCTGTGATAGCAAAACCCATGACCAGCTTAACAAGGAAGGACATCAAGTTCAGGTGGTCTGAAGCATGTGAGGTGAGCTTTCAGACACTTAAGCAGAAATTAACCACTGCTCCTCTGTTAGTATTGCCAGTTGAAGACGGCAAGTTCAGCGTATATTGTGATGCGTCGAAAATTGGCTTGGGATGCGTATTGATGCAAGAAGGGAAAGTGGTAGCATACGCGTCCAGACAATTGAAGAGCCATGAAGAAAACTACCCTACTCATGACCTTGAGTTAGCAGCAGTTGTATTTGCGCTGAAGGTATGGAGACACCACCTATATGGACAGTCATGTGAGGTGTTTTCTGACCACAAGAGTTTGAAGTACCTCTTTACTCAGAAAGAGTTGAATATGAGGCAGAGGCGGTGGTTAGAATTTGTAAAAGACTACGATGTTGAGATCAAATACCATCCTGGTAAAGCTAATGTGGTAGCTGATGCACCAAGCAGGATGCCAGCTATTGTACAACCAGCTATGTCGGCCGTATCAATGCCTTTGAGGACGGAGATACAGAAGTTCGATATGGAGGTAGTTTCTGGGCTATCGGCCATACTAGCAGACTTAACACTACGGCCCTCCGTCCTGGATCGAATTAAGGAAGCCCAGAAGATCAATTCAAAGGAGATGGCTGATATGGTGAGCAAAGTACCAATGGCTTCTTCTGATTTCAGTTATTCGGGAGATGGAATTCTAAAGTTCAAAAACAGATGGTATGTTCCGAAAGACGAGGAGCTACGAAAGCACATCTTGTCGGAAGCCCACTCATCTTCTTTCTCTGTACATCCCGGTAGCACGAAGATGTATCAAGACTTAAAACTTCACTTCTGGTGGCCGAACATGAAGAATGAAGTGGCCAAGTATGTGGAGTCTTGTATGATATGTCAACAGGTCAAAGCTGAACATCAACGGCCGAGTGGAACGCTTCAGCCTCTTCCGATCCCCGAATGGAAGTGGGAGAATATCACAATGGACTTTGTTGTTGGCCTTCCAAGAACAGCTAAAGGCCACAATAGTATATGGGTCATAGTGGACAGATTGACGAAGTCGGCCCACTTTCTACCTGTGAAGACGACGTACTCCATGGATCAGTATGCTGAACTATATATTAGTGAGATTGTCAAACTGCATGGTATACCGGTGTCAATTGTTTCGGACCGGGATCCTAGATTCACATTGAGGTTTTGGAAAAGTTTGCAAAGCTCCTTGGGCACTAGATTGGACTTCAGCACGGCATTTCATCCACAGACGGATGGACAATCTGAGAGAACGATTCAGACATTGGAAGATATGTTAAGAGCGTGCGTGCTGGAACTTCATGCTCCTTGGAGCAGATATCTACCGCTTGTGGAGTTTGCTTATAACAATAGCTACCAGGCTATAATCGGCATGGCTCCATATGAAGCACTTTACGGAAGGAAGTGTAGATCCCCGTTATGTTGGGATGAGGTCGGAGAAACCAAGCTTATTGGTCCTGAGATATTACAGCAGATGTCCGAAGTGATAGCTGCTATCAAACAACGAATAAAGGTTGCTCAGGATCGACAAAAGAGTTATGCGGACCATAGAAGAAGAGACTTGGAGTTTGCCGAAGGTGATGAAGTATTTTTAAAGGTGTCACCTTTCAAAGGCGTGATGAGGTTTGGCAAGAAAGGGAAGCTAAGCCCAAGGTTTATTGGGCCTTTTCCCATCTTGAAGAGGATTGGGAATATGGCTTACAGACTACAGTTGCCAGCGTCAATGGATGGAGTTCACAATGTCTTCCATGTTTCGATGCTGAGAAAGTGTGTGCGAGATCCAACCCAGATAGTAGAACATGTGGACTTTGATATCATGCCGACGCTGACCTATGAGGAAAGGCCTATACAGATATTGGATATGTCGCTCAAGGTGTTGCGTAATCGAGTGGTCCCATTGGTGAAAGTTTTATGGCGTAATCACAATGTGGAGGAAGCCACATGGGAAAGACAAGCCGATGTGAGAGCCCAATATCCAGACCTCTTTGCTTAGGCAGATTTTGAGGACAAAATTTCTGTTAAGGTGGGTGGAATGTAACACCCGGCATTTTGCCATGTAATAGTTTTCCCAGATCATTTAAACGGGATTAATATTATATTAATACAAAGGAATGTTTTGGTTGAATTGTTGGAATAATTAGTGGAGAACTAAACTAATGTGTAACTAAAACCAAATCACTAAGTTTGAAATGCATGGAAGGGCAAATTGGGGAGAGATTAAGGTTGGTGGGAGTAAGCCAATGGATGATTGCCAAGTGGCAACTTGTTGAGGAAGCTAAGTTCATCCTCCTACGTGAATTTTCATTCACTTCTCTGCTTCCTCCCATCTCTCTCGGCTTTCTCTCTTCCAGGTGATTGAAACAAAACTTCCACACCTTGTTTCTCCAGCATTTCTCCGTTTTCTTCAGCAAAGGTAAGCATCTACTCATGCTAGCAAGTTTGGACAAGTATAATGTGAGTTTTACCGAAGTTTAGGGTTATAGTTTTTAGAGAAAAACCCACTGTTCTTGGATGAAAACACACCGGTTTGTTTTCTAAGGGGTTTGAGTGAATTTGGAACAAATTCATCTAACTTATTTGTTAGCATTTGCAGCTGTTTAATACCTCTTCATGCATACTACAGGTCCGAGTATCCTAGGGACATTCGAGCATCTGACACCGCAGCAAACAGGTAAGTTCATGACCGTAGGTTGGCTCTTAAGGCCCTACATCACAGAGGTACTAGGGTCCCAGTTCTGACGGGTAGTTTTGGGTAGAAATGTTATAGCTTCTGTTCAGTTTGTGTTTTGTGTTGTCTGTTCAGCTTATGTCTCGAGTTGTCTGTTTTCTATCTCATAATATGCCCTGCTGTTTCTGATGTCTGTTGTTATAGATTCAGGCACTGAGAATGTCATGCATACACGTTTTACTGAAAATCCATGTTAAAACTGATTTTCTGTACACTGTTTGAAACTAAACAAGATAAAATCTGACTGTCTGTAATGTACTGGTTAAGTGTGGGACGGGGACTGACCCCTCTGGTTTTATCCCTCCCTGGGAATCTGAAAATATTGTCCCTGGCAAGGACCCTCTGGTTTTATCCCTCCCTGGGAATCTGAAAACTGCCGTGCCTGATAGTGCACATACTGAACCAGTTCCCCTATAAGCCCCACTTATACCCCTCTGTCACTGAAATGTAAAGTTCTGTTCTGTCACTGTATTCTGAAAACTGCATGCATAGCATTTTGCATCACTGCATCTGTATTATGTCCTTATTGAGTTTTAGACTCATAGGTGAACTCTTTGATGTAGGTACTGAACCCGATAATGAGGACTTTGTGCCTCAAGACAATGATCTGATATAGCTGGTGGCTCGAGCTCATGGGGATTTTTGTTGCTGCAGTCAGGCATAAATTTTCTGTCCTGAGGTTTTAAGTTTCCCTGAACTGTGTATATCTGTAATGTCCTTTTGAAATTCTTGTTTTGTGTCAATGTTTAAATCTCTGTATTCGACATTGTATTTGTGTCTTGAAATGTAGAGAAATTATTCTGAAACTGCTGGGATTGCTTTTATCTGTTTGTGCATGAATAACTTCTAGTTTCGGGAAGTATCCATGTAGTCTGTTCTTTAAATCTTCATTTGCAAAGTATATTCCGAAATCTTGATTAGAATCGGTATTGAGGTCTATAACCTTACACATTCTGTTTCTGCTGTATTTGACAGTAAGAATTATGTTCTGAATTATTCTGAAATTGGTTGGATATTTTCTGTTGGCCTGTGCATGGATGGTTTCTCTGGTTTTAGAGCTATCCATGCAACTTGTTTTTCTGAAGTTTCTGCCGTGATTTACTGTTATGTTTGAAAAATCATATTTTGAATCGGTTTTGGAAGGTGGTGAAACGTTTATGTTTTTATGCCCTCTGTTTGTTTGTCTTCCTGTTAAAAGTTGTCAATTCGGCCTTTAAAAACCATGTCTTCCGATTGCGTCCTCCGCTGTTTAAAATTTCATCATCCGGTCACTGTTCACATTTTTCATCATCCGGTCACTGTTCACATTTTTCATCATCCGGTCACTGTTCACAATTTTCATCATCCGGTCACTGTTCACATTTTTCATCATCCGGTCACTGTTCACATTTTTCATCATCCGGTCACTGTTCACAATTTTCATCATCCGGTCACTGTTCACATTTTTCATCATCCGGTCACTGTTCACATTTTTCATCATCCGGTCACTGTTCACATTTTTCATCATCCGGTCACTGTTCACATTTTTCATCATCCGGTCACTGTTCACAATTTTCATCATCCGGTCACTGTTCACATTTTTCATCATCCGGTCACTGTTCACATTTTTCATCATCCGGTCACTGTTCACATTTTTCATCATCCGGTCACTGTTCACATTTTTCATCATCCGGTCACTGTTCACATTTTTCATCATCCGGTCACTGTTCACATTTTTCATCATCCGGTCACTGTTCACAATTTTCATCATCCGGTCACTGTTCACATTTTTCATCATCCGGTCACTGTTCACATTTTTCATCATCCGGTCACTGTTCACAATTTTCATCATCCGGTCACTGTTCACATTTTTCATCATCCGGTCACTGTTCACATTTTTCATCATCCGGTCACTGTTCACAATTTTCATCATCCGGTCACTGTTCACATTTTTCATCATCCGGTCACTGTTCACATTTTTCATCATCCGGTCACTGTTCACATTTTTCATCATCCGGTCACTGTTCACATTTTTCATCATCCGGTCACTGTTCACATTTTTCATCATCCGGTCACTGTTCACATTTTTCATCATCCGGTCACTGTTCACAATTTTCATCATCCGGTCACTGTTCACATTTTTCATCATCCGGTCACTGTTCACAATTTTCATCATCCGGTCACTGTTCACATTTTTCATCATCCGGTCACTGTTCACAATTTTCATCATCCGGTCACTGTTCACAATTTTCATCATCCGGTCACTGTTCACATTTTTCATCATCCGGTCACTGTTCACATTTTTCATCATCCGGTCACTGTTCACATTTTTCATCATCCGGTCACTGTTCACATTTTTCATCATCCGGTCACTGTTCACATTTTTCATCATCCGGTCACTGTTCACATTTTTCATCATCCGGTCACTGTTCACAATTTTCATCATCCGGTCACTGTTCACATTTTTCATCATCCGGTCACTGTTCACATTTTTCATCATCCGGTCACTGTTCACATTTTTCATCATCCGGTCACTGTTCACATTTTTCATCATCCGGTCACTGTTCACATTTTTCATCATCCGGTCACTGTTCACATTTTTCATCATCCGGTCACTGTTCACATTTTTCATCATCCGGTCACTGTTCACATTTTTCATCATCCGGTCACTGTTCACATTTTTCATCATCCGGTCACTGTTCACATTTTTCATCATCCGGTCACTGTTCACATTTTTCATCATCCGGTCACTGTTCACATTTTTCATCATCCGGTCACTGTTCACATTTTTCATCATCCGGTCACTGTTCACATTTTTCATCATCCGGTCACTGTTCACATTTTTCATCATCCGGTCACTGTTCACATTTTTCATCATCCGGTCACTGTTCACATTTTTCATCATCCGGTCACTGTTCACATTTTTCATCATCCGGTCACTGTTCACATTTTTCATCATCCGGTCACTGTTCACATTTTTCATCATCCGGTCACTGTTCACATTTTTCATCATCCGGTCACTGTTCACATTTTTCATCATCCGGTCACTGTTCACATTTTTCATCATCCGGTCACTGTTCACATTTTTCATCATCCGGTCACTGTTCACATTTTTCATCATCCGGTCACTGTTCACATTTTTCATCATCCGGTTACTGTTCACATTTTTCATCATCCGGTCACTGTTCACATTTTTCATCATCCGGTTACTGTTCACATTTTTCATCATCCGGTCACTGTTCACAATTTTCATCATCCGGTCACTGTTCACATTTTTCATCATCCGATTACTGTTCACATTTTTCATCATCCGGTCACTGTTCACATTTTTCATCATCCGGTCACTGTTCACATTTTTCATCATCCGTTACTGTTCACATTTTTCATCATCCGGTCACTGTTCACATTTTTCATCCACCGATCACTGTTCACAATTTTCATCATCCGGTCACTGTTCACACTTTTCATCCACCGGTCACTGTTCACACTTTTCATCCACTGGTCATTATTATTTGAATTCATTGCTGCCTTTTTAAACCAAGTCTTCCGCCTTCATTTTCTGTTTCCTGCTACTGTCAATTGCACTGTTTCATTTCTCCACTGTTTCCTTTTCTCTGTTCTGATTCCAAATCCCGGAAATGTTTTTCCTTCTCTGTTAAGCTTTAGGGTTTTACTCTTAAAAGTTCAGTTTGTTTTTTTTTAAAAAAAAAAAAATAGTCACCGTTTCCCGTTGACTGTCCCGGAGTGACGGCTCCGACCCCGGACTCCGATCGGGTTCGGTCTCGGGCTGTCACAATGACGCTTATTAATTCGTATAATTAACAATTCATCATAACTATTTATAATTTATCACGTTAATTGCACCAATTAGTAACTATCACGTTAGAAAATAGAAATTGAGGATAAACGTAGTATTACTTATCTTTCTTCAAAACAATGATTTTTTAAAAGTATTCTATAGTAGTATTGTTTTTCTCCCACCCTTGTTCTTATAAATGTGTTCACTTACTTTACAAGCCACTTAGAATGGATACGGCAATTTTTTTTATTTTTACAAAATAGAATTCAACTTTTTTGGCTGCTAACTAGAGGTGACTAACGGGTGGGCTAGCGCTACAGTAGCAGGTCAAGCCCCGCTCCTGGGCTTGCGAGCTAGCCAGGGACCGAGCAAGGCTTGTGAGCCCACCCAACTGCCCGCGGCCTGCCTCCCCCCTTGGTCCGCCCTCTTCTCTCTCTCTCCTCTCTGTTGGTCTAGCCTTCTCCTTCTTCCCCAGCTGGAATCGGTCATCAGGTGCTTTCTCGGAGAAAGTTTCTCCTTCTTCCTCCCTTGGTTTTCCCTCTCTCCCTCCCAAGGTTGCCTGTTGCAGAGCAACGACCGTTGCCTGTTGCAGAGCAACGACCGTTGCTCTGTAGCCAGCGACCCCTGCCTGGCTAACCCCTCAGCCCCGATGAGTCGATGACTCCCCACAGCCCAGTGCGCCGTGCTGCTGCTCTCTCTCTCTCTGTTTGGTAGCAGCTGCACTGCAGCAGCCAGCAACGGTCATAATGCTGCAACGGTTTGTGACTGTTTGCTTCTCTCTCTCTCTCTCTCTCTCTCTCTCTCTCTCTATCTCTCGCTCTCTCTCTCTCTCTCCTCTACTCTCTCTCTCTCCTCTCTCTCTCGTCGCAGCAAACTGTTGCTGCTCTCTCTGCAATGCCTCGTCCCCTTCTCCCCTGCCTGCTTCCCCTAGCAAGCAACGGTTTTGTGACCGTTGCCCCCTCCCCCTCCTCCTCTTCTATAAATTCTCGTCCCCCCTCTCCATTTTTTTTTTCACCAATCTCTCTCAATCTCTTAAATTCATTCTTCAATTTGCTCTCAATCAATTTGATGCTCTCAATCAATTTCCCTCTTCTTACAATTCATTTTTTTCATTGTTCAACAAGGTAAAATTTAGTTTTTTTTTTTTACATATATTTACATAATTTTTAATTGTAGTTATATTAACTAAATTTTTTTACATTAATTTTTTTGTAGGTTTCGTATACGTGGAGTTGATCAATTCACACCACCTACGAGCTTTTGTTGGACATTAGTTTTGTGGTATCAATTTATTATTAAAAATTTAATTTTATATTTAGTTTTATTTATTATGGATGATATTATTGATGATAATGATGATATAGAGGAAATTATAGAATTAATTCCTACATTTTCTGTGAGACAATAATCTGCACAAGCATTGACTTCACCTAGAAAAAGAAGACAAAAAACTTCGGATGTATGAAAACATTTTTTATTTAAAAGATGTTAAAATTGTGGGCAAAATTGAGAGTAAAACTCAATGTAAATATTGTGCTAAAAATTTTACTTATACTTCTGGTAGCTCTACTAGTATCATTGGTAGACATTTTCAAAAACGTCACTTAAATGTTGAAACACGAGATTCAACACAATCTCAATTAAATGTTATTGGTAATGGCATTTTCACATATTCACAAAATAAAATGAGAGAAAGAATAACACAACTTGTAGCACAATCTGAGTTGCCTTTATCATTCTTCGATAGTGAAGTGTTTGAAAAATTTATGAAAGAATATGATACTTCTAAAGAAGTACTACGAGAAGTACTACGAGAAGTGATATCCTTAAAATATTTATAGATATGAAAAATGAATTAATTACATTTTTTTTCAAATGATCATTCAATGTCTATTTGCATTACTTCTAATTTATGGAGTGCATATAATGTTATTGGTTATATAGTGGTAACATCTCATTTTATTGATAAATCTCGGCAATTAAATAAAAGAATTTTAGGATTTCGTAATTGTTAATATCCTCATTATGGCACCACCATCTGTCAATTTATTATGACAATATTACAATAATATTTTATTAAAGATAGAATTTTTAATATAACTCTTGATAATGCTAGTGCTAATAATGTTGATATTTCTCAATTTAAGAATTTTTTACAATTAGATGTTACGCATGATTCTTTTTTTCACATGACATATGTGTGTCATATTTTAAATTTGGTTGTTAAAGATTGTATATTATATATTTCACCTCATATTGAATTAATTAGGTTTGCAATTTCTGATATTATTGGGTCTAATTAGAAATAATAAAAATATAAAGATTTTTGTAGAGTTGTCCAATTCTTCGATAGTGAAGTGTTTGAAAAATTTATGAAAGAATATGATACTTCTAAAGAAGTACTACGAGAAGTGATATCCTTAAAATATTTATAGATATGAAAAATGAATTAATTACATTTTTTTTCATTGTTCAACAAGGTAAATTTAGTTTTTTTTTTTTTTTTTTTTTTTTTTTTTTTTTTTTTTTTTTTTTTTTTTTTTTTTTTTTTTTTTTTTTTTTTTTTTTTTTTTTTTTTTTTTTTTTTTTTTTTTTTTTTTTTTTTTTTTTTTTTTTTTTTTTTTTTTTTTTTTTTTTTTTTTTTTTTTTTTTTTTTTTTTTTTTTTTTTTTTTTTTTTTTTTTTTTTTTTTTTTTTTTTTTTTTTTTTTTTTTTTTTTTTTTTTTTTTTTTTTTTTTTTTTTTTTTTTTTTTTTTTTTTTTTTTTTTTTTTTTTTTTTTTTTTTTTTTTTTTTTTTTTTTTTTTTTTTTTTTTTTTTTTTTTTTTTTTTTTTTTTTTTTTTTATTTAAAAACCTTTTTATGATGCTACAAATCAATGTTTTATAATTTATTATTTCACTTCTAATATTATTCTTCCTATTTTTGTAGATTTAACATGTAATTTTGTAAAATATTGACAAATAGATGGATTTAATAATATTCTTAATTAAATGAAAACAAAATTTAAAAAAATATTAGCATAACATTCCTCTTATTTTTTGTTGTGCATGCATCATGGATGCTAGATTTAAATTAAAAGGAGTATGCCTTGTGCTCAATAGGATTTCTGCAAATTTATGTATTCAACACTTAATGACTAGTGATGACATAACAAATGAATTTTCAAATTTATATACTTCTTATGAAACAAAATATTTCAATGTCAATCGTTATTATTCACAATCTCCATATACCAAAAGTGTGACGACCCCGACCCCGACCCCGTGTCAAGGCCGCCACGGCCTAATCTATGACGTGCATACATACTACCCTCGCCCGTTCTCATTAAATTTTTCATTTTCTTTCATCTTTCTTTAACTATCATTTTCATTCTTCATTTTCGTTCCTTTTCATTCGTTCATTCGTTAGAGAACGGACTCGGCATACAATTCATATCTATCGACATTTAGAGTCTAACATAAAACCTACCCAAAACAACTCGTCTAAGGTCGGGAATCACCAAAAGAGGCTTAGGACACCAAAACATATCAATTGGTATGCATGGGGCGCGCCCTGCATTTGGCGCGCAGGCCCATTGCGTGCCCTGCGTGGCCACAGCACGCACCCCGCGCGCCCGTGCCGCGCAAGCACCACGCGCGCATCGCGCTACTGTCGCGCGCTCACCACGTGTCTCCCTGCGCGCCCACCCGCTAGCGCCTAGCGCCAGTGCCCTGCGCCAGTGCCCTGCGCCCAGCGCGCAGTGCCAGCGCCCAACGCCAGCTCGGGCTGATCGATCGGCGACCTCTCTGGATTTCTCCAGATTCCGCGCACTGTTGGCCGATCGATCAGCCATGGACGCCGATCGATCAGCTAGCTCTCGGGTTACGCCAACTTCATCAGCAACGGCAGCCGATCGATCGGCCATGGGCGTCGATCGATCGGCAAACCCTCTAGTTGCGCCAATATTTCCAACAAACACAGCCGATTGATCGGGCTTGTGCGCCGATCGATCGCCTGGTGCAGGGCAGCGCGCACCTGCGCGCCCTGCTTGCTTTGCCTGCGTGCGCCAGCTGCACGCCCAACGCACCACTCCGAGCCCCTTTTCCTCCTTAGCCAATTTTCTTTCATTTTTCACCTAATACACACTTCAATAATCATCATCAAAATACCCATCAACCTTTCAACTAAAATACACATTCATAAATTTAAATCCTCAACCAGCATCATCAAATCACGACTCTAAACCTCAATTCCGACTCAAATCCTCAAAATTCCATTTTCATTCATAAAATCTAGCCTATTTTATCATCAACCAAACATATGCAATGGAAGCTTATAAAAATCATCAAAAGGCAAACCATCTCTAAATCATTTAAAATCCATATCAAAGCATCAATATCAAATATATTTCATCAAAACGTCAATATATACACTATCTAGATATCAAGCGCCCTAAAATGAGTTTCTATACATTTCTTTCCATATTGTGACCCAGCAGCCCAAAATGAACCTCAAAGCCACAAAAAACTTAACCTATTGCTTCCACGGGTCAAAGTTTGCACCGACTGCACCAGCGCACTCCCACGGGCACCCTCCTTCAATCTGCTTGTGCGTCAGGTGGAGGAACGTCATCCTCACCTTGATCTAGATCACCTACACCATAGAAATAGTCTGTGAGCTAAAGGCTCAGTAAATCTACGTGAATGCAAGTGAATGCTGTGCATATGCAGTTCATAAAAATCATGCATCATTTTCATTCATTCCATTTCATATAAGATGTCACTGGGGGTGCGCTCTCAGTAGATAAAAGCGGCGCATCCGACGATTGGATAGCCCCTTTCATCTACCCAGGGGGAAAACATGCTTCACCTGTATGACAACCATGTTTGAACCACCTCCCCGATGTGACCATAATTACATACATTTATACCTTTTCGTTATCCTTTTCCTTTTCATGAAAACGTATGCAGAAATTCATTTTTCATGCTATTTCAGATAACGTGATGCATGGACATGTACAATGCTATAAATAAAGTTGAAGCATAGAACAAACAATGAACGTTAAATATTCAACAACTTAAACTAAACTAACTACCCAACCTATTTACCCAAAACATTCTACATCTCCAATTCCTCAATCAACATACATTCTTATGGTGTAGGCCAAACGACCAAACGAGTCACGAAGACTTACCTCGCATCCTTTACATATTGAGCTCCTCGTTTTGAGCTTTGTCACCTAGAAAATTTCACAACGTCCTTTGTTAAAACCGGGCCTAAACAATCAAACTTCGAAAACTAACGAAACTCCTAACTAAAGAAAATTTCCTAAAATTCTAATTTACTTCTCTCGAGCATTTTATCGAGCAATTTATGCTCCATATTCATAAACCTCCATTAATGGAGTTTTCCAAAATCTTCAATAACTGATTTTTAACTAAAACTCCAACTACGTCCATTATTTCGGCTAACTATGTCCAGTGATCATAAATACGGCAATACCTGACCTTTTCTAACATAACTCGACTAATTTGACGAAAACCTAACGAAACCCTAATCGTTTAACAATCCTAAAGTTGGAAACTAAAGTCAGGAAACGCTAGAATCTTACCTAGGAAGCGATTTCGGGAAGAAAACGCGAAGGAATCTGTTGATCGGAGGAGCGGGTCGACGGCGTTGAAGGAAAGGCGTCGTCTGGAAGGGAGAAATTCCAGAGGGTTGAGAGGAGAGAAAATAATGTTAAGTGTGGAGGAGAAGAAGGGTTTTTGCTTATCAATTAAATTTGGCTTGTCAAATGACAAGTTTGCCCCTCTTTTTGATTTTCCGTTTATCTCGTTATTTGACTATCGGTTCGGTTTTTTTAAATTTTCTTATTTCACCATTAATTCTGACTTATTACTAGGGCTCTAATAAAACCTTCCGTTCGTAAAACGGGTTTAATTTACTATTTTCACGAATTAAAACGCTATAGGGTTAAAAAAGAAAACTTGAGCGTTACACTACCGATTTGGATTTCTAAAATTTTCTTATTTCTCCTAAAATCCATATAAATCATAAGGGTTCTAATAAAACTCTCCATTCACAAAACGAACTTATTTCACTTATTTACAAAAATACCATTGCGCAGCAAAATTCAAAAACTCATAAAATCAGGTGTTACAGAAAGTTATCTTAGTAGTAGTAGTGGCGGTGGTGGAGGTAGTTTTAGTCAACAATATAGTATTGATGATATTTGAAGTGAACTAAAAACTGAAAATAATTCTACTTCTTCTATAAATGAACTTAATATTTATTTTGAAGCTCGTTATCAATTTTGTCAAGATGAGAATTTTGATATTTTAGATTGGTGGAAAAGACATTTTATCACATATCATATTCTTTCTATAATGACATGAGATCTACTAACACATTCTGTTTCTACTGTAGCATCAGAATCAGTTTTTAGTGCAGGTGGGCGTGTTTAAGATGAACGAAAAGGAAGACTTGTACCGGACCTTGTGGAGGCATCATTTGTATCAAATATTGGATCGACGCCAAGACGAGCTATCAACAACGAGATGATGAAATTCTTGAGGAGTTTAGGCAGTTGAATGTTGAAGACTAGAGATTCTTTTCAAATTTATAAATTTGTAATTTTTATTAAATTTCTTTTGTAATTTTGTAATTGAAGTATATGTCAAAATATTTTTAATGATATTTTTCATTGGATAGTTTCAAATAATTTTTTTATTAATATATTCAATTTTATATACATTGACTTAACATAACTAATTTTTAAATTAAATAAGTAAATATCATTGACATATAATTATTAATACTTATTATAATTTTAAATGAAATTTATTAAAAAACTTATATTAACATATTGAAAATATTTATATACGCTCGGCTTGTTAGGCTTAGCTCGTTAGGCTCGGCTCATTAAGCTCTTTGAGTCGGCTCGGCTCATTTAACTCGTGGCTCGGGAGCTGGCTCGAGTTGAAATTTTTTTCAGGCTGACTCGTTAGGCTCGGCTCGTTTAACTCGTTAGACTTGGTGAGTCGAACTACTTCTGGCTCGGTTCAGCTCGGATCGCTCGTTAGTCATGTCTACTATTAACAAATATAATATTATCGTTATTTAATCGGTCATCCATTGTAATGCACATCACAATTTTTTTTTTCTAAAATAGAACATTTGAGGTTAGTTAGAATTACAATTAGAAATAAACTATGTTCTTTGCATGAATTTAACAAATTAAATAAATAATGTATATTTGTTGATGACAAAAAAGTTGAGGTTTACTTTATTAAAAAAAAATTCGAAATGCCAACCGTAATACCCATAATGTCAGCTGCTTCATCCAGAGCATAGCATTTAAACATGCTGGAAGACTAACCTAGTCACATTAGCGACTTCTGTCAGTGCTCGGTCCCGATCTCCGAACCAGATCCCGATGGATTAGGATTCCCGAGGTGGGAAATTCAGACCACGACAATGACGATGACGACCTGGTTAACTAACAGACGTTCCCCAAGTGAGAACCTTGACACACAATTCTACCTGGCATCCCGAATTAGGATATCATCATCAATTCAATCCAACTAAAAGATATATATTTCATAAATTGAAATATTTAAATCGTCATTCTCATCAATCTATACATCAGAATACTCGTGCGGAAGCTAAACAAAATAAATACATAAGTCAGTCACGACATGTGACTTTACAACCCAAAAGTCCTATGTCTCTTGTACACTTTACCTTGTCTTGACTTTACCGTCTTGGTGAACATTCCACGCTATCTGAAAAATAAAGATATCCACACAATGAGCCATTGACCCAGCAAATAAATCTAACGACTAAAATAGTTAGCTCAAACCTTATCTACACTATCCAGGCCCATACGCCATCCTCCACCTAATCATGATTATTTTGAAATCATCTTAAATCAAATATATTTTTGATTTAAAATTCATGTCATTTATATAAAAATGTATGTATGTTCGTAATTCGAATAGTTTAAAATCCATCAGCCACGTTTTAAAATCGGTTTCAGCAAATAGATAAATCCAATGCATTTAAATAAACATGCATGATTCAAAATGATCCAACCACAGTTTAAAACCATTCTTAGCAATTAAATAAATCCGATGCAGGATTTAAAACCATTTTTTTTCCTTCTATCGCATTTCCAAAATAGCAATTTTTAACATTCAAATTGATATGTCAAAAATACAATCCACTCTAATTGACTCATATGACCATCACATAGCTACACGTTCCTGGATTTTCACCGGTAGGGCTATAGGACCCACACATTGATTCTCCACGAGGTTTAGAGACTTTCAACCCAAGAAAGACATATAGTTATTCTCCCAGTATTTTCATAGTCATACTATAACACACGAAGAGGCGAGACCAGCTCAGTGAGTTCTTATGTTACCACCACTTTCCTTCTCCCTTCTTCTTAAATGCATGCTCTAAAAAAGTTATAAAACACGTGTCATATACTTTTAAAACAACACACTCACCCATGCAATGATATTTGAAATCAATGGGGTTCAACAAAATGTAATGATTTTGAAAACCAAATATACTCAATTCAACGCAAGTTATCGTTTCAACACATTTCAATAAAATATTTGAAATAAACCATTTTAACAATTCATTATCAATTTGAATAAAAACAATATGAAATTCCTCACTTGAACATCCAATTTCACTTCAATTATTCTAATCAATTTTATCATATCCAGATCCAAGACAGTCATTAAAACTATTTCCACCTATCAAGGTAATAAAGTCTAAACTAGCTATTCTAATCGTTAGATGTATTTACCATATGTCGGTTCCACATCTTTTCCAAAAATCTCCACCGACCCCAACGATTTCTACACCAAAACGCTCATCTCGACGATTTACACGTCTACCCCTCATTTTCCCTTCTCTTCCCTTACGATTTTTTCTCCCTATTTCGTCTCTAGAATCTCCCTCCCTCCCTCCCTCCGTCCCTCTGTTATTAGCATGAATGCAACCTTTCATCTTTGGTAATAATGGTTTATCATAGTGAAAGACCATTTTACCCTTGATGCTTTGAATATTTACCATAAACACAACTTATTTAACCTTTTATCTTTCTTAATTTTTAATCTAACTCAATTAATTTAATCTTAATCGAATTTTCGTAATTAATAAAATTTGAATCTAAAAAAATAAAAATCAATTTTATACGTTTCAATTTAACAGGGGCGATCAATCGGCTATTCTCAGCCGATCGATTGGCTATTGTTAAATGCCGAACCCCTCATGTATACATAAGGGGCGATCGATCGGCACCTACACTACCGAACTCGTTATTTCTCCATTCGCCAGCCGATTGATCGCCTCCCATTCGGTGATCGATCGGACCCTCTCGGTCCAATCACTTTCTTTTATACAGAAGGGGCGATCGATCGACCGTGCTTCAGCCGATCGATCGGCATTCATTCTGCTTCGAATTCCAATTTCTGCATCTAAATCGTCAAATTTTATTCCAAAACGTATCCTTTTATGTAATACACTCAATATCCAACTCAAACCTCACATAACATTAATATATGTACATCCAAAAATTACATATTTTGTTCTAAAATTTCCAAACCATTACAACTCCACTCCCAACTCTAGCTAAGAAGCACCGTCCATTCACTTCTCCTTTTTCGTGAGCTCAAAATCAACCCGATTTGCAGTCCCTTTTTGATTTTGTGATTACACAATCTCATGAGAAGTAAGCCTAGAGGGCTTTGCCTCAACCCTTCCTCGTACAACCTACCCTCTTCCGACGAGGCCGCTGGCATTTCTGAACCCGGTTTGCTACTCACAAACTCGTGCATAAGTAAGAAATTTTGGACAAATCTTTTTTTTTAATTTCACTTGAAGGTCGAAATTTGATGTTTACTGAAACCTCAAACCTTAAAACTTGCAGCGGAAGAAAAATCATTTGAGTAAAACAGAGATTAAACAGGACTGTAAGGCAATTTTTTAGGAATATTAGTTAAAATATTAAGGATTAATTTCGGCCAACAGAAACAAAGACTTAAGCATGAAAACTTGAAAATCGTAAGAGTCAAACACATCTGCCGCTAAACAAAGTCAACAAAAGGGGCGGAAACAGAAACTGAAGGCTTCCACCGATCACAAAATGACAAAACTTATTATACACATCTACCGATGACGTAAGCTGGATGATTTATTCATCTAACTCACACTGGTCACAAAATGACAAAACTTATTATACACATCTACCGATGACATAAGCCGGATGATTCATTCATCTAACTCACATCGGTCACAAAACGACAAAACTTATTATACACATCTACGGATGACGTAAACCGGATGATTCATTCATCTAACTCACACCGGTCACAAAACGACAAAAGCCTTTACTCAAAAAACAAAACACATCGCCCGATCACTAAACGACAAATTTACTGCCTACATCTTCCGATGGCTTTTACTGAAGACATCATCCGATGGCTTTTACTAAAGACATCATCCGATGACTTTTACTGAAGACATCATCCGATGACGTCAGCCGAACGATTTACCCATCTAACATCTACCGATAGACAACGTCTTCCGACAGACAACAGAAACAACAACTCAGCATAGCAGCTTATCAAGCATTTACACTCTAAACAATGAATAACTCTGACTACTAAGAACTTGAGTATTTCACTGAAACCCTTAAAAAAAACAATATAAATCCACAAATTTCAAAATCCGGAGTAGTAAACTACGACTAATACCAAATCATGTTCTCATACTCGAAAAGCACAATTCATAAATATGAAGGAAACAACAAACTACCAATGTGACTGACATTCTCTGCATACTTAAACGGAACCCTTGAAGACTACGCATCTCACCTATTGACATCAGTTAAACCGCCCTATCAGTTGCCAGATCAATGCATGAATGCACCCCTCCAACCTGCCTAGCTCTCAGCAAACTCAGAGAACACACCTGCTGTCACTTCTTCACCTACATCACAAAACTTATCTATTAGCCTAATGCTAAGTAAGTAAAGCAGTAACGAAATGAAATGTTGAAACATAAATTCATAAACATGCAGTTTTTACTTTCTCATCTTAGTTGCATATGCATTCGTTTCTGATCTGATCCCCCTGTGAAATTCGGAGTTGGATCACTTCTCCTAAAGTCATACATCCTCTCTCTCTGTCGATTAAGGGGCAGATTAGTTCCCTTAACAACTGTTACAGTCTGTTCATTCCTCACCACGCCATTTCATGTAAATTGATTTCGTATACTTTTAAAATATGATGCATGACATACAAACACATTCAAGCAAACATAATCCTACTGTTTTGTGATGTAGGCCCGAAGGCACAAGCATACTTATCTAGGAAAAAAGAAATCTAGATGCTTTTCTAAAGAAACATTCTCATCCAAATTGATTGTGAGGTGAGGGGACTCATCAAAGTTGACATGTACAGATTCCTCTACAACTAGAGTTCTCCTATTGAACACTCTATAAGCTTTACTGGAAAGAGAATAACCCAGAAAAATTCCAAGATCAGATTTAGAATCGAATTTTCCAAAGTTATCCTTAGTGTTAAGAATGAAGCATTTACAACCAAAAGCTTTAAAATACTTGACAGAGGGAGTTTTTCCATTCCAAAGCTCATACGGAGTTTTCTCAAGAATAGGTCTTATAGCGACCCAATTAAGCACATAGCAAGCTGTTGAAACAGCTTCAGCCCAGAAATACTTTGGAAGAGAATTTTCAATTAGCATAGTCCTAGCAAGCTCTTGGAGGGATCTATTCTTCCTCTCAACAACACCATTTTGCTGAGGAGTTCTAGGGGAAGAGAAATTGTGCTCAATTCCATATTTGAGACACAAGAGTTCAAATTTCTCATTTTCAAATTCTCCACCATGATCACTACTAATAGCAACAATGGTAAGCTCCTTTTCATTTTGAACTCTTTTCCTAAAGCTAGAAAAGGTATCAAAGGTCTCATCCTTTGACTTCAGAAAGAAAACCCATGTGTACCTAGAGAAGTCATCTACAATGACAAAGGCATAGAATTTACCACCTAGACTCGCTACATTAGAAGGACCGAAGAGGTCTATGTGAAGAAGTTGAAGAGGCTTAGAAGTAGAAATTGCATTCTTAGATGCAAAAGAACTTTTGATCTGCTAGCCCATTTGACAAGATTCGCAGACTTTATCCTTCTCGAAAGATATTTTAGGAATCCCTCTAACTAAATTATACTTAGTAATCTTAGCTAAGGTATCCATACCTACATGTCCTAATCTCCTATGCCAAGTCCAGCAATCATTGGAAGACTTTGCAGTAAAACATTTTTCATCATTGCAAACAATATTATCTAAATCAATTATATAAATATTTTTTTTCCTATAACTTGAAAACAGAACCTTAATATTTGAAGCATCCTTAATTATGCAAGAATTTGATTTAAAAATCACTTTATATCCTTTATCATATAACTGGCTAATACTAAGCAAATTATGCTTTAGTCCTTCTACCAACAGCTCATTTTCAATAAGGATTAACATTGTTACCTACATTGCCGATGCCAACAATTTTGCCCTTTTGATTTCCACCAAAAGTAACACTTCCTTTCTTTTTGTTGACCACAGCAAATTTCTTTGAGTTTCCCGTTATTTGTCTAGAGCAACCACTATCGAGATACCATTGATTTTTTCCGGGAGAACAGTCAACCTACAAAACAGTAATCAATTGGTCTTCTTAGGTACCCAAATCTTTTGAATCCTAGTGTTAGGTCTGGAGAACCCATTGAAGTTTACTACTTGATTTCTTACTAATTTTTAAAGGACATTCATATGATTTATGGCCTACTTCATTGCAAGCATGACAAGTAGAAGGTTTAAAAAAGAAGTTCTTAAAAGCTTTCTTTTTATTGAACTTATCATAACCTAGACCTGCTTTATCATGAGTAGCTCTCTGATTTCCTATCAGCAAGGTTAAGTTCTTGGTACCATTTGTGAACCAAAGCACAAGATTATTCAGTTTTTCATTTCCACACTTAAGTTCCATTATTTTCTTTTCATGCAGATTACATTTCTTAGCATCCTCATCGATCAAGTTTGCATTTTCTTTCTTCACAGAATTATATTTAGCTTTGAGCATACTATACTGTTTAACTAAGTCATTGAAGGCATCTATTAGATCACCCTCATCATTATCACTGTCACAGGAAGAATGACTTACATCATCGTCGTGTGCCATGAAGTACAGATTGACAACTTCCTCATCTTCTGAAGAAGAGTCACTTTTACTGTTATCCCAAGTGGCCTTCATTGCTCTCTTTTTGAATTTCTTGGGGCCTTTAGCTTGTGGACAATCGGCTTTCATGTGACCCGGCTTTCCACACCCAAAGCAGGTAATCTCCTTGTCTTTAGGTTGCCTATCATTCCTGAGAAAACTTCTCCCTTGCAGCTTCTTCCTTCGGAGAAACTTGCTGAATCTCCTAGTGATGAGAGCTATATCCTCATCATCTTCTTATTCTTCTTCCTCAGAGACTACCTGTTTACTGGAGGAGGATTTCAGGGCAATATCCTTTCTCTTTGTGACCTCTTTTTCCTTGAGGTCCTCCTTCTCGTTTGCCCTCATTGTGTTCTCATGCGTCATGAGTGATCCAATGAGCTCCTCAAGTTTTAGAACTTTGAGATCCTTTGCTTCCTGAATTACAATCACCTTCGGCTGCCAACTTCTTGGAAGACATCTGAGAATCTTTCTGACATGTTCTTCACTAGAGTAGGATTTACCAAGAGCTTTTAAATCATTAGTTATGTTAGTAAATCTTGTAAACATAGAAGAAACAGATTCATCCTTAGGCATAGAAAATAGCTCATACTCATGTATAAGCATATTCAGTTTGCTCTCTTTCACTTGATTTGTGCCTTCGTGTGTGATCTCTAAAAGGCGCCAAATCTCTTGAGCGCTCTCACACCCTTGTATTCTATTAAATTTATCTCTATTTAGAGCACAGTACAGAGTGTTTATTGCCTTGGCATTTAGGCTCAGATTTCTTTTGTCAGAATCTGTTAATTCATGAAACTCTTTAGGAATATTGATTCCATTTTCAGTCTTTATGGTCTTGAAAGGTGTAACGCCCCGAGTTATCTGAACCCGGTTCGCTACTCATTACTTGATCATAACTAAGAAATTTCGAATAAATTTAAAACTTCATTCGACATTCAAAATTTGACATTTTCTAAACGTTCAAAACATTTGAAAACTTTGCAGCGGAAAATTATTTAAAACTACAATGGGGATTTAACTAGCTGTGAAAATATTGTTGGAAAGATTAATGGAAATGTTTAAAGTATTCGGTCAAGAGAAAATAAGGTTTTAAATGATGGACTACTCAAGGAATTACAAAAGTCGAATTCATCTGCCGACGACAAAGTCAACGGAAGGAAACTGTGACGACCCGTCTTTCAACGCATGTTTGGGACCACCCATTCTCCGCGGATCCTGGGGCTGACCTGGGCCGGAGGTGGGTAAAGCTCCGCGGATCCTGGGGCTGACCTGGGCCGGAGGGTTCTCCCGTTGAAGCAGGGGCCGTTACGAACCCACAGCGCTTGGGGAAGTATGTGGAAATGAAACATATGTAAGAGATCCCTCCCAACATAGCAAGACGCGTTTTGGAGCACAATTGGCAACGGATCCCATAAGAACTCTGAAGTTAAGCGTGCTTCGGCGAGAGTAGTACCAGGTTGGGTGACCGACTGGGAAGTCCTCGCCAAAACAAAGCCGTGAGGGGGAGGATATTGGGCTGCGGCCCAATCCCCGGAGCGGACAATATCTTGCTGGGATGAGGTGTCGTTGGTAACAAATGGTAAGCAGAGCCCGGTACCCAACCGTAATTGTGGCCAACGTGGGGGGGAGACGTTGGGCCCCCGGGGGGGGGGGGGTGATTGTGACGACCCGTATTCTTGTGGGATGAGGGGTCGTTACAATGGTCAGAGCTGTACCCAACCGGAATTGTGGCCAACGAGGACGTTGGGCCCCGGGGGGGGGGGGGGGTGATTGTGACGACCCGTCTTTCAACGCCTGTTTGGGACCAACCCATTTCTCCGCGGATCCCTGGGGCTGACTGGGCCGGCGGTGGGTAAAGCTCCGCGGATCTGGGGCTGACCTGGACGGAGGGTTCTCCCGTTGAAGCAGGGGCCGTACGGAACCCCACAGCGCTGGGGAAGTATGTGGAAATGAACATATGTAAGCGATCCCTCCCCTAAATAGCAAGACGCGTTTTGGAGCACAATGGCAACGGATCCCATAAGAACTCCGAAGTTAAGCGTGCTTCGACCGAGGAGTAGTACCAGGTTGGGTGACCGACTGGGAAGTCTTCGCCAAACAAAGCCGTGAGGGGACGATATTGGGCTGCGGCCCAATCCCCGGAGCGGACAATATCTTGCTGGGATGAGGGGTCGTTACAAACCCGAAATCGGACCCGATCGGGATCCGAGAACCGAGCCGTCACAGAAACGGAACGAGGTTCCTGCCGATGACGTCACGAGTTGAACTCGTCTGCCGACGACTAGTCAACGGAAGGAGCAGAAGCAGAAAACCAAAGGCTTCTGCCGATGACGTCACACAACTTCACCCACAACTTCATCTGCCGATGAAATCATGGTAACTTCACACACCACTTCATCTGCCGATGAAGTTAACATAACTTCATCTGCCGATGAAGTCAGCACAATTTCATCTCCCAATAGACAAACACACGTCATCTTCCGATAACAACAATATGACTCCACGCCTTCCGATTCGCTAAACGACAAACGGGTATCTCCCTCTTCCGATGGGATGGACTACATCTGCCGACACGTGCTACTCACGTAACTCCTTAAAGCATCTACTGATAGACTTTAAAATTTACATCTTCCGATGGCTTTTCTGTAGACATCTTCCGATAGAATTTAAAAATTTACTCAACATCTACCGACAGATATCATTTGTCGATAGAGAGCAAAACAACAACTCTAATCGCTTCACTTGCAAATCCAGTAATAAACCAACAGAATACTAAATTCAGAGAAAACTAAGAATACTTTTGAAAACTTCAAGTAACTCATTCTTGCTAAAACTAACCAGAGACAATCCAAACCTTTGTGTCACTAGAAACTCATAAGTACTATCTTGAAATCCCAACAGAATATCGTTATCAGAAAAGAAACTCAAAAGCGAATTCCAAAACATTAAAATTTCTACTGTCATGAAAGCTCAGTATAATAAATTTAAAATACTGTCAATTAATCTTTGTTAGTCAATGACACCAGTCAAACCGCCCCATCAGATGTCTGACCGTTGCACAGCCGTGCTCCACCAACCTCATCTACTCGGTTATGCTCTCAGGGAAATCACCTGCTGTATCCTCAACACCTACATCACAAAACTCATCTATTAGCCTAATGCTAAGCAAGTAAAGCATTAATGAAATGTATGCTGAAACATAAACCCTGATCATGCAGTTTCTAATTTTCTCAACTCAGTTGTGCATCGTTCATAAGCTGGTCTGATCCCTAAGTTCCCTTGGGAGTGGGATCGGTTCTCCCAATGTAATAAATCCTCTACTCAGTTAAGGGGCGGATTACTTCCCTTAACAGCTAATACAGATCCCTTAATTCCCTTGGGAGTGGGATCGGTTCTCCCAATGTAATAAATCCTCTACTCAGTTAAGGGGCGGATTACTTCCCTTAACAGCTACTCTGTTTCATTCAATTCATACTCATCATAACCTTGCACATAAATTCATTTTCGTAATTCTTCAAAAACTTAATGCATGACATAAAGAAAAGAAACACTCAAACATGCATAAACCTACTGTTTTGTGATGTAGGCCCGAAGGCTCACACATTACTTTACTTACCTGGCTCCTGGAAATCGCTCGGCTATATGCTACTCCAAAAATCTGCTCACCTAAAACCATTGACAAATTATGGATTAGATCTCCACTAAACTTTATCTAACTACTGAAGTCTAAGGAAGCCAGTTTGGGGCTCTACTGATTAAGCATTCCCGATACATCACTAAACCCCAAAACCCAAATCTCTCGCCCGCAGCTTATCGAAGATACATACATTGTAATCCTTCAGCTACCCTAGCACTAGAACGGCAAGTAGTTGATTCAAAACTCACCTTGGTTGGGGAGAACCGGAGGGGAAATCGCCCAGAGGTAGTCTGCTTGAGCTGAGAGGTAAGAGTAATAATACAGTGGCGGCTAAACCTCACTAAACCTTTCCTTAAATACCTTATCCACAATATAAATTCGCAATTACCACTTTGCCCCTGCCTAGTCATTTACAACCTAATCAACATTTCACTAAATTTTAACCATAAAAATTATATTCCACCGTTTAATAACTTATTTTGATTTATTGAAACCGGGTGCTACAAAATGACCATTCTCTATTAAGTTCCAGATCTCATAATCCATGGCTTGAACAAATATTCGCATTCTTGCCTTCCAGTATACATAATCACTACCATAAAAAAAAAAGAGGTCTATTAATGGCTTAACCTTCTACATGTGTGGAGTTTGTGTTGAATGCTATTGTAATAGTATCTTAGACAATATTTAACCCGCTCTAATATCAATTGAAGAATCGTATTTGTCTAAGAGGGGGGTGAATTAGACTTTTTAAACTTAATTTGTTAATCTAATTTATTAAACGGTGGTATATAATTTTTATGGTTAAAATTTAGTGAAATGTTGATTAGGTTGTAAATGACTAGGCAGGGGCAAAGTGGTAATTGCGAATTTATATTGTGGATAAGGTATTTAAGGAAAGGTTTAGTGAGGTTTAGCCGCCACTGTTTTATTACTCTTACCTCTCAGCTCAAGCAGACTACCTCTGGGCGATTTCCCCTCCGGTTTTCCCCAACCAAGGTGAGTTTTGAATCAACTACTTGCCGTTCTAGTGCTAGGGTAGCTGAAGGATTGCAATGTATGTATCTTCGATAAGCTGCGGGCGAGAGATTTGGGTTTTGGGGTTTAGTGATGTATCGGGAATGCTTAATCAGTAGAGCCTCAAACTGGCTTCCTTAGACTTCAGTAGTTAGATAAAGTTTAGTGGAGATCTAATCCATAATCTGTCAATGGTTTTAGGTGAGCAGATTTTTGGAGTAGCATATAGCCGAGCGATTTCCAGGAGCCAGGTAAGTAAAGTAATGTGTGAGCCTTCGGGCCTACATCACAAAACAGTAGGTTTATGCATGTTTGAGTGTTTCTTTTCTTTATGTCATGCATTAAGTTTTTGAAGAATTACGAAAATGAATTTATGTGCAAGGTTATGATGAGTATGAATTGAATGAAACAGAGTAGCTGTTAAGGGAAGTAATCCGCCCCTTAACTGAGTAGAGGATTTATTACATTGGGAGAACCGATCCCACTCCCAAGGGAATTAAGGGATCTGTATTAGCTGTTAAGGGAAGTAATCCGCCCCTTAACTGAGTAGAGGATTTATTACATTGGGAGAACCGATCCCACTCCCAAGGGAACTTAGGGATCAGACCAGCTTATGAACGATGCACAACTGAGTTGAGAAAATTAGAAACTGCATGATCAGGGTTTATGTTTCAGCATACATTTCATTAATGCTTTACTTGCTTAGCATTAGGCTAATAGATGAGTTTTGTGATGTAGGTGTTGAGGATACAGCAGGTGATTTCCCTGAGAGCATAACCGAGTAGATGAGGTTGGTGGAGCACGGCTGTGCAACGGTCAGGCATCTGATGGGGCGGTTTGACTGGTGTCATTGACTAACAAAGATTAATTGACAGTATTTTAAATTTATTATACTGAGCTTTCATGACAGTAGAAATTTTAATGTTTTGGAATTCGCTTTTGAGTTTCTTTTCTGATAACGATATTCTTTTGGGATTTCAAGATAGTACTTATGAGTTTCTAGTGACACAAAGGTTTGGATTGTCTCTGGTTAGTTTTAACAAGAATGAGTTACTTGAAGTTTTCAAAAGTATTCTTAGTTTTCTCTGAATTTAGTATTCTGTTGGTTTATTACTGGATTTGCAAGTGAAGCGATTAGAGTTGTTGTTTTGCTCTCTATCGACAGATGATATCTGTCGGTAGATGTTGAGTAAATTTTTAAATTCTATCGGAAGATGTCTTCAGAAAAGCCATCGGAAGATGTAAATTTTAAAGTCTATCAGTAGATGCTTTAAGGAGTTACGTGAGTAGCACGTGTCGGCAGATGTAGTCCATCCCATCGGAAGAGGGAGAAACCCGTTTGTCGTTTAGCGAATCGGAAGGCGTGGAGTCATATTGTTGTTATCGGAAGATGACGTGTGTTTGTCTATTGGGAGATGAAATTGTGCTGACTTCATCGGCAGATGAAGTTATGTTAACTTCATCGGCAGATGAAGTGGTGTGTGAAGTTACCATGATTTCATCGGCAGATGAAGTTGTGGGTGAAGTTGTGTGACGTCATCGGCAGAAGCCTTTGGTTTTCTGCTTCTGCTCCTTCCGTTGACTAGTCGTCGGCAGACGAGTTCAACTCGTGACGTCATCGGTAGGAACCTCGTTCCGTTTCCTTCAGTTGACTTTGTCGTCGGCAGATGAATTCGACTTTTGTAATTTCTTGAGTAGTCCATCATTTAAAACCTTATTTTCTCTTGACCGAATACTTTAAACATTTCCATTAATCTTTCCAACAATATTTTCACAGCTAGTTAAATCCCCATTGTAGTTTTAAATAATTTTCCGCTGCAAAGTTTTCAAATGTTTTGAACGTTTAGAAAATGTCAAATTTTGAATGTCGAATGAAGTTTTAAATTTATTCGAAATTTCTTAGTTATGATCAAGTAATGAGTAGCGAACCGGGTTCAGATAACTCGGGGCGTTACAGTATGGTATCAGAGACATTCAGTTAAACCGTTCAAAAGATTACTCATCAGTGCCAATCGTTGCATGGAAGTACTCCAACAACTGTAAGTGTTTATGTTAGCTTTAGTTATAAAATGTTTATGAGAGTAGTTAACCCTGTGCAGGAAATTAGTAAAATGGCTAGGCGCCCAGGAAGACCAAGAATACCAAGAGAGATACCAAGTCCTAGACGTGAGGAGGACTCTAGTGTAATTAGGCAGCTGACAGAATTAATGCGTCAGCAGACTGATATTGTGCGTCAACAATCTGATCAATTAGGAGTGCTGTTGAATCGGGAAGCACAAGGAAGTGCTAACTTAGGTTCTAACAGTGAACATTCTGGAGATAGATTCCGGAGACTGAGACCACCCACATTTGATGGACATTCCTCCGATCCAGTCATTGCTGAGGGATGGCTTAGGAAGATTGAAAGTATGTTCAGGTGTGCCAACATAGGAGAAGAAGAGAAAGTCACATTGGCAACCTTTTATTTGGCTGGAGAAGCTCAGCTCTGGTGGGAGACAATAGAAACTACCACAGATGTTTTGACAATGCAATGGTCACGATTCAAAGACATTTTCTACGGGAAGTATTTCAATAGCACCGTCCAAACTGCAAAGAAGTTGGAGTTTCCGAACTTGAAGCAGACAGGGTCTGTGGCCGAGTACAGTAGGCAGTTTGAGTCCCTGTCCAGGTTTGCTGGACACTTTGCTCACAAAGACGAGGATAAGGTGTTCAAGTTTGTGCATGGACTGAAACCAGAAATTTACCGAGGAGTTAAATTTTGCGGTATTAAAGGTTTGGCTTTAAGTGAAGTAGTGTCCACTGCTCTGGAAGTGGAAGAGGCTGAAAGGATGTGTGCTGGAACAAAGGAAGTCCCACAAAGGTTTGTTCAACCACAACAACAGAGAGGGATGAAGAGGCCGAATGAAGGCCAGAATAGCCAAAGATCAAGGAGGAAAGTACCGGATAGTCAGAAGTATCCCCAGTGTCCAAAGTGTATGAAAAGTCATTTGGGTGAATGCAGGTTTGGATCGGGAAAGTGTTTCAATTGCGATGAAGTTGGGCATGCTTTCAGAGATTGCCCGAGACCCAGAGTCACTCGGTGTTTCAACTGCGGCAAGGTTGGTCACTTTAACAGAGACTGTCCGGCCTTGAAGAATGGCCCTGCTGTGATTAAGCCAAGAATATTCTCCATGGTTGAGCCAGGCGATGATGAGCAGCCTGCTGTGGTGTCAGGTACTATACTGGTCAATTCCCTACCCGCTTTTACATTGATAGATTCTGGTGCAACACATTCATTCGTAGCATTGACATTTGCTGATAAGTTAGATGTAAAGCTTACCTCTACTGTGCATGTATTTGATGTTGCCTTACCCTCTGGTGAACATATGCACTCTAACCAAGTAATTCCTGATAGCAATGTATCGGTAGGGAACATGAATTTACCTGCCGATCTCATTATTATGGACATAATGGGATTTGATGTAATCCTAGGAATGGATTGGTTGTTTAAACATTATGCCACAATTGATTGTAGGACTGGAATAGTTAGTTTCCAACCCCCTGGTAATTTGAAACATACCTTTCAGGCCTCAAGGAAGAGTGAGGTGATGTCTGTGATGACTTCCATTAACACTAGACCTTCCCTGTGTAGAGAGTATTTGTGCTTCTTAGCTAGCGTTTTAGACGCACGGCTTGTAGGAAAGGCAAATCCTCAGAATGTCCTAACTGTCCGAGACTTTCCTGAAGTGTTTTTAGATGACCTTCCTGGTTTACCACCCGATAGAGAAATCGAATTTGTTGTAGATGTTTACCCCGGATCCGAGCCTGTGTCTAAAAATCCATATAGACTAGCACCAACAGAACTTAAAGAGTTAAAGAAACAGTTGGAGGACTTGTTGGAGAAGGGATTCATACGCCCAAGCTTCTCACCGTGGGGTGCACCTGTCCTCTTTGTCAAGAAGAAGGATGGATCAATGCGTATGTGCATTGATTATAGAGAATTGAATAAGTTAACTGTCAAGAATAAGTACCCTCTACCGAGGATTGACGACTTATTTGACCAACTTAAGGGTGCGAGAGTTTTCTCTAAGATTGACTTAAGGTCCGGTTATTACCAATTGAAGGTTAAATCCGAAGACATCCCAAAGACTGCTTTTCGTACAAGGTATGGACACTATGAGTTTTTGGTCATGTCTTTTGGTTTGACAAATGCACCAGCAGCCTTCATGGATCTCATGAATAGGGTGTTTCGTGAGTATTTAGATAAGTTTGTTATTGTATTCATTGATGACATCCTAATCTACTCTAAAACTGAGGACGAGCATGCAAGGCATTTGGGTTTGGTGTTGGAGTTACTAAGACAGCACCAACTTTATGCTAAGTTTTCCAAGTGTGAATTTTGGTTGGACAGAGTTCACTTTCTTGGTCACGTGATCTCTGGTGATGGAATATCTGTCGATCCAGCTAAAGTTCAAGCAGTTAAGGAATGGCCCCAACCGAAGAATGCTACAGATATCAGGAGCTTTCTTGGACTAGCAGGGTACTACAGAAAGTTCATTGAGGGGTTTTCGAAGATTGCCACACCCCTCACTATGTTAACAAGGAAAAATGTAAAGTATATTTGGACTGATAAGTGTGAGTTCAGTTTCCAAACCTTAAAGCAGAAATTGACCAATGCACCTATACTAACCCTTCCTGTTGAAAATGGTAAGTTTAGTATTTATTGCGATGCTTCCAAAATTGGACTTGGCTGTGTTTTGATGCAAGACGGAAAAGTTATAGCTTATGCATCTAGGCAATTAAAAGTGCACGAGAAGAATTATCCTACTCATGACTTAGAATTAGCTGCAGTGGTTTTTGCATTAAAGATTTGGAGGCACTACCTGTATGGACAAACTTGCGAAATATTTTCAGATCATAAGAGTCTGAAGTACATTTTCACACAGAAGGAGCTAAACATGAGGCAACGTAGATGGTTGGAATTTGTAAAAGACTATGACTTTGAGATTAAGTATCATCCCGGCAAAGCGAATGTAGTGGCGGACGCTTTGAGCAGGGTGACTCCATCGGTTTCTACGTTGATTCTAGACATACCGATAGCCTTAGAGACTGAATTCCTAAGGTTTAACCTTGAAGCAGTATCTAGCGTGTCAGCCATGCTTTCGGCCATATCTTTGAGGCCTACTATTTTGGGGAGAATAAAGGAAGTTCAAATGAATGACGCTGAATGCAATAAGTATAAGCTGTACATAGATTCTACTGTCAAGACAGATTTCAACTGCTCGGCTGATGGAATCCTTAAGTTTAGAAATAGATGGTTTGTTCCAGCTAATGTCGAGCTTCGAAAGGAAATTCTATCCGAGGCTCATTCTTCTAGACTCTCTATTCATCCTGGAAGTACTAAGATGTACAGAGATCTCAAGCAGCATTTTTGGTGGCCAAGTATGAAAAGATGTGTGGCGGAGTACGTGGAGTCATGTTTGGTCTGCCAGCAGGTCAAAGCTGAACATCAGAGGCCTGCAGGAACATTGCAACCCCTACCAGTTCCGGAATGGAAGTGGGAACAAGTGACAATGGATTTTGTTACAGGATTGCCTAGAACAGCAAAAGGACACGATGCAATTTGGGTAATAGTTGATCGTTTGACCAAATCCGCCCATTTTCTGCCTATTAAGATAACATATTCGATGGATCAACTAGCAGAGTTGTATGTGCAAGAGATCATTAGATTGCATGGAGTTCCAAGCACTATAGTTTCAGACCGAGACTCTAGATTTACATCTAAGTTTTGGAAAAGTTTGCATAAGGCTATGGGAACACAACTTAACTTTAGCACAGCCTTTCACCCTCAAACAGATGGACAATCCGAGAGAACTATTCAGACCTTAGAGGATATGCTCCGAGCGTGCATATTAGATTTTCAAGGATCTTGGAGTAAGTATTTACCATTGGTAGAGTTCTCTTACAACAACAGTTTTCAGGCGACAATAGGAATGGCACCGTATGAGGCATTATATGGACGAAAATGCAGATCACCTTTGTACTGGGATGAAGTTGGTGAAGCACGACTACTAGGTCCTGATATCGTGCAGCAAACAGTGGAGAAGATTGCCCTCATCCGACAGAGAATTTTGACAGCTCAAAGCCGACAGAAAAGCTATGCAGACAAGAGGAGAAGAGAACTGGAATTTGAAGTAGAGGATGAAGTTTTCCTTAAGGTGTCATTCAAAGGAGTCGTGATATTTGGAAAAAGAGGAAAGTTGAACCCCAGATTTATTGGACCGTTCACTATCCTGAAGAGAGTTGGGAAAGCAGCCTATCAATTACAGCTACCAGCTTCTATGGAAGGAATACATGATGTGTTCCATGTCTCTATGCTAAAGAAGTGTATACGGGATCCAACTCATGTCGTTGAACAGCAGAACATTGAGATTCAACCTACACTCACCTATGAAGAAAAGCCAGTAAAGATTCTAGATTATGCAGTGAAGGTATTGCGCAACAAAGAAGTGCCACTAGTGAAAGTCTTATGGCACAACCAGAACTTGGAGGAGACAACTTGGGAACGCCAGCAAGACATGATGGATCAACATCCGGAGTTATTCAGGTACTGAATTTTGAGGACAAAATTCTTTTAAGGAGGGTAGATTGTAGCACCCGGTTTCAATAAATCAAAATAAGTTATTAAACGGTGGTATATAATTTTTATGGTTAAAATTTAGTGAAATGTTGATTAGGTTGTAAATGACTAGGCAGGGGCAAGATGGTAATTGCGAATTTATATTGTGGATAAGGTATTTAAGGAAAGGTTTAGTGAGGTTTAGCCGCCACTGTTTTATTACTCTTACCTCTCAGCTCAAGCAGACTACCTCTGGGCGATTTCCCCTCCGGTTTTCCCCAACCAAGGTGAGTTTTGAATCAACTACTTGCCGTTCTAGTGCTAGGGTAGCTGAAGGATTGCAATGTATGTATCTTCGATAAGCTGCGGGCGAGAGATTTGGGTTTTGGGGTTTAGTGATGTATCGGGAATGCTTAATCAGTAGAGCCCCAAACTGGCTTCCTTAGACTTCAGTAGTTAGATAAAGTTTAGTGGAGATCTAATCCATAATCTGTCAATGGTTTTAGGTGAGCAGATTTTTGGAGTAGCATATAGCCGAGCGATTTCCAGGAGCCAGGTAAGTAAAGTAATGTGTGAGCCTTCGGGCCTACATCACAAAACAGTAGGTTTATGCATGTTTGAGTATTTCTTTTCTTTATGTCATGCATTAAGTTTTTGAAGAATTACGAAAATGAATTTATGTGCAAGGTTATGATGAGTATGAATTGAATGAAACAGAGTAGCTGTTAAGGGAAGTAATCCGCCCCTTAACTGAGTAGAGGATTTATTACATTGGGAGAACCGATCCCACTCCCAAGGGAATTAAGGGATCTGTATTAGCTGTTAAGGGAAGTAATCCGCCCCTTAACTGAGTAGAGGATTTATTACATTGGGAGAACCGATCCCACTCCCAAGGGAACTTAGGGATCAGACCAGCTTATGAACGATGCACAACTGAGTTGAGAAAATTAGAAACTGCATGATCAGGGTTTATGTTTCAGCATACATTTCATTAATGCTTTACTTGCTTAGCATTAGGCTAATAGATGAGTTTTGTGATGTAGGTGTTGAGGATACAGCAGGTGATTTCCCTGAGAGCATAACCGAGTAGATGAGGTTGGTGGAGCACGGCTGTGCAACGGTCAGGCATCTGATGGGGCGGTTTGACTGGTGTCATTGACTAACAAAGATTAATTGACAGTATTTTAAATTTATTATACTGAGCTTTCATGACAGTAGAAATTTTAATGTTTTGGAATTCGCTTTTGAGTTTCTTTTCTGATAACGATATTCTGTTGGGATTTCAAGATAGTACTTATGAGTTTCTAGTGACACAAAGGTTTGGATTGTCTCTGGTTAGTTTTAGCAAGAATGAGTTACTTGAAGTTTTCAAAAGTATTCTTAGTTTTCTCTGAATTTAGTATTATGTTGGTTTATTACTAGATTTGCAAGTGAAGCGATTAGAGTTGTTGTTTTGCTCTCTATCGACAGATGATATCTGTCAGTAGATGTTGAGTAAATTTTAAATTCTATCGGAAGATGTCTTCAGAAAAGCCATCGGAAGATGTAAATTTTAAAGTTTATCAGTAGATGCTTTAAGGAGTTACGTGAGTAGCACGTGTCGGCAGATGTAGTCCATTCCATCGGAAGAGGGAGAAACCCGTTTGTCGTTTAGCGAATCGGAAGGTGTAGAGTAACCCGTTTGTCGTTTAGCGAATCGGAAGGCGTGGAGTCATATTGTTGTTATCGGAAGATGACGTGTGTTTGTCTATTGAGAGATGAAATTGCGCTGACTTTATCGGCAGATGAAGTTATGTTAACTTCATCGGCAGATGAAGTGGTGTGTGAAGTTACCATGATTTCATCAGCAGATGAAGTTGTGGGAGAAGTTGTGTAGACGTCATCGGCAGAAGCCTTTGGTTTTCTGCTTCTGCTCCTTCCGTTGACTAGTCGTCGGCAGACGAGTTCAACTCGTGACGTCATCGGCAGGAACCTCCTTCCGTTGACTTTGTCGTCGGCAGACGAATTCGACTTTTGTAATTTCTTGAGTAGTCCATCATTTAAAACCTTATTTTCTCTTGACCGAATACTTTAAACATTTCCATTAATCTTTCCAACAATATTTTCACAGCTAGTTAAATCCCCATTGTAGTTTTAAATAATTTTCCGCTGCAAAGTTTTCAAATGTTTTGAACGTTTAGAAAATGTCAAATTTTGAATGTCGAATGAAGTTTTAAATTTATTCGAAATTTCTTAGTTATGATCAAGTAATGAGTAGCGAACCGGGTTCAGATAACTCGGGGCGTTACAGGATCTTTAAAAGGTTGGTGGGATAATTACTTATCAATGGAACAACGACATGAGATATTAACCTCCCTGCAACAGGATAATAATAATATATATGAAGATAATATTTATACCCTTATTCAAGCAATAATATTACATTTTATTGGAGCTACTGAACAACGTCAAGAACGTGGTAGAGAATTATTACAAAACTTAAGGTGTAAAACTTTAATCAATTTTAGATGGTATAAAGATGTTTTTATTACTAAAGTTATGCAACGAACAGATGCTAATTCTGAATATTGAAAATCTAAATTTATAGATGGTTTACCTCCTTTATTTGCTAAACGTATAAAAGATAAGTTATTAGAATTAAATGAGGGTCAATATATTCCTTGGTCAACCTGTACCTATGGTCATTTAATTAGTGTTTGTGTTCAGGAAGGTCTATTGTGACAGCCCGAATCCGGATCCCGATCAGCAGGATTCGAGAGCTAAGCCATCACTCAGGACGGTTAACGGAAAACGGTGACTATTTTTTTTGACATTTAGAACATTACACACAGGAAGAAAACCCTTACGGGAACTGAAGGTTAGAAGACGTGAAAACAAGAAACAGAAGGCAGAAACCTATTGAAATCGGATTACAGGAATGCATGGCAGCAGGGATTCAGAATACTTAAAACAGAATCAGAAGACATGTAAAATTTTAAACCATAGAAATAACAGACTAAAGAAGACATGGAGACAGAAGTAAATTAAAACTTTGAACATCTAAGATATTGGGCAAGGTGAAATCTGAAGAGTGCAAGAAGGAATGTAAAAAGAATCTGAATAACAGTTATAAATGGCAGCAGAAAACAAGAAATAAAGGCGGAAGACATAGGCAGAAGACCGGCGGAAGAAATCTATCGGATGATGTAGTTTTGAAGGTAGAAGCAGAGATGACGTCAGTCGGAAGATACAGGCAGCAGATGAAATCGGATGAGGTGATGACGTCACCCGGAAGATGGATGACATCAGGCGGAAGACATAGGCAACAAATGAAATCGGATGAGGGGATGACATCAGCCGGAAGATGGATGACGTCAGCCGGAAGATACAGGTAGCAGATGAAATCGGATGAGGTGATGACGTCAGCCGGAAGATGGATGACGTCAGGCGGAAGACATAGGTAGCAAATGAAATCGGATGAGGGGATGACGTTAGCCGAAAGATGGATGACGTCAGCCGGAAGATACAGGCAACAGATGAAATCGGCAGAAGAAAAACCTATGGCAGAACCACTGTTTGGCGGTAGATGGGAATAAGACAAAATGTGAACAGTATCAATCAGTAGACATAGTTTCAAAGGCAAAATTTAGAACTTTTGACAGGAAGACACACAGACAGAAAGCATAAAAACAAAAAACCTAAAAGTCTCGGATTCTCAAACCACTTCAAAACATGGTTCTCAAGTACAACAGAAGGCATAACAGAAACTTAAGAATAATCACACTGCATAGATAGCTCAAAAACCAGAGACCAGCCATGCATAGACTAACAGAAAATATTCCAAACCATTTCAGAATACTTCATAACATAATTCAACTGTCTAATACAGCACTAACAGAAGGCATGGAAGTTGTAGACCTTCAATACCCGATTCTAAACAAGGTTGTAGAACATACTTTACAATTGACAGATTCAAAGAAACAGACTGCATGGATAGTTCCAAAACCAGAAGTCATCCAAGCACAAACTAACAGAAAATATCCCCAAACAATTCCAGAACATTCAGAACATGAATTCAACTGTCAAATACAGTAGTTTTTAAAACTTAGACACCAAAATCTGTGCATTGTTTTAAAATCTGAGGATCAGTACAGAACCTAACATATATTTGCAGAATTTCTAAAACAAAAGTTTTAAATACATAAACAGAACATAGTTTAGAATTTCACTCTCTTAGTCGGGAATTTGTCTGACAGCCACAACCAACCCGAGAGCTCGAACCACCAGCCACCTATTCATCAGACTGAGGCACAAAGTCCTCATTTTTGGGTTCAGTACCTACATCAGGGAGTTCACCTATGAGTCTAAAACTCAGTAAGAACATATAAAACAATGCAGTGATGCATATGCTATGCATGAACTTTCAGAAATACAGTGACAGTACAGAACATTATGTTTCAATGGCAGAGGGGTATAAGTGGGGCTTATAGGGGAACTGGCGAACAGTGGGTGGACTATCAGGCACAAACAGTTATACGGTACAGTACAAAAACAGATCTGGGGGCCAGTCCCCGTCCCACACTTAACCGATACATTTCAGTCAGATTTTTATCTTGTTTAGTTTCAAACAGTGTACAGAAATCGGTTTTGCATGAACTTTCAGTTAAAACGTGTATGCATGAACATTTTCAGTGCCTGAACTTATAATAGCAGACGACAGAAATAACAGAACATACTGTGAAGCAGAACACAAACAACTCAGAACATAAACTATAATGTTTCTACCCAAAACAACCCGACAGAACTGAAACACCTAATACCTCCGTGATGTAGGGCCTTAAGGGCCAACCTATGGTTATGAACTTACCTGTTATCCGCGATGCAGTTAGCTGGAAAGTCTCGGAAGTGCACAGATCTGTAACATGCTCGTAGAGAAATAAACAATGCTGCAAATGTTAACTAATAACTTAGAAGATTATGCAGTTAACCTCATTCAGACTTGTAGAAAACAACGAATGTGTTTCCATACAAAAACCGAAAGTTTTCTTCAAAATAACTTAACCTAAAACTTCAGCAAACTTATACTTTTACTTGTCCAAATTTGTTAGCATGAGTAGACGCTTACCTTTTTGCTGAAGGGAGCAGAAGAAACAGGAGAAAACAAAGTGTTGATACTTTGTCACAATCGCCTGGACAAGAAGAACAAAGAGCAGTGGAAGGAAACAGATGAGAAGTGAGGGTTTCACGTAGGAGGAAGAACTTAGCTTATTCAACAAGCTGCCATGTGTCACACAACCATTGGTTTCCTCCCACCAACCTTAAATTCTTCTCCATTTACCCTGCCATTGGTTTTTAACCAATTTAGTTTCCACAAATTGATTTTATGAATCACACATGTTCGATTGGAAACATTAGTAATTATTAAAAATACACATTGCATAAATATTCCCATTAATCTCGTTGAATAATTTAAGGAATATTTATATGGCAAAAATACCGGGTGTTACACCTATCTTTATGTAATGATATGAAATTACAATATCAAATGAAAAAATAGAATTTAACAGGAAGAAAAGAAATAGGTGAATTGTAACACCAGGTTTCTATTAATCGATTTACCTTTTTCTTTTTTTTTTTAGAAAATTGAAATTTGAGTGATTTAGTGATTAGGTTAATAAGTGAAGGTGTAAGGATAAAATGGTAAATTAAAAATTTATTGTGGATAATATATTTAAGGAAAGGTTTAGTGAGGTTTAGCCACCACTATTTCTCCATTTTCCTTCTCGGTATTCAGCTCAAGCTCAACAGAGCTCCAGACGATTTTTCCCCTCCGATCTCCATTTCCTCAAACCAGGTAGGTTTTCCCTTCGTTTTCTCGAGATTTAGTGGCTAGATAGCAGAGAGAGTGCAAGGTGTGTATTTTTGAGAATTTTGTGAGTGAGTTGAGTTCGGGTTAGTGTTGAATCAAGAATGTGCGATGATCCGAACTTCTAAACTAGCTCCTTAGGGTTGTAAATAGTGTAGGATGAGGTTTAGTGAAGATCTGAATGGTATTTTGTTTATGACATTAGGTGAACAGAGCTTCCAAAGTAGTTGAAACCGAGCGATTTCCAGGAGACCAGGTAAGTGAAGTTTGCTTGCGCCTTCGGGCCTACATCACAAAATATTAGGAACATGTTTATTTGAATGTGTCTGTATGCTATGCATCATGTTTTAAAAGTATACGAAAATGAATTTGAATGCATGTTGGCATGGTAAGGAATGAACATAATGAAACAGCTATGCGAAACAGATTTACTGTTAAGGGGAATAAGCCGCCCTTTAATGAGACAGTGGATATTTATACTTTGGGAGAGTTGATCCAACTCCCAATTTCACAGGGGGATCGGAAACAGCTATGTGAATCAGATTACTGTTAAGAGAATTAATCCACCCCTTAATGAGCGAGTGGATATTTATACTTTGGGAGAGTTGATCCAACTCCCAATTTCACAGGGGGATCTGAACAGAAATGATGAACGACAACTGAGATGAGAAAGTAGAAATTGCATGTTTAGGAATTCAGATATCAGCATTTCATTTCATTACTGCTTTACTTACTTAGCATTAGGCTAATAGATGAGTTTTGTGATGTAGGTGAAGAAGTGACAGCAGGTGTGTTTACTGAGTTCACTGAAGAATATGTGAAGTTGGAGGAGCACTTCTCTGCCTCGATTTGGTATACTGATGAGGCGGATTAACTGGTGTCTGAAGAAGTGAAGATTCAGTGAGCTATGATTTGATTTAAGGATGTAAAGTTTTCTAATGACAGAAGTGATTTTAATGTTTTTGGATGCATTCCCTTGAGACTTTCTGATAAAAGTACTCTGTTGATTTTAACACTTGTCCGTAGGTGAAGTCTTGGTAGTTATTTGATGTTTTGATACCTTTGGGAATTTCCTCTCTGCCAACGAAAACGTGATTTAAATGTAGTTGGAGTTTATCATTTTCAAAGTCATGTCGAAGATACAGATGTTGTTCTTTTGTTAATGGTTTGTTGAATTTCAAATGTTATTTGGGGTCAGGTTGTTTTGAATGTTTTGAGTGAAGTTTGTAAGTTCCATCATAGGTGAATAAAGTTCACCGGTGGATGTGAGGTTAGTCGATCAGATGAAGGAAATCATCCGGCTGACGTCACCGGTGGATGTGAGGTTAGTCAATCGGATGAAGGAATCATCTGGCTGGCGTCATCGGTGGATGTCTTGTGTTAAGCTTACCGGATGATGTAGTAGAAGTCTTGTCGTTTAGTGATCGGTGGATGTCGTATGTTAAGCTTACCGGATGATGTAGTAGAAGTCTTGTCATTTAGTGATCGGTGGATGTCTTGTGTTAAGCTTACCAGATGATGTAGTAGAAGTCTTGTCGTTTAGTGATCGGTGGATGTCTTGTGTTAAGCTTACCGGATGATGTAGTAGAAGTCTTGTCGTTTAGTGATCGGTGGATGTCGTGTGTTAAGCTTACCGGATGATGTAGTTGAAGCTTTTGTCGTTTAGTCACCGGAAGAAGTCTTTTTGCTATCTGTTTCAGCCTCTTCCGTTGACTTTGCTCAGCGGCAGATGCGTTTGACCTTTGAAATTTTCAAGGTATTTCGCAATTTAAACCTTTACTTCTTTTGACCGATTATTCCTTAACATCCCAACCAATTATTCAAGCACTGTTCTATGGTTTTGTTTAACTCTATTTTTACTCAAATGATTTCCGCAGCAAGTCTTTAAATGTTTTGAGGTTTTAGAAAATGTCAAATTTTGACTTTCGAGCGAAGTTTTAACTTTAGTCCAAAGTTTCTTGGTTATGTTCGAGCTATGTGTAACGAACCGGGTTTATATAATTCGGGGCGTTACATGAATTCTGTGATCAATTTGTTGACTTAACTTATGTTTAAGTCTAACGATGTTTTTGATGATGTGTTTTCAATTGTGTGTAATTTGATTAAGTTAATTATATGAGATTAATAAATTGATTAATAAGTTAAATATTGTCCTCCATATATATGTATCTAAATCTTCAGTGGAAATGCCCTTTTGAAAAGGGTATTTTAGTTGTTTAACAATTCTATTAAGTGTTCAGGGTATAATAGCAAAACATAGCAGAAAATGATAAAAAGGCCACATCCACCGCTGGCATTCAAAGGCCACCTCCATCGTCAGCTAAACGACAAAATCCACATCCACCGCTAGCATTCAAAGTCTACATCCACCGCTAGCTAAACGACAAAGTATACATCTGCCGATGACAGAGTCTTCCGAAGACATCCATCGCTAGCTAAACGACAAATTTCTGAAGACATCCACCGCTGAAATTTCTGATGACATCCACCGCTGAAATTTCAAAGGAGACTTCATCCGCTGAACAGTAACCTCTGAAGACATCCACTGGTATATTTTCAAAGATAACATACACCGCTGGTCTCCAAAGGCGAAGACATCCGGTGAACAGTATCTTCCGCCATAAATTTAAATAAACCGCGAAGCAACAGTGTTTGTTGTCCAAAGCCTTAACTCCAGACCATTAATGGCCGACGAACAAAAGCGACTTCAGAACACAATGGCTAGCCATCTAAGTACGAATGTTTATCCAACGACTATATTACTATTTTCAGATGAGAAGCATTCCAGATCTGAAGCCGATTTCAAACAGAGTATATATTGAAGAAAGAAGCTCGGGAAAACAACTTTTGCTGAAATTAATCTTCGAACCCTAACGAGCGATATTATTGCAATACTCTGCGTTTTCTGTACATCTCTCTATTACTGAACTTGAGATCTATCTTGAGAGAGTGTAGCCTTGTGCTAAATTTATTATTCTGTAAAAGTGTAAAGGCAGTGGATTGTCGCCCGTGAAGAGCAATCATGTTGTTGTAAAAGGCAGAAGATCGACGCCAGTGAAGTGCGATCTGTTTTTCTCTGAGGAGAAGGAAAGGATCTTCAAGGGGGAAACCTTGAAGCGTGGGCGTAGGCAGGTTTTGGCCGAACCACATAAAAACTCTAGTGTTATTTTTTCTCTCTCTCTTTACTTTTATTGTTTGTGTGTTAGCTGTAAATCGAGTAATTGCATACCAGAGAGAAAACAATTAGATTAAGAAAACAAATTTAAAAAGTCTAATTCACTCCCCTCTTAGACAATATTGATCCTACACAATTTGCTTATCATGTTCCAAACCCTAAAATGAAAGGACTATCTAATTCGAATCAAAGGGACGAATATTTTAAGTATAAAAAGAAGAAAAAGCTACAGAAAAAAGCTTTTAAGAAAAATAAACAAAAATATGACAATGCAGAAACATCTAAAAAATTTAAAAAGAAAAAACATAAAAAAGATATTTCTGAAATTAAATGTTATAAAGGTAGTAAATTTAGTTATTATGCTTCTAAATGTACCACGAAAACTAAGTTAAACTCTCTTGATATAGTTGAAAGTTTAAGATTAACATTATCAAAATTATTATTAACTTCCTCTGAAGATGATAGTTCAGAATCTGAAGATTTTATTGATAATTCATCTGATTTATAATGTGAAAAATGTCAACTTAATGTTTTATCTATTGCTCAACAAGATGTATTAGATAATATAGATCAAATATCTGATCCTATATTTAGAAAAAAGATTATTCAACTTATAATTCAACAAAATGAAAAAGAAAAAATAGATAAAACTGAACCTATAAAAAGATATCAACATTATTCTTTAAATGAAGTATTTAACAGATTGGATAATAATAAGCGAATTCAACCTGTTACTATTCAAGATTTAAATAGTGAAGTAAAAAATTTTAAATATGAATTACAAGAATTACAATATAATTATAATCAATATCAAATTATGATAAATGATAGACTAGTTAAATTAGAAACTTCTATGGATAATGCCTCTTCCAATAATGAAGTTGTAAATTATGATCCTAATCTACATTATCAGGGTGAAGATATTAATGTTTTAACAAAACTTAGATTTCAAAAATGGTTTATTAAAATTAATTTGATTATTAATCAAGATTATTCACTTTACAATTTAATAGCCCTTATTGATAGTGGAGCTGATATCAATTGTATAAAAGAAGGTATTTGTGACGACCCGTCTTTCAACGCATGTTTGGGACCACCCATTCTCCGCGGATCCTGGGGCTGACCTGGGCCGGAGGTGGGTAAAGCTCCGCGGATCCTGGGGCTGACCTGAGCCGGAGGGTTCTCCCGTTGAAGCAGGGGCCGTTAAGAACCCACATCGCTTGGGGAAGTACATGGAAATGAAACATATGTAAGAGATCCCTCCCAACATAGCAAGACGCGTTTTGGAGCACAATTGGCAACGGATCCCATAAGAACTCCGAAGTTAAGCGTGCTTCGGCGAGAGTAGTACCAGGTTGGGTGACCGACTGGGAAGTCCTCGCCAAACAAAGCCGTGAGGGGACGATATTGGGCTGCGGCCCAATCCCCGGAGCGGACAATATCTTGCTGGGATGAGGGGTCGTTACAAATGGTATCAGAGCCTGTACCCAACCGGAAATGTGGCCAACGAGGACGTTGGGCCCCCGAGGGGGGGTGATTGTGACGACCCGTCTTTCAACGCATGTTTGGGACCACCCATTCTCCGCGGATCCTGGGGCTGACCTGGGCCGGAGGTGGGTAAAGCTCCGCGGATCCTGGGGCTGACCTGGGCCGGAGGGTTCTCCCGTTGAAGCAGGGGCCGTTAAGAACCCACATCGCTTGGGGAAGTACATGGAAATGAAACATATGTAAGAGATCCCTCCCAACATAGCAAGACGCGTTTTGGAGCACAATTGGCAACGGATCCCATAAGAACTCCGAAGTTAAGCGTGCTTCGGCGAGAGTAGTACCAGGTTGGGTGACCGACTGGGAAGTCCTCGCCAAACAAAGCCGTGAGGGGACGATATTGGGCTGCGGCCCAATCCCCGGAGCGGACAATATCTTGCTGGGATGAGGGGTCGTTACAGTATTGTTCCTACTAAATATTTTGAAAAAAACTAAACAAGCTTTATATTCAGCTGGTGGTAATAAATTAAAAGTGAATTATAAATTATCTAATGTTGCTATTAATGTATTATTAGTAAAAAATTTGCAACATAAAATTATTTTAGGCACTCCTTTTTTAAATATGATTATGCCTATTAAAAGCATTACTGAAAAAGGCATTAGTGCTACTTTTAATCATCAAGATATTTATTATGCTTTTATTATGTATCATGAAGATACTTTTATTAATGAATTAAAAGCAAATTATGTTGATAAAGAAAAACATATTAATTTTCTTAAATCAGAAATTTATTATTTAAAAATTGAAGAACAATTAAAACAACCAAAAATTATTGAAAAAATTAAAAATATTGAAACTCAATTTATTACTGTAGTATGTGGAGATACTCCTAATATTTTTTGGGATAGAAAACAACATATTGTGCATTTACCTTATATTCCTAAGTATAATGAAAAACAAATTCCTACTAAATCTCGTCCTAGTCAAATGAAACAAGATTATTTAGAATTATGTTCAAACGAAAAAGAAACTCTTTTAGCTAAAAAGCTTATTAGACCTAGTAAATCTCCTTAGAGTTGTACTGTATTTTATGTTAATAATGCAGCTGAAAAGGAAAGAGATGTTCCCAGGTTAGTTATAAATTATAAACCTTTAAATGATGCATTGCAATGTATTATATATCTTATTCCTAATAAAAAAGATTTATTAGATAGACTTCAATCTGCTTTAATATTTTCTAAATTTGATTTGGAATCTAGATATTGGCAAATACAAATTGCTGAAGAAGATAGATATAAAACATCATTTGTGGTCCCTTTAAGACATTATGGATGGAATGTTATGCCGTTTAGGTTAAAAAATGCTCCTTCTAAATTTCAAAATATTATGAATGATATATTTAAAATTCATTCTAATTTTTGTATAGTTTATATTGATGATATTTTTGTAACACCCGGCATTTTTGCCATGTAATAGTTTTCCCGGATCATTTAAACAGGATTAATATTATATTAATACAAATGAATGTTTTGGTTGGATTGTTGGAATAATTAGTGGAGAACTAAACTAATGTGTAACTAAACCAAAACACTAAGTTGAAATGCATGGAAGGGCAAATTGGAGAGAAATTAAGGTTGGTGGGAGAAAACCAATGGTTGAGTGACATGTGGCAGCTTGTTGAAGAAGCTAAGTTCCACCTTCTACGTGAAACCCTCTTCACTTCTCTTCTCTGCTCTCTCTCTCCTTTCTCCTCTCTGCATTCTCTCTTCCTGTCGACAAACAACCATCGAAGTTACTTCGATCTTCCCAGATTCCTTTCTGCTCCTCCGCTAAGGTAAACGTCTTCTAATGCTAACACATTTGGACAAGCAAAAACTATGGGTTATGCTGAAGTTTTAGGTTAAGTTAGTTGGGAGAAAACTCTCGGTTTTTGTATGGAAACACATTCGATGTTTTCTACAAGTCTGAAGGGAATCTACTGCATAATCTTCCAAGTTATTTGTTAGCATTTGCAACTTGTTTAATTTCTCTACATTGCAGCAACAGATTCGAGCATTTCAGGGACATTCGAGCATCTGACACCGCAGCAAACAGGTAAGTTCATATCTGTAAGTTGGCCCCTAAGGCCCTACATCATGGAGGTACTAGATATTTCTGTTCTGTCGGGTTGTTTTGGGTAGAAAGGTTATAGTCTATGTTCTGAAATGTCTGGCTTCGATTTACTTTCTGTTGTCTTATTTCTGCTGTATGTCTGTTTAAGTTCAAGCACCGTTCATGCATACACGTTTTCTCTGAAAGACATGCAAATGTTTTCTGTACACTGTTTGAAACTAAACAAGATAAAATCTGACTAACTGTAATGAACCGGTTAAGTGCGAGACAGGGACTGGCACACTGTTCTGTTCTGATTCTGTACTGTTTACTGTTATGTGCCTGATAGTGCACTCACCGTATTGCCAGTTCCCCTATAACCTCCACTTATACCATACTGCCACTGAAACGTAATATTCTGTACTGTCACTGTATTTCTGAAAACCGCATGCATAGCATTTTGCATCACTGCATATCTATTATGTTCTTACTAAGCTTTAGGCTCATAGGTGAACTCTCTGATGTAGATACTGAACCCGAAAATGAAGACTTCGTGCCTCAGTCTGATGAATAGGTGGCTGGTGGATCGAGCTCATGGGGGTGTGGTTGCTGCAGCCAGACATATTCTGACCTGAGGTTTAAGTTTTCTGTAAAGTTCATATCTGTAAACTCTTCTGGAATTCTGTTGTGTTTATTTTAAAACTCTGTTAAGGTTCTGTGTTTTGCTTTAAAAACTCTGTAGGAGATTCTGTTGGATATATATATATATATATAATGTATCAGTTCTGATGTCCAAGTTTTTAAATCTCCGTTGACAGTTGATAGTTGTTTCCTGAAATATTCTGTATTAATGCCTTGAAATGTTTTGAAAACATTCTGGAACTGCTTGAGTTCTCCCTTTTCAGGTCATGCATGGATGGTCTCGAGTTTTAGAGCCATCCATGCAGTTTGTTTTCTTGAACCCCTGTTACTTGTTGAGCATGATTCAAAACTTTGTTTGAAATCGGGTTTTGAAGGTTTGAAACCTTTATGCCTTCTGTTCTGTTGCTCCCTGCCTGTATGTCTTTCTGTTAAAAGTTGTCAAGTTTTATCTCAAAAGCTGCATCTTCCGATCCCCTTAGGAATTTCCCTCTGCCGGTCACGTTGTTACCTGTATCTTCCAGTTGACGTCATCCCTCTTCCGGCTGACGTCATGTAATACCCCGCTTTACGGGATATTATTATTTTAATATGATGTGGCATTTTAGTAAATATGTCAAATCAGGTCCGTTTCACGAAAAGAAAGAGTCATTGCGATCCTAGCGAATAATAAGAATTTTAAAGAATTTACGAGAATTTCCGGAGTTATAACGCTATGTTCCGAGTAATTACCTCCATCGTAATGTAAATGGCGTTTTAGTAAAAATAGTAAACGTGGTCCAAATTGCGAACGGACAGTTTTGTTAAGTCTCAAATAATAAGTTGGACTTGTTGGTGAAATAGGAAGATTTGGTGAACCTGAATTGATGGCCGATTTAAGAAACGAAGGACGAAACGAATATAAAAACTATAGAAGGGCAAAACGCTAATTTGCCAAATCTAATTATAAAATAAAACAAAAACCTTCTTTTCCTCATTCTCTGCCTTCGCGATTTACAGAGAGCCTTTTCTTTTTTTTTTTCTCTCTCGGCTCTCCCTCTCTGCCGCGACGGTTTCTCCACGCCGTGCTCCGATTTCTTTTCCGATCGTTCCGTTTTCTTCATGCTTTGTCCTCCAATCAACGCTCTAGGTATGATTCTAAAGTTTAAGAGCGTTAAACTTCGAGTTTCGTAGAGTTTTACGTTTAGGGTTTTTGTTAGGTTTTCGATTAAAAACGAGATTTAGGGTTTGTAATTAATAGGTTTGCCGTAATAAAGTATATATTGGACGTATTGAACGTTATTGGACGAATTTGATTGATTTAGGACGAAAGTTAAAAATTAGGGATTTTCGAGATTTAGGGAAAAACTCGTAAATTGGAATTTAAGGTGCTGAGCGAGTATTGTCCAATAGAATAGCTCGATGAATTGAATTAAAGTTATAGGAAATTTCTTTAGTTAAGGTTTTATTTATTTGGACGTTAAGTACCGTAAATTAGTTTTAACGGCGAATATTGTGTTTTGCTTCAGACAAACAACGCTCGTGGATGGAGCTTGAGCTGCTTTGGACACGAAGTAAGTTCTCGTGATCTTCTTTGGCCGATTGGCCTACACCGTACGTCGAAGTCGTCTCGAGGAGTTTTGGAGATGCTTTTATTTAAATTATGTCGGTTGGGTAGTTAGGTTAGACGTTTATAGGTTATGTTTGTTTATCGTCCTGATGGTACACATGTTGGTTGTTTACTATATGTATTGGACTGCTCATGCATCATGTCATTTAAAGCATCTGGTTAATAGAACGAAATAAATCTACGTAATCTGTTATCTGGTTACGTCGAGGTGGTTTAGCCTCGGTGACAATCTGTCTGCGACCTAATTAAAAAGTAAAACGAACCAACGAACGAAATGAATCTACGTAATCTGTTATCTGGTCACGGCGAGATGGTTTAGATCTCGGTGACATTCTGTCTGCGACCTAATTAAAAAGTAAAATAAACCAACAAAATCTACGTAATCTGTTATCTGGTCACGGCGAGGAGGTTTAGTCTCGGTGACAATCTGTCTGCAACGTAACGAATCTGTATCTGATATCTGCATGTTTAATGAATGACATATGTACTGCACGCATCTACATTTACGTAGAGTTTACTGAGATTTATATCTCAGTGTATTGTATGGTGTAGGTGATCCCGATACAGGTAACTACGAGATCCCTCCACCTGAGGAGTGATGCAGTTGACGGAGAATGGCCCGTGGGAGTGTGCTGAGCAGTTGAGGCGTATTTTGACCCGTGGGTGTATGGTTAGGTGTTTTGGGATTGTTTGATAACTTTGTACAGTTAGAACATCTTAGGGTGTTTGGTTCTGGTAGTTGATAGGTTTACGTTTGAGGTTTTAAACGTTTTGAAAACTTGTTTTTACAAACTGCTTAGATGTTTTAAAACAGAAGGAAAAATATAGTTTTGAATATACCCATGCAGTTTGTTTTCTTAAAGTTTGATTACGTTAATGTTTGGATGATAATGAGGTGTTAGTAGATTAATTGAGGATGAAATTGGAGATGTATTGAAGTTGATAGTTGCAGGGTATGTTGTTTGAGGATGAGGTTTGCTCTCTGGAATCGGATTCCAGAGAGTTGATTAAGTGTTTGCTCTCTGGAATCCCAGAGAGCACTTGAAGGGAAAAGAAGTGAAGGATAGAGGAGTGGTGAAGGGCGACTGGTCGCTGCATAATGCAGCGATCGGTCGCTGCATAATGCAGCGATCGGGCGCTGCATTACGCAGCGCTTGCAGCGATCGAGCGCTGCTTTACGCAGCGATCGATTGCTGCACCCCCTCCTCGGCAGAAAGACGTTTCTGCCCCTCTGTTTCTGATTTAGATTTAAATTGTTTTATTACAATGTTTAAGTTTTATTTAATTGTTATATGTTTTGTTTTAAATGATTTAAAGACTAGATTTTAATTCCGATTTCGGTTCTGGTTTCGATTTCGGTTTAGATCCCGCCTAGAGTTTAGTTAAAGATATTAGAATAAAAAAAAAATTATTATAGTACGGAAATTGGGTACAGTACTAGGGTCGTGACACGTCATCACCTCCTGCTGATTCCGTTCATTGCCTGTTTCTTGCCGATGACGTCATCACATCTTTCGATGACGTCATCACACATTCCAATTTCCCTCTGCTGTCTATATCTGCCGATGACGTCATCACATCTTCCGATGACGTCATCACACATTCTGATTTTCATATGTTGCCTATATTTGCCGATGACGTCATCACATCTTCCGATGACGTCATTTGTTCTGTCTTATTCGACATCTACTGCCCAGTTTAGTTCACATTCACCGCTGCCCGCTGCCCGATTGTTATATTGCCTTTGTTATTTGTAGCACCCGGCTTTATTAAACCAAATTTAATTGCCAATTATAATGTGTTAATTTTATGGAAGAATTGAGGGAGAAAGTGATTAGGTTAGTTAATAACTATGTAAGGACAAAAGGGTAATTAACAATTTTATAAATGGATAACGTATTTAATGGAGGGTTTAGTGAGGTTTAGCCGCCACTGTTTTCCTCATTTTTCCTTCTCGGTATTCAGCTCAAGCACAGCAGAGCTCCAGGCGATTTCCCTCTCCGATCTTCATTCCTTAAACTAGGTAAGTTTTCTCTTCGTTTTCTGAAGATTTTAGTGGCTAGATAGCAGAGAGAGTGCAATGTGTGTATTTTTGATAATGTTGTGAATGAGTGGAGTTCGAGTTTAGTGTTGAATCGGAGAATGCACGAAGAACAGGATTCCTAACTAGCTTCCTTAGATTTCTGAATAAATATTGGTTGGTGCTTGGAGATTTAGAATCGGACAAATGTTAGAATGATGATATTATTGAGTTTTCTGATTTATGGCATTGGTAATAGGATTCTAGGTGTTGTTAATGTTAGGATTGAGAATCTGACATTAGTATGAGTCTGGTAGCTTTAGTACACTAATGCCATCAGGGCCGGTGAGGGTTAAGCTACGCACACTAGGTGCTTGACTATATGACTCAGAGGCTTGAACTAATATCCATGAATGATTTCTTTAGTTAGGATTTTACCAGCTTTGGGTTTAGGTTATTCTGGGTGCATTTAACATTGAATTATGAAATGTCTAGGTGAGGAAGGATCCAAGTGAAGACACGGGATTTGCAAAGGAGCCCAGGTAAGTAGAGTTTGCATGTGCCTTCGAGCCTACATCACAAAACAGTAGGATTTGTATGTGCATGAATGTATGTTTCATTTCAGTTGCCATGCATCATATTTTGAAAGAAAACGAAAATGAATTTACATGAAGTAGCATGGTGAGATGCGAACAGACTGTGACAGTATACTTTTAAGGGAATTAATCCGCCCCTTAAATCGTACATACGGATTCATACCCTGGGAAAACTGATCCACCTCCCATTGTATCAGGGATCGAATCAGTTGTTAAGGGAATTAATTCGCCCCTTAATTGAGTATTTGGATTCATACCCTGGGAAAACTGATCCACCTCCCATTGTATCTGGGATCATCAGACCAGTGAACGAACGCAACATAACTGAGGAATGGAAAGTAGAAACTGCATGTTAGGATTTACATCTCAGTACACATTTCATTTCTTGCTTTACTTACTTAGCATTAGGCTAATAGATGAGTTTTGTGATGTAGGTGAAGAAGTGACAGCAGGTGAATCCTCTGAGTTCATTGAAGGATAGACTGGTTGGGGGAGCACGCTCATGCCACGGACCTGGTGAACTGATGAGGCGATTTAACTGATGTCTGTTGGTGAGAAGGTTTAGTCGACAGTGTTTAAATTTGGAAATGTTAAGTTCCTATAACAGTAGTGGTTTCAGTACTTTGAACACGTTTTGAGATTTTTCTGATAACGGTGACCTGTTGAGTTTTAAATGTTATTTTTACTGGATTTGATTAGTGTAGGGGTTTGAGTTGTTTCTGAATGGTCTTGGAAAAGTAAGCAAATCCCATTCTGTAATTAGTAATTTGTATGTATAACGAGGAGTAGATGAAATGTACTCTGTTTTCTACCGGGAGATGATGTCTATCGGTAAGTGTTGAGTTATGCTGTCTATCGGATGATGCTTTCAGAAAAGCCATCGGATGATGTAGGTTTAAGTCCATCGGAAGATGTCTTCAGAAAAGCCACCGGATGATGTATGTTTAATTCTATCGGAAGATGTAGAATAGGTTTTGTCGTTTAGTCATCGGTGGTTGTAGAGTAAAGTTGACTGGATGAAGGAAATCAACCGGCTGACGTCATCGGAAGATGTAGAAAATATTTTGTCGTCTAGCGTTCGGTGGATGAAGTGCATTCCTCCACCGGATGATGTAAATGGTGATTTGTCGTTTAGTGACCGGTGGATGTCGTGTATTTGATCCACCGGATGACTTAGAAAGTCTTTTGTCGTCTAGTCTCCGGCGGAGGTTTTGTGTTAATTCCACCGGATGACGTAGCCGAAGTGCTGTCGTTTTGGTTATCGATGAATCTTTTGTTTCTGCTTCATCCGTTGACTCTATTCATCGGCAGATGCATTTGACTTTTACAACTCTTAAAGTATTTTGCCATCTAAACTCTATTTTCTTTTATCCGATTACTTTAACATTCCAACTGACTATCCAAATATCATTTTCATGGTTTTGTTTACTTATATGATTTTCCGCTGCAAGTTTTTTTTTTAAAAAAAATAAGGTAGAAGTTTTAGTCATGTACGATATGAAGTAGCGAACCAGGTTAAGATAATTCGGGGCGTTACATTATTTACATCTGCCGCTGCCCCTAAAAATTTAATCTTCTGCCCAACAGTATTTTGTTTGTTTTAGTTAAGTCTTCCGCCAGCTTTATGCTTATTTTGCTTTCCACTCCAGAGAACTCTCTCTCCCTGAAAATGTTTCTGTTATTCACTGTAGTTTTCCCTCTTCCTTTGTAAATGTTTAAAAGTGTAATGTGCAAAAAAATATAGTCACCATTTTTCGTCCACTGTCCCGGAGTGGTGGCTCCGATCCCGGACTCCGATCGGGTTCCGGTCTCGGGCCGTCACAATTTTAGTCTTTTCTGACTCTTTATATCAACATATAAAACATTTGAAAATCATTAAAGGAATTATTAAACATAATGGATTAGTATTATCTGCAACTAAAATGAAATTATTTCAAACTACAGTTAGATTTTTAGGTCATAATATTAATCAAGGAACTATTATTCCTATTAATCGAAGTATTGAATTTGCATCTAAATTTCCTGATGAAATTAAGGACAAAAAACAATTGCAAAGATTTTTAGGCAGTCTAAACTATTTAGGTGATTTTTATAAAAATCTAGCTCAAGACACTGCTATTTTATATCAACGTCTTAGAAAAAATCTTAAACCATGGACTCCAGAACATACTCAAGCAATTATAAATTTAAAACAAAAAGCCATTAGTTTACTTTGTTTAAATTTATCTAATCCCTTATGGAAAAAAATTGTTGAAACAGATGCTTCGAATATTGGCTATGGTGGTATTTTAAAACAATTCAATCCTGATAAAAATATTGAAGAATTAAGGGTAATTATCAATTTGAACCCTGTACTATACATGTTTTTTCAATTCGGCCCCTGTACTAAAAAAACCAGCAAACCGAACCCTGTACTTTGATTCTGTTATCAGTTTTGACCTTCTATCAACAATTTCATAAAACCCTTATTGAAAAAACTAACAAATGATTTGGATTCAGTTGACATTTTTACCACATGTTCACTACTTAATGAGAAGATAATCTAGAAATTTTCGTGATTTTTTAACATATGTACAATTTATTAGAATTTTATTTTAGTATGTTATAAAAATATTATAATAAATCATACAAATTTTAGAAAATCACGAAACTTTGTGTATTATCTACCTATGATAAGTTGCACATGTGAAAAAGTTTTCAAATAAATCAAATATTGTTTGGTATTTTTTTAAAAATTAATTTATAAAATAAAGAAGAAACTGAGATTAATTTAAAAAAATACCAAAAGATATTGAATATATTTGAAACGTTTTCCAGATGTTCATCATATTAGGGGTAGATAATAGAAAAATTTACGTAATTTGTTAAAACTTGTATGATTTATTATAATATTTTAAAAAAATACTAAAATAAAATTACAATAAATAGTAGATGTGTTAAAAAATCACGAAAATTCCCAGATTATCTTCTCATTAAGTAATAAACATGTGGTAAAACTTTCAACTGAATCTACGATCGTTTGGTAGTTTTTTCAATGAGGGTTTAATGAAATTGTTGATAGAAAGTCAAAACTGATAACATAATCAAAGTACAGGGTTTGGTTTGCCGATTTTTTAGTATAGAGGCCGAATTGAAAAAACGTGTATAGTGTTGACTTAACTCATGTTTAAGTCTAAAGATATTTTTGATGATGTGTTTTTCAATTGTGTGTAAATTGATTAAGTTAATTATATGAGATCAATAAATTGATTAATAAATTAAATATTGTTCCTCATATATTTGTCTCGAAATCTTCAGTGGAAATGCCCATTGATAAAGGTATTTTAGTTGGTTAACAATTCTGTTAAGTGTTCAAGGTGTGATAGCAAAACATAGCAGAAAATGATAAAAAAAGCCACATCCACCGCCAGCTAAACGACAAAATCCACATCCACCGCTGGCATTCTAAGGCTACATCCACCGCTGGCATTCAAAGTTTACATCCACCGCCAGTTACGCGACAAAATTTCACATCCACCGCTGTAATTCAAAGAAGACATACACCGCTAGCTAAACGACAAAGGTCATATCCACCGCTAGCTAAACGACAAATTTCTGAAGACATCCACCGCCGAAATTTCTGATGACATTCACAGCTGAAATTTCAAAGGAGACCTCATCCGGTGAACAGTAACCTCTGAAGACATCCACCGTTAGATTTTCAAAGATAACATACACCGCTGATCTCCAAAGGTGAAGTCATCCGGTGAACAGCATCCACCGCCAGAAATTTAAATAAACCGCGAAGCTACAGTGATAGTCGTCCAGAGCTTTAACTCCTGTCCATTAATGGCGAAGCACGAAAGCAACTTCAGAACGCAACGGCTAGCTGTCTAAGTACGGATGCTTCTCCAACGGTAATATTTTTCTATATCCAGAAAGAAGCATTCAAATATTGAAGCCGATTACAGACAGAGTATAAAAGAGGAGAAAGTAGCTCGGGAAAAGAATTTTTGCTGAAATTAATCTTCGAACCCTAACGAGCGATATTATTACAATACTCTGAATTTGTAACGCCCCAAGTTATCTGAACCCGGTTCGCTACTCATTACTTGATCATAACTAAGAAATTTCGAATAAATTTAAAACTTCATTCGACATTCAAAATTTGACATTTTCTAAACGTTCAAAACATTTGAAAACTTTGCAGCGGAAAATATTTAAAACTACAATGGGGATTTAACTAGCTGTGAAAATATTGTTGGAAAGATTAATGGAAATGTTTAAAGTATTCGGCGTCAAGAGAAAATAGGTTTTAAATGATGGACTACTCAAGAAATTACAAAAGTCGATTCATTTTTTTT